>CM068952.1:82587735-82616694 GCA_035128595.1 Eptatretus atami
GAGAGGGCAGAGGATACAAGACCAGAAATGAGGCAGAAGAAGACAGAGAAACCACCGACCTGTCGTCGATGGCAAAGTGATATTTATGTTAAATCAGTGTTAATGAACACTGATCGAACAGTTATTAACACTGATTGATTAATATTGATTGAATGAACATTGATTAACATAATGATTAATCCACTGATTGAATTCTGATTAATTAACACCGATTGAGCATAACTGTTCAATCGGTGTTAATTAACCTGTTGTGCATCGCTCAATCACTACATGTTCCCTTTTGATGTGTACAGTGAACTAATTAATATATTAATTTATACACCCTAGTTGAAATCTGAGAGGATGGCACCACCTTATTAGTCCCCTACCTGTTTCACCGGAGGAGGACTATAGGTTTGCTGTACATCTGTCTGTCCATCTGTCTGTCTGTCCATCCCACCTGTGGTTATCCAGACTTTTTTTTCCCATACCCCTCAACATAATCAACTGAAACTTGGTACATGGCTTTATTAACCTCCGCCATCGAAGATCGGAGGTTACTGTTTTCACCCCTTTCTGTTTGTTTGTTTGTTTGTTTGTTTGTTTTTGTTTGTGTGAACAGTATAACGGAAAAACTCCTTGACGGATTTCGACGAAACTTGGTGGGGGGTTAGGTATGTCCAAGGATCATGCCATTAAATTTTGGACTTGGTCCCCCCCCCCCCAAAAAAAAAATTGTTAGAGAATTTTTTTTTTTTTTTGCATTTCTACATGTTTTAAGTGATTTCCAACCCCCCCCAAAAAAAAATTGTTACCCCCCCCCCCAAAAAAAAGAGAAATTTTTTTTTTGCATTTCTACATGTTTTAAGTGATTTCCAACCCCCCCCAAAAAATATGTTACCCCCCCCCCAAAAAAATAGAGAAAAATTTTTTTGGGCATTTCTACATGTTTTAAGTGATTTCCAACCCCCCCCCAAAAAAAAGTTAGAGAAAATTTTTTTTTTTGCATTTCTACATGTTTTAAGTGATTACCAACCCCCCCCCCAAGTGATTACCAACCCCCCCCCCCCAAAAAAAATTGTTAGAGAAAAAAAATTTTTTGCAACTTTTTTTTCAACAAAATTTCGATTTCTTTTTTTTGCATTTCTACATGTTTTAAGTGATTTCCAACCCCCCCCCCCCCCCCCAAAAAAATGTTGGAGAAAAGAACTATAACTGTCAGCACTGTTGACGTCATATTTAATGAAGAAGATATAAGGTTCACTTCAGTGGACCCCAGCTGTATTGGCGGCGGAGGTTTTGCACTCTACCGAGTGCTCCCCCTCTAGTTATGATAAGTTACAGAACAAGATCGAGTTTCAGGCTGTTTCGTCAATTTTTCAGTTATGCCTTTTTTGGACTTAGAACATATCACATCGGTAGGGGGCATGTATTGCAAAGCAATTCTCGATCTTGTTGATCTCTATATGTCTCATGTGGGCTTTATTTCCAACCTGACTATAGACTGTCTTCACAGACTGTCTTCACAGACAGTGCGCTCCATTACAAAATGTGCTGTCCCTTGAATGGATGTTAAGTTGGGTGTTCCATCTGATAACGTCAGTTAGTTGACGTGAAATATCTTGCAGTGTCCTTTGCTAAGAGTAGGTGAGTTATCACCAGAACAAATGATAAATTCCCACCCTGTATAATGTTGGGAAGGCAAAGACAAACGACCTAGTGTAATCCTTGCTGTGAATTTTATTAAGTTCGATTTTCTAAAAATTAAATTCTATTTTCAAGTTTTGATTTTTGTAAACTCTTTAATTCTCCATTACTTCATAAAGTCAAGGATCGACTGTAAATATGTTTGTTTGACATCATGTGTCCTCATCTATTACATTTGTGTTTATCTTTTATTATAGGTGGATGTTCTAGAAGTTTCAAGATGTTCAAGAGGATTGACGGAGAGTAGAGGCAAGTATTTTTTTTATTCAATTGGTAGAAGAGGATAGGACAAGGAGTCACAGTATGAAGAAAAATAAAAGCTGAGATGAAACAGATGACATTTTACATGATAGCAGTTAGTTTGTCAAATAGATGTCAGGAAGGGATTATCGATATTGGATCGGTTTAGAAAGAAATTTGGCAATTACTTAGAGGTTGTTAAAAGAGATATAGGTTACTGGGGTGAGTAGGCAATTCAAAGTGCACATATATTTGTGCCAGTTTGCATATGCTTGAGCTGGTCTCTGTGTTTCGCACAATAATAGCTATCCCTCACTATCATGCTGCTAATCAAATAGGTCCTTGTGTTGTGTAGTGGGGAAGACTAATGCACATATTCTTGTATTAAGGGAGGGAAATATGGCAGAATTCTCCTAAATTTATTTTAGATGTACCATTGTATTCCACATAGTCTGAGTTGTAACGTATCCAAAGTTTGCTGTTCAAAAATTATTTTCTCTTTTTGCTCCAATGGAAAATTTAAACTGATGTTAAAATTTCACCAACATGTGTGCAATGCTGTATCTGAAAATATAACTGCTCGAATAATGTACACATTGCTCTTTTAAGGTTTTTATTTTTTTTAAATAAACATGTAACAATCGAGAACAATCATCATCAGCTATTTGTATTTCAACTAATCCAAGGATACCTTACATAGTTGCTTTTGACATTCATTTTTTTTTTTTGACCAAACTTTCCTCTACTGCTCAAATGACATGAAATATAAATGGTGGCTTCTTAACTTCACTTCACTTTCCTCCAACATGTGCTTTCATTTTCCTTCAGCTTGGACTTCCCTTCCCGCACCTCCCCCATGCACCCCTAATGTGCATTCCCATCAAATTGTTCTTTAATGTTCGGAAGGGGACGTGACAGAGGTTGATTGTCAAAGGTGCCTTACCCCATTCTATATATCCTTGCATTTCCTGCTATTGTTCATTCATTAAACCGGGATGAAGCATGCCCTGCTGGAGATTATTTTGTTTTTTAAACTTTTGAAAATTAACCCTTCATTATTTCTCTGAATTCTGATGTTGTAATACAATGGCATTAGCAAATGAAATTACCTTTGATTCTATGCGACTTCCTGGCTTCTTCGTGATCTTCCATAGTTTGCCAAAAAACCTTCTCATTGTGATTTGAATTTGTTCACTGGCAAATAAGTCAATGACTGAAGCTTTTTTACTTCATCTCTCAGCCAAGTCTCCTTCCTTTCCTCAATATGTCATTACATTGGCTTTATTACAAGCATATCCAAGGTTGCAATAAGCATGCCCTTTCATATTTATGGCACTGTCTTAAGTATCGTTATTTTTACTTGCAAAACAAGAAAAAGAAGAGAGAACTTGCAAAGAACATTGACAATAAAACTAACTAGGTCAGGCCCATTGTTGTTACCTGCTGATGTATTGCTTAATTCAGCTTAAACTCACACACATTGCCACAAGCAAGTGAAAAGCTTTGTTTATACACACACACACACACACACTATTGTTTAATTTGTGAAGATGTCTCCATTGTCAAGATTTTGCTTTGATCGTACATTGTCAGCATTGCTGTTTAATCTTACACTTTTCACAATACATCGGTGTCGGAGAGTTGAGGGAAAGCAAATGTTTTGGACAACGCCCTTCGTGCAGCATATTTCCTGAACATGTAATCATGTTTGCACATTGGGAACCATCAGAGTGTTTGTCACTCGACTCTATTGCAACAACGTAAGGGAATAAACACCAGAGGCAGATAAAGTTGTTTATGCGGATAGTTTCACCAAAATACCTTTACTAATCTGCTTATCTTACTCCAAACATTGTCACAACCAATTGTCAAAGATATTCTTGACAAAGAGGCCGTTTACACTCTCGGTACATTAGAAAGAGTCGTGGAGGAGAATCGAGAGAATTGAAATTGAGTAAAGCAATTGTAGGAAGGTAGGATGGAGGAATGGGGGTGGGGGTGGAGGAGGCTGGAAGAGTTTGGTAGGAGCGTGATATGTGGGAATGGAGATTGGGGCATTTTTTACTTAACTTTGTTGTCCCCTTTTCACACTGCACAATTAAAGTTAGAAACTTTAGGCACTTCTAAGTAAATATGTTGTTTACTAAACTCTCTCACAAAAAGACAATTTTACTAAAGCTTCATGTTATATATTGTGTTGCCAAATTGCACAGCCAGTTAAAAATGGCATTTGTTTTAGGTTTGTTCATTTATTCCACAAAAAAATTACAAGAAATTTTCGATTCCTTTCAATTAAAATTCATTCCAAGAAACAGAATATGTTCTGTGTTAAAACAGCCTCAGTGTTATTGGCTTGTTAATTTTAAGCAGAGTACATTCCAAACAACAAAGAGTGGAGGATTTCATTGCTTTACGTACCAACTCTCTCAAACAAAGCAAGCTATAACATAAATATATGCACATGTTTAGAATTTTTGCACCTGCCGATCATGGCCGACCAATTATTGCATGTAGTGATTTTGGTGTGGATGTTATGGGTGTGTTCAAATAAAAATGACAATGGCAATGGTTCACAGTAAGTTATTCGCCTTCAATGATGTTAAAAAAAAAAAAACTGTTGATGAACTTCGAGTTGATGAGTATGATTATGCCCTGTGCAGGATTAGGTGAATCTGACATTTCAAGCATTAGCCCTTCATCAGAGCAAAATAAGCGATTTTCCCAATTCTCTTATTTCATAGAAATATGTTGACGCTTTTAAAGGGGCTGTCACACCTTGACATTTTAGCCAGCATATGGCAAGGTATCAAAATGTATACAAAACGCTGGCGTACACTGAACTATTGATGTTTTTTTCCCATTTTTGGACGTATTCATAACGTGTTGGACGTATGCATAACGTATTAGTAACGTACACAGAATGTTTCAATCACATATAGATAACTTATACCAACGAATGCTGAGCGTGTTGTCGGCGTTCACAACCTATGCCCAACGATAGTCTAACTTATGCATACGCATGGACCGTATCGCGACGATCAGTGGCGTAGGCTATTCATAGGCTGCGGCTCGACGATTCAAATCATAACCGCACTAGACATCGAAGTGGAAGCCGCTGTCACACCTTGACGTTTTAGCCAGCGTATGCCGACGTATGAAAAATTTGCCGAACCAAGCTGGCACACGTTGATAATGTTATGGGTAAGTTTTGTATACGTTAAGAGCACGCTGGCATACGTCGTAGTACGCGAGTACGTCGACAAATTTTCAGCATGTTGAAAATTTCTCGATGTACTCGGCGTATGACACACGTTCTGCATACGCTGGCCATAAGTTGTAGGCACACTACGCGATCGTTGACACACGTCGACACACGTTACTTGTAAGTTACTCATAAGTCGAACACATCGTGGTAATGGTTTTGTCAGTGTTCCAGACTCCCTGTTTTTTTTTTTTGGTTTGTTTTTTTTCTTCGGTATGACGGTGATGTTGACACTTCGATTTCTAGTGCGGTTATGATTTAAATCGTTGAGCGGCAGCCTGTTAATTATATTATATTATAACCGCACTAGAAATCGAAGTGTCAACATCACCGTCATACCGAGGGAAAAATATAAAAAACCAGGGAGTCTGGAACACTGACGCTAAACATTACCTTGACGTGTTTCGACTTATGAGTAACTTACAAGTAACGTGTGTCGACGTGTGTCAACGATCGCGTAACGTGCCTACAACTTATGGCCAGCGTTATGCGGAACGTGTGAGTCATACGCTGGCATACGTCGAAAAATTTCAAGCATGGAAAATTTGTTTAACAGCTCGGCGTACTACGACGTATG
Source organism: Eptatretus atami (assembly GCA_035128595.1). Classification (NCBI taxonomy): domain Eukaryota; kingdom Metazoa; phylum Chordata; class Myxini; order Myxiniformes; family Myxinidae; genus Eptatretus; species Eptatretus atami. Next base: position 82,593,501 of record CM068952.1, read on the forward strand.
CCAGCGTACTACGACGTATGCCAGCATACTACGACGTATGCCAGCGACTACGACGTATGCCAGTGTGCTCTTAACGTATACAATCTACCCATAACGTATTCGACATGTGCAGAGCTGTTTTAGCCAAATTTTTCATACGTCAGGCGTACGCTGGCTAAATCGTCAAGGTGTGACAGGGCCTTAACGAAGGTTCTGTAAATCCGACTCATGAATCGTGTCGGTGTGAAATCAAAGCATGGAAATCATGTAAGGTGTGAATGCATCATATGTGTGTATGATGTGTATGATTAAATGGTGATATATTATATATAATATATATATATATATTAATATATATTATATATTTATATTATATATATCATTGTGTTTGTATGTCTATGTCTCCTCCATAACTCCAAAACCATGAAACCTAATGGCCTGAAACGTTGCATGCATACCAAGGGACCGCCAAGGGAGTGCATGAATAAAAGCTTTGTATTTCGGTTCATTTAAACACCCCTTTTTGAAGATCATTAACAGCCTTATTGAGTTATCCTTTATCAAGGCTTCATCCTTGGTCAGCCCACTCTCCCTAGCTGGGATCTCAATTTGTCATTTTGTTTGGCCTGATCAACAATGCCTTAACTTGGAACAGGCCACAACTGTTTCATAACAATAAAGCACTCAATTTTTTTTCTCACTTCCCTCACTTATATTATCGAATGCCTGATCTTCATACATACGAATCACTGGATACATCAGAATGCTTATAAATGCCCACAAACGCTAGTGATTCTGCCTTTATTTCATTTCTACACATGCAATAACCTCTGGAATCTGTTAACCTGAGCAAAGTTAAAAAATTTAAACCACGGAATTGACCTTAGCAGCAGTTCTGACTGCTAAAAAAAAAATGTGTTCATTTGTCCAATTCGCACATTGTTTGACATTCTGGGTGGTGTTTGTTATAACTGATCATTAATCGCTTGCCAAGGCAGCCAGCCGTTCCTTATCAACCGTTTCGTTGGAGTGTTTGCTTGAGTGCTTAATCATGGTGGGTGGAATGAATTCCAAAGTACTCAATTCCAACCATGGAATTGAAAGGAATCGAGTAGTGAACAGGAATGGACATCGATTCCACGTATTTCCTACTTCCGAGAAACAAGCGTTTTTTTCAGGGAAATATTTTTTTGTTCCTTTTGGGCATGTTCTGGTTACACATGGCCTGGCAATGTATTAATTGAAAAGGACCACTCCCCTGGGGCATCCTGTTTGCAATATAGCAGCAAAAGCAAGTCATTTGCAAACTAAACACACCGCAAGGGCATGTTCCTTTTCAATGAATAGCAAGACATTTAGAGTTGGCCGGTAAAGCATGCTGATTGCTTCGCTGATGGATGGGTAAGCAATACATCGACTGATAAAGTTTTGACAACATGTTGTTCAAAAGGTCCAGGAGTGCAGTTTGGAATTATTTCAGGAAGGTTAAAGAAGACATTCCGAAAGTTGCATGCTCACTTTGTTCAACAGACTTTGTTCATCACTGTAAAACACCAACATGCTGAAACATTTATGAACCAAACACCAGAGTACCTATTAATGATGGTTGAGAATGCAGATTCAAAAAAACCAATGTCTCCAACAGCAACAAATTTGCTTTCGCAATTGACGATTGAAAGTACTTTGCCCCGGTAATGCCCCAGTACAGTGCCTTACCTTCCCCTCATGCTGCTTTCCCTTCCCCTCATGCTGCTTTCCATTCTCCTCCCCTTATGGTGCTTTCCCTTCCCCTCCCCTCACACTCTCTTCCCTTCCCTTCCCCTCCCCTCATGCTGCCTTCCTTTCCCCTCATGCTGCTTGCCCTTCCTCTAACACTGCCTTCCCTTCACTTAATGCTGCCTTCCCCTCCCCTCACACTGACTTCCCTTCCCCTCACGCTGCTTTACCTTCACCTCACGCTGTCTTCCCTCCTCCTCCCCAACACTGCCTACCCCTCCCACATGCTACCTTCCCTTCCCCTCCCCTCATGCTGCCTTCCCATCTCCCCTCATACTGCCTTCACTTCCCTCAAGCTGCCTCCCTTCCCCTACCCCTCATGCTGTTTTCCTTCCCTTCCCCTCATGCCGCCTTCCCTTCTCCTCCCATCATGTGCCTTCCTTCCCCCAACCTTCCTCCCTCCCCTACCCCTCCTTGCTCCCTCTCCCTCCCTCTCACATTCCCCTCCTACTCTCTTCCCCATCCTCCTACTCCCACCCTCCCGGAGTGTCTAGCGATGTGTGGTGAGGCATCGCTGTAGCTCCTCACTTCATCCTCCTCTCCCCCCTTCGCGTCATGCTGCCTTCCCCTCCCTTCCCTTCCCACCAAATAACATGCAATATAAGGACAGTACAGTTTGTGTTGCGACACCCTGCCTGTGATGCACCAACCCTCCAGTTTATCATCAGATTAGGAATCAATCCAGACTGGACAGCTAAAAAGTAATTGTGTACTTCTGCACCATTCTTTTGAACTTTGAACTAGAACTTGACTTTTGATGAAAACTCAGTAATATTACCAGTACACTGTGTCATGTTAACTATGCTCACCAATCCTTACAAAAATAACTTATGAATAATGAAAACTACTTTACCACAAAGCTTCACAATTAAACTTACCCATGTTGCACAAGCACAAGCACGTTTAAAAGGCTAAATATCTGTAAAAGTCACAAGTATTTATAATTTTCATTGCTTGAAAAAATAGTTCATGTGATACTTGTGCATTGTTCATTTGCAAAAGAGAAAACAGCAAGTTTTGAAACAACTGAAGAGAAGAACAATCAAGTTGGAAATAACAATACAAACAAATGACGATACAATTTGGTAATATGAGCTAAAATGGATTTTCTAAGAGTAATAACATGTGGAAATCCAAACATTGTTTGTGCACTTCTTAATAGGTGACGGTTTGAAGGTGGGAACAGCTTTCTAAAGTATACTGCATCAATAATTAATGAGAAGCATAATAAATTGCGATTGTTTGAAGCGCCACCTGTAAACTGAATGTCATGCACAATGCAACTGACAAAGCTTGTTTTGCCACATTGTGTTGCTAAGATAGATGGGGAATACTGGAAAGGTGTGTGGTGGTTGGGGGGGGGGGGGGTTGGACATTTACAACACAAGGGGGTTTTCACTTTTTTCCATGATGCTTCAAACTGTCTTTTTGTTATTAATTACAACTTCACTGCAATTAATATGGGAATAATTGTGGTCAAAGGCACATTGTTTTGTCATCATTTCAAAACTGATACATTCTCTGAAATGAGGGTCAACAGTAACTATTAAAAAAAAAAATTATGTTGTCAAAAAAATCAAGTCGTCAAAATCCAAGTCGTCAAAAAACAATGATGCATAACTTGCTATGTTTACCTTCCTTTTACTCCTGCTTTGCATATGAAAACAAGAATGACTGCACTGTGATCACAACCTGCGATAAAAAGGAAATACAGTACCACACGCTGCAATTTCCCACAATTTATTTTAATTTCGTTTTTAGGTTCTTTCTCCAAAATAAGCTCATAGCATGGGTCCCAGTGTCCGGCCATCCATCCGTCCATTACCATTTGACTAAAACATCTCCTCACAAACTACTGTACTTGACCGACATGGACCAAATTTGGGATGATGTCTCAGGACAGCAAGGTCTCATGATGAGGTTGTGCTCCCCATCTGGATCCACCCCCTACAAGAGATTGAAAAGGGAGGTTTCACCTCAAATTCAGGTAGTTCAATTAAAAATCTTCTCAGAAACCGACGACCAGATGCAGACCAACCTCTTCATGAAACACAAGGCCCCCAACATACCCGTAACGTTTGGCCATACACCTCTAACCCCTCCACCAGAGCATTATGCAATTGTTGAATGGCCCCTATGTGTATGCAAATTGTGGGCGGATGTGGTAGCCTCTCGTTCATGCTTTTAGTTTACTCTCCATTTATTTTACAGAGAACAAAAATTTTTACACAAAAGTTGATTGGGAAAACTATCAAAAAGAACACGTAAATTGAGCAGACGACTTTCGCCAAGTGGTGGTGCAGTTTTAATCATAAGTGAAGCACATTTTACTCAGTTGTGGAAGAGATAACAAAAGACTCATGCGGACCGCATCGGCGAGAAACAAAGCTGATGGAAATCGGAGAATGTTTCACAAAATTGCCACAGGAACAGATTTAGGGAGGCACGTACCATGCATGCTGACGGGCTTGACTAAACCTTACTAATAATTTTTATTCGACGTATGATTAGATTTTTTTGGGGTCCATCATCGTGAGTCACACTCGACCCAAACAAAGCCAATGGAAATCTAATGCAACAAACCCGAGCAGTGTATCACCAGCAGAGGCCTCCAGGCCTGATATCTTAGATCCACCAGAAAACCAAGATGGCGGCCATATTATTTTGTCTGGGTGTCATGGTGGGTGGAGTCAAGCGACCGATGTGGATGTGGTCCGGCAGCTTTCCGACCAATGGGTGCACATTTAAAAAATCGATCCCCCAACAAGAACCACAACAACAGCAGCAACAACAACCATGCAAACTCTTGTCAACCTGCGACACGTCACAGGTAAAAAGCACCAATGTGTGCAACATGACTTTTGACATGACTATAGTGTTGTAAGAAAAATGGACTCTTCGGGGAAAAGTGTTGATTAGTTATATATATCAAGATTTGCATGTTAGAGTAGATGTAGCTATTATGAGGCGAATTTATGTCTGCACTGACATTGTTTATCAGGCCTTGTCTCCTCACTGGCCTCATCTGTAACTCAGGGTCCTTGAGGCGAATACCACACATGTCTCATTTAAATCAGACCAATTGATGGTGTGCTCAAACCAGGCAATCAATGGGTGAAATTGATGACATCACGGGAGAGAAGATTTTCAACTGAGTTTTGAAGGAGAAAGTTAACTTGAGAGCTGGGAACCTCATGGGTGAGGAGGTCAATCAAGAGTTTGAGTAAATACTTGTCAGGGAGGTCAATCACGAGTTTCATGAGCTGAGAATCTGGAAAGTGAGGAGCTTGTGCTGTCTCTCCCAGTCTCTCCATGGAATCTCTCACCAGGACTCCTTAACCCAGAGCCTTGTCGGGTATTTACACCCCCATCCCCCCCCCCCCCACACACAGACACACACACAGAGCCCCCCCCCAACCTCCACCATTCCAGTATACGGAGGAGTTGGTCCTGTGAGTTTGGAAATCCAAACACCGAGTTGACACGGACTGGCTGGCCATAGACAAACCTCACAGCACGTCATGTGTCAGAAAACTAAAGACTGTTCGTCCCATAGATTCTAGGCAAGGGTGCTTGCCTCGGGTTGACAAGGTCTAAATCATATCTATGTCATACGAACAGGTTAAGTTTGAGTAAACCGATATCTTCATCATTTATAAGCATGATTGATTTTCTGATTTGGATGACCCCTCCTCCTTTGTATGTATTTATACAGTCGATGCAACAGAAAGATTAATGTACGAAACCCTTTACAGAGCATTATTGACTGCAAAAGCATGCACCTCTTGGCAAGGGTTATGCAGGTAGTTGGTTTTTGCCTTCCCAGCAGTCACTCAGGGCAGGAATTTGTAATTTGTTCATGGTATGACAATAACTCACTTGCTCTTTGTGATCATTGGATCTTTAACATGCACCAACAATGCTGGCTGATGGGTGGGTGCTCCAGCTTAACATCCTCTGATGGAAGGCACACACATTGATGCCTCGGCCTGCAAAACACCAGGATAACAGTTTGTAGGTGGGTTGAGGTTCCAACCCAGGCTAGACAGCTCAGTGGCAAGTGCGCATACCTCTATAAACTATCCAGCCCAGCTCAGCCCAGTCAAAAGTAGACTTTTGTCAAAGCATTCACTCTGCTGGATAATATCACAGCTTTGCAGTGGGTGGTGCTTCAAGATCAATTGTAATAGGTCAATTGTCTAAATTTATTCCCTTCGTCACAGGATTGTTCTCGTTGCTGTTGTTCTAAGGCCCTCCCATCCTATGAAATGGCATTCCATCCCATCACCCTTTCTTGGCATGCAGGTGTATCCACTGGTTTTAAATATAAGGCAAAATGGAGACAATATGTGATTCCACAAAAATGATTTGTTCAGTTCAGCTTCCTGTAATATCGACAATAAGGTTTTGTATGGCAATGGAAAAGGCAAAACTAAGTATCAAAATATCAAAATTGAAATAAATAGGAATCCAGACCTGGTACACACATGATCTTGGCAGAGTGATACTTTATTATGTTTGATATTTATTTTTTGTTTGGTCTTTGAGTATTTTTAAATTTGACAATGAATTAATTAACAAGAAGGGCACTCGGGAGAGCGCATACCCCCGCTATGTAAAGCCTGATCCACTAGAACATATCGGGCCCAATAATGTTTTTGAAATATCATGCGACACAGTACTACATCGTTTTTGGCCCTATCTCTCAATGGTGAAGAATCACTTTTAAAATTCTAGTAGTCGGATCTGGATTCGGATCTCAACCAAAATGTAATCAGTTTATGCTCGTCGCACAACCAACCGGCCCACCAAATTTCATCCGAATCCGTCTACAACTTTTTGAGATATCCACACACAAACAAATGAACAAGGTGTCAGGTGGTAGCCTGACAGTTATGACGAAAATCATGCAAATTACGTCACTGTCACCTCTACCTTTGACATATACAGTCAAAAACATTGATAGCCTCACTTTTGTCCTTAAGAATCCTCTGATAAAGTTTGACGAAGATAGCTGAAAGCGTTCGTGGGTTATCGCACTCTGACAAACAAACAAACGAGACAGACCGACATATGATGAATATGAATATTTTCAAAAAAAACAGACAGACAGGGGTGTCATCGGCACCAGGAGTGTAACTAGAAGTTGCATTACCTCCCCCAAGGTCGCCGGCTGTGTTTGTCGAAGGTCAAGTCCAGTGTTTTCTGGTGTCTCTGCACATGTTTGCATGATTTGTGTGACAGCTCCTCTACGAGCCTTAGATCCAGAAGAAAAAACAACATGAGAATGAGAATTCATATAAACTTTTATAATACAGTACCGTACCATAAAGCAGAATGAATCCAAGACATAACTGATTGAAATCAAAAGGTTTCAACTTCCTGGATGATCATGTGCATCACTGAGGCTTGAGGAGCATTGACCTGAGACCATAGAAACTTTATTGCAGCCCCAAAACATCAACTTTATTGCAATCCTAAACCGAAAATCTAATCAAGAGCCTGACTACATAATATGTATGTGGAAATGGAGTTTTAGCCCTCTTCCATTCCATTTGTTTTCTTTGAATCCTCCTTCCCTGCCCTCCTCTTACTTGCACTCTTTCTCAGCCATTTTTCTCTTATCCTCCCTTCGAACATTCTCTGGTCCCTTCCTTTTAGCACAGGACCATCTATTTATTAAGTAAGCATGGGAAGGAAGTGGTGACAGCCTGAGTTGAGAAAATTACAATCCAGACAAATTAGACAAAGAGGGGATAGGAGAGAAAGGGAAAGTTGTGTTGGAGGAGTACATAGAGATGAAAAAGTACATTTTGAAAACTGCATATGGGGAGTTAACAACCAACGACACACACACACACACACACACACACACACACACACACACACACACACACACACACACACACTCCCCTTTTACAGCCCCTTTACCTGCATCTGCAAAATGAATGGTGACCCCAAATAATGTTGAGGTTTAATTGCAATGTGTAATTGCTTTGCCTTTTTCTGCAGATGTCCAGTTGACCACATGCCCTTATTTTCATATACATGTTGAAGCTCGTCGATTTCTGCATCGATTTTTGACGGTAGTAGTTCAACTTCATCACCTTACATGATCATTTGTTGCTGAAGTGTAATTAAAAGGTTAATTTCGGTGTCAGTGAGCAATAATAATGGCTTGTACTTTCTATTTCTGCAAAGCACATTGAAAAGTGCATCTAGGTTCAAAACAATCAAACGTTGTGATGGAGGAAGAGGTGGAAGTGTTTTTGGAGAAGGACCACAAACCTTTGACGGATGATATACAGATCGAAGGTGGTGAAAAAAGAGGAATATACATAAAGAATGTCCAAAAGGACTCACCAGTGGCAAAGAATCTCCATCTTTCTGAAGGTAAGATCTAATATGACGATGTAATTACACTCAAAACCTTACTTGCATTCCCATCTGAACACCAGGATCATGATGGACGGGACCCGTAGGTTCAAATCCTTGGGTGTGTTCAGTTACCAAGCAGCTAGCTAGCGCTTGCCAAGCCAGCCGTTCCTTAAAAATGGTTTTGAATGGAGTGCTTGCTTAAGTGCTTAAGCCACTTGGTGAGCGCTCTTCAAGAAACTTTGTAACTGAACACACCCCTGTACACCACATGTGTTGTTCCATTGTCTACTAATGTCACTGTAATTTATGCAAAAAAAAAAAATGGTCTGCGTCCTCCACATGATGTATGTACAAGTTTGACACAGAAAGTTTTTTTTTTAATGGAAATTTGTGGTATTTTGACATTTTTAACCTTACATTTTTATGTGAACGACAAAATGCACCATTAAGCAGCTAATGCAGTATCAATGAATTCCTCTGTGATTTCAGACAAGACACTATTAGATGTGAAACAGATGTGACATCACTTTTTAGTTTATGAGCTCATGCTTGCCGAAGAAACATCCTCAAAAAAGGGGGGAAAAATATCTGCCCTTCTAACGGCTGTCATTTCATCACCCAACAGGTGACAAGCTCATCTCAGCCACTATTAACTTTGATGACATGAAATATGATGATGCAGTCCGATTTCTGGAAATCTCAGACAAATATATGACAGAGCTCAAGCTGAGGAAATCTTCGAGAGGCTCACCTACCTCAGGAACGACTACGTTTGACTTTGAGAGTTCTGAAACGACAGTGAGGGGTGCAACAACAGCACAATCTCCAAGAGGATCAACCTCTTACACTCCTCACAACCACCACTGTTCCCCTAACTCAATGAGCTGTCGTTGGTGTTCAGCATCCAAATGCATTGGAGCAACATCTCCATATATGGACCTGGTGAGTTGTTTTAAAAAAATGTAAAATTGGGCTTTTCATAGATGTTAGACTTGTTCCAATTTGTTATACACTAGCACACAACATCTCTGCTCATGGAAGATGACAGCGAATAAAGGGCAACATATGACATTGGGGTTGAGGGTAAACAACCGAACGCAAACAAGCAGATGGATGAATGAACAAAAGAAAAATGGGAGAAAATAGGAGAATGAAAGACTAATCTGCAGGTAAGGATGTAGCTGATGGTGGGGCATGGGTTGGTGTGGGGAGAGTTAAAGGAGATAGGAAATATCATGGAGAGGAATGGAATGCAACATGAGATGACAGTTCACTGACATCATGAATCACTGAAGGGAAGTGATATTGTAATGAAGAAGGGAGCAAGCTCCACAGATATAAGTAAATAGTAATTAGAACGGCACCAGGAGGGTGGAGTGGAAGTGAGCAGTAAGCTGGGGGGCTGAACTTCTTACAGTTGGTGATCAAGGTAAATATATATATATATATCAAGTGGGTTTTCTCGATGATCCGACATGGATAAGGTGAGAATGTGAGATTTTCCTGGATTGAAAAACATCTTCCAAATGTCAGCCCAGCATTTAATTAGTTTCAAATTGGCTGAAAAAAATGTTGTTCGTATGAGGTATCAAACACCAAAATAGGGAATCTTCGACAAAGTGCAAAGACAATTTTCTAGTTCACCAGAAATCAAACGGAAGACCAAGAAGGAACTCGAAGAGGTAAAGAGCAAAGATGGAGTCATGAGGAGGAACCTCAATAAGATTCAGGTATCAGCTGCTAATCCCCGACCCTCAAAGCCATACAGGCACAGCCAAGTGAACCTTACAGAAAATTTTCTGCAAGAATTCACTTCTCCTTCGAGAGATAGATCACGAAAGCGAGAAATAGAGAGTAAAAGAAAATGAATGAGAAGAAAAAGCAAGAATTGGAATGAATAAAGAGCTGGAATTGTGAATTTTTTTTTTTCGAATGAATTGTGAAAGAACAAAGAATAAAGATGTCGGGAAGAACGCAAATAGATAGATTTCAGCAGTTACTTCCCAGGTTCAAGCACAGCAACATGTACAAGCTCCCAGAGGTCAATGATGCACAGGGTGTCTACAAATTACCGTTCCAAATTCAAACCGTAATAAAAAAATAATGACATAGGATACAACAATGCAGTTTACTGCATGTGAAAGAACATTTCTCAACGTTTTTCCTTCCTTCATTTCCACTTGTCTGCTATAATACGTGATGTCATGTTTATTGCAAATGACGTACCCAAAATAAAAAATGCAGTGTTTTTCATGGGTTATCGAGACCAAATCGACTACACACGTTCAACGCATGCTCAGGACGACCTATAGAAGGCAGCCACCATCGAGAAAAACTATTCGTGAGTGGCACAAAAAGTTTATGGAGACTGAGCATTCTACAGAGGAAGGGGCAGTCGTCCAAGCACAAGTGGTGAGGATGTTGAACACATTAATGAGTCATTCGAGCGCAGTTCCCATAAGTCCATTCGGATTCAGAAGATGATCTTGACAAAACTTGACAATAAAAGTTCGAAAAATGTTCTTTCATTATTTTTATTACAGTTTGAATTTGGAATGGTAATTTGTAGACACCCTATATGTGAGGAGCAACATAAGGCCAAGACACTGCCTTGGGATGCACCAGCCTCCAATTTTGCAATCTGGTTGCATTACCGAGGCTCATTTGGACCAATGCCGAAATGCCCCTGCATGTTGTGGCAAAAAATTTGGAAATTGCACTGAGTAATGGCAACAATAGCCTACCCTTTGTGAGACACTGGGGAATATTTAATGTCTTATTATCCCCACACTTTTTGAAAAAAATGGGGAGGTATGGTAATTGGCTCCATCTATCTGTCCGTCTGTCCATCTGTCACGCTATCTCCTCCTAAACAGTTGTGCAGAAATTCACCATTCTTGGTAGTTATAATCATCACATGGCAAGAAGGTGTGAGATCAGTATCATTTTTGCCTTCACCCTCCCCCCATCTGGGGTACGGTCAAAAGGTCAAATACCAAAAAAATGCAATTACGGGCACATTTTAAAACTTTTTTTAATGAAACTTTGTATATGCAATCAACACTGGAGGATGCATGAAATATGTAACAATTTTTTGGGGTTTGACCACCGGTTCAGGGTGGGGACTTAAGGTCACAGGGGGTTAAAAGATAAAAACATTTTTTTAAACTCACAAGTTGGCATTAGGTCATGCCTGGTGGAACTTTTGCCATCTTTCAACTTTGCTTTAGGTGCAAGCATGGGGATTTGCGATGATGCACCATCAACTTCGCTCTAGTTTAATGTTAATACTGGGCTGGTAGGACGGGATAGAGGTATGTACACTCACGTTTAAGGTGTCTAGCCTGGGTTCGAATCTCGACCCAGATATAAACTGTCATTCTCGTGTATCACAGGCAGAGTGATTCATCAATGTGTGTGCCATCCCATGGATGGATGTTAAACTGAGCGTCCTGTCTGCCGGCATTACTTGGTGGACTTTAAAGATCCCACAGTGTCCTTCGTAAAGAGTAGGGGAGTTATTACCGACACCATGAACAAATTACAAATGATACAACCCAATGGAAAGTGTGCTCCTTCTGGGCTATCCTATCAGACCAAGCTTGGGTGATTAGGATATAATCCAGATTTATAACTGATGGGTTAAGTTACATGAGCATCAGAGGTGAATGCAAAGAACACATATTCTGCCTTGTCATGAGCATCATCTGCAGTGAGGCTCTTTGTGGGTGAGGGAGGGAATGGCAAAGGAATATTCACCAGATAAAGACATAGAAAGGCAACACTAGGTCTTTGAAGAAGGAGACAGGTTGAACTGCTCAGCATTGATATTTTCCTGTTGTTTTCTGGCTTGCTTGAGGGTGGACATCCATATTATGGGCCTTGCAAAATGACAGAAGCTTTTGATGTGAAGAAAGAAAGCTGCTTCATAGCAACTGTCTTGTCACAGGACTATGTGTACCAGGGCTGAGTGGGTGCGTAGGATTGCTGAATAAGCCTGAGAGATAATTGGGAGAGAGAGAGGTAAAAGAGGATAGAATGTAGTGGGTTTACAATTTATATAAGTGACAGCATAACAGGGAATGCCTCAAAAAATAAAACTATCAATTGCAGAGAGATGTGAAGAATTCCTTCAGCTTGCACAATGCCTGATCCAACGGTCATGAAGCAAAATTTAAGGCTAATCAAGCAGACACCACAGAACGTTTAACAGTGCAGATAACAAATGTCAACATTTCGAAGATATATTATGGAGTGGCATGCTAAGCTTTGGAAGTAACTCTCTGGGAGAAGAGCCTGCATACACACACAGAGAGAGAACTGGATTCAGAATAAATTTGTGGATTTATCGCTTTTGTTCATTAAATTAGTAGATTATAGAAGCGAATCATGGATTTTACTGATCATGCAACAGATAAAGCATCTGGGCTATCTATGTGTAATTTCACATTGTGCTAGGCTGGCTGACGAGAGGAGAAGTACAACTTGGTGGTTTAGTGATATCCCAATTTGGTACTTTCGTGACGTAGTCTATCATCTTCATCAGTCTTGGTAGTTATGAAAATGTTCGAGAATAAAAGGTATGGCTTTTAAAAGCTTATGACTTCACTCTATTGTAGCTTATCAGTGTATAATTTTGTACACATTTGATGGGGCGGCCATTTTTTCTATCCCTCCACCTGGAGCACACAAGTGCTGTATCTTGCTAAGAGTGAATGAAAACGCTGCAGAATGAAGAGAAGTTTTTCTCAGGGAGGCGTCTTGGGAGGGACAGCATCAGTGCCTTGTAGGGTATGCAGCCGAAGAGATACAGGATTGCTTTCTTCATGGTGCCTGGGCACGTGTGCAAGAACTGAAACAAAGGGAGCGGTTTTGTGCAGTCACAGAATTGAGTTTGTCTGGAACGAGCCATTGGAGATTGGACTGTGTGGTCAGCAGTTTGAGCAGGTCCAACATGCAACCTGTACCGGAACACACGTGGTCTGCGAGGTTCTGGAGCAGGCCACCTGTGGAGACATTCCCATACAGTAGGTGGCTCCAGCAGATTGAGTAACGAGATGGGAGCTTTCCATCCTCTTTAAACCCAGGCGCCACACACATGGGTGCAGACGGTGCATTTGTTTGGTCTCGAGTAGACCTATCACCACTGTTGTGAGCAAGCACCATTTGAAATTTTCTCATTCCCCATGATATTGTGCAGTCAAATATAACGAGGTCCTCATTCTATGCATCGACTGTAAGTGAGCCCTGTTTTTTTTCTTGTTTTTTTCGTCTACAATATCGAGGCTCATATAAGAGCTAAGATTCATCTTTGTGGTATGAGTCTTACTTATCAGTAAGAAAAAAATTGGCCATCTTCATCGATTGGCTGTCCAGGCAGCTAGCATGTAGGTTGTAATTGCACTCCTCCCCTTCGGAGTAAAGCTCGACTTCTGACATGCCCTGTGAGTGGGTTCAAGCCACAACCACAGGATAATACTTACCTACCATTAGTTAATGCTTTTGATGTATAATGTACCTTTTGCCTGTGCAGTGTGCACATATAGGGTCTACATAGACTGGCATCAGGATGGCCAATTTGATGCATAGATTGATTCAGCCACAGGATGCTGGAGGAGAATTGCTTTCAGTTCCCTGATAAACTATGCCATGAATTTTCCAACATGCTCCTTAAACTTTCCACCGGGAAAGCTTTTCATGACAAAATATTCAAGGCACTGCTTGCACTCCAAATTAAATGGAAAGTTTGAGCAGTGAGAAGAGCCACTACATTATAAAAATAATAATATGAGCTCCCTTACAAGGAACTTCAACACAAGAGGCCATTAGGCCCATAAAGATTGTGCAATGGTTACCAACCTATGGTCGTTTGTCCATGCTATAACCTTTATAAATGCTGAGCATCAAGTGAGGAAGCAGCATGCACAATTTCTAAAGTCTTTGCTATGACTCGGATGGGGTTTGAACGATTGACCTTCCAAGACTCGGAGCGAAGCTTTAACTATTACACCACCGATTCTGGTTCATCATCATCCTATAATGCTGTCAGCAAGGACAGCCAGATGCCCAAGCAGAAAGCTGAAGCTGCAATTGCCACGGGGATAGAGTATGATAAGCATGTTTTGACATAATACAATTAATATGGCATTGTTAGATAACTTGTTCCCACTCATAGTTAAATTACTTTATCTCCTTTTTTAATCTCAGTTGCCATGCCTGACTTTTGAGTTATAGTGTGTCTGAAAAGGATTGTTTATAGTATTCAAAGTAACAAAGAATTTTGATTCCTCAGAGTCCCTCCGATGAACACTACTCAATTATTTATGAAAAGAAGATCAAGCCAAGGCTATCTTCCTCTGGAGAAGTGGGTAACAGTGCCACCAATCAAAGAGGCAAGACATCGACTTCACCAGGAGAAGCGGTATGACTATCATAAAGATGTATTGATGAAAATAAAGACGGGGCTGATCGGTAGAATGATGGGCCAAATGGAGATGTACAAAACAAAAGAAGAAAAAAGAGTGGCTTCTCACTTACAAGGTTAAAATTGTTTCAAGTATTTTTTTTCTTTTTGTTTTTGCATGCATAGTCGAGGCTCATGGAAGAGCTAGTACAGTGAATGAATCAGGATGTAACAGACAAAAAAAGGATGCAAAACACGCATGCATGGGGTGGACAAAATGGATACAGAAGGAAACTCCAAGAAGGGAAAACTGGAAAATTGGAAGGAGGAAGGATTTGGGTGGGGTTAACGAGAGTAGAAAAGATCATGGTTTAGGATTGGGGATGATCTGAGATGGTGGTGAACAGCTGTCTTGAAGACTTGGAGGGAAAATGAGGTTGAAGAGGATGTGGAAGTTGATTCCACAGGCAGGAAATAAGAGCAGCAAATGAGTGGAGGTGAGCAGTGGTTGTGAATTTAGGTAGTTTCACCAGAAGAAGGTTGATGGTGTACCGTGTTCGCCCAGCAGAAATCTGGGGGGAACAAAGCATGGAAAGAGCAGATGGTGCAAGACCAGAAAGGAGTGGGTTGAAGACAGAGAGATGACCGACCTGTCTGTGATGGCAAAATGATACTGTAGATCCATAGATTTAGTTTCAGAGTGGGAGATTCCAATAATCTTGAAAGCCCTGGTTTCCACAACGTCAAGCTGAGCAAGATATGATGCAGGAGAGCCAGCCCAGAGGGGAGAGCAATACTCCATCAAGTTGCAGATGAAGGCCTTGGGTTCCTTCTTGGTCTTCCATTTCATTGTATGTGGATAAGAGTTCAGGTATGCCAAGGAAGGACTTTGTATGCCGGAGGATGCCCAGTCGGCATCTGGCTTTGGAGGCCAATTTTGAAATGTGGTTTACCTGAGAAAGATCATGGCTGATCGTGAGACCCAGGAGTTTGGATGACTGAACTTCCTCAAGAGGATTCTTAAGAAAGTAGGTAGGAGGGTTTGCCACAGTCCTTTTGGAGAGAGATCATGAGAGTGTGAGATTTGTCAGGATTGAAAGACATAATCCAATTGTTTGACCAGCTTGTGATTTTTTTTTTAAAGGTCTGAAGCCTGCCTGTTTGAAGGATGAAGGATATCATTGCTGAGGGTGGAGTCATCAGCAAACAGATGAAGAGGATTTTCCAGAGAGTCAGAGAGATCATTGATGAAGATCAGGAATAGGACTGGGCTCAGAACACTGCCTTTGGGCACTCCAGCCTTGACAGGGAGAGGAGTTTAAAGGATTATGTTGAGCGCCACCCGTTGGCTACAAGAGTAGAGGAAGTCAGGAAGCCATATGTGGAGAGGCAAAGAGTTGGGAGAGTAAGGTAGGATGCCAGACTGTATCAATAGCATGAGATATGTCGAGAGAGATGACCCTGATCTCATGTCTGACATTGAGGGCCTCCATCCATTGTTGCTTGAGTAGAAGCAGAATGTCCAAGATGGAGTGACCTGAGCTGAAAACAAATTGGTGATCTGAGATTAGATTGTTGGAGAAAAAGAAGGATTTCATATCAACTGCAATGCAGGATCCAAGACCTTGCTGATGATTGGAAGTAAGCTAATAGATTTGTAGTTGAGGGGGTCAGTTTTTGCTCCTTTTTTATGTAATGTAGTGATGTTGGCAGATTTCCAAGCAGGTGAAAGATGACTGAGGTCAAATGACAGGGTGAAAAAGCAGAGAGAGGATGTGCAAGAGCAGCAGAGCAGATTTTTAGGACACGTGAGTTGATGCCATCTGGTCCAGCAGCGAAGTCAGAGTCGAGGGTTGAAAGAATCTTCTCAGGTGCAAAAGACCGAGTCCAGGAGCAATTGGGCATGACAGGGTAGGATGGGTACCAAGAGCGAGGGGTTGCGGACACAAGATTTGGAAGCAAATACAAAATTGAAGCATTTAGCCTTCTCATGAGTGGAGTCGGCTGTTGTGCCATTTGAAGTAAGGGAAGGGATGGAGGGAGGGGGGGCATACACCAGAGACAGACTTAACAAGGTATCACCAGGTTTTAGAGGGAGACAAGTTTGAAAGTCCATTCTTATGGTTTGACAGATGTTATTTTTTGGCTCTCCAGAGAGTGGACACAAACTTGTTGTGGACTTTATGGAATGTACTGAGATTACCTTTAGTTGCATTTGCCTTCCAGGAAGTGCTATGGCTTGTGAGAGAGGTGCTAACACCCAGCTAAGTTCCATGGTACCACCCAATGCCCAGCCAAGTTATATGGTGACAAATGAAATTGCCACACATGAGGAATAGAGAGAAGGGATGTTTATACTTTTTAAAGTATACATTAAAGTTTATCAAAAAAGAGAAAACTGGTCTACAAAGGAAAATCAATATTCAGGTAGTTTTTCAAAAAGTAAACTTAAATAAAGTATTTGATTGCTCCTAAACAACAGTTTCCTTACATTTGGCAACAATATACTCCAGCAGACAGTGGGGATACCCATGGGTTCAGAACATGTGCAGGAATAAACTAACAACTGTATGAAGGTGTGGAAACCTCTTTATATTCATTGATGATTTACTAGCAATGAATGATGGTTTGTATTTGATCAGCTTCATGAAAGAACTCACTCGAATTAAAAAAAGGAAAACCAAACTCACACTTTCGTTTCTTTTTTAGAATGACAAATCGATATCAATAATAATAAATTTCACACCAAATTATTTGAAAAACGAGATGCTTTTCCATTGCACATTAATTGTATGAATGCCTTTCTCAGACAACAACATTCCTAAGAAGCTATACTATGGTATGGTTGCAGGTGAAATAATTAGAACCGTGAGAGCAACCACATGCAACACTGAACTTATCAACACATTAAAATAGTTAGACATTTACTAACGTAGCACTGAACTTATCAACATAGTAAAATAACGAGTTAGACAGATGCCAACACAGGGAGCTACAGTTAGCAAATTAAAACAAGTTATCTTTAACATCACAAAACAACACCAAATAGAATGAGTAAAATACAATATGAATAGTAAAAATATTACTAATGAGATATTTATATACAGTAAATACATTATTAAAAAATAATAATGACATATGCACATCATTTTTTTTCGAGATCAAATCTAAGATGGCCGACTGGTGGCCATTTTGTGATTTAATTATCTTATTATCTCCTATTAAAAAGGAAGACCTCCCCACATCTCTCACCTGTGAATGGAGGGAATGGCCAATTAGCTTTCACCTAATCAATTAAACCCAGGTGGCTTGGATTATATAAATAAATCGACTATTGGGTCAATTAATTCAACAAACAAGTATTTTTGAAGTCAACAAAGGCAAAATGGTCAACATAGGCCAAAAACTCTTCATAGGTCACATTTCTAAAATTGTCAATTTTCATATGATTGACTTGAAATATAAAGAGTATTTGCATATTTGGTCATTGAATTCAACTTCCAATTATTTTTAAGGTCAAATTTGTTTCATGGATTTCGCAAGTATCGTGCTCTGCATGACATCTTCCTTGTTTGTTTCTCCGCACAGAATGTAAGTGCGTTTCTCTGCAACTGCTTGTCGGATTGACACAAAATTTTCACCATAGGAGCGACTGCTCATGTAGAATGTTGTAATAATAATTATGATGCCATCGGTTACGTGGTGTGGCAGCTATCTTGGAAATAAGGAAAAACTTTGGACTTCTGTATCTCTAAAACCGCAACAAGGAAAAAATTGAAACTTGGCACATGGCAAGCACTCCACATGGGGAATGTGTGATTTTTCTCTGATGTCATAGTTGCCTTCATTATGACGTCATAATTGCACCCGTAGAATGCTACGTCCGATTAGTATGAAAATTTGTGAGGGTCATCTCGGGATCAATTGGTTCACAGAAAAATATTGATGACATCATCATTCACATGGTTTAGCAGCCATATTGTTTTGTTTTTCAAAAACATTCAAAAATCTTCTTCTCAGAAATGGCCAAACAGATCGAGGTGAAACTTCACAAGTATGACCGCCTATCCATGAGGAACAAAACGTTCACACATATGGCATCATAGGTGACATGGTTTGGCAGCCATATTGGATTTACCCAAAAACATACAAAAAATCTTCTCCAGAACGGCTGGACAGATTGAGGGGAAACTTCACACACATGTTCCTTAAGCATTTGGGATGCCATTGTGTTCATGAATAATCCAAAGGTCACATGGTCTGGCAGCCTTATTGGATTGCACGAAAATCTTAAAAAAAATTTATTTCTCCTGAACCACTTCATTAATCGATGTGAAACTTCATAATTATGATCTAGTCGTGATGGGGAATATAGGTTCTTCATTTCAACCTGATTGGATACATGGTATGGCAGCCAGAATTATGTAATTTTTTTTAATCTGGGTTTTTTTTATTTTAATAAGGCTTACTTGGCTGCGCCTGGATGGGCTTGAGGGTAGAAGAGAAGCAGCTGAAACCAAAATGCTATCCAGGTTCCTCCTGATGACTTTATCTTTGCTTTTTGCTTATTTGGGTTCCTTCTGATTAGTCCAATACAGGACTGTACCTATTTGATCTTCTCTCTGATTTGAATTGAATTTATTTTAATCCCATTCTTAATTCAATTGAATAATAATAAGCATCATGGGTCAGCGTCAAGTGTCCAATCAAAGTGAGGTTGCATCAAAGCGGGACGCCTTGGTATCCCGTCATCACTGCCAACAGCTATAAAGTGGCAGTTCTAGTTATGTCTATTATTAATTTCATAGCACACCAGTGCACAAACACCACACAAGATACACTACATAAAACTATACAAACACTAAACAAAACAAGTCCTGGTGAGGGTCTGCAATCTCTGATTGCTCTCTTTCTTGTTATCAATACAACTTTATTTATGAAATGTAGAAGGGCATGAGAAATAGCATGCTTTTCACAAAAACCATGCTGAGATACTTGTGAAAATATCACAATGCATGGAAAATTTTAGAGTGCAAATATAGATGAGTTTTTCAAGATTTTTTGAAAATGACATCAACAGAGAAATGGGTTGATAACTGTTCAAATCTTGTAAGTTTCCTTTTTTGAAAATGGAAACAGCTTTTCCTATTTTCATCTTTTTAGGAACAATACCAAAAACAATAAAAATGTGCATAATATGGTTTAAGGTTTGAACAATTTCTAAATTGTCAAAACCTTAAACCTAAAAATTATCTTTAATCAATCATTGTCAAAATCATCTTGTCAAATCCTGGGCTCTTTTTCTTCTTCTAATTATAAGCAATATCCACTATTTATTTTTTATTCATTGGAAGAAAAAACAAGGAACTTGTGTTTGGATTTTCTAAAGTTAGACCATATAATTTGTTAATTATTGGAATAGCCTGAGCTAACCTTTGGCCTATGGCAGAAAAATAATCATTAAAACTCTGCAATAATTCCTGGATCCTTGATTATAAAGTCATTCTTCTTCATTTTTTAAACATTTAAAACATTTAAATTTAAAACATTTTTATTTGTCTTTAGCACATTATTTATAACATTCCATGTTCTATTTATATCATTACTAGCAGGGGTACCTAGCGTTGCCGGGCAATGCTGGGTCCATCCTCCCAACCCTCCCTTTCCTCCTCCCACCCCTACCCCTGCCTCCTCCCACCCCTACCCCTGCCTCCTCCCACCCCAGTCCCTCCAGACTCCCACCCCTCCTCCACCTTTCCCCTCCCTCCTTTCCCAAAGGAATTTTCACAGGGTTTTTAACCACATTTGGAGAAAAATAAACCGTAAAAATAAAAACCCGCTTTCGATTGCTACCAACCTCGAACCTGCGTCGTCGCCTTTATTACCTTACCACGTGTGGTGTCAACATCTGACCCCTAAGGGACAAAATCATCGATATGGCTGAAAGTAGTCATGGTACAGATGTTTATCGTCGTCACCATGTAATGAATCTGGGGCGCGTTTAGTTATCAAGTTTCTTGGAGAGTGCTCACCAAGTGGCTTAAGCACTCAAGCAACAACTCCATTCAAAACCGTCGATAAGCAATGGTGAGCTTGGCAAGCGCTAGCTAGCTGCTCGGTAACTGTTTTTTCATTGTTTTTTTTCATTGTTTCATTGTTTTTTCATTGAAGACTTCAAATATTTATCATGACTATTTCTGTTGCAATAAAAACGTACCTAATTGTTCAGTTTTCAACATGTTGGTTTTTTAAAAAGGTATTTAAACTCAGAGGTGCTGAGTGTACAAAAGTGGACATGCACATTTCATACAACTTTAAAGTGTACATGCACATAACTTCTTTAAAGTGTACATGTACATAATAAATATCTCTCAGGAATTTTCTCAGCCTCCCGACTAATTAATTACGGACACAGCTATTTCATGACCAAGCCAATTTTACTGTTTATTTAATTCACATAATATGTGAATTACATGTCCATCAGTTTGTTGATAAGTCTTGAAAAGTCGGGCGAAAACCAAAAGTTTTTTTTTCAATGAAAGACCTCTATTTTCTTTCCTCTGCGTTGTGAGAATTAACATACCTTCATTGGGCGGTGTATATTAGACCACTGCCACGATCGCTGCAAACAAAATGTGCATTGCCTCATTTGAATTGTAATCAAAATGTGAGTTTGTTTCCTCAAAACTGTACCATTATTTAATGATAGAAGACGCATTGCTCAGTCTTCAAATGTACATCAAAGGCAGCCAGATATGAAATCTCAGAGCTATGCGGAGTGAAAAAGATGGCAGGGGCTTTCTGGACAGCTGGAGGGAAAGCCACGGCCTGACTAATGGGTGATGCTTGTGGTGCAAGGGGAGAGAGGGGAAGGCATGGCCTGTAGAATGGGTGGAGCTTATGACCCACAGACAAACTCAGCGTTATATAAATAAGATTTTAGATAATAAGCACTAAATAGTTGAGAATAGCATTCTTTCCTTAGCTGATTGCAAAAGAGTTGGAAGAGTGTTTTTATAATTAGTATATGTAAGTGGAGAGGCATCTGTTGGCAACCCAAGGCTTTCTTGGTATATTTTTATAATTTGAATAAGTACAATTTTTGTTTGCCATGTTTTTTCATGAAGTGCCATAATATATATCCATAAATTTCTGATAACATTCATCAACATCTTCTTCATTCATGACCTCACTCCAGTCAGTGGAGGCCAGCTTGGTTTTAAATCCAGCTGTTTTCTGGAGTAAGTTTATGTATATGCCGAGTTGCATGGATGTACATGTATATATGTATGTGTACGTATATATATATCTAATACAAATAAATGTCTGTGCGTGTGTGTCTCCTCTACAACTCGAAAGCCATGAAACCGAGCAGCCTGAAACTTTGCAAGCATACTAAGGAAACTCCAAGGAAATGTATGAGTGGAAATTGGGTTTTGGGGTTAATTAAAACACCCCTTTTGGAGATAATTAAGGCCTTGTCTAGTTATATCCTTTATCAGGCACATCCTCAGTCACCGCTCTCTATGGGGTCTTAAGGTGTATCCCAGGTAACATCGCTGGGGTCTGATGCCACCATGTTTTTTGGCCTGCTCAACCATGCTTTGACTTGGAACAGGTCGCAATGATTTCTTAATGATAAAGTTTTTTTTTTTCACTTTCCTCACTCATATTATCAAATGCCTGTTCATCATAGCTACGAATCGCTGGGTGTATTGCAATGCTTATAAACGCCCAAAGTTGTCAGCATTCGTTGCTTTATTTCTTTTCCACACAAACAATTACAGTGAGAATCTCTTAAACTAAGCAGAATTACAAACTTTATGCTCCAGAATCAAACTTAGAAGCAGTTCCGACTCCTCCAAAAGTGTTCATTAGTCCAATTCGGACATATTTGACATTTCGGGCGTCTCTGGGAGGTGTATGTTTATTGTCATTTTTCGATGATTACTAATCGCATGCCAAGTGAGCTGTTTCTTATCAACCGTTTCATTGGAGTGCTTGCTTGAGTGCTTAAGCTACTTGGTGAGTGCACTCCAAGCTGCTTCGTTGTTCGTTTCAGGGAAAAGTACCTGTGCTTTCATTCTCACATCGATTTGATGTACGTTTCTGCCTTTGTTGGGTCAAGGATATCTCAAAACATTGCGACGGAACCGGATGAAATTTTGTGGACAGGGTTGGTATGTCACAAGGACGAACTGATTAGATTTTGGCGAATATCCAGATCCAGCTACTTTAATTTTTAAAGTGATACTTCACCGTTGAGCGATCGGGCCAAAAACGATATGTAGCACAATATCTCAAAAAGTTGGGACAGGTTCGGATGAAACTTGGTGAACATTTTGGGTGTTTGACAAGGAAGAATTGATTCAGTTTTTGTGAAGATCCAAATCCGGATCCAGATCTCATAATTTTTTTAAGTGATTCTTCACTATTGAAGACAGTGCTGAACTGATATAATATAACATGATATCTCAAAATGTTGTGTACGGATTCGGATAAAACTTGGTGGACAGGTTGGGTGTGTGTCAAGGCTGAATTGTTTCGATTTTGGTGAAGATCCGATTCCAGATCTGGATACGAGAATTATTTAATTTTTTAATTGATTCTTCACCATTCGGAGATTTATTGGGCCAAAAATGATATCGTACTGTATAG
>CM068952.1:82616892-82627651 GCA_035128595.1 Eptatretus atami
TTTCAGTGGATGAGACACCTCCCGAGGCACCCACTGCATGGCACCGTGGGACACAACAAAGTCGGAAACGTACGTCTAATTGATGTGAGATTGAAAGCATGGGTACTTTTTTCCAAAACGAACAACCAACCAGCTTGGGGAGCACTCGCCAAGTGGCTTAAGCACACAAGCAAGCACTCCATTGAAATGGTTGATAAGAAACGGCTTCCTTGGCACACGATTAGCAATCACCGAACTGTTACATTCAACATACACGTCCCGGAAACGCCCGAAATGTTAAATATGTCTAAAATGGACAAATGAACACTTTTCTAGGAGTCAGAACTGCTTGTAAGTTTAAATCTGGAGATTAAATTTTGTAATTCTGCTAAGTTTAAGAGATTCTCATGGTGATCACATTAATTAAATTAATGTGGAAATTGGAAAAGTGTGGAAATTAAATAAAGCAACGAACGCTGATGTGTCCGGGTGTTTCTGAGCATTGCAATGTACCCAGCGATTTGTAGCTATGATGAACTGGCATTCGATAATATGAGTGAGGAAAACGAAAAAAAAAAGACTTTATCATTAAGAAATCCTTGCGACCTGTCCAAAATCAAGGCATGGTTGAGCAGGCCAAAAAACATGACTACTTCAGACCACAGTGAGGTTACCTAGGATACGCCTTAAGACCCCATAGATAGTGGTGACCGAGGATACACCTGATAAAGGATTTAATTAAATAAGGCTGTTAATTATTTTCAAAAGGGGTGTTTTAATTAACCCAAACACCCAATTTTCACTCTTGCACTTCCTTGGAGTTTTCTTAGTATGCATGAACTTTCAGGTTGCGAGGGTTCATGGTTTTGGAGTTATGGATGAGACACACTGACTGACACACACACAACACACATTGACATTTATTAGTATAGATACATGGTGTGTGTGTGTGTGTGTGTGTGTGTGTGTGTGTGTGTGTGTGTGTGTGTGTGTGTGTGTGTGTGTGTGTACGTACGCATGTAAACCACTATAAAACATAATTTCCAATATTTCATTAAGTTACACCATTTGCTAGTCTTAATGTAAGCATAATAAAACCACATAGCTGCAGATTTCCAAATAAAAGTAAGAAACACAAGAGACACAAAGACATACAGAAACACAGAATGGAAACTGTTATAAGATATAATGAAGTCAGCAAAGCTAGCTGAACCTCTCCGGATAAGAATTATTTCAAATTGTTAGAGTAATAATGTATTTTAAATTTACACTTTTTACATTTTCAGTTGCCAATATTTTTATTTTATAATGCATAATACATTTACGACTCTTAGGTAAAATACCCTGAGATATTTTAGTTCTGCCAAGGAAAAGAGAAAGATTTGCAACATTGCAATTAATCAGGTACACAACAATTATGATCAAGTCAGATTCATAGTGATTTCAGAGCAAGACTACTTGTAAGGGGTATTCAGGGCAGGCACTGGTGAGGGTGTAGCGAGTACAAGCAGTGGTGTGTAACAGTGGTGAGGATGCAGTGAATGCATGCAGTGGCAAGGTTGCAGCAAGTGCAGTGAGTGCAGGCAGTGGTGAGGGTGTAGCAGTGGTGATGGGGTCGTGAGTGCAGGGAGTGGCTATGGGTAGCAATTACAGGCAATGGTGAGGGTGCAGCGAGTGCATGCAGTGGAGAGGGGGTAGCGAGTGCAGTCAATGGCAAGTGTGCAGAGAATACAGGCAGTGGTGAGGGTGAGGCAAGTGCAGTCATAGGCAAGAGTGAAGTGAGTACAGGCAGTGGTGAGGGTGTAGCAGTGGTGATGGCATAGCAAGTGCAGGAAATGGTGAGGGGGTAGTGAATGCAGGGAGTGGTGAGAGTGTAGCGAATTTCAGCAGTGGTGAGGGTGAAACAATAGACATAGTTTGGAATGAAGCCTGGGAGACAGTTTTTGTTGGCAATGAAACTACTAAATATTGTTGTGGGGATCACGCCGGTCAATCGGTCAAGATTCCCCAGTCTGGATCAAGGGCCGATGTGCTCCTATACTTAGCCTGTTCGAAACCCCTGTGGAAGATTGGGTGGTGCTCTGGACTTTTCTTTGCACTGGGGACCCAAAATGGAGGTGCGAGCAGACACCTCACTCAGCAGGAGAGTGAATTTAATTGAGAATTATGCCCTCAAATCCAATTATCCTCTCAGAAGATTATATAAACCAATGTGGCTATGCTGTTTCAGTGATCACAACAGTTCAAACTACTCATGATACCCAGTGAGGTTAAAGTGTGTATTAAGATGGGTAGGGGGGAAGAACAGGATTGCAACAATTAGTGCGATTTATAGTGGAAGTAATATGTAACCCGGGGATTCATACAAACGGAAGATTCTTACCTAACCTAACCTTTGAGCCTCAGACACTTTGCAGTAGAAAGACCAGCGAGAGTTATCGGCAAGCCACAACACACAATTGCGGCATTTGCGGGCACCGCAAGTCCTGCGGAATGACCACCGAACTAGGGTAGCCAGAAGCAGGCAGGCAGGGAGGGACGTGTGGTGATACGCATAGGCGGGAGAGCAGGCTCTAGCTGTGGCAGCTGCTTTTGTTTGGACGAGGAATGAATGGGGCTGGTGGGAGGTATAGGCTCCACCTCCACAGAAACTTCCTTCGGTACATCCTTCCCAGTCGAACCCCAGACTGGAAAAGCTTAGCATCTTGTCTGCCAGCCCTTTTTGTAATGTTATGGGACTACCCGCCCCATGACTTCACCAAGGTCTGCCCACTTTGCGTCCAATAAAAAGGGGGTTTACGGAGAAGCGGTTTGAGAAACAAATATTGCAAGTGGAGATGACAGGCTTTCCATATCATTATCGATGTATAATTTTATTACAGCTCATTTTACCACAATCTTTTGCTAAAATATGCAATAAAGGAAATAATGATTCGAAGCAATACATTTTAACCCCTAGAAGTCATTTCCACCACAATATGTAAATTTTAAATTCCGTTTTTGTTGTCCATTGGAACTGTTTTGTATTCATTTCTGTCTTCTTTTTATTGCTTTGCATTCATTTTTGTGTCCACTTTCTGTTATTTTGTAATAACAGACTTAATCGTGATGTTTTTACATAAATGGATGTCTTTATTGAAACATCTAGTCAAAGTATCTGCAAGTTGATGAATTAAATCAAACTTGTAAAAGTATAATAATTATGCATCAATGTTGTATTTTTCAGATCGGAACTACTCAGAAAACAACACACATTCATTCAACTGCAGTTCATATTCGTGGGCAGCAGTCAATTGGTTTTATTCAAAAGGGCATAAAAACTGGAGACAGTGATCAAATGATTAATGATGAGAGCAGTCAAAAAGAAAAAGACTTATGTGAAAAAGAAATGCAATTAAGTCATGTTGAACAACAACGTGATGGTCTCAAAACAACAACGATCAACCTTTCCAAATTGAGAAGCAGGACAGGAGACCTAAAACCATCACAAATTGCTGCCAAAACGCTTGAATGCAATAAAGGTTTTGATGCCAATGTTAAAGCCAAAGAAAATGTTCCCGATATATCTTTCTCAACAGTCAGAGAAGATATTGAAGTCACCTCAAAACACATTGACAAAATTATCAGGAAAAAACAAGTACAACTTGAAGATCTGAAAGGAAGTATAACATCGAGCACTAATTCTGTTATCTCGAAGAAAATCTCAACAAAAACATGTGAACAAGTAAATATTGAAGCTGTTGCTCAAGAACAGAAAAAAGATA
The DNA here is from genome assembly GCA_035128595.1 of Eptatretus atami. Taxonomy (NCBI): domain Eukaryota; kingdom Metazoa; phylum Chordata; class Myxini; order Myxiniformes; family Myxinidae; genus Eptatretus; species Eptatretus atami. The sequence goes on from CM068952.1 coordinate 82,620,636, forward strand.
TAAAAGGTCTAAAATTCCATATGTCAACAAAAGATATGAAAGCACCCAAGATCTCTGGACCAGGAAACGAATTGAAAGGTGAAAATGATGTCTCATTTACGAGTTTTGAGGGATCGTTGGAAGCGCCATCAGTGAACGGTGCAGCAGTAACTTATTATGTGGACACAGAAGGCCCAAATGTTGAAATGGAAGCTAACAAGGGCAAGGTAATGAGGCAGAAACTTAAAATGCCAAAATTTAATGTTTCATTTCCAAAGGGAAAAGAACCAAACATTGATTTTCAAAAACCAAATATTGATGTGTCTTTGCCAAAGGTAAAAGCTAAAGTAGATACAACAAAAGGAGATGTAAATGTGGATGCATCAGATGTTGGCATTGATGGAGAAGGAGAAAAATTCAGCCAGCCTCACATGAGGATGCCAAAGCTTAAGATTCCAGGATTCAAGCATGAAGGAAAAGATTTAGAAACTGACATATGTGTTCAGAAAGGAGACGTTACCTTTAAAGGGCCAGAAATTAAAGGAAACATTGAAGTTCCTGAGGTTGACCTGAAAGTGGAGGGGCAGAAGGGTGGTTTTCAAGGTCCAAAATTCCACCTCCCAACAACAGATATCAAAGCACCCAATATATCGACACCAGAGATTGACATACATCTTCCAAAATTAAAAGGTAAAGCTGATGTCTCTTGTCCTGGTATTGAGGGATCTTTGGAAGCACCATCAATAGATATCGAAGGATCAAATGTTTCTTTGGATGGTGAAGACCCAGATCTTGATTTTGAAGATCTGGAGGGCAAAATAAAGAAGCCAAAATTTAACGTTTCATTTCCAAAGGGGAAAGGACAAGATGTGGATTTTCAAAAACCAGATGTTGATATTTCTTTGCCAAAGGGAAAAGTTGAAATGGATACAAAAGCAGGAATCAATGTGGATGCACCAGATGTTGGCATTGATGGAAAAGGAGCAAAGTTCAACTTTCCTCACATGAGGATGCCAAAGTTTAAGATTCCAGGATTCAAGCATGAAGGAGCAGATTTGAAAACTGACATAAATGTTAAGAAGGGAGACGTTACTTTTGAAGGGCCAGATATTAAAGGAAACATTGAAGTTCCTGAGGTTGACCTTCAGGTAGAAGGGCATGAGGGTGGTATTAAAGGTCCAACATTCCAATTGCCATCAACAGATATCAAAGCACCCAAGATGTCTCGACCAGAGATTGATATACATCTTCCAAAATTAAAAGGGAAAGCTGATGTCTCATTACCTGGTATTGAGGGATCTTTGGAAGCACCATCAGTGAGCGGTGCAGCAGTAAATTATTATGCAGACACAGAAGGCCCAAATGTTGAAATGGAAGCTAGCAAGGGCAATATAATGAGGCAGAAACTTCAAATGCCGAAATTTGATGTTTCATTTCCAAAGGGAAAAGGACCAGACATGGATGTTCATAAAAAAGACGTTAATGTGTCCATGGCAAAGGTAAAAGTTAAAATGGATATGCCAAAAGGAGACGTAAATGTGGATGCACCAGATGTTGGCATCAATGGAAAAGGAGCAAAGTTCACCCTTCCTCACAAGAAGATGCCAAAGATTAAGATTCCAGGATTCAAGCATAAAGGAGCAGATTTAGAAACTGACATAAGTATTCAGAAAGAAGACGTTACCTTTGAAGGGACAGACATTAAAGGAAACGTTGAAGTTCCTGAGGTTGACCTAAAAGTGGAGGGGCATGAGGTTGGTATTCAAGATCCAAAATTCCACCTGCCAACAAAAGATATCAAAGCACCCAAGATATCTACACCAGAGATTGATGTGCATCTTCCAAAATTAAAAGATAAAGCTGATGTTTCTTATCCTGGTATCGAGGGATCTTTGGAAGCACCATCCACAGACATCAAAGAATCAAATGTTTCTTTGCATACTGAAGGCCCGAATATTGAATTTGAAGCTCCAGAGGGCAAAATAAAGAAGCCCAAATTTCAAATGCCGAAATTCAATGTTTCATTCCCAAATGGGAAAGGACCAGGTGTGGATTTTCAAAAACCAGTTGTTGATTTGTCTTTGCCAAAGGCAAAAGTTGAAATGGATACAAAAGCAGGAACCAATGAGGATGCAACAGATGTTGGCATAGATGGAAAAGGAGCAAAGTTCAGCTTTCCTCACATGAGGATGCCAAATATTAAGATTCCAGGATTCAAGCATGAAGGAACAGATTTAGAAACTGACATAAGTGTTCAGAAAGGAGACGTTACCTTTAAAGAGCCAGAAATGAAAGGAAACATTGAAGTTCCTGAGGTTGACCTGAAAGTGGAGGGGCAGAAGGGTGGTTTTCAAGGTACAAAATTCCACCTCCCAACAACAGATATCAAGGCACCCAATATATCTACACCAGAGATTGACATACATCTTCCAAAATTAATAGGTAAAGCTGATGTCTCTTGTCCTGGTATTGAGGGATCTTTGGAAGCACCAACAATAGATATCGAAGGATCAAATGTTTCTTTGGATGGTGAAGGCCCAGATCTTGATTTTAAAGATCTGGAGGGCAAAATAAAGAAGCCAAAATTTAATGTTTCATTAACAAAGGGGAAAGGACAAGATATGGATTTTCAAAAACCAGATGTTGATGTTTCTTTGCCAAAGGGAAAAGTTGAAATGGATACAAAAGCAGGAATCAATGTGGATGCACCAGATGTTGGCAGTGATGGAAAAGGAGCAAAGTTCAGCGTTCCTCACATAAGGATGCCAAAGTTTAAGATTCCAGGATTCAAGCATGAAGGAGCAGATTTGAAAACTGACATAAGTGATAAGAAAGGAGACATTACCTTTAAAGAGCCAGAAATTAAAGGAAGCATTGAAGTTCCTGAGGTTGACCTGAAAGTCGAGGGGCATAAGGGTGGTATTCAACGTCCAAAATTCCACCTGCCAACAACAGATATCAAAGCACCCAAGATAACTACACCAGAGATTGACATACACCTTCCAAAATTAATAGGTAAAGCTGATGTCTCTTCTCCTGGCATTGAGGGATCTTTGGAAGCACCATCCGAAGACATCAAAGAATCAAATGTTTCTTTGCATGCTGAAGGCCCGAATATCGAATTTGAAGCTCCAGAGGGCAAAATAAAGAAGCCCAAACTTCAAATCCCAAAATTCAATGTTTCATTCCCAAATGGGAAAGGACCAGGTGTGGATTTTCAAAAGCCAGATGTTGATTTGTCTTTGCCAAAGGGAAAAGTTGAAATGGATACAAAGGCAGGAGCCAATGTGGATGCACCAGATGTTGGCATAGATGGAAAAGGAGCAAAGTTCAGCTTTCCTCACATGAGTATGCCAAAGATTAAGATTTCAGGATTCAAGCATGAAGGAGCAGATTTGGAAGCTGACATAAGTGCTAAGAAAGGAGATGTTACCTTTGAAGGGCCAGAAATTAAAGGAAACATTGAGGTTCCTGAGGTTGACCTTCAAGTAGAAGGGCATGAGGGTGGTATTAAAGCTCCAAAATTCCAATTGCCATCAACAGATATCAAAGCACCCATGATGTCTCGACCAGAGATTGATATAAATCTTCCAAAAGTAAAAGGTAAAGCTGAAGTCTCCTCTCCTGGCATTGAGGGATCTTTGGAAGCACCATCAGTGAGTGGTGCAGCAGTAAATTATTATGTGGACACAGAAGGCCCAAATGTTGAAATGGAAGCTAGCAAGTGCAATGTAATGCGGCAGAAACTTAAAATGCCGAAGTTTAATGTTTCATTTCCAAAGGGAAAAGGACCAGACATGGATTTTCTAAAACCAGGTGTTGATGTGTCTTTGCCAAAGGTAAAAGTACAAATGAATACACCAAAAGGAGACATAAATGTGGATGCACCAGATATTAATATTGATGGAAAAGGAGAAAAATTCAGCCAGCCTCACATGAGGATGCCAAAGATTAAGATTCCAGGATTCAAACATGAAGGAGCAGATTTGGAAACTGACATAAGTGTTCAGAAAGGAGACGTTACCTTTGAAAGGCCAGAAATTGAAGGATGCATTGGAGTTCCAGAGGTTGGCCTGAAAGTGGTAGGGCATGAGGGTGGTATTCAAGGTCCAAAATTCCACCTGCCAACAACAGATATCAAAGCACCGAAGATACCGACACCAAAGATTGATACACATCTTCCAAAATTAAAAGGTAAAGCTGATGTCTCCTGGCCTGGCATTGAGGGATCTTTGGAAGCACCATCCGTAGACATCGAAGGACCAAATGGTTATTTTGATACTGAAGTCCCACATCTTGATTATGAAAGTCCAGATGGCAAAATAAAGAAGCCCAAATTTCAAATTCCAAAATTCAATGTTTCATTCCCAAAGGGGAAAGGACAAGATGTGGATTTTCAAAAAACAGATGTTGATATGTCTTTGCCAAAAGGAAAAGTTAAAATGGATACAAAAGCAGGAATCAATGTGGATGCAGCACCAGATGTTGGCATTGATGGAAAAGGAGCAAAGTTCAGCATTCCTCACATGAGGATGCCGAAGTTTAAGATTCCAGGATTTAAGCAGAATGAACCAGATATTGATATTGGTCTCAGCCTTCAAGAACCAGATATCGATGTCAAAGAACCAAAACTAAAAGGTGACATTGAGGATCGTGATGTTGACCTCGATGTAGAAAAGGGTAAATCATGTAGTAAGACCCCAACATTCCACCTGCCTACATTGGACATCGAAGCTCCAAAAATATCTGCACCTGACCTTGATTTTGATGTCAATTTACCAAAGTTCAAAAGTAGTGCTCCAGACATTGAAGGGTCCGTGGCTGGTCCAGCCATTGACATTACACGACCAAAGGATAATGCTGATGTTGACGTAGAAGGCCCACAAGGCAAGATGAAGATACCAGATATCCACTTGCCAAAATTTGGACTCTCATGGCCAAAAGGAGAAACACCAGAGGCTGACATAGATTTAAGTATTGAAAGACCAGACGTTGATATATCAATGCCAAAAGTAAAAGGCAAAGTGGATGCTCCAAAAGGAGAAATAGATAAATCGGAGTCAACTGATATTGATGTGGAGGGAGGAGGGTTCAAGTTCAAGCGACCTCACTTTAATAGCCGAAAATGAATATTCCAGGATTTAAACGTGAAGGACCAGATTTAGATGCCGATCTCAGCCTTGAAAAACCAGACCTTCATCTCAAGGGATCAAAAGTGAAAGGGGACATTGAGGGTCCTGATATTGACCTCGATGTAGAAGGGGGTAAATCAGGTATTAAGGCCCCAACATTCCACCTGCCTACATTGGATATCAAAGCACCAAAAAAATCTGCACCTGACCTTGATTTTGATGTCAATTTTCCAAAGTTCAAAAGTAGTGCACCAGACATTGAAGGGTCCGTAGCTGGTCCAGCAATTGATATCACACGACCCAAGGTTGATGCTGATGTTGGTGTTGAAGGGCCACAAGGCAAGATGAAGGACCAGCATATGCGCACGTGCCAAAATTTGGACTCTTATGGCCAAAGGGAGAAACAGCAGATGCTGACATAGACTTAAGTATTGAAAGCCAGATGTTGGTGCATCATTGCCAAAAGTAAAAGGCAAAGTGGATGCACCAAAAGCAAGTAAATGTCAAGTCATCTGATATTGATGTGGAGGGAGGAGGGTTTGACATTCACCTACCTCACTTTAAAATGCCTAAAATGAGGATTCCTGGATTTAAACGTGAAGGACCAGATTCAAATGTCGATCTCAGCCTTCAAGAACCAGTTGTTGATGTGAAGGGACCAAAAGTAAAAGGTGACATCAAGGATCCTGATGTTGACCTCGATGTAGAAGGGGGTAAATCAGGTATTAAGGCCCCAACATTCCACCTGCCTACATTGGATATCAAAGCACCAAACATATCTGCACCTGACCTTGATTTTAATGTCAATTTTCCAAAGTTCAAAATCAGTGATCCAGACATTAAAGGGTCCGTGGCTGGTCCAGGCATTGACATCACACAACCAAAGGTTTATGGTGATGTTGAAGGATCACAAGGCAAGATTAAAATACCAGATATCCACTTGCCAAAATTTGGACTGGCATGGCCAAAGGGAGAAACAGCAGATGCTGACATAGATTTAAGCATTGAAAGACCAGATGTTGACATGGCAATGCCAAAAGTAAAAGGCAAAGTGGATGCACCAAAAGGAGAACTTCATGTCAAGTCACCTGATATTGATGTGGAGGGAGGAATGTTTGACATGCACCTTCCTCACTTCAAAATGCCGAAAATGAAGATTCCTGGACTTAAACGTGAAGGACCAGATTTAGATGTTGATCTCAGCCTTCAAGAACCAGATGTTCATCTCAAGGAACCAAAAGTGAGAGGTGACGTTGAGGTTCCGGATGTAGACATCAATGGAGAAGGGCACAAAGGTGGTATTAACACCCCAAATTTACACATTCCAACATTGGATATCAAAGCACCAACAATATCTGGACCTGATATTGATTTTGATATCAATTTTCCCAAGTTCAAAAGCCGTACACCAGATATGAAAGGTTCCGTGGATAGCCCATCCTTAGATCTCAAAGGACCAAAGGTTGGTGTTGAAAAACCTGATTTAAAAATTGAAGGAACAAGACACAGGATGAAGATACCAAAAGTGAACTTGCCAAACTTCAGACGTTCATGGCCAAAAGGAGAAACACCAGAGGCTGACATAGATTTGAGTATTGAAAGCGCAGATATTGATGCATCATTGCCAGAAGTAAAAGGCAAAGTGGATGTACCAAAAGGAGAAATAGATGTCGAGTCACCCGATAGTGATGTGAAGGGAGGAGGGTTCAAGTTCAAGCGGCCTCACTTTAGTTTACCGAAAATGAATATTCCAGGATTTAAACGTGAAGCACCAGATTTAAATGTCGATCTCAGCCTTGAAAAACCAGACCTTCATCTCAAGGGACCAGAAGTGAAAAGGGACATTGAGTGTCCTGATATTGACCTCGATGTAGAAGGGGGTAAATCAGGTATTAAGGCCCCAAC
>CM068952.1:82639176-82655324 GCA_035128595.1 Eptatretus atami
CACACTTAATTTACCGAAAATGAATATTCCAGGATTTAAACGACAAGGAACAGATTTGGATGTCGATCTCAGCCTTGAAAAACCAGACCTTCATCTCAAAGGACCAGATTGAAAGGGACATTGAGTGTCCTGATATCACCTCGATGTACAAGGGGATAAATCAGGTATTAAGGCCCACATTCACCTTCCTACATTGGATATCAAAGCACCAAAATATCTGCACCTGACTTGATTTTGATGTCAATTTTCCAAGTTCAAAAGTAGTGCTCCAGACATTGAAGGTCCGTGGCTGTCCAGCCATTGACATTAACGACCAAAGGATAATGTGATGTTGAGCGAGAAAGCCACAGGCAAGATGAAGATACCAGATAATCCACTTGCCAAAATTTGGATTCTCATGGCAAAAGGAGAAACACCAGATGCTGACATAGATTTGAGTATTGAAAGCGCAGATGTTGATGCATCATTGCCAAAAGTAAAAGGCAAAGTGGATGTACCAAAAGGAGAAAATAGATGTCGAGTCACCAAGATATGATGTGAAGAGGAGGGTGTCAAGTTCAAGCGACCTCACTTTAATATGCCGAAAATGAATATTCCAGGATTTAAACGTGAAGGACCAGATTTAGATGCGATCTCAGCCTTGAAAAACCAGACCTTCATCTCAAGGGATCAAAGTGAAAGGGGACATTGAGTATCCTGACTATTGACCTTGGTGTAGAAGGGGTAAATCAGGTGTTAAACCCAACGTTACACCTCCTACATTGGACATCAAAGCACCAAAAATACTGCACCTGACATTGATTTTGATGTCAATTTTCCAAGATCAAAAAGTCTCCCAGACATTGAAGATCGTGTATGGTCCATCCGTGATGTTAAGGACCAAGGTTGTGTGAAGTGCTGATGTGCATTGAAGGTCTGCAGGGATGAAGATACAAAATTCCACTTGCCAAAATTTGGACTTCATGGCCAAAGGGGAATCAGCAGATGCTGACATGATTTAAGTATTGAAACCAGAATTGTATATCAATGCCAAAGTAAAAGGCAAAGTGGATGCTCCAAAAGGAGAAAAGATATCGAGTCACCTGATATTGATGTGAGGGAGGAGGGTTAAGTTCAAGCGACCTCACTTTAATAGCGAAAATGAATATTCCAGGATTTAAACGTGAAGGACCAGATTTAATGTCGATCTCAGCCTTGAAAAACCAGACTTCATCTCAAGGGATCAAAGTGAAAGGGACATTGAAGTCCTGACATTGACCTGATGTAGAAGGGGTAAATCAGGTTTAACCCCAACATTCACCTCCTACATTGGATATCAAAGCACCAAAAATATCTGCACCTGACATTGATTTTGATGTCAATTTTCCAAAGTTCAAAAGTATTCCCAGACATTGAAGGTCGTGATGGTCCATCCTGATTAAGACCCAAAGGATGTTGAGTGCTGATGTTGACATTGAAGGCAAGGGATGAAGATACCAAAATATCCACTTGCCAAAATTTGGACTGTCATGGCCAAAGGGACAGCAGATGCTGACATAGATTAAGTATTGAAAGACCAGATTGTATATCGAATGCCAGAAAGTAAAAGGCAAAGTGGATGCTCCAAAAGGAGAACTAATGTCAAGTCACCTGATATTGATGTGGGAGGAGGGTTTCAATTCAACACCTCACTTTAAATGCGAAAATGAAGATTCCTGGATTTAAACGTGAAGGACCAGAATTAGATGCGATCTCAGCCTTGAAAACCAGATTATTTCAAGGGCAAAAGGAAAGGGACATTGAGTATCCTGAATGACCTCGATGTAGAAGGGGTAAATCAGGTATTAAGCCCCAACATTCACCTGCCACACTTGGATATCAAAGCCCAAAAATATCTGCACCTGACATTGATTTTGATGTCAATTTTCCAAAGTTCAAAAGCAGTGCTCCAGACATTGAAGGGTCTGTGGCTGGTCAGCCATTGACATCACACGACCAAGTGATGGTGATGTTGATGTTAAGGGTCACAAGGCAAGATAAAATACCAGATATCCATTTGCCAAAATTTGGACTGTCATGCAAAGGGAGAAACAGCAGATGCTGACATAGATTTAAGTATTGAAAGACCATGTTGACATTTCATGCCAAAAGTAAAAGGCAAAGTGGATGCACCAAAAGGAGAACTTCATGTCAAGTCACTGATATTGATGATGGAAGGAGGAGGTTTGACATTCACTACCTCACTTAAAATGCCTAAATGAAGATTTCCTGGATTAAACGTGAAGGACCAGATTTAGATGTCATCAGCCTTCAAGACCAGATGTTGTATCTCAAGGGACCAAAAGTGAAGGTGACATTGAGGGTTCACTGTAGACATATGGAGAAGGGAAATGGTATTAAACCCCAACATTCCACTTCCGAATTGGATATCAAAGCACCAACAATATCTGGACCTGATATTATTTTGATGTCAATTTCCCAAGTTCAAAGCAGTTCCAGATATGAAAGGTTCCGTGGATAGGCCATCCTTAGATCTCAAAGGACCAAAGGTTGATGTTGAAGACTGATTTAAAATTGAAGGAACAAGCGAAGGATGAAGATACCAAAAGTAACTTGCCAAATTCAGACGTTCATGGCCAAAAGGAGAAACACCAGAGGCTGACATAGATTTGAGTATTGAAAGCCAGAGTTGTTGCATCATTGCCAGATGTAAAAGGCAAAGTGGATGCACCAAAAGGAGAAATAGATGTTGAGTCACCGATATTGATGTGAAGGGAGGAGGGTTCAAGTTCAAGCGGCCCACTTTAATTTACCGAAAATGAATATTCCAGGATTTAAACGACAAGGAACAGATTTGGATGTCGATCTCAGCCTTGAAAAACCAGACCTTCATCTCAAGGGACCAGATGTGAAAGGGGACATTGAGTGTCCTGATATCGACCTCGATGTACAAGGGGTAAATCAGGTATTAAAGGCCCAACATTCACCCTGCCTACATTGGATATCAAAGCACCAAAAATATCGCACCTGACCTTGATTTTGATGTCAATTTTCCAAAGTTCAAAAGTAGTGCTCCAGACATTGAAGGGTCCGTGGCTGGTCCAGCATTGACATAAACGACCAAGGATAATGCTGATGTTGATGGCGAAGGCCACAAGGCAAGATGAAGATACCAGATATCACTTGCAATTTGGATTCTCATGGCCAAAAGGAGAAACACCAGATGCTGACATAGATTTGAGTATTGAAAGCGCAGATGTTGATGCATCATTGCCAAAGTAAAAGGCAAAGTGGATGTACCAAAAGGAGAAATAGATGTCGAGTCACCAATATTGATGTGAAGGGAGGAGGTTCAAGTTCAAGCGACCTCACTTTAATATCGAAAATGAATATTCCAGGATTTAAACGTGAAGGACCAGATTTAGATGTCGATCTCAGCCTTGAAAAACCAGACCTTCATCTCAAGGATCAAAAGTGAAAGGGGACATTGAGTATCCTGACATTGACCTTGGTGTAGAAGGGGTAAATCAGGTGTTAAGACCCAAAGTTACACCTACCTACATTGGACATCAAAGCACCAAAAATCACTGCACCTGACATTGATTTTGATGTCAATTTTCCCAAGATCAAAGTCATTCCCCAGACATTGAAGGATCTGTGGATGGTCCATCCGTTGATGTTAAGGGACCAAAGGTTGATGTTGAAGTGCTGATGTGGACATTGAAGGTCTGCAAGGTGGGATGAAGATACCAAAATTCCACTTGCCAAAATTTGGACTGTCATGGCCAAAGGGGAATCAGCAGATGCTGACATAGATTTAAGTATTGAAAGACCAGACATTGATATATCAATGCCAAAAGTAAAAGGCAAAGTGGATGCTCCAAAAGGGAAATAGATATCGAGTCACCTGATATTGATGTGAGGGAGGAGGGTTCAAGTTCAAGCGACCTCACTTTAATATGCCGAAAATGAATATTCCAGGATTTAAACGTGAAGGACAGATTTAGATGCCGATCTCAACTTGAAAAACCAGACCTTCATCTCAAGGGATCAAAAGTGAAAGGGACATTGAGTATCCTGACATTGACCTTGTGTAGAAGGGGGTAAATCAGGTGTTAAGACCCAAAATTACACCTACCTACATTGGAATCAAAGCACCAAAAATCACTGCACCGACATTGATTTTGATGTCAATTTTCCCAAGATCAAAGTCATTCCCAGACATTGAAGGTCTGTGGATGTCCATCGTTGATGTTAAGGACCAAAGGTGATGTTGAAGGTGCTGATGTGGACATTGAAGGGCAAGGTGGGATAAGATACCCAAATTCCACTTGCCAAAATTTGGACTTCATGGCCAAAGGGGGATCAGCAGATGCTGACATAGATTTAAGTATTGAAAGACCCAGATTTTATCAATGCCAAAAGTAAAAGGCAAAGTGGATGCTCCAAAAGAGAAATAGATGAGTCACCTGATATTGATGTGGAGGGAGGAGGGTTCAAGTTCAAGCGACCTCACTTTAATATGCCGAAAATGAATATTCCAGGATTTAAACGTGAAGGACCAGATTTAGATGCGATCTCAGCCTTGAAAAACCAGTGCTCATCTCAAGGGACAAAAGTGAAAGGGGACATTGGATCCTGAATTGACCTCGATGTAGAAGGGGGTAAATCAGGTATTAAGGCCCCAACATTCCACCTGCCTACATTGGATATCAAAGCGCCAAAAATATCTGCACCTGACATTGATTTTGATGCAATTTCCAAAGTTCAAAAGCAGTGCTCCAGACATTGAAGGGTCTGTGGTGGTCCAGCATTGACATCACACGACCAAAGGTTGATGGTGATGTTGATGTTGAAGGTCACAAGGCAAGATTAAAATACCAGATATCCATTTGCCAAAATTTGGACTGTCATGGCCAAAAGGAGAAACAGCAGATGCTGACATAGATTTAAGTATTGAAAGACCAGATGTTGACATTCATGCCAAAAGTAAAGGCAAAGTGGATGCACCAAAAGGAGAACTTAATGTCAAGTCACTGATATTGATGTGGAAGGAGGAGGGTTGACATTCACTACCTCACTTTAAAATGCCTAAAATGAAGATTCCTGGTTTAAACGTGAAGGACCAGATTTAGATGTCGATCTCAGCCTTCAAAACCAGATGTTGATTCAAGGGACCAAAAGTGAGAGGTGACATTGAGGTCCGGATGTAGACATAAGGGAGAACACAAGGGGTATTAACACCCAAATTTACACATTCCGAGATTGGATATCAAAGCACCAACAATATCTGGACCTGATATTGATTTTGATGTCAATTTTCCCAAGTTCAAAGCAGTAATCCAGATATGAAAGGTTCGTGGATAGTCCATCCTTAGATCTCAAGGACCAAAGGTTGATGTTGAAAGACCTGATTTAAAAATTGAAGGAACAAGACGGGATGAAGATACCAAAAGTGAACTTGCCAATTCAGACGTTCATGGCCAAAAGGAGAAACACCAGAGGCTGACATAGATTTGAGTATTGAAAGCCCAGATGTTGTGCATCATTGCCAGAATAAAAGGCAAAGTGGATGCACCAAAAGGAGAATAGATGTTGAGTCACCCATATTGATGTGAAGGGAGGAGGGTTCAAGTTCAAGCGGCCACACTTTAATTTACGCAAAATGAATATTCCAGGATTTAAACGACAAGGAACAGATTTGGATGTCGATCTCAGCCTTGAAAAACCAGACCTTCATCTCAAGGGACCAGATGTGAAAGGGACATTGAGTGTCCTGATATCGACCTCGATGTACAAGGGTAATCAGTTATTAAAGCCCCAACATTCCACCTGCCTACATTGGATATCAAAGCACCAAAATATCTGCACCTGACCTTGATTTTGATGTCAATTTTCCAAAGTTCAAAAGTAGTGCTCCAGACATTGAAGGCCGTGGCTGTCCAGCCATTGACATTAAACGACCAAAGGATAATGCTGATGTTGATGGCGAAGGTCCACAAGGCAAGATGAAGATACCAATATCCACTTGCCAAAATTTGGATTCTCATGGCCAAAAGAGAAACACCATGCTGACATAGATTTGAGTATTGAAGCAGATGTTGATGCATCATTGCCAAAAGTAAAAGGCAAAGTGGATTACCAAAAGGAGAAATAGATGTCGAGTCACAAATATGATGTGAAGGGAGGAGGGTTCAAGTTCAAGCGACCTCACTTTAATATGCCGAAAATGAATATTCCAGGATTTAAACGTGAAGGACAGATTTAGATGTCGATCTCAGCCTTGAAAAACCAGACCTTCATCTCAAGGGATCAAAAGTGAAAGGGACATTGAGTATCCTGACATTGACCTTGTGTAGAAGGGGTAAATCAGGTGTTAAGACCCCAAAGTTACACCTACTACATTGGACATCAAAGCACCAAAAATCACTGCACCTGACATTGATTTTGATGTCAATTTTCCCAAGATCAAAAGTCATTCCCCAGACATTGAAGGATCTGTGGATGGTCCATCCGTTGATGTTAAGGGACCAAAGTTGATGTTGAAGGTGCGATGTGACATTGAAGGTCTGCAAGGTGGATGAAGATACCAAAATTCCACTTGCCAAAATTTGGACTGTCATGGCCAAAGGGGGAATCAGCAGATGCTGACATAGATTTAAGTATTGAAAGACCAGACATTGATATATCAATGCCAAAGAAAAAGGCAAAGTGGATGCTCAAAAGGAGAAATAGATATCGAGTCACCTGATATTGATGTGGAGGGAGGAGGGTTCAAGTTCAAGCGACCTCACTTTAATATGCCGAAAATGAATATTCCAGGATTTAAACGTGAAGGACCAGATTTAGATGTCGATCTCAGCTTGAAAAACCAGACCTTCATCTCAAGGGATCAAAAGTGAAGGGGACATTGAGTATCCTGACATTGACCTTGGTGTAAAGGGGGTAAATCAGGTGTTAAGACCCAAAAGTTACACCTCCTACATTGGACATCAAAGCACCAAAAATCACTGCACCATGATTTGATTGATGTCAATTTTCCCAAGATCAAAAGTCATTCCCAGACATTGAAGGATCTGTGGATGTCCATCCGTTGATGTTAAGGGACCAAAGGTTGATGTTGAAGGTGCTGATGTGGACATGAAGGTCTGCAAGGTGGGATAAGATACCAAAATTCCACTTGCCAAAATTGGACTGTCATGGCCAAAGGGGAATCAGCAGATGCTGACATAGATTTAAGTATTGAAAGACCAGACATTGATATATCAATGCCAAAGTAAAAGGCAAAGTGGATGCTCCAAAAGGAGAAATAGATGTCGAGTCACCTGATATTGATGTGGAGGGAGGAGGGTTCAAGTTCAAGCGACCTCACTTTAATATGCCGAAAATGAATATTCCAGGATTTAAACGTGAAGGACCAGATTTAGATGCCGATCTCAGCCTTGAAAACCAGACCTTCATCTCAAGGGATCAAAAGTGAAAGGGGACATTGAGTATCCTGACATTGACCTCGATGTAGAAGGGGGTAAATCAGGTATTAAGGCCCCACATTCCACCTGCCGACATTGGATATCAAAGCGCCAAAATATCTGCACCTGACATTGATTTTGATGTCAATTTTCCAACATTCAAAAGCAGTGCTCCAGACATTGAAGGGTCTGTGGCTGGTCCAGCCATTGACATCACACGACCAAAGGTTGATGGTGATGTTGATGTGAAGGGTCACAAGGAAGATTAAAATACCAGATATCCATTGCCAAAATTTGGACTGTCATGGCCAAAGGGAGAAACAGCAGATGCTGACATAGATTTAAGTATTGAAAGACCAGATGTTGACATGTCACTGCCAAAAGTAAAAGGCAAAGTGGATGCACCAAAAGGAGAACTTCATGTCAAGTCACGTGATATTGATGTGAAGGAGGAGGGTTTGACATTCACTTACCTCACTTTAAAATGCCTAAAATGAAGATTCCTGGTTTAAACGTGAAGGCCAGATTTAGATGTCGATCTCAGCCTTCAAGACCAGATGTTGATATCAAGGGACCAAAAGTGAGATGACATTGAGGGTCCGGATGTAGACATAATGGAGAAGGCAAAGGTGGTATTAACACCCCAAATTTACACATTCCGAGATTTGGATATCAAAGCACCACAAATATCTGGACCTGATATTGATTTTGATGTCAATTTTCCCAAGTTCAAAAGCCGTAATCCAGATATGAAAGGTTCCGTGATAGTCCATCCTTAGATCTCAAAGGACCAAAGGTTGATGTTGAAAGACCTGATTTAAAAATTGAAGAACAAGACGAAGGATGAAGATACCAAAAGTGAACTTGAAACTTCAGACGTTCATGGCCAAAAGGGAAACACCAGAGCTGACATAGATTTGAGTATTGAAAGGCCAGATGTTGTTGCATCATTGCCAGATATAAAAGGCAAAGTGGATGCCAAAAGGAGAAATAGATGTTGACTCACTCGATATTGATGTGAAGGAGAGGAGGGTTCAAGTTCAAGCGGCCACATTTAATTTACCGAAATGAATATTCCGGATTAAACGACAAGGACAGATTTGGATGTCGATCTCAGCCTGAAAAACCAGACCTTCATCTCAAGGGACAGATGTGAAAGGGACATTGAGTTCCTGATATCGACCTCGATGTAAAGGGGTAAATCAGTATTTAAACCCAACTATCACCTGCCTACATTGGATATCAAAGCACCAAAAAATACTGCACCTGACTTTTTTGATGTCAATTTTCCAAGATTCAAAAGTAGTGCTCCAGACATTGAAGGGTCGTGGCTGGTCCACCATTGATGTAAGACCAAAGGATAATGCTGATGTGATGAAGGTCGCAAGGTGGCAAGATGAAGATACCAGAATTCCACTTGCCAAAATTTGGATTCTCATGGCCAAAAGGAGAACACAGATGCTGACATAGATTTAGTATTGAAAGCGAAGATGTTGATGCATCATTGCCAAAAGTAAAGGCAAAGTGGATGTATCCAAAGGAGAAATAGATGTCGAGTCACCAATATTGATGTGAAGGGAGGAGGGTTCAAGTTCAAGCGACCTCACTTTAATATGCCGAAAATGAATATCCAGGATTTAAACGTGAAGGACAGATTTAGATGTCGATCTCAGCCTTGAAAACCAGCCTTATCTCAAGGGATCAAAAGTGGAAGGGGACATTGAGTATCCTGACATTGACCTTGGTGTAGAAGGGGTAAATCAGGTGTTAAGACCCCAAAGTTACACCTACCTACATTGGAATCAAAGCACCAAAATATCTGCACCTGACATTGATTTTGATGTCAATTTTCCAAGATCAAAGTCATTCCCCAGACATTGAAGGTCTGTGGTGGTCCATCCGTTGATGTTAAGGGACCAAAGGTTGATGTTGAAGTGCCTGATGTGACGAATTGCAAGATGAAATACCAGATATCCACTTGCGCCAAATTTGGACTCGTCATGGCCAAGGGGAATCAGCAGATGCTGACATAGATTTAAGTATTGAAACCGCAGACTTGATGTATCATGCCGAAAAGTAAAAGCAAATGGATGCCACAAAAGGAAAACTACTGTCGAGCCACCCATGCAGATCTTTCCATAAAAGGTCCCAAATTCAAAGGAGACTTGGAAGGCCATGTTGTTGATGCTTGAGGTTACAATCAAAACATATCATTCCTTGATACACCTTCCTCTTAAAAAATGGTTGGTGCAGATGCTGATGTTAAGCTGCTGCACATGTTGATGAGTTTACTCTTTCTAGGGAAAAATTAAGTTTCCAGAAGTTTAGCATCCCAAAGGATTTGGATTCTCTCAAGCAAAAGAAAAAAACAAGCAAATGTGGTTCACCAGAGGCTGAACTTATTTGGAAGTTCCAAATCTTGAGTCTGAGGCTAAGGAACAAAAAATTAGCCTGCCTCAATCAATATTGCCAAAAAGTTGAAGTTTCCTGGAAGCCAAAGCATCAAAGGCTTGGATTTTGCATGTTGACTCAAGTCTTCCAAAAGCAGAAGTAGAAATCAAAGGGCCAGAGATAAAAATGTGACATTGAAAGTGCCTGAGGAACATTGTCTTGGTGGTAAAAAGAAAGTATTAAGATCCTGAATTACAATTCCCTACACTTGGACATCAAAGGACCTAGAGTCCACACCCGATATTGCATATAAATTTTGGCAAAATTAAAGGGAGATGTTGATGTTGCTGAACACAACAAAGTTTCCATGGAGGTCAACTACATAGCAGTACCAAAAGCTGGTATTAATTTTAATATCCAGAAAGCAAGAATGACATGCCAGAATTAAAAGGTACATTGAGGGTCCTGGTGTTCACAAGATTAATCGAAGTAATGAAGGAGTTTGAGAACCAACATCCCAGATGCCTACATGGAATATCAGAGGACCAACGATTCTGCAACTGAACATAAATGTTGATGCTGATCTTCCAAAATCAGAGGAGATGACACAGCTGAAATTTATTGATCCAAAATGTTATTTGGAATGTCCATCCGCTTGATATTCAAGCACCAAAATGTGAACTTCAGGTCAAAAGGTAAAGGTAAGATGCCAAAAAGATTAGCATTCCTAAAATTGGTTCTCTAAATCCAAAGAAAAAACGAACCAAAACTGCATGTAAATACTAACAATTCCCAATGCAGGTCTTGCAGTGTCTTTTCCTGACGAAAAAGCACGAGGTTGCATACCAAGGCAAACCAATTTGGATACTTCCGTGGATGTCAAAGTACCAGTTTTCATATTGGTGCAGGAGCTTTGAAGGAAATATTTTGCCCCATTGATTATCAAACTAGAAATTAGTCCTGCTGATAGTAATATTAAACCTCCAGCGTCTGATGTGGAAGACTTGATACAATGAATGTTCCAAAAAGTTCAAGCTCCTGGTTTTGGATTTCTGGTAAAAAGACATCAAATCTACCTCATAGCCTTGAAGTAAAACAGCAGGTGTAGACTTTACAAGAATATGACAAAGTTCTGCCAGTGTAGATGCAGATTTTAAATTTGTTCACAAATATCAGACCAAGGACGTTAATGAAATAAGAAAAGTTTAGAGTTCCAAAAGTTGTGGATTCACAGCACCAAAAGTCTACGGTGTTGCTTTGCAAAGTGAATCACCAAGTGATGCCAAAATTCCACTGCCTTCATTAGTTTCCCACACCAAAGTCAGAGGAAAGAGCTCAGCAGACATCAGCATCAAAACCCCACATTGGCATTGTTCAACAAAAGACAATTCACAACAACAGAATATCAGCCAATGTTAAAATATCATCTGAATTCAAATCTTCTACTAAGTGAGCCTTGAAATGAGAATGAAAAGTTTGAAGGATAATGTGCAAATGCAGACTGACATCTCTAAAAAAGAAGCTTGCAGGGGGATCTTGAGTGCAAGAAATGAACTTATACGGAGCATGAAACAATTAAAAGGAGAAGATTTCTGATACGATGAAGCTTATGCAGAATGGAGCAACAAGTTCAGATACTGGTTTTTCAGCAAACGGGCTTCATACGCAATAGGAGGAAAAATTCCACAGAAGCAGAGAAATGAGCCAACCTGAACAAAACATCAACTCTTGGTAGACAAAAATGCTGAATTAAAATCAAAAAGTCTCGAAGGCAAAGCAAGTATCAGCCCTCCTAAAGGAAAATCCAAAATTTAAATTTCCAGTTACATTTCGAAATCCAAAAAAAAGCATCAAAAGACTTAGACAGTGAGCTCGAGATTTCAACAGAAAGTGCATCGTTCAGTAGCGCACCAACCTTGGAAGCTGGAATTTTCCTGAGTACAGCATGTATCAACATCCGATTACACAGCAAAAGTCTTGAGTCAATCCTTAATTTATCATTTCTTGCAATGAAAAAATTAAAAAGACAAGTAGAACGTCATTCAAGTCAATCCCTTGTATTGATGATCTAGACGCGCTTATTAATGTGAGGTGGTTGCAATGTGGAATTGTAAAAACCTCTATTTAGGTTTCCATCTTACATGATTCTTAAAACTCAAGCATGTGATGTGTTCTAAACTTGAAAAACATGTCCCAATAGACTTCCATTTTGCACAGTTTGGATAACCTGAGTTCATGCAGAAAGTTTTAAAAACCACTTTCATGTAAAATTTATTCAAATTTACTGGATGCTTATGTACATTACATTTAATGGGTTCCATTTCTACAGCAACATATGATTCCGTCTTTATACTGCTGATAAAACTTTATAGAATGTGTTGCTTCCCGTCGACTTAATGACAAGTTTTTTCTAACTGCCGTATCCATGAATACCATGGTTCAGTCCAGGATTTTACTGCAAAAAAGTCACTTGCATGCTAAGACAGTACATTCAATCATTTTCATACTTATTATGCTGTTAATTGCTGTGTGTTGCTTAATCATTTTAACGGGGGGAGGGAAGGTGTTGGAAAGGGAAGGTTTAGGTGGAAATTACTTCAAGCTTTGTCGCAAAATATTTCACTCTTTGTGTGCACTGCTGTAGATTACTTAGGTATCTGTGTTAAAAGGTGGCTGGTCATAAAACTTCTGAGAAACTGCGTGTACACTTCTGCATATATGTTACAATAGTTTAGCATACCTTTTGTTCACTTATTAAAATATGAAATTCATTTTGAACTGTGTTTGATTCAAATGTGATTTTCAAAGCAAACAACCGAATAGGTGTTTGATTTTATTCAATGAACAAGCAATAGAATGTCTACAGGTGCGTGGCATAATGAAAAGATTTAGTCCATATAATGATTGAAAGTTCAGCAGTATCTCCATATCTCAGAATAGTGTGAATGAATATTAAGATGCGCAAAGGGTACTGCAGAGCAAAACAATTACATGTTCACTTCAAATATAACTAGAACGGCGAGCAGTGCTGTCGCTTCCGAGCAGTCCGAATGTGCCACCCTATTCGTACGTTTTCGGGAAATGGAAAGCCCTTGTCAGCAGGAAAAAAAATACATCGATTCTATTGCTTTGTGGCCCATTTAGCATCAGTGGCCAAAACTATGTATATTAAGCTACTTATTTTTGTTCAAGTTTTCAATGTTTTTTCTCATTGTACCACATTCAACCAATATCGAGCTCCAGTGCTGTTCGAGCAGAAGCTTAAAGCTCACACTTCAATAGTGCTTAAGCTGTCTGCAAATTTTCACCAGTGATCGTTATAGAGTTCTGGAGAAGAGATTGTTTTTTGTTTGGGACAAAATTCCAAGATGGCCACAATTACAGGACAAAATTTTTAAAACGAAATCAACCCAGGATCAAGTTCCAAGAGGGCACTCTTAACAACCCCAGATTGGTGTATATACATGTATATTTGTGTGTGTGTGTGTGTGTGTGTGTGTAAAAAAAAAAAAAATTATATATATATGTATGTTTAATATATATACATATATAAAATATATTTATAATAATATTATTTTTTATATAATATAATACATACACACACCACCACACACCACACACACACAGACACACACACCACACATTAACATATACATTAGTTGGGTTTGCTTACACATCGTAAGGAATAAAGAACCGGCTTCGTACGTAGGTTTACCATTAATACTTAGCGCAGTTGCAGCATGACCTTCCCATAGTCCCCATTTCTTGGGAGGGGGGGGTTCCCCCCCCCAAAACCCCCCTTCCCACCTTGGCAGTGAACATAACAGGCTGCCACTTATGTTTCGGATATTTTTCATTTACAGACGTTTTCCGACAGTCTGTGATTTTTCTGGTGTTATCGCTTGGATGTCCATTGCACACAAAAAGATTTAGCTTCTACGTCAGCTGGAAGGTACAGAAATTAGTATCTGTCAGTCCAGTCAGTCAGTGAGTGGTTAAAATGAGTTTTATATATTAGTTACACACACAACACACAAAAAACACACACACACACACACACACACACAACACAAAAACACACACACACACAACACACACAAACTTGCTTGAAATACCCACAAAGACCAAGGGACCTTTCACCAAAAGGTGTAACATTCCCGCAGACATCGATCAAACAGCCACTTAAACTAAAGCATATGCTGTCGGCCGTAGGTGGGGGGGCTTCATCTCTAGATGAATAGATTGGCCTTCTTTAAAACATCTTAAATTTTACTTGTAGGCGGTAGATTACTTGACTTTGCAATTTGTGAAGAGTGTGTTGTAGACAAAGGCCTTGCCACTTCCACTCTTGTCCATCGACAGAAAACAACCAGCTTGCCTGTTACGGTTCTGTGTCCTGAACGACCTCTTTGTAACATCATCCACGATTTGGTTTTGCGATCATCATTTCGGTTCCTTTTATTCACCTTGACATGTTAATTTCCCTTGACATACTGAAAACCATCGCTCGGATGATCTTCAACAGTGGTTTGTTACTGGTATCTGAAATGCTCAAAGGTCTGCCATTGTCAGTAGAAGGACTGTATTCCTCGCAATGCCATTACTAATACTATGTTTCCAAGAGATGACCGTTGTGCACAAAAAATATTCGCAAAGATCGTTGTTAATTTTTTCCAATAGTAATTGACGTGTCTGCGTGGCGCCAATGTTGCAAAACTAGATCTCAATTTTTGTGCCATGTAAAATAACTTGCAGCAGAATGACCTTCCCATTGTGTATTGTCTTCTCGCATATTCAATTTCTAGCTGCATCCTCTATGTTTCGCAATCTGCTCCACTTGTTTAATCTTCAAATATGTTTACCAGGCAGAGGTGCAGGAGTAGACGAAGATGAAAGGCACTCGTATCCATAGAGCTTGACCTGAAAGTTGCGGCCGATAACTTTGTTGCCTCTGACATCTAAATTTCCATGTCTTTTGTCCATCTTAAAGACATAAAATTTTTGAATGTCATGATACAGATAATTTTGTGGCCAGGGTCTTTATGGTTTTAACTCAAACCAACTGTTAAGTGTTGTTACCCCCTCTGTTGTTTGCAATGGCTTTTCTTCCCGTTTATCCCTCAACCACAGGTTGGCAATCAGCTCCACTTCCCGAATTCTGATGCCAGCACAGTCATGTTCCTCTGTATACATATTTAATCAGTGCTTGATACTTTTATGCTTGTGTAAACTGAGCTGTTAATGTTTGCCTCTGACTCTTTAGCAATAGGAGATTCATGAACACCTTTTCATAGTTGTCAACATTGAAGCATAAAAAGCAGTAGGCAGGGAAAAGGATCCCCGGTGTGAGGGATGAAGAATCAAGGGAGAGGACTGGGAGTGTGAGGGTCCCCCCTCCCATGTTAGACTTGCCTAATGCTAACACACCCCTGGTCTGCCTCGCTCATTGATGTTGTAAGATGTTTTCTTGTATTCTGTCAATTTTGCGATTCTATTGAAGTGCATGAAGAAATCTGTTGGTTTTTCCCGAAATTGGCCGACAATGGGCTTCGCATCTTATTGTTTGCTGCCACAAGCTATTGTGCTCCCTTGCAAGACTGACAGCAAAATGACGACAGGAATCGGCTATCAGCAGCAACTTTCTATACGTGTCCATTACCGTAGTCCATGCTTTAAGGGTTTCCTGATTTTGTTTGAAGTATTATTCCAGTCGATTTCCTTCTGTTTACAATATCCGTCAACAACATGCTGCTGAAAGAATTTCCCCGAAGAATGAATGGAAAGTGCGAATTAATTTGAATAGCAGTCAGTTGTACTGAATTGCAATGTACGTTTTTGACTGTGTTTGTCGTGAGTGAGGCATGTTTATAATCCAATCCAGGCCCGCGTGTGGAAGAGATGGGTACGTCATGGGATTGATGTAAGGGCTAAATGGAGAGAGATTCTGCAGCCTTGTCATGCAAAATTTACCTGAAATCCCTGTTTGCTAACGGAAGACAGCAGCAATTTAATCAGCATGCCTTGTGTGGCTTAATGATAGGGTGTGGGCTTGGGGATCCTCGGGTCCTGAGTTCAAATGGAACAGATTTGGATGTCGATCTCAGCCTTGAAAAACCAGACCTTCATCTCAAGGGACCAGATGTGAAAGCGGACATTGAGTGTCCTGATATCGACCTCGATGTACAAGGGGGTAAATCAGGTATTAAGGCCCCAGCATTGCACCTGCCTACATTGGATATCAAAGCACCCAAAATATCTGCACCTGACCTTGATTTTGATGTCAATTTTCCAAAGTTCAAAAGTAGTGCT
>CM068952.1:82663463-82691132 GCA_035128595.1 Eptatretus atami
TGCCAAACTTCAGACGTTCATGGCCAAAAGGGGAAA
The DNA here is from genome assembly GCA_035128595.1 of Eptatretus atami. Lineage (NCBI taxonomy): Eukaryota > Metazoa > Chordata > Myxini > Myxiniformes > Myxinidae > Eptatretus > Eptatretus atami. The sequence continues at coordinate 82,663,500 of CM068952.1, forward strand.
CACCAGATGCTGACATAGATTTGACTATTGAAAGTGCAGATGTTGATGCATCATTGCCAGAAGTAAAAGGCAAAGTGGATGCGCCAAAAGGAGAAGTAGATGTCGAGTCACCTGATATTGATGTGACGGGAGGAGGGTTCAAGTTCAAGCGGCCACATTTTAATTTACCGAAAATGAATATTCCAGGATTTAAACGTGAAGGACCAGATTTAGATGTTGATCTCAACCTTGAAAAACCAGACCTTCATCTCAAGGGATTAAAAGTGAAAGGGGACATTGAGTATCCTGACATTGACCTCGATGTAGAAGGAGGTAAATCAGGTATTAAGACCCCAACGTTACACCTTCCTACATTGGATATCAAAGCACCAAAAATCACTGCACCTGACATTGATTTTGATATCAATTTTCCCAAGATCAAAAGTCATTCTCCAGACATTGAAGGTTCTGTGGATGGTCCATCCATTGATGTTAAGGGACCAAAGGTTGATGTTGAAGGTGCTGATGTGGACATTGAAGGTCTGCAAGGTGGGATGAAGATACCGAAATTCCACTTGCCAAAATTTGGACTGTCATGGCCAAAGGGGGAATCAGCAGATGCTGACATAGATTTAAGTATTGAAAGACCAGATGTTGATATATCAATGCCAAAAGTAAAAGGCAAATTGGATTCTCCAAAAGGAGAAATAGATATTGAGTCACCTGATATTGATGTGGAGGGAGGAGGGTTCAAGTTCAAGCGACCTCACTTTAATATGCCGAAAATGAATATTCCAGGATTTAAACGTGAAGGACCAAATTTAGATGTCGATCTCAACCTTGAAAAACCAGACCTTCATCTCAAGGGATCAAAAGTGGAAGGGGACATTGAGTATCCTGACATTGACCTCAATGTAGAAGGGGGTAAATCAGGTATTAAGACCCCAACATTCCACCTGCCTACATTGGATATCAAAGCACCAAAAATATCTGCACCTGACATTGATTTTGATGTCAATTTTCCAAAGTTCAAAAGTAGTGCTCCAGACATTGAAGGTTCTGTGGCTGGTCCAGCCGTTGACATCACACGGCCAAAGTTCGATGCTGATGTTGATGTTGAAGGGCCACAAGGCAAGATGAAGATACCAGATATCCACTTGCCAAAATTTGGACTCTCATGGCCCAAGGGAGAAATAGCAGATGCTGACATAGATTCAAGTATTGAAAGCCCAGATGTTGATGTATCATTGCCAAAAGTGCAAGGCAAATTGGATGCACCAAAAGGAGAACTACATGTCGAGCCACCCACTGCAGATCTTTCCATAAAAGGTCCCAAATTCAAAGGAGACTTGGAAGGCCATGGTTTTGATGTTGAGGTACAATCAAAACATCATCATTCCTTGGATACACCTTCCTTAAAAATGGTTGGTGCAGATGCTGATGTTAATGCTGCTGCACATGTTGATGATTTAACTCTTTCTAAGGGAAAAATTAAGTTTCCAAAGTTTAGCATCCCAAAGATTGGATTCTCTCAAGCAAAAGAAAAAACAAGCAAATGTGGTTCACCAGAGGCTGAACTTATTGTGGAAGTTCCAAATCTTGAGTCTGAGGCTAATGGAACAAAAATGAGCCTGCCTCAAATCAATATGCCAAAGTTGAAGTTTCCTGGAGCCAAGCATCAAAGTCTTGATTTTGATGTTGACTCAAGTCTTCCAAAAGCAGAAGTAGAAATCAAAGGGCCAGAGATAAAATGTGACATTGAAAGTGCTGAGGGTAACATTGTCTTGGGTGGTCAAAAAGAAAGTATTAAGAGTCCTGAATTACAATTCCCTACATTGGACATCAAAGGACCTAGAATCTCCACACCCGATATTGATATAAATTTTGCAAAATTAAAGGGAGATGTTGATGTTGCTGAACACAACAAAGGTTCCATGGAAGGTCCAGAACTGCATAGCAAGGTACCAAAAGCTGGTATTAATTTTGAATATCCAGAAAGCAAGATGGACATGCCAGAATTAAAAGGTGACATTGAGGGTCCTGGTGTTCACAAAGATATCGAAGTAATGAAAGGAGGTATTGAGAACCCAACATCCCAGATGCCTACATTGAATATCAGAGGACCAACGATTTCTGCAACTGACATAAATGTTGATGCTGATCTTCCAAAAGTCAGAGGAGATGACACAGCTGAATTTATTGATCCAAAATGTTATTTGGAATGTCCATCGCTTGATATTCAAGCACCAAATGTTGAACTTCAGGGTCAAAAAGGTAAAGGTAAGATGCCAAAGATTAGCATTCCTAAATTTGGTTTCTCTAAATCCAAAGAAAAACGACCAAAAGCTGATGTAAATACTAACATTCCCAATGCAGGTCTTGCAGTGTCTTTCCCTGACGAAAAGCACGAGGTTGCATCACCAGAAGGCAAAGCCAATTTGGATACTTCCGTGGATGTCAAAGTACCAGTTGTTCATATTGGTGCAGGAAGCTTTGAAGGAAATATTTTGCCCCATGATTATCAAACTAGAATTAGTCCTGCTGATAGTAATATTAAACCTCCAGTCGTTGATGTGGAAGGACTTGATACCAAATTGAAGGTTCCAAAAGTTCAACTTCCTGGTTTTGGGATTTCTGGTAAAAAGACATCAAGATCTACTCATAGCCTTGAAGTAAAACAAGCAGGTGTAGACTTTAAAGAATATGTACAAAGTTCTGCCAGTGTAGATGCAGATTTAAATTTGTCACAAATATCAGACCAAGGAGTTAATGAACATAAGAAAAGATTTAGATTTCCAAAAGTTGGATTCACAGCACCAAAAAGAGGTGTTGCTTTGCAAAGTGAATCACCAAGTGATGCCAAAATTCCACTGCCTTCATTAGGTTTCTCCACACCAAAGTCAGAGGAAAGATGCTCAGCAGACATCAGCATCAAAAGCCCCACATTGGATGTTCAACAAAAAGACAATTCACCAACAACAGATATCAGCCAATGTAAAATATCATCTGAATCAAATCTTCTACTAAGTGAGCTTGAAATGAGAATGAAAAGTTTGAAGGATAATGTGCAAATGCAGACTGACATCTCTAAAAAAGAAGCTTGCAGTGGGGATCTTGAGTTGCAAGATAATGAACTTATACGGAGCATGAAACAATTAAAAGGAGAGATTTCTGATACGATGGAAGCTTATGCAGGAATGGAGAGCACAAGTTCAGATACTGGTTTTTCAGCAACGGCTTCATACGCAATAGGAGGAAAAAAATCCACAGGAAGCAGAGAAAATGAGCCAGACCTGACAAACATCAACTCTGGTAGTGCTGAATTAAAATCAAAAAGTCTCGAAGGCAAAGCAAGTATCAGCCCTCCTAAAGGAAAATCAAAATTTAAATTTCCAGGATTACATTTCGGAACATCCAAAAAGAAAGCATCAAAAGACTTAGACAGTGAGCTCGAGATTTCAACAGAAAGTGCATCGTTCCAGTATGCGACACCAACCTTGGAGCTGGAATTTCCTGAGGTACAGCATGTATCAACATCCGATTCACAGCAAAAGTCTTGAGTCAGATCCTAATTTATCATTTCTTGCAATGAAAATGAATAAAAAGGACAAGTAGAACGTTCATTCAAGGTAATCCCTTGTATTGATGTATCTAGACTGCTTTATTAATGCGAGGTGGTTGCACATGTGGAATTGTAAAACCTCTATTTAGGTTTTCCATCTTTACATGATTCTAAACTCAAGCATGTGATGTGTCTAAACTGAAAACATGTGCCAATATGACTTCCATTTTGCAGTTTGGATAACCTGAGGTTCATGCAGAAAGTTTTAAAAACACTTCATGTAAAATTTTTCAAATTTACTGGATGCTTCATGTACATTACATTTAATGTGTTCCATTTCTACAGCAACATATGACTTCCGTCTTTATACTGCTGATAAAACTTTATAGAATGTGTTGCTTCCCGTCGACTTAATGACAAGTTTTTTCTAACTGCGCGTTATCATGAATACCATGGTTCAGTCCAGGATTTACTGCAAAAGTCACTTGCATGCTAAGACAGTTACATTCAATCATTTTCATACTTATTATGCTGTTATTGCTGTGTGTGGCTTAATCATTTTAACGGGGAGGAAGTGTGAAGGAGTAGGTGGAAATTACATTTTTCAAGCTTTGTGGCAAAATATTTTCACTCTTTGTGTGCACTGCTGTAGATTTACTTAGTATCTGGCTAAAGGTGTGGCTTCATAAAACTTCTGGAGAAACTGCAGTTTGTACTACTTCTGCATATATGTACATATTTTAGCATACCTTTTGTTCTTACTTTATTAAAAATATGAAATTCATTTTTGAACTGTGTTTGATTCAAATTGTGATTTTTCAAAGCAACAACCGTAATAGGTGTTTGATTTATTCAATGAACAAGCAATAGGAATGTCTTATCAGGTGCGTGCATAATGAAAAGGATTTAGTCATATAATTGATTGAAAGTTCAGCAGTTATCTCCGTATCTCAGGAAATAAGGTGAATGGAATATTAAGATGCGCAAAAGGGTAGCTGCAGAGCAAAACAATTACATTTCACTTCAAAATATAACTAGAACGGCGAGCAGTGCTGTCGGCTTCCAAGCAGTCCGAATGTGCCACCCTATTCGTACGTTTTCTGGGGAAATGGAGCCCATTGTCAGCAGGAAAAAAAAATACATCGATTCTATTGCTTCTGTGGCCCATTTAGCATCAGTGGGCCAAACTATGTATATTAAGCTACTTATTTTGTCAAATTTCAATGTTTTCTCATTTGGTACCACATTCAACCAATATCGAGCTTCCAGTGTCTTTCGAGCAGAAGCTTAAAGCTCACACTTCAATGGTGCTTAAGCTGTCTGCCAAATTTCACAGTGATCGGTTTAGAAGTTCTGGAGAAGAAGATTGTTTTTTGTTTGGGACAAAATCCAAGATGGCCACCAATACAGGACAAAATTTTTAAAACGAAATCCACCAGGATCAAGTTCCAAGAGGGCACTCTTAACATACCCAGATTGGTGTATATGTACATGTATATATTGTGTGTGTGTGTGTGTGTGTGTAAAAAAAAATTATATATATATGTATGTTTAAATATATACATATATAATATATATATAATATATATATATATATATATACATACACACACACACACACACACACACACAGACACACACACACACATACATATACATTAGTTGGGTTTGCTTACACATCGTAAGGAATAAAATGAACCGTGCTTCGTACGTAGGTACATAATACTTAGCAGCAGTTGCAGCATGACCTCCCATAGTCCCCATTGTCTTGAGTCACTCACCTGCAGTGAACATAACAAGGCTGCACTTATTTTCGGATATTTTCATTTACAGACGTTTTCCGACAGTTCTGTGATTTTTCTGGTGTATCGGCTTTGATGTCCATCTGCACACAAAAGATTAGCTTTCTACGTCAGCTGGAAGGTACAGAACATTAGTATCTGTCAGTCAGTCAGTCAGTGAGTGGTTAAAATGAGTTTTATATATTAGTTACACACACACACACACAAAAACACACACACACACACACACACACACAACTTGCTTGAAATACCCACAAAGACCAAGACCTTTCCACCAAAAGGTGTACATTCCCGAGACATCGATCAACAGCCACTAAACTAAAGCATATGCTGGGGCCGTAGGTGCTTCATCTCTAATGAATAGATTGGCCTTCTTTAAAACATCTTAAATTTTACTTGTAGGCTGTAAGATACTGACTTTGCAATTTGTGAAGAAGTGTGTTGTAGACAAAGGCCTTGCCACTTCCACTCTTGTCCATCGACAGAAAACAACCAGTTGCCTGTGTACTGGTTCCTGTGCTGAACGACCTCTTTGTACATCATCCACGATTTGGTTTTGGTCATCATTTCGTAGTTCTCTTTTTTTCACCTTGTACATGTTAATTTCCTTGGACATACTGAAAACCATCGCTCGGATGATCTTCAACAGTGGTTGGTGGTACTGGTATCTGAAATGCTTCAAAGGTCTGTCCATGTGTCAGTAGGAAGGACTGTATTCCTCGCAATGCCATGTACATAAATACTATGTTCCAAGAGATGACCGTTGTGCACAAAAAATATTCGCAAAGATCGTTTTTATATTTTTCCAATAGTAATGACGTGTCTGCTGGCGCGCAGTGTTGCAAAACTAGATCTCAATTTTTGTGGCATGGTAAAGATAACTGCATCAGTTAAGGACCTGTCCCATTGTGTATTGTCTTCTGCAATATTCAATTTCCTAGCTGCATCCTTCTATGTTTCGCAATCTGCTCCATCTATGGTTCTGAGATCTTCAAATGATGTTTTACCAGGGCAGAGTAGCAGGAGTAGACGAAGATGAAAGCACTCGATATCCATAGAGCTTGCTGAAAGTATGCGGCCGATAACTTTGTTGCCTCTGCATCTAAATTTCCATGTCTTTTGTCCATCTTATAATACATAAAATTTTTGAATGTCATGATACAGATAATTTTGTGGCCAGGGTCTTTATGGTTTAACTCAAACCAAGCTGTAAGTGTTGTACCCCCTCTGTTGTGCAATGGCTTCTTCCTCGTTATCCCTCAACACAGTTGGCAATTCAGCTTCCACTATCCCGAATTCTGATGCCAGCACAGTCATGTTCCTTGTGTACATATTTAAATCAGTGCTTGATACTTTTTATGCTTGTGTAAACTGAGCTGTTAATGTTTGCTCTGTACTTCTTTAGCAATAGGAGAGTTCATAGAACACCTTTTCATAGTTGTCAACATTGAGAGATAAAAAGCGGTAGGAGGGAAAGGATCCCCGGTGTGAGGGAGTGAAGAGATCAAGGGGGAGAGGGACTGGGAGTGGAGTGTCCCCCCTCCCATGGTAGGGACTTGCTAATGTAACACACCCCTGGTCTGCCTTCAGCTCATTGATGTTGTCCGATGTTTTCTTGTATCTCTGTCAATTTTGGATGCTATGTGAAGGTGATGAAGAAATCTGGTTTCCCGAAATTCCGAACAATGGCCTTCGCATCTTGATTGTTCTGCTGCACAGCTATTGTGCTCCCTGCAAGACATGACAGCAAAATGACGACAGGAAGTCGGCTATCAGCAGCAACTTTCTATACGTGGTCCATTACCGTAGTCCATGGCTTTAAGGGTTTCCTGATTTTGTTTGAAGTATTATTCCAGTCGATTTCCTTCTGCTTTACAATATCCGTCAACAACATGCTGCTGAAATAATTTCCCCGAAGAATGAATGGAAAGTGCTGAATTAATTTGGAATAGCCAGTCAGTTGGTATAGAATTTGCAATGAGTTACTTTGTTTTGACTGTTGTTTGTCGCTGGTGAGGCATGTTTATAATCCATCCAGGCTCGCCGTGTGCAAAGAGAATGGGGTACGTCATGGGATTGATGTAAGGGCTAAATGGAGAGAGATTCTGCATGGCCTGTTCATGCAAATTAACCTGGAAATCCCTGTTTGCTAACGAAGACAGCAGCAATTTAATCAGCATGCCTGGTGTTGGCTTAATGATTAGGGTGGTGGGCTTGGGATCCTCGGGTCCTGAGTTCAAATCCCGCTCAGCTGTTGAATTAATACCAGGTGGGGTTAACTCGCCTGTCATCCTTCCGAGGTTGGCAAAATGAGTGCCAGCATGCTGGTAGAATGTGTTGGGGTGTTGATCTGTCCAGGATTGTGTTCAATAGCCAAGGAGACTGCTTAGGCAGCACCAACGCTCTGCACAGAGTATGGTTCCAAAAAAAAAATAATAAAAAAAATTAATCAGCAGTTGGCATGTTTTACCGTCTTTGGTCATGTGCACAGTCTACAACTAGAGGGGGAGCACTCGGTAGAGTGCAAAACCTCTGCCGCCAATACTGCTGGGTCACTTAAGTGAACCTGATATCCTATTCATGTAGGTCAGAACGGATCAGACTCTACTGAACCACGATTGAATAAACTAAACTAGATCGACGCGCATGTAGAAATGCCAAAAAAAAAATCGAAATTTTTTGAAAAAAAAGTTGCAAATTTTTTTTTCTCTAACAAATTTTTTTTTGGGGTTGGAAATCACTTAAAACATGTAGAAATCAAAAAAAAAAATTCAAATATTTTCAAATAAAATCGAATTTTTTTTGAAAAAAGTTGCAAAATTTTGTTTTTACAGCGCGTGCGCTGTATACAATTGCACCGAGTTTGAAATGTCCCCGGCGTCGTCTACCACGTCTCCGGTGGGTCCGGTGTCCCCCCCCCCCCACGTGCCTCAAGACAGCCAATGACGGCCGTCCGGTAGATGCAGTGCGTAACCTCGACGGAAATGGCGACAATTGACGGAAATACCCGAGTATTTCAATGGAAATTTGTGAAACTAATGTGTTATATATGTGAAAACCATTTAATTTATTGCTTGACGGAAAAAACGAAGAAACGCTCCCCCCTCATGTACGAACGAACGAAAGACGTCACTCCGCCCACCATGGCATTTCGCGCCGATCGCCGAATGCTGAAAGCTAAGTTCTTCTTATGCTATCATTCTTTTGCGGTCCCCTGCCACGCTGTATCAAATTTTGAAAGTAATGTGTTATATATGTGAAAACCATTTAATTTATTGCTTGACGGAAAAAAAACGAAGAAACGCGCCCTCATGTACGACGAACGAAAGACGTCACTTCCGCCCACCATCGCATTTCGTGCCGATCGCCGAATGCTGAAAGCTAAGTCTTCTTATGCTATCATCTCTTTGCGGTCCCCTGCCACGCTGTATCGAACGATTTCATTCCTTCTTTTATATATAAAGGTGCTTTCACAATAATAACAAGATTTTTACATTTCAAATATTAAGTACGCTTTTTAATTGTTTTTCAACTGAAAAAGCATAAATTGCATATTTTAACATTAGTGTACTCATTTGCTTCACCACACGCGCTGTATTGAAGGATGTCACTTGTTTTTTTCTCGAACAAAATTTTTTTTTTTTGGTTGGAAATCACTTAAAACATGTAGAAATGCAAAACAAAAAATTCAAATATTTTTTCAAATTGGCCGCCATAGCGGCCATATTGGACTTTGGACCAAGTCCAAAACTAATGGCATGATCCTTGGACCATACCTAATCCCCCCACCAAGTTTCGTCGAAATCCGTCAGGAGTTTTTCCGTAATACTGTTCAACAAACAACAAACAGACAGGGGTGAAAACAGTAACCTCGTCCATCTTCGATGGCGGAGGTTAAAAATTAATTTCCAGGGTACATAGTTGATCATCAAGGACAGCTCTCCTGATTTCTTCCTACTAGCAGAGTACCCACCCTATGGGCGATCTTGTTCCAAGAATGCATAGCATTCCTCCAACGCATACCTTTATTTTGGTGGTGTATAGGCAACTGAAAGCTCTGTATAGGCAAAAAAATAAACAAACCCGGATTACATGCATGAAGCAAAAACATACCTACTGCATGTAATTTAAAACACCCCACTGCACTGGAAAACATGGGGACAGGAATAGGCAATTGCAAAATGTAAATGTAAATACTGTAAACGTAAAAAAAAACCATACTGTAAAAGTGTAAATGGCAGAGACTTGTAATACCAGGGAAAACTTGAAGGCGATGCTACATGATACACATTTACAGAGAGAATTTGCATCCACCCCCCATTCCCCCCACCCAAGACCACCTGGAAGGATAAAAAAAAAACACCCCTATTATATACATTACTTGGGGTCATGCTGATCCTCTGGAGCAAGTCTGGATGTAATCGGCCCACAACTGTAGGAGTAGCACGACAAACACACAAACACAGGTCCGTGAACTATAGTGAGGATTCACGCTCAAACATAGTCTTGTAACATGCGACGTAAGGATTAACATCAGATAATATGTCGTGCACTCATCAGGCACTTTTAACTTGCCATTGCTAGCGCAAAATGTGTGATTCAAATCGTCTTTTTAACATAAATTTCGGCATTTAGAAGAAAGAGTGGCAAGTTCAAAATGGTTAACCATAATTATTCTGTTCCTGTATGAAAAGAGGACTCACAGAAATATAGGAACATGAGAAACATCTGGGGATGAGAGGTGTCGAGTTCCTACTGTTAATAGGAGCTACTCCTACTTTTCCTGTTAATAGGCCCACAATTATCGAGCACCCAGATATGGCTCTCCCATCGATGTTATGAAGCGCCCAAACCAGAATTGAAGCATCTCCCTCTGGGAGGTCTGCCTGAATATTGGTAATAACGGCACCGGCTTTCTAATAGCAGACTTCCATTAAATCAATCACCAAGCCTGCCATATTCACAAGAGGTAATCCCGCAAGTTTCAAAGTCCGCTCACTGGCAGCGATGGTTGAAGGTTTGGGAAGAATGTACCCACCAATGAACCTTCGGCCTTGCATCGGTCCACGTCCTCTGGAGTTTGTGGTATGGAGAGTTACAAGTTATTACCTTTTTGGGTGAGCTCAGAAAGTTCTCCAACTCTTTTGTTGTGCAGAAGCACACCCCTTTCTCGCATATACATTTCCAAGTATTTTCAGTTTCTTTTCGAAGCTTTGTGAGCCATTTTAGGTAACACTCCTTGTCTGGCACACACAATTTATGTTTGGCTGCCCCGATGAACCCCAGTGCTGGGGGTTTCTGCGCATGCACACCAAGCATTCTGGGGCTGGATTACGTCATTTCGAACATCACATATTCTTGCAAACATCACTGTTTTCAGGTCGAGTCATGCATTCTTTTGGAACTTGAGATGTATCCAAAATAAATAACTGGACAAATTGAGGTTGCTCATCCACATGTTATGGATGCAATGAATCACATTGACGATAAATTTGGCCGTCGATTTTGAAACAGTATGGTCCATTTCTTGGAGATGAGATCGGAGCGCCCATTTATGCATAAGCTAAAGCCGAATTGTAACTTTGGATATTATCTCGGAAGTTGCAAAATTTTCCGTCATTACCTTGATGAAGTTGTTACAGTCCACCAGGTAAGGTGAATAGTGAAGGTAATTTAACTTTCACCTTGGAGTAACACAGTGTAAATCCAACCCCTTTTCCTGTCAATTCCATTCTCAAATGTTTTTGAGAACGGTACACGCATGGTGTGTTCAAAGGAACGCAATGATGTTCTTGAACAATATTATCAGATACTTTGTCAGGATTCATTACGGCTGCTGTTGTATTTGTTTGCTTAGCAAGCATTACCCTGCGAAGTGAAGCCTGGTGTTGGCTTAGTGGTTAGGGTGGTGGCTTGGGATCCTCGGGTCCTGAGTTCAAGCCCCGTTGGCCGCTGAATTAAAATACACCAGGAGGTTGACTCAGCCTGTCATCCTTCCGAGGTCGGCAAAATGAGCACCAGTGTACTGGTAAGGGGGACACTGCATCAGTGGCATAGCCGCATCCCAACCAATGATGCAACCAGCAGCCACAGGCTGCAATCGATAGAGAGAGACCCTGTGAAGTCTTGCACAGCATCCTGTGCAAGTCTACTTTGATGTTCATCAGCTGTCTCGTCTGTCTATTTTGCGCAGCATCCTGTGCAAGGCTGTACTGACTTTCCACAGTCATCTCATTCTCCTGCTGAAGTCGAGATTGCTCAGTATCCTGTGCAAGTCTGTGTTGGCATTCATCAACCTATCATTATCCAGCCTCATTATGTTTCTTGCTGCATCATGTGAAAGGGTATATTGGGGTTCATTCGCGGTTTCATTCTATTCGCTTATTCTTTCATTTTTTTTTCACTTTCATTACCCTCGCCGAAGGAGAGGGTATTGCTTTTGGGTCCGTTTGTTTGTTACTTGGCGAAAATTTTTTTTTTGCCAAGTATGTTGGTCTGTAGCGTTTGTGTGTTGCACGATTTTTGGCCACCGTTTTCAAGCAAACGTTTTGAAAATGTGTGTGTGTGTGTAGGTGACTGGCCAAGGACGCTAACGCTAAATTTTGGTGAATATCTGAATCCAGATCCGGATCTGAGAATTTTTTAAGTGATTCTTCACCATTGATTGGGCCAAAAACGATATATAGCACAATATCTCAAAAATTTATGGATAGATTCACAGGAAACCTGGTGGACAGGTTGGGAGTGCCACGAGGAAGAAATGATCCAGTTTTGGTGAAGATCCGAATCTAGATCTGGATACAAGAATTATTTATTTTTTAACTGATTCTTCACCATTGAGAGATGGGACTAAAAATGATATTGCATGACATCTCAAAAAAGTTGAGGTCGGATTCGGATGAAACTTGGTGGACAGGTTGGGTGTGTGACAAGGACTAATTGATTCGATTTTGGTGAAGATCTGAATCCGGATCTGGATTCGAGAATTTTTCAGGTGATTCTTCACCATTGAGAGAGATGGGGCCAAAAACTATGTGTAGCATGTTATCTCGAAAAGTTGTGGATGACGTGTGACAAAACGAGGTGGAAGAGTTGGTTAGGTGACGAGAACAAGCCGATTTGATTGAGAACAAGGAATAAGATCTGACCTATCAGTGGCATACAAAATGCAAACTATTCAGCCTGGTGGAGGTATGTTCTCTAGTGTCGTTCCGTTTCGCCAAGTTGTCACTAAAGGTGTGATTTTTCATTTGTCTGTCTGTCTGCTTGTTTGTTTGTCCGCACAGAACTTTCGTGTTTTACTCCGCAACCGCTTGTCGGATGGAGACGAAATTTTCACCATAGGTTCTACAACTCCTGTAGAAGGTTTCAATCATAATTATGACATCATAGGTCGCGTGGTGTGGTGGCTTGTTTCCGTGTTGACAATACTGAAAATCTTTGGACCTCTGTATCTCTGAAACCGCACCAAGGAAAAAATTGAAACTTGGCACACGGCAAGTACTGCTCATGGGGAATAAGTACTTTTGTGATGACATCGTAGGTGCCTTCGTTATGACGTCATAATTGCATATGTAGAACGCTACATCTGATCCGTGAAAAAATTTGAGGGTCATCTATGGATAAAATGGTCTACAGAAGAAAAAAAGATGATGACGTCATCGGTCACGCGATTCGGCAGCCATAGTTTTTTTTTTAAATACCTTCAAAAATCTTCTTCTCTGAAGTGGCTCAACAGATTGAGGCGAAACTTTGCAGGTATGACCGCCTATCCATGAGGACCAAAAGGTTCACACATATGATGTCATAGGTCACAAGGTTTGGCAGCCATACTGGATTTACCCTAAAACCCATAAAAAATCTTCTTCTCCAGAACAGCTAGATAAATCAAGGGGAAACGTCACACAAATGTTCCCAAATCCATGGGTGTACAAGTTTGTTCAGGAATAAGTGACAGGTCACATGGCTTGGCAGCCAAATTGGAGTGAAAAAAATATTAAATAATGTTTTCTCTGGAACCGCTTAATCAATCGACGTGAAACTTCACATTTATGATCTATCCGTGTTGCAGAAAACATGTTTTAAATTTCAACTTGATCAGATGCATGGTCTGGTAGCCAGAATTATTTAATTTCTTTGATATGGGTTATTTTTGTTTTGATTTATTTTTTTGAATCAGGTTCACTTGGCTGTGCCTGGATGGGTTTGAGGGTAGAGGAGCAGCAGCTGAAATGCGAATCCAATCCAGGTTCCTCCTGATGACTTCATCTTTGCATTTTGCTTGTTCGGGTTCCTTCTGATGAGTCCAATGCAGGACTGCTCCTATTTGGTCTTCCATTTGATTTGAATTGATTTTAATCCCGTTCTAAATTTAATTGAATAATAATAATAAAAAAAACTTCCAGCAGTTCTAAAGTGGCAGTTCTAATTATGTCTCTTATTTATTTCGTAACACACCAGTACACAAACGCCACACAATATACACCACACAAAAGAAGTCCTGATGAGGGTCTGCAATCTCTGATTGCTCTTTTTCTTGTTTATTTTGGAAATGGCAGTTTTGAACGATCTGCATGAGTGCCACCACTGAAGCAAGTGCCCAATGCGTAAGCCAAGCTCTGTCCGTCTCCCAACTGATTGGCCAGAGTACGGTTATGTCTTGTTTTAACCCTTTCAACCCTCGCGGCCGTTTTACCGGCTGCTATTCAAACCTCCATATACTCTAGCGGTCAGATTTTTCTCCAGGGAATTCAGGGCAGGGGAGCTGAAAGTCCAAGGAGCTCAGGGTTCAAAGAGTTAATATAGTGTTACGAATTTGGAATTCAATTGCACACAACATACAGGTTCCCTTAGTCAGCTATGTCGATAGTGCTTGTTCCTAGATAGCTCACCTTCCATTGTTAAATGTTGAAATCGATTAGATGCGCTGCGGATCGATTTAATAGTTAGGGAGCGAACAATGGAGACGTCCCTCCCCCTCTTCTGCGAAGAGGAAGAAGAACCCTGCGGTGACGTCAACAACTCCCTCCCTCCCTGGTTGAGCGGGGGTGGATCACGAGGGCATGAGTCACGCCGGGTGCGGGGGAGGGGTGCAAAGGATAAAGAGGAGACCCTTTCTTTGTTCGTGTGGGAGTCCCGTGGTAGGCTGAGTTCGTGGGAGTCCCGTGTAAAGAGTTCGTGTGGGAGTCCCGTGTAAAGAGTTCGTGGGAGTCCCGTGGCAGAGTTTGTGGGAGTCCGTGGTAGGGCTGAGTTCGTGGGAGTCCCGTGTAAAGAGTTCGTGTGGGAGTCCCGTGTAAAGAGTTCGTGGGAGTCCCGTGGCAGAGTTCGTGGGAGTCCCGTGGCAGAGTTCGAAAAGAGTCCCGTTCTGAGTCCCGGTGCAGAGTTCGTGTGCTGAGTCCGTGGGAGGAGTAAGCTTTTCTGCTTCGGAGAGAGCAGTCGTTCAGGAGCCATCGGGTCCTGCTTGGCTTGCTTGGCTTGAGGCCTTCGGAAGCTTTTTGCTTCGGCTGGCTCAGTGAGCTTCGGCTGCTGCTTTGTTTTGGAAGGAACTTGAGCCGGTTGTTCGGCTCGAGCTGCGAGTGGAGGCTTCTTCCTCTCCTTCCTCTTCTTCTTGGTTCGTGGAGCTTTTTGTTTCTCTATTTTGTTTCCGGCTTGGTGCGACGCATCGGCCTCTTCTTGGAGTTGGATCCTCGGGGAAGCGACGATCGACAGGAAGGATCGGCGCTTCGTCTCACCGGACGTGTTGAGAAGCGCGGGAGGATTCGCGGGAGCTCGGAAGGATCGCGGCGATTGGATCCAGCTCGCTCTCGCTGGAGCCCGGGTCCGGACAAGTTGAAGAGCACACAGGTGGAAAGGTTCGAGTCAAGCTCTGAGTTTCAGCTCACCTGTCTCCGAGCTGGAGCTCATGATAAAGGCCTCAGCCACCGTTTCGTGTGTGTGTGTGTGTGTGTGTGTGTGTGTGTGCGCGCGCGTACGTGTGTCCGTGGGCCCTCTAATAAGTAGGAACTGCTGTTAAGTGTAAATGCCTGTACATAATAAGTAGACGGTTGTAGTTCTTTTGTCGTGCTTTTGTTGCTTGATAATTGCATACGTGTTTTGCCTTATTTAATTGCATACGTGTTTTATATAATAAATGTCCTTGTGTGAATGTAAACCTGCTCGTTGCGTCCATTCCTCATTGACTGAACATTTCGTGTGTTGGGAGTTAGAAAGCCGTTGGTTTGCCGTAATAGGGGGACATTTGGACCGACGGTTCTCAGCGATTACGCCGCTCGGAATCGCGCAGGGACAGGCTCGCCTCGGCGGTTTGTACCGTACGAGTTCCGTCGAGGGTGGAATACCCCGGTAGTTGGATCACGTGGGTATTTAGGTACATTGAAGATTGGCAATCGACCCTACCCCACGTGATCTGCCCATTGGCGTATTTCGGTTCTTGTACAAGGACCCGTCGCTCGGAGTTATCCGGGCGGCAATCTATATTCCGGGCAATCGTCGGGCCGACTCGACTTGCGGCTCCGTTCAGAGCGGTCGGTTGGCGATTGACCCCCGGCCAGTAACACTGGTTGTCAGGAGTGCGATTCGGCCCCTCCGCCTCCGTAGCAAAATTTACGGAGTCGGATCAGGGGTATACGGAGCAAACCCCCCGTGTCCCCAATTACGAGCGTTATAAATTTTATTCCCAGCACGTAAAATGTTCAGTCAGGCGAGGCAGGGCGACGACGCGTACATGGCCGAACTTCATGAACGAGTGTCTTATGCCTTGGGGCAGCGGAAGTGTGGTGATAAATATGTCGAGGATTACATTCGTTTGCCATAAATTGGATGAGATACGGCGGCGCGCAGACGAGGTTCAGGACGATTGTGTTCATGGGGAGTCACAACAATTGGACGAGGCACAGGAGCGAGTTCGGGGGCTGGAGGAGGAATTAGCCACAGTCGAGGAACTACATAGGGAAACGACGGAAGTAGATCGGTGTGCTGGGTTTTTGTTACAAAAGGAGAGCGAACTGAAGAAAAGAAAGGAGGAGGAGCGAATTGGTAACTCCTGGGATAGAAAGCACATGGAAGAAGAATGTGAAAGAGGTGTGGAGATGAGAAAGGAATTAGAAAAGAAAGCTTCTGAGTTACAGAAACACCAAAACAAAGAGAGGGAATTACAAAACGAGTTGAGGATGGTGAGAGAAGAAAGAACGACAGCAGAGAATGAAACGTCAAGGAACCACACTGTACAGATCGAACAGCTGGAAGCGAAGGCCAGATTGCAGAATGAGATGCAGGAAAGAGTAATGGAAGAAGAACGAATCAGACAGGAGAAAGAAATCAGTCATTTGAAGGAAATAACGAGATTGCAGAATGAAGAACGAGAGAGACAGTGGAATAGAAACAAAAAGAGTATGAATTTGAAACTGAACGACAGAAGAAAAAAATAGGTTGGAGTACGAGGAGAAAGTGAAGGAGCAAGGAATGAAGCAGGAAGGAGAAATCAGTCGATTGAAGGAAACAACGAGATTGGAGAAGGAAGAACGAGAGGAACAGTGGAATAGAAAACAAAAAGAACATGAATTTGAGGTGGACCAATTGAAAGAAAAGGCGAGGCTGGAGTGCGAGGAGATAGAGAACGAACAACGAACGAAACGGGAAAAAACTAAGCCAATTGAAGGAACAACGAGATTGGAGAAGGAAGAACGAGAGGAACAGTGGAATAGAAAAAAAAGAACATGAATTTGAGGTGCAATTGAAAGAAAAGGCGAGGCTGAGTGCGAGAGATAGAGAATGAACAACGAACGAAACGGGAAAAAGAACTAGCCAATTGAAAGAAACAATGAGATTGGAGAAGGAAAACGAGAGGAACAGTGGGAAAGGAAACAAAAAAATATGAGTTTGAAATTAATCAACTCGAGGAGAGAGCAAAATTGGAGTCCACAGAGATGGAAAAACTCCGGAAAGATAACGAACAGTTAATGGGGCTCAGAGAGAAGAACAACTCAGATGGGAAGGAAATGGAGCCAGAAAGAAACAGAAACTAATAGACACGCAGAGACAACAGAAATAAAATGTACAGAGACACGGAGATAGAGGTGAATTGGACGGGGTTAAAGACGGACACACACACACACACACACACACACAAACACAACACACAGTAGCGAGGCTTAATGGGGCGGGCTGGCGGACTGTCTCGTGACCCGGTACGAGCAGCTGGATAGCCTCCTTCGGGAACGGAGGGAGACGCGATTCTCCCTTGAAGCGAATCACGACCAGGTGAGTTCGGTCGTGCCGAGCGAGTTAGAGGGGCGAGTGCTGTTGACGGTGCACGAGGAGCTTGGGGGGTATGGAGGCCCGAGAACCCTTGTGGTGGCACGATTCCCAGTGTGATTGGCCCGGTGTGTGTGGTGAAAGGTGTGAGTGCAGCGGGCGTGTTGAAACGCGCACCGTGTGGAAGAGACCCCGTGTGTGAGTGGTGTGGTCACGAGTGTGCCGGGGTGCGTGCTCCCACACTCCGTGTGTGGAAGAAGCACACGTGTGGAAGGAATGACGTGTGTGTGTGAAACCCCTCTGCGAGTGGAAGCCCGTGTATGAGTGAAGTACCGTGTGTGAGTGGAACCACGTGTGCGAGGGAAACGGCACTGTGAGTGAAACGGCACGAGTGAGTGAAGCACGATATGTGAGAGAGACAGCGTGTGTGAGGTCGCTGTGTGTAAGGGAGATGACAGTCTGTATGCGGGAGAACGCAACCGCATCCCCGTGTCCGAGTGCCATGGTGGAGTGTGTGAGCGTCGTGGCACGCAGGAGTGTGTGCGTTGAACGGCGACGACGACGGGACCAGATGAAGGACAAGGCCGAGTAGCGGCGCGCAGCTATTTTGAGCACCGTGCCGGTTTGCACAGCAGCGAGCGCGGGTCCGTGCTGTGCTACGCACAAGGCCGCCACGTGCGCGGCTGCGCAGGTGAAACCCGGTCCGGAAACGCCAGCGGTGGATGTTAGCCAATCCCGCAGACGGACAGAAGCTAGGCTGGATTCGAAATTTGGACCGGATGGTTCTCCACGCGAGCGTGTTTGTAAAGCTCCGACGAGCAGAGCACATGTGTTCGCGTGGGGAACCCTCGAAACGCGGGGCTTGCTTTGAGATGCGCAGAGTGACGTCATGGCTGCACGTTGTTTGGAATCCGGCAGAAGGGAATTCCTGCCGGATGGTACCGTCCAAGAGGACGAGGTGCGCGGGGCGCAAGCAGCTGCCATGACGTCACGGAAAAGAGCGCGGCTGTGAACTGCCGCGCTGGTGGTGCGCATTATGAAAAAAAAAAAGACTTGAGAAAGCAAGCCTCGCTTCGGGTGACAGGATTCCCAGGCAAGGGGTGGAAGACCCCTTGTTGGGGAGCACAGGAACTACTAGTTGGAGGATGGGTTAGAGCGAGTTAGACCGGCATCATGGGGACATGGGTTGTACCTCATGGAGCCCGTGGAATGGATTAGTTAGAGGGATTTTAGTTCAGATTTAGGAAATGGGAATTTTTTAGGATTTTCGGAGACATGGACAGACTGGAAATGTGTAGTGGAGACGTAGCTTAGCTACGTAGAGTAAATGGAACGTGCATGAGAATAAGGATGACGAGGGAGCACGAGTTAGTCAGGGATTTAATTAGGAAGGATGACAGTATGAGTGTTGGTGTGAGTTGTGAATGGAAAGTGTGTGAGGAATGAGTGAGGGCCAGCGGGCCTGAGGTGAGTGGAGCGAATGTGGTATGCATGGTGCGAATGACTGGTTGGGGGAGGAGTGATTCCCACCCAAGAGACCCCGGGGTCATTTAATGTTAGTTAGTGGGTAGTCAAATTTACTAACAGGAGGTCGTTTTGTTGTTGGTGTCGAGAGAAGGCACGAAATCCGTTTGGAGGGGTGCAAGAGTTCATGGACCGGCTGGGAGCGTGGCTGTGGAAAGGTGAGTATTTGTTTAGTGGGCACCCCGGCACCGGACTAGTCGGCCAGAGTAGGCAAGGCCCAAGAGGGCCGGGATAGTGTAGTGGCACGGGCGACCCGTCGGAAACGGGACCCGTAGCGCCAGAATGCCACGGGGCAGTGTAGTGGGCACGGGCGACCCTCGGGAAGGACCCGGGCATCAACACGCCACGTGGGCATCGGAGGGGGCAATGCCAGAGAGGGCAACCCCCCACATTTATAGGGAGCAGCTAGGCTCGGAGGCAGCCTGGGGCCTGGGGGTGCCATGGTTAGAGTTCGCAGAGGGGGAGTTCCTGCCAGTTGAGCCACGCTGCCCAGCCAGGAAATTGTGCGAGGGCACGTATGAAAATTTGAGGGCAAGGCCCAAATTTATAATGGACACCAACACAGGCGACGGGAATCATGGTTTTTAGAACCGATAGTTTTAAAAGTGTGAGGCGTTTTTGGAAAGCCCCGGGTAGTTTCAGGTTAATGAATGTTAGGGTAGATAGGAGATGTACCCCTTCGCACATCCATCCCTTCGCTCGTTGTAGGCCGCTGGACTCACCTTGGTAGATCGCTGAACTCTGAGGAGGCCATTCTGAGGCTTTGTTGGGCCTCGAGACAGGACGCTAGTCGCTCCCTATTCCCCCAGAGAGGGAACGTAGGGGTTGGGAGTAGGCTAGGTTGACAGGATAGGTTAGCCGGACAATGACGATAAAGGGGTTAGGGAGACAATTGTAAAAGGGAAATAAAAATAATAAAAATAAAGGGGGGCTAAATTTTGTTGTGTTGTGTGGCAAATTAAGGGAGTGGGTATGGACAGAGACAGGCAAAGGTGATAGAGTGGGGGGAGACAGTAGGCTAGGTCCGAGCCCGCCTTCAGAGCGGCCGGCACCACCGCACTCCCTCCAGACCTGATGGAACCACACAGAGGCCGGCCAGCTTCATCTGCCGCCTGTTGTGCTGCAGCTGCCTGTTCTGCATGGACTTGCCTTGCCATGCCTCGTTTGCCTGCCTCTGCCATGACCCCATGCCTGCTAGCCCTTGTTTGCGTTTGCCCCTGTGTCCATCCATCACCATGCGCGCCAGGACCATCCAGTTTTGTGAGGACTGCCCTGCAGGCAGCCTGTGCATCCAGTCCATTTTTGTGTTTTGCGACCATCTCCATCCATCCCCTGCACCAAAGACTTTGCTACGACTTTTGCCTTTCCCCTTTCACAGATCACAAGTCCTAGGCCATGGTTAGTGTAATGTAATAGATAAGTTAAGATTGTAAATACGTGAACCCCACCTGCATGTTTGTTTTAGCGCCGGCAATTTTGTTAAGTTGTCCGAATGAGTCTGTGAGAGTTTGTTTCGTTAGTTACGCAGCGCATTAGGTTATTTATTTTTGGGACACGTTTAAAGAAATGTCGCACTCAGGGATCCGAAGGTAGAACGTACTATGGGAAAACTTACACATGCTGGTCACACGAAAATTTGACGACTCGGGACGAGTCTGTAAAAAGGGAGGGGTAGTGTTACGAATTTGGAATTCATTGCACACAACATACAGGTTCCCTTAGTCAGCTATGTCGATAAGTGCATGTTCCCTAGATAGCTCACCTTCCATTGTTTAAATGTTTTGAAATCGATTAGATGCGCTGCGGATCGATTTAATAATTAGGGACGAACAATGGAGACGTCCTCCCCCTCTTCTGCTAGAGGAAGAGAACCTTGCGGTGACGTCAACAACTCCCTCCCACCTGTGGTTGAGCGGGGGTGGATCAGGAGGGCATGAGTCACGCCGGTGCGTGGGAGGGGGTGCAAAGGATAAAGAGGACATCTTTTCTTTGTTCGTGTGGGAGTCCGTGGTAGGGCTGAGTTCGTGTGGGAGTCCCTGTAAAGAGTTATGTGGGAGTCCCGTGGCAGAGTTCGTGGGAGTCCCGTGGGAGTCCCGTGGCAGAGTTCGAAAAGAGTCCCGTTCTGAGTCCCGTGTGCAGAGTTCGTGTGCTGAGTCCCGTGGGAGGAGTAAGCTTTTCTGCTTCGGAGAGAGCAGTCGTTCAGCAGGCCATCGGGTCCTGCTTGGCTTGCTTGGCTTGAGGCCTTCGGAAGCTTTTTGCTTCGCCTGGCTCAGTGAGCTTCGGCTGCTGCTTTGTTTTGGAAGGAACTTGAGCCGGTTGTTCGGCTCGAGCTGCGAGTGGAGGCTTCTTCCTCTTCTTCCTCTCCTTCCTCTTCTTCTTGGTTCGTGGAGCTTTTTGTTCTCCATTTTGTTCCCGGCTTGGTGCGACGCATCGGCCTCTTCTTGGAGTTGGATCCTCGGGGAAGCGACGATCGACAGGAAGGATCGGCGCCTCGTCTCACCGGCACGTGTTGAGAAGCGCGGGAGGATTCGCGGGAGCTCGGGAAGGATCGCGGCGATTGGATCCAGCTCGCTCTCGCTGGAGCCCGGGTCCGGACAAGTTGAAGACCACGAGGTGGAAAGGTTCGAGTCAAGCTCTGAGTTTCAGGTCACCTGTCCTCCGAGCTGGAGCTCGTGATTAAAGGCCTCAGCCACCGTTTCTTGTGTGTGTGTGTGTGTGTGTGTGTGTGTTGTGTGTGTGTGTGTGTGTGTGTGTGTGTGTGTCGTGTCGTGGGCCCGTCTAATAAGTAGGAACTGCTGTTAAGTGTAAATGACTGTACATAATAAGTAGACGGTTGTAGTTCTTTTGTCCTGCTTTTGTTGCTTGTATAATTGCATACGTGTTTTGCCTTATTTAATTGCATACGTGTTTCATTATAATAAATGTCCTTGTGTGAATGTAAACCTGCTCGTTCGTCCATTCCCTCATTGACTGAACATTTCGTGTGTTGGGAGTTAGAAAGCCGTTGGTTTGCCGTAATAGGGGACATTTGGACCGACGGTTCTCGGCGATTACGCCGCTGGGAATCGCGCACGGACAAGCTTGCCTCGGCGGTTTGTTCCGTACGGGTTCCATCGAGGGTGGAATACCCCGGTAGTTGGATCACGTGGGTATTTAGGTACATTGAAGATTGGCAATCGACCCTACCCCACGTGATCTGCCGATTGGCGTATTTCGGTTCTTGTACAAGGACCCGTCGCTCGAGTTATCCGGGCGGCGATCTATATTCCGGGCGATCGTCCGGCCGACTCGACTTGCGGCTCCGTTCAGAGCGGTCGGTTGGCGGCCGACCCCCGGCCAGTAACAATAGATTTGATGAAGAAATGCAATTTTTTATTTTGACTACTGTCTAAAGAATACAGCTAAAATAGAAAAGTCCCTGGAAAGAAGTCTTGTGGGGGTGTATAGCAGTGTGACCACTCCTTGGCTTTTTTCACAAGATCTTGGCTATTCGTTGTTCACCTTGGCATCTTGGTTTTCTATAGGTTTTCTTGGCATATAGGTTTTCTATTATCATCGCTTTTCCAAAACCTTGTGAATTATTGGCTTTTTTCATTGGCTCACCTTGGCATTCATGAAAATGAGGAGTGGTCACACTGGTGTATAGGCAATACATACATCCTTCTGTATTTTCATGCAATTCAACCTTGAAAACTCATCCTAAATCCAACATTACGTACAAACATCTATTTATTTTGCAGGGGTATGGCATAAAAGACCGTCAAACATGATATGGAGTTGTTTTATTGAAGACTTCAAATATTATTTTTATATTTTATAGTATCAAGATGCATTACCTCCATGACTATTTTCTTTCCTCTGCATGGGTTGTAATCAAAACATACCTTTCTTTCATGATAGACGGCATGTTGTTCAGT
This sequence comes from Eptatretus atami, assembly GCA_035128595.1. Classification (NCBI taxonomy): domain Eukaryota; kingdom Metazoa; phylum Chordata; class Myxini; order Myxiniformes; family Myxinidae; genus Eptatretus; species Eptatretus atami. Next base: position 82,686,536 of record CM068952.1, read on the forward strand.
CTTCAAATATACATAAACTCGGAAGTCCTCTTGAGTGAACAATGACGTACAAATACCCTCCCTTTCTTTGGGTGGGTGTATAGGCAACATACTGCTGTTTTGATCGCCATGGCCTAAATGTATTGTGATCTTCACAAGGCCCATGACATATCGGCTCCACCCTTTCGATATTTGATGATCCTTTTAACAGTTGCTTTGGTCGTTTTTACACTGAAGGGAAAACTTATAGCGAAGGCATGGTGATTGTGAATATGACCTCTCCGGATGTCTTTGGCTTTACATAGCACCAATATATGGTAGCCTTGTGATTTTTCATATTGAAATTGCGGGTGAAGTAAGGGCAGCTGTCCAACCAGTATTATTATTATTAAGCATATTATACAAATAGACAAGGCAATTCTCTGTACATGTGTACATCTGATAATTATAGAATTGAAAAAAGTTGGGCCAATCTCCACAAAACGCTGTAGAGATGCTCTGGGTAAGGTCAAGGGCATTTTAAATAAGTTGCTCACCTCCCCACACCCCCTCCACCCCAACCTGCGAGTGTAGGGTGACGACTTACGGTTTTTGCCTGTGCAAGTGGAATAATGAAAGTGGTTGACTGACCCCTGCTGGAAAGTAAGGGTATTGAGGTTGGGGAAAACAATGCCAATTCTGAAAATAAATTCTCTCGCTCCCAGGAGTAGGTATTACTCGTGACAACAAAAAAGGTGGATATAATCCTCAGCCTTTCCAGACATGCTCGAGTTCACTCACATGTAACTTATTTACTTGCAAGGCCTTCATCCACAGTTTTATGGAAAACTGCTCTCACAACACACATTGGTCGGCTTGACGCTGTGGAAACCAAGGCCTTCATGATTATTGTAATCTCGAATGCTGAAGCTGAGTCTATGGGAATCTCACTTTCCCATCACAGACAGGTCGGTGGTCTCTCTGTCTTTAACCACCAACTTATTGGTCTTGCATCCTCTGCTCTTTCCGTGTTTTGTCTCCCCCACCCATGTTTCTGCAGGGCTCATACAGTCCACCAGCAACCCCCTTCTGGTGAAACTCCAAAAATCCTGACTCAAGGTTACCTCCACTCATTCTTTCCTTTTTTTTTTCCTGCCTGTGGAACCAAATTCCTCAATTTCATTCTTCCCTCCAGGACTTCAAGACATCTTTGATCACCACCACCCCCAACCCACCTCTTTCCAGGTTTCCCTTCCACTTCTGTTAATAAGAATTTGTAGCTGGATCCATGTATTCTCCTTCCTCCTCAGTGTCTTCCCTCATTTTATCCCAAAACCCTGCCGTTGGTGTGTCCCCCTGCTACATCTTCCTGCTGTTATTGTCATTCCATTACATCCTGGTCCATGATATCACACAATATGCCTAATCGATTTCTTTGAAGTATGTTGCATAAAAATTTATCTTCACAAACAGAATTTTATACGAACGACAACGTTTTCAGCAAGTACACCATTCCTTAATTTTGTATTTAATCTGTAGTTTGGGTATTTAGTTGGTTTGAAGACAAACATCTTTGTTTGATATTGAACTACGTGGCTTGCGTTTACTCGTATTGTCCAATTATCACCCAAGACATTCCAACATTATGTTGTACGCAGTACGTGGCTACTGCGTTAGGGGCACAGTTGTACTGATGATGGAATGTCCAATGTAGGTTGGAGGAGTGATTTGGAATCTGGCCAGGGTACCAGTGATAGCTTGCCTACTTTTCACGAAGGCCACCATGGGATCTTGAGTACAACTCCAGGATGACAGTTTATTGCTGGACCAAAATCAGAATCACCACCCAAGAGGTGGGTACACATACCTACTGGCTATCCTGTCAACATGCCCTAGGTATTCCAAATACCCCACTGTGCATATGCTATATTTTGACTCGGTCATGCTTAACGACATTCACAACAAATACAAACATACTATTTTCTAGCCATTTTATTGAAAGCAAAAACTAAATCTTAATAAAATACTTTATTATTATTTTTAAACAAAATTAACAATATCAATACATCAAGAGTATAAAAATACTTTACTGGTAAGAACATGAAATGGATCACACAAATAGGTAAATAAATACATACAACTGACCCACATTATCAAACATCATTAGAATACACGTCGGTAAAACTAACAGTTTAAGCAGCAAGATAATGACTCTACGCCAGAGGTTCCAAGACACATGCTTTTCAGCTCAAATTGTAGGCAAAGGCTCTGGAATGCAACACGAGAGTCTACCCCAGACAGCTGCGTCGTAATACACAAGTACAGTCTAATCTTGAAGGCATTCATAGCAGAAGCTCTCTTCATACCTCCCTTCATAACTGAAAAAGCAGACAAATAAACCATAAAGCAGCATTTGCAAAGTACAATGGATGTAGCATTCAATAAAAGCATATACAAGCAATATATTTTTTTATGGACTGATAAAATACAAGCAGGTTGTACTAACTTGTACATTGAACAGTAGGAGCATACAGAGCTGGAGCAGTGACCGCATGTACGGCAGCACTCCATGCACAGGCGCCGCTCACACCGAGAACAGTGTGACTGCGAGGGCTCCAGGCGTGCACAGGTTTCGCATGACAAACTGATCCTGGCTGTGACGGTACAAAAGGGTGAGAAAGTTGTTGTGACATCACTCCAGCATATCAAATCCCAAAGCCGCTGCTGGAATGTTTTTCAAAGAAAACACAAATGTCAAAGTGGCCAAGATGCAACTACGAGTATATATTAATCCAAATACATGAATAAACTAGAGGGGGAGCACTGGGTAGAGTGCAAAACCTCCGCCGCCAATACTGCTGGGTCACTTAAGTGAACCTGATATCCTATTCATTGTAGGTCAAAACGGATCAGACTCTACTGAACCACGATTGAATAAACTAAACTAGATCGACGCGCATGTAGAAATGCCAAAAAAATAAAATCGAATTTTTTTTGAAAAAAGAGGTGCAAAATTAGTTTTTTTTTTCTCTAACAAATTTTTTTTGGGGTTGGAAATCACTTAAAACATGTACAAATGCAAAAACAAAAATTCAAATATTTTTTTCAAAATGGCCGCCATAGCGGCCATATTGGACTTTGGGCCAAGTCCAAAATCTAATGGCATGATCCTTGGACCATACTTAATCCCCCCACCAAGTTTCGTCGAAATCCGTCCAGGAGTTTTTCCGTAATACTGTTCACAAACAAACAAACAGACAGGGGTGAAAACAGTAACCTCCGTCCATCTTCGATGGTGGAGGTTAAAAACAAAAAAAATAGAAAGAGCAGAGATTGCAGACCCTCGCCAGGACTTGTTTTGTGTGGTGTATTTTGTGTGGCAAATAAATGGAATGATGAACTAAATTCATGGTCATTGATTGCAAATGAAAGGTTTAAATGGTCTCATTGTAAGTGTGTAAAAGTCAAAGGTCTGAAAAGACCAAAATGGGGCGAAGGGTCGCAATGGCCTAAAGCGACTTCAGGCCATTTTGGGGGGGATCTTAAGGGTGTAATTTAAGGTCTAAAGCATCTTCAAGCATCTAAAAAGGGTCTAGTGGTCAAATGCGTCGACATGGTATTAAAAGATCTGATAGGTGTGAAGGTCTAAAAGTATAAAAGGGGAGAAAGAAGTCTTAGGGTCTTTGAGGTTCTAAAGGGTCAAAGAGGATCTAAGGGTCCTAAAAGGTGAAATGTGGTTTGTCTTTGGTATCTTCAGGGGTCTACAGGTTCTAAAGGGCTTGGAGGGTCTCAGGGTTTAAAGGGTCGAAGGAGCCTTAAAGGGTCGCAAGGTGAATAGGGGTCTAATGTAATTATACACATACTCGTGCTCTGTGCGGAAAAACAGACAAACAAAACAAAACCAAATGCAATACCCTCTCCTCTGGTGAGGGCAATTCAATTTGTCACATGGACACAGGCTTAACCCGACATTTCAGCAGCAGACGACTCAATCGGTGGAGCACTTGAAAGCTGTACAATACCTCCCAAGGTGGGAGGGGTTAGCAAAGCGATAAAGACGGCAGCCTCAGACCCCCATCATAATTGTATTTTTGCACAAGACATCTCAGCTCATAGAAGAATGAGGAGAAAGGGAACTGACAGTGGAGCAGTGGGTGAACAACAAAAGAACTGCAAAGGAGGAGAGAATAGGAGGAGCAAAAGCAGTCAGCTGCAAGTAAGAGGGTTGGGTAAGACAAGGTTAAAGGGGATAGAATTTTACGAAATTGCAGATATGGATGGGGGAGGGGTGGGGTGACAAGATAGTGGTGTACCACTTATTTGAAGCCCCGAGGGAAGTGTGGAATCGAAGAGTCTCTGGAAGGCAGTTCCACAAATGGGAGAAAACAAGAGTGCAAAGGGTGGGAAGCTTGGACTTTGGGAGTTTAACCAGGAAGGTAATACCAGAAAAGCAGGAGATGGTCTGAGGGCTAAACAACACCTGGTGATCTTGAGCAGAGAAAAGGTGGTAAAACACAGTCCATCGACCTGTCTGTGATGTGAGAGGAACAGGCAATGAGCTTTCACCACTGTGAGAGATACGATACATATGGAACTTGGATGCAGGAGGCCATTTGGGCCACCAAGCCTGCACTGCACC
>CM068952.1:82691146-82717326 GCA_035128595.1 Eptatretus atami
TCTCCTCTTTTACACCTCAATCCAAACAGTTAGGGATTGGGTACTCAGATCCACCTTCTCGAACTCTTCTCAATCCCTTGTTCTTCATGTCTTTCCACTACATCCCTCAACCATACTCTGTCTTCTTCTTGATCTTTTCCCTCTAAATAGATTATTCCATACTTCCTCGATCGATTCCTCATCCTTTCTCCTCATCACATGCCCAAACCAACACAACATAGTCGATCTAATCCTTGCAACTCCAGCTCTCTTGCATATCTCCTCATTCCTCAACCACTCTCTTCGTGATACTCTGAGAATCAACCGAAGCACTCATCTCTGTCGCCATACATCGCCATCATATCAATTTAATTGAACAGATTATCAAGTTAAATTCACTGGGGGAAAGGGTGTAGTGATGGAGGATTAGGGATGAAAGTAGTGGGGCAAGCACAAACTTCACGAGGGTGTTTAATGCACAATATATAGTGTGACAAAAATGTATTCATATTCTTTAAAATTCCAAAATAATCATGGTATATTATTTCAGTTTAATTTTTATATTTAATGGAGCAGGGGGAGGGGGAAAAGTGTGGGTGAGAATGATTGGAGAGTGAGGAATGAACAACTACAGATAGAAACTAGAAGGGCACTCAGTAGAGCGGATACCTCCTCCAGGATCCGGATTGGGATCTTCACCAAAATCAAATAAATTGGTCCTTGTCACACACCCAACCTGTCCCACCAAGTTTCATCCGAATCCGTCCATACATTTTTGAGATATTGTGATATACAGTATATATATAGTTTTTGGCCCCATTTTTCAATGGTGAAGAATCACTTTAAAAATATTATAGTATCCGGATTTTCACTGAAATTGAATCATTTTGTCCTGGTCACACACCCAACCTGTCCACCAAGTTTTGTCATAATCCATGCACAACTTTGAGATATTAGGCTATACGAGCCGGGTTACCTGGAATTGCCTGGGTGGGGGGGGGGGGGGGGGGTGAGATACTGAGAAGTGGGAGAAGGAGAGCCGGCAGGGCTGAAAATGGGGCAGGAGAGCCGACGGGGTGGGGACTGTGTAGGAGGCAAGAGATCCAGAACATCAATGGGTAAAGGGGTCTTAAGAGCACACCGGTGGGTAAAGGGGTCTCAAGAGAACACCAGTGGGTAAAGGGGTCTTAAAAGTAAGAGTCTTACAGGTCATTGGGGTGTTAAGGGTCATTGGGGTCTTACAGTTCTTAAGGATATTTGAAGTCTTAAGGGTCTTCTGGCTCTAAAGGGTCTTCAAAACACTGAAGTGTCTTCAGGTTCTTAGAAGTCTTCAAGAGTCTTTGGGATCTTAACGGTCTTTGGGGTATTCGGGGTTTTTAAGTGTCTTAATTGTGTTGGTGAATTCAATGGTCTTAAGGGTCTTATTGTTCTTTAAAGGCTAGGGTCAGGTCAGGTCAGGTATGGGAGCATGCACCGGAGCAGCGAGTCGCTGTGTCCACTTTCAGCCGGGACCTCCATCTGGCCATCTTCCAGGCAGATGCCTGGCCCATCCCCATCTTCTTGAGATGTTGATCAATCTGCTGCAACCACGAGGCACGTGGTCAGCCCATTGGCCTCCTCCACTCACGAGGCTCCATCGCTGAGAGAATCTGGTGAGCAGGATCAGAATCAGAAAAACGAGCCACATGTCCATACAGTTACAGCTGACGCTCACGGACTATGCAGGTTACAAATCTCATTTGAGTTTCTCTCAGCAACTGCTCGTTGGACACAAAGTCCGACCAATGATAGCCAAGGACTCTCCGATGAGACCTGGTACCAAAGGAATTAAGTCTCCGTATCATATCCTTGGTCAGAGTCCAAGTCTCACATCCATAGAGCAAGACTGGAAGCACCAAGGACCTGAAGACTCAGACTTTCGTCCTCCCACACAGGTACCGGGCAGCACCACACCCCATGATCCAGTGAATCCACGACTCCCCAGGCCCGACACAGACGTCTGTTGACCTCTGGCTCACAGCCAGCAGAGACATGAATATCACTGCCAAGGTAAGTGAATCTCTCTGTGACCTCAACATCCTCGCCACAAACAGGTACAGACAGGATAGCAGCATCGAAGATGTCATTGAAAGCCTGAATCTTAGTTTTGACCCAGGAAACCCGTAATCCCAGCGGCTCAGACTCATCATTCAGCACCTCAAGCTTTCCCAAAGGGATATCCAGCTCCGCAAAGATGACTGCATCATCTGCAAAATCAAGGTCAGAAATCTTGGCATTCCCAAACGATGCACCGCAGGCTTGATCTCTCAGACAGCCTCCCCAGAATCCAGACCATTCAAGTGCTGAAAAGTGTGGGGGGCAGGATACTCCCCTGACGAACTCCAGTAACAACTGGAAGTCAGAGATGGTATCACCACATCTCACAGCACTTTCAGGACCAGAGTATAGTTCAGACATCAGATTGATCAGTTTCGGTGGCATCCCACCAAGACCAAGAATCTTCCAGAGGGCATCCCGATTCACTGAATCAAACACTTTACAGAGATCAATATTGGCTGCGAGCAGCCCCTGCCGAAACTCTCGTCTGCGTTCGGTAAGGACCCGAAGAGCAAGGATACGATCAATCATTGACCTCTTTGGTGTGTCACCTGACTGCTCTGGACGCTGGTGCTCAAGCGGATGGTGGCGAACCCTATCAAAAATTATCCGAGCAAAGACCTTTCCCGGCACTGAGAGCAGCGTCAACCCTCGGTAGTTGTCGCAGTCTTGGCGATCACCCTTCCCCTTCCAGAGGGGGACAACAAGGCCCCTCTTCCAGTCAGTTGGGATGATGCCTGTATTCCAGGCAGAGCACAGAACTGCATGCAACAACATGAGTACAGCATTTCCACCAGACTTGAGAAGTTCAGCATGGATGCTACAAATCCCAGGAGCTGTACCCCATTTCAACCGGTTCACCTCAGTCTGTGTTTCCACAAACGAAGGTGAAAAAAAAAGATTGGAGGGTCAGCAACAGGGCTAGTAAGACCCCTAACATCCAACTCGACAGCTGGTGGATCAGCCTGGTACAGCTGCTCAAATTAAACGGCCCAGCGGGCCTTCACGTTGGACTCCTCTGTCAAGAGTCCACCACCCTCTGCTCCAACCCCAGTACACCGAGGGATGGGCTTGGAGGAACGCAATGCGCGAATTCCCCTGTAAGCAGGACGAGAATCAATTGACCACAGGTGATGCTCTACCCCCCTCACAGATTCCTTGCACGTAGGCCTCCTTGTCCACCCTTGGTGCACGTAGTATTACTTCTAAGCTCCCTGAACAGCTCAGCTCTGCCATTCAGCCTGGCCCTGCGACTCTGGGCAATGGTACCCATTGTTCCTTGAGAGACTAAATTCTTCTTCGCCCTCCGGTGAGTTTCAAGACATCTGCCGGCAACATCAAGGACAGTAGTCTTGAAGGCACTCCACAACTCTTCAGGATCCCCCAAAGCACCCAGACCCCCCAAATCTCCACTCAGCCTGTTCACAAACTCTTCAGCGACCCTCTCATCCTCGAGCTTGCCAACATCCAGCCTAGGCTGGGATGGTACCATTCTCCTAGATTTAAGCTGCAACTTCAGAGTTGCTTCAACAAGCCTGTGGTCAGTATTGAGGAACTGAGCACTCTGGTAGACCCTGAAGTTTTGGATTATCCTCCAGCGACCATCAACGAGCACATAGTCAATCTCCTTTGCCACACCACCAGCATTGGAATTCCAAGTCCAATGATGAGTCTGTGGGTGCTGAAACCATTAAGCAGCCAACTGAAGTCCATGAACTTAATGCAATTCTGGTTCACAGTTTCAGACCCATGGGGACCAACACACGTCTCATAACCATCCCTATCAGTTCCAGTTGATGCATTGAATCCCCCAAGACCAGAAGAGTATCTCACCTGGGGCACTGATCAACCAGACTCGAGCGTGGCATAGAATGCGTCCTTCACGTGGAGATCACTCGCCTCAGTCGGAGCATATCCAGAGACCAGAGAAATGACACCCAAGGAGTGACGAATCCTTTGTCTCATAATGCACTCGTTGACCGGTGTTACCTCAATTATCATTGGAGTCAGTTTATTGGACACAGCTACAGCAACTCCTTGGGCATGGTAATCATCAGAGCGACCAGACCAATGGTAGGTGTCACCACCTGCCATGATCTCGCCACAATCCGGTCTCCGAACCTCAGAGAGTGCTGCAATAGCGATGTCCAAACGCTAGAGCTCAGATGATAACAGAGACAGGTGATCATTCTCTCTTAGGGCTAGGACATTCCAGGCACCCACCTGAAGGGACCGCCTCAGGTTAACCCAAGGAGACAGCTATCTGGTGGATGACACCTCAGCACCACCCCGACACACACGACCGCAATCTGACCCTGGAAGGTTACCCCGAGGAAGGTTACCAGTTGGGCACGAGATATGGATGGCCGTTGGCTCACAAGGAGCTCCTCCGCCCTTTGACAGATTTTGTTTTTAATCCTGCTGGGTGTCCATATCATACACCCTCCTCACCAAGAAACTTGGTGGGGGAGACGGTTTAGTCGCCGGCAACCCAACCATGGAACAGGTTAGTACAGGTTTACATGGCACCTGAAGCAAGTCAACCCCAGCAAAGGCTGGGGTTGTGGATGAAAATACCCTTAAGACAATCCCTGATCGGCTTGGGCTGTTTGCCAAATTTAGTGGTTGTCGGTCCAGCAATCCTCACAAAAAATGCAAACAGACAGAGACAGACATCCGATGAATGTTACTTATTAAATATAGTGTTTGGCCTTATCGCTCAGTGGTGAAGAATCACTTTAAAGAAAATACTATGGTATCCGGATCTTCACCCAAATGAAATAAATTCGTCCTAGTCACACACCCAACATGTCCACCATCCAAATCCGTCCACAATTTCTTGAGATATCCTGCACACAAACAAACAACAAACAAACGGACTGGGGTGAAAGTATTACCTACGTCATTTACAGAGACCAGAGGTAATAATCAAACACCTTTTAATGAAACCTTCTCAGACATCAAAATCTGACAAAGGTATATGATCACCCTTTTACCTCCACGCCACTACCCTTTTACCTCCTTTTACCTCCACTCCACTTTATGATGATCAGGATCAAGATTCCTCAGTGACCTACCATTCTGACAATGCACCCTTCGATCCAATTCCTGTTTAAATTGATCTCCTGTTTCTGCTGCCACTGCCTTTTCAGGGAGACCATTCCATGTACAGTAGAACTTCTTTTATCCAGACATCCAAATAGTAGGAAGCTCCATTACCCAGGAAAAAAAATTGTGGGCAACAAAAAAGGGGGGGGGGGATGATGGATTCCACCCCCCCCCCCCCCCCCCCCCCCCACCTCCACCCCCCTTCCTATTTGCACTAATTTTATGTTCTTGGAGGTTGTTTGTGGCATTTGTATCAGTCGCTTGTGCCCCTTTAGAATGGTATGCAGAAAATCCAGTGAAAATTTGACATTTTATTGGGTTTTTAGAGCAGTTTGTTCAAAGGCTATCATCGACAAAGCCGATCTGAACTGAGTTGGGCCGTGTTCGATGGCCAACACGGTACAACATCACGAGTTGCTCTCCTAAAAGCCAAACATGTTTTCTGAATACCTTTTAATGTTTATTCATTCAAAAATTGCTCTTAAACATGTTAGCATGAGGTTTCAGACACCAAATGCTTTCGTGAAAACTACTACCAATGAACTAGGAAGAGACAGAAATACAATACCCAAATGATGCAGAGCCAGAATTGATTAATCTTACTGTCAGTGCTGAATCTCCTGCACCATTACATCAACTCCCAAAGCAGGATTATATAACCAGTATTCACTGCATTCTCAGATATGTGACACCTCGATTTTTAAGCAACGTTAACAATTTACATACAGGCAGATTGAACCGCATTTCACTCATTTATTCCACATCCAACATGGCACCTGCTATTATTAGCTGCATATGCTCAGTCCAAATACATAGATAATGGACGAGGGTCAATCAAATCAATTTGTCGTGGTAACATAAACCCAACCTGTCCAAGTTTCATCCAAATCAGTCCACAACTTTGAGATATCATGCTATATAAATCGGTTTAGCCCCATCTCTCATTGGTAATGAATCACTTTTAAAAATTCTAGGATCCGGATCATGATCAGATCTAATCAGTTCATCCTTATCACACACCCAACCTGTCCATAAAATTTCATCTGGATCCGTCCACAACTTTTTGAGATATCCTGCACACAGACAAACAAACAACAAGAAAAAGATGTTGTGCAGTGCACAATACTTACAAAATCCACCCCCCTCTCCAAAGGTTGCCATGGATACATCAAATTGTCCATTTCATCAAGATTAAAATTCACAATCTTAATCAAAGCTCACGTCAATCGGATGAAAATTGATTATTTTTCAGATTGCAAAATAATGATGTTAGAAGCTTGACCTTGAGTTGACCTTTGACCTCAAAAATAGTTGGTTTCCAAATTCAGCGATAGACTATGCAGTTGGTGCATAACTTTCAGGTTAATCAGATTAAAATTGACGATTCTTCAGATGAAATTTGACCTCGAGTTGGCCTTTGACCTCACAAATAGTTGGTTTCCCAAATCAGTGACGTAATATGCAAATCTTGTTCAAATTTCAAGTCAATCGGATGAAAAATGACGATTTCAGAAATTTGACCTCAAGATGACCTTTGACCTCTGCCGTCAAAATCAACAGGCTTCTCAGTTGAGACAACCTCTACAACTCGGTAAAGTTTCATGACAATCGGTTTAGAATTGTGACCTGTAAGCAACAAACACAGACAGACAAACAGAATAACAAAATCAACTGACCAATATACTTGAAAAAAAAATCTTCGATTTTGCAAGTAACAAACAGACAGAGAGGGGGTAAAAACACAACCTCCTTCACCTACGGTGTTGGCGGTAATAAAGGAAACCTGCAAAGGTTCAATTGCATAGATGTTGGCCCAATACTTCAGAAAAGTTGATATTTTTTTTTCATCAATAGAGGTCGAGTATGTGAGCAACATCAGACTCAGTGATGAAATGGTTAGAGCATCTGCTCTGAATTTGGGAGGTCGTTTGTTCAAACCCCTTTCGAGTCGTACCAAAAGACTAAAATGGTATGTGCTGCTTCCTTGCTTGACGCTCAGCATTTAGGATAGAGCACAGACATACAATACTGGAAAGGCAATGGCAAACCACCCAGTGTAACACTTGCCAAGAAGCTGCTTCGAGCGAACCAACTCTCTGTAAAGAGTATGGTACATCAAAACATGTGACCAACAGATCAAAGTACATATTTTGTAGACACAAGTAGGCTTTTGCACATACAAAGCTTTTTCGATCTGGATCTAAGCTTCATGGAAGAGCTTGGATGTACAAATCACATGCATAGTCATCGGGGTACTTTTAGATGAATACCAAGGACACGAGTAGACAATGGACAAGAACATTACCATATTTTATTTGATATGGGATTTCAACTTTGGTAACCTACATCATGAGGAGGGGTTCAGATGGGAACCCCAATAGCACAAAGCTAGTTTTCAATTTAGCAGAAGAAAATAAAAGATCTTACTGCAGGCAAATTGCATCATTATTTGTTTTTAGATATCAACAAAACCAATCATTGACAGTCAGGTATGAAAATTTCAAAACAAATTCCGTTTGCTTACTGTCAGGAGATGATATGAAAGGAAATGAATATATAAATAACCAGAGAGTTGGTGTCAAAGCCACCCAATGGTCGCCTGTTTATACATTTATCGTTTTTAAAAGACTCGTCTAATAATTAATATTTTTTATAAAGCATTGCAGTGAAGTCTGATCCAAATAATTTTAAAGCAATATATGTATTTGTATATTGTAATCAGTAACAAGAGCGCAAGTGAGCACAATATACGCCCGAACAAGAAGGTATATACAGACTTGTGCTACATGGAAAACAGCATCCTGGTTGCCATGACAACCACTTTAGATGACGAACGTATGTGCGACACACCGTCTCCACAGTCTGTACCTATGTACCAAATATGAAATGTGAAAGTTGAAAACTTTGGAGTTTTTAGAGTGTGGACAGGAACGGATGGAAAACAGAATCCTGGTTACCATGGCAACCACTTTAGATGACAAACGTATGTCACGACACACCCGTCTCCAGTCTGTACCTATGTACCAAATATGAAACGTGAAAGTTGAAAACTTTGGGAGTTAGAGTGCGGACAGGAACGGATGGAAAACAGCATCCTGGTTACCATGGCAACCACTTTAGATATCGACCGTATGTCACAACAACACGTCTCCACAGTCTGTACCTATGTACCAAATATGAAACATGAAATTTAGAAAACTTTGGGAGTTAGAGTGCGGACAGGAACGGATGGAACAGACAGACAGACGACGGACGACACATAATACGCCCCGATATATATATATTATATATATATATATATATTATATATATATATATATATATATATATATATATCGGATATATAAAAAAATAGTGTGGTAGATAAAAACATTAGAAGGAAAAAATAACTTGCACCAAAAATTAACATTTTCACGCTCACGCTCACATGCTGACGCCTCACGCTCACGCTGGGGGTATCGCTATAGCTCTCTGTTCTTCGAACAGGCGAGCTAAAAATTAGTTACAACAAGTTTTTGCAACTTACAAGGATATTCAGGCAGAGAGGTATTGAGCAGACGGCCAGACCCATCAAGGCAGCGCTGTCGACCACCTGAACTTGCAGCCCGAAAACCATGAAGTACTTCCTCTCCAGCTTTCCCATTAATCTCTGGGATGAGTTTGTGCTCAAGGACCTGTTGTTTCGTTGAAGACACCATGTAGGCTTGAGCCCCAGCAAAAAGAAGATTGCGAGTTCGCTCTGCAGGTGAACCACAGAACCCAGGATAAATCAACCCATGTAACTTCATGTCATCATCAATGTATGCCTGAAGTTGGCTTAATGGTTAGAGTGCTGGGCTTGGGATCCTAGGATCTCGAGTTCAAATCCCAATCGGCTGTTTAATTAATACCAGTTGGGGTTGACTCTGCCCGTCATCCTTCCGAGGTCGGCACAATGAGTGCCAGCTTGCTGGTAATCCTGTGTTGAAGTGGCGACCCGTCCAGGATCGTACCCACTCGCCAAGGAGACTGCTTAGGCAGCACCAACGCTCTGCACAGAACGTCGGCGATTCCAAAGCAGGTTCTGAGCAGGAAATCGTGTTGGGAGGTTGGCCATTGCCTTCCCAATCGGCACAATCATTAGGAACTTGTTCATGATGCCGGCGACAACTCGCCTACTCTTCGCGAAGGACACCGTGGGAATGTAACGCCCACCAACGATCGCTGCTGGCAGACTGGTCTTCCAGCTTAACGTCCTTCCGATGGATGGTGCACACAAATTGATGAATCAGCCCACCTGCGAAACACCAGGATGGCAGTTTATAGCTGGTCCGAGATAGCTCGTAAGCGAGTGTGTGTACCTCTCGGGCCTCGGTCATCCTGTGCAACCCAAGAACGATACCCAAAGTTTATATGAAAAAAAATAATATATATATTTATAAATAAATAAATAATACACCGAAAACGTCATCACTGCATCAACAGCTTGGGTTTGTTGCGTCCTGGAAAAATTATGCAAGTGAAAAATCAGCACACCGAGTGCGATATTTTATGCATATAGCTTTCCAAAGGGATATCCAGCTCCGCAAAGATGATGCATCAATCTGCATAATCAGTCAGAAATCTTGGCATTCCAAACGATGCACCGCAGCTTGATCTCTCAGACAGCCTCCCCAGAATCAGACCATTCAAGTGCTGAAAAGTGTGGGGGGAGGATACTCCCCTGACGAACTCCAGTAACAACTGGAAGTCAGAGATGTATCACCACATCTCACAGCACTTTCAGGACCAGAGTTATAGTTCAGACATCAGATTGATCAGTTTCGGTGGCATCCCACCAAGACAAGAATCTTCCAGAGGGCATCCCATTTCACTGAATCAACACTTTACAGAGATCAATATTGGCTGCGAGCAGACCCTGCGAAACTCTCGTTGCGTTCGGTAAGGACCCGAAGAGCAAGGATACGATCAATCAATTGACTCTCTTTGGTGTGTCACCTGACTGCTCTGGACGCTGGTGCTCAAGCGGTGGTGGCGAACCCTATCAAAAAATTATCCGAGCAAAGACCTTTCCCGGCACTGAGAGCAGCGTCACCCTCGGTAGTTGTCGCAGTCTTGGCGATCACCCTTCCCTTTCCAGAGGGGACAACAAGGCCCCTCTTCAGTCAGTTGGGAGTAGTCCGTATCAGCAGAGCACAGAACTGCATGCAACACATGAGTACAGCATTCCACCAGACTTGAGAAGTTCAGCATGGATGCTACAAATCCCAGAGCTGTACCCCATTTCAACCGTTCACCTCAGTCTGTGTTCCACAAACGAAGGTGAAAACAATGATTGGAGGGTCAGACACAGGGCTAGTAAGACCCCTAAACATCCAACTCGACAGCTGGTGGATCAGCCTGGTAACAGCTGCTCAAATTTAAACGCCCAGCGGGCCTTCACGTTGGACTCCTCTGTCAAGAGTCCACCACCCTCTGCTCCAACCCCAGTACACCGAGGGATGGGCTTGGAGGACGCAATGCGCGAATTCCCTGAAGCAGGACGAGAATCAATTGACCACAGGTGATGCTCTACCCCCTCAAGATTCCTTGCACGTGGCCTCCTTGTCCACCCTTGGTGCACGTAGTATTACTTCTAAGCTCCCTGAACAGCTCAGCTCTGCCATTCAGCCTGGCCTGCGACTCTGGGCAATGGTACCCATTGTTCCTTGAGAGACAAATTCTTCTTCGCCCTCGGTGAGTTTCAAGACATCTGCCGGCAACATCAAGGACAGTAGTCTTGAAGGCACTCCACAACTCTTCAGGATCCCCAAAGCACCCAGACCCCCAATATCTCCACTCAGCCTGTTCACAAACTCTTCAGCGACCCTCTCATCCTCGAGCTTGCCAACATCCAGCAGGCTGGGATGGTACCATTCTCCTGGATTTAAGCTGCAACTTCAGAGTTGCTTCAACAAGCCTGTGGTCAGTATTGAGGAACTGAGCACTCTGGTAGACCCCTGAGTTTTGGATTATCCTCCAGCGACCATCAACGAGCACATGTCAATCTCCTTTGCCACACCACCAGCATTGGAATTCCAAGTCCATGATGAGTCTGTGGGTGCTGAAACCATTAAGCAGCCAACTGAAGTCCATGAACTTAATGCAATTCTGGTTCACAGTTTCAGACCCATGGGGACCAACACACGTCTCATAACATCCCTATCAGTTCCAGTTGATGCATTGAATCCCCAAGACCAGAAGAGTATCTCACCTGGGGCACTGATCAACCAGACTCGAGCTGGCATAGAATGCGTCTTCACGTGAGGATCACTCCCTCAGTCGGAGCATATCCAGAGACCAGAGAAATGACACCCAAGGAGTGACGAATCCTTTGTCTCATAATGCACTCGTTGACCGGTGTTACCTCAATTATCATTGGGTCAGTTTATTGGACACAGCTACAGCAACTCCTTGGGCAGGTAATCATCAGAGGACCAGACCAATGGTAGGTGTCACCACCTGCCATGATCTCGCCACAATCCGGTCTCCGAACTCCAGAGAGTGCTGCAATAGCGATGTCCAAACGCTAGAGCTCAGATGATAACAGAGACAGGTGATCATTCTCTTCTTAGGGATCGGACATTCCAGGCACCCACCTGAAGGGACCGCCTCAGGTTAACCCAAGGAGACAGCTATCTGGTGGATGACACCTCAGCACCACCCCGCACACACCACGCAATCTGACCCTGGAAGGTTACCCGAGGAAGGTTACCAGTTGGGCACGAGATATGGATGGCCGTTGGCTCACAAGGAGCTCCTCCGCCCTTTGACAGATTTTGTTTTTAATCCTGCTGGGTGTCCATATCATACACCCTCCTCACCAAGAAACTTGTGGGGGAGACGGTTTAGTCGCGGCAACCCAACCATGGAACAGGTTAGTACAGGTTTACATGGCACCTGAAGCAAGTCAACCCCAGCAAGGCTGGGGTTGTGGATGAAAATACCCTTAAGACAATCCCTGATCGGCTTGGGCTGTTTGCCAAATTTTAGTGGTTGTCGGTCCAGCAATCCTCACAAAAAGCAAACAGACAGAGACAGACATCCGATGAATCTTACTTATTAAATATAGTGTTTGGCCTTATCGCTCAGTGGTGAAGAATCACTTTAAAGAAAATACTATGGTATCCGGATCTTCACCCAAATGAAATAAATTCGTCCTAGTCACACACCCAACATGTCACCATCCAAATCCGTCCACAATTTCTTGAGATATCCTGCACACACAACAAACAACAAACAAACGGACTGGGGTGAAAGTATTACCTACGTCATTTACAGAGACCAGAGGTAATATCAAACACCTTTTAATGAAACCTTCTCAGACATCAAAATCTGACAAAGGTATATGATCACCCTTTTACCTCCACGCCACTACCTTTTACCTCCTTTTACCTCCACTCCACTATGAATGATCAAGGATCAAGATTCCTCAGTGACCTACCATTTGACAATGCACCCTTCGATCCAATTCCTGTTTAAATTGATTCCTGTTTCTGCTGCCACTGCCTTTTCAGGGAGACCATTCCATGTACAGTAGAACTTCTTTTATCCAGACATCCAAATAGTAGGAAGCTCCATTACCCAGGAAAAAAATTGTGGGCAACAAAAAAAGGGGGGGGGGATGATGGATTCCACCCCCCCCCACCTCCACCCCCTTCCTATTTGCACTAATTTTATGTTCTTGGAGGTTGTTTGTGGCATTTGTATCAGTCGCTTGTGCCCCTTTAGAATGGTATGCAGAAAATCCAGTGAAAATTTGACATTTTATTGGGTTTTTAGAGCAGTTTGTTCAAAGGCTATCATCGCAAAGCCGATCTGAACTGAGTTGGGCCGTGTTCGATGGCCAACACGGTACAACATCACGAGTTGCTCTCCTAAAAGCCAAACATGTTTTCTGAACTTTTTTAATGTTTATTCATTCAAAAATTGCTCTTAAACATGTTAGCATGAGGTTTCAGACACCAAATGCTTTCGTGAAAACTACTACCAATGAACTAGGAAGAGACAGAAATACAATACCCAAATGATGCAGAGCCAGAATTGAATTAATCTTACTGTCAGTGCTGAATCTCCTGCACCATTACATACAACTCCCAAAGCAGGATTATATAACCAGTATTCACTGCATTCTCAGATATGTGACACCATCGATTTTTAAGCAACGTTAACAATTTACATACAGCCAGATTGAACCGCATTTCACTCATTTATTCCACATCCAACATGGCACCTGCTATTATTAGCTGCATATGCTCAGTCCAAATACATAGTAATGGACGAGGTCAATCAAATCAATTTGTCGTGGTAACATAAACCCAACCTGTCCAAGTTTCATCCAAATCAGTCCACAACTTTGAGATATCATGCTATATAAATCGGTTTAGCCCATCTCTCATTGGTAATGAATCACTTTTAAAAATTCTAGGATCCGGATCATGATCAGATCTAATCAGTTCATCCTATCACACACCCAACTGTCCATAAAAATTTCATCTGGATCCGTCCACAACTTTTTGAGATATCTGCACACAGACAAACAAACAACAAGAAACGATGTTGTGCAGTGCACAATACTTACAAAATCCACCCCCCTCTCCAAAGGTTGCCATGGATACATCAAATTGTCCATTTCATCAAGATTAAAATTCACAATCTTAATCAAAGCTCACGTCAATCGGATGAAAATTGATTATTTTTCAGATTGCAAAATAATGATGTTAGAAGCTTGACCTTGAGTTGACCTTTGACCTCAAAAATAGTTGGTTTCCAAATTCAGCGATAGACTATGCAGTTGGTGCATAACTTTCAGGTTAATCAGATTAAAATTGACGATTCTTCAGATGAAATTTGACCTCGAGTTGGCCTTTGACCTCACAAATAGTTGGTTTCCCAAATCAGTGACGTAATATGCAAATCTTGTTCAAATTTCAAGTCAATCGGATGAAAAATGACGATTTCAGAAATTTGACCTCAAGATGACTTTGACCTCTGCCGTCAAAATCAACAGGCTTCTCAGTTGAGACAACCTCTAACAACTCGGTAAAGTTTCATGACAATCGGTTTAGAATTGTGACCAGTAAGCAACAAACACAGACAGACAAACAGAATAACAAAATCAACTGACCAATATACTTGAAAAAAAAATCTTCGATTTTGCAAGTAACAAACAGACAGAGAGGGGGTAAAAACACAACCTCCTTCACCTACGGTGTTGGCGGTAATAAAGGAAACCTGCAAAGGTTCAATTGCATAGATGTTGGCCCAATACTTCAGAAAAGTTGATATTTTTTTTTCATCAATAGAGGTCGAGTATGTGAGCAACATCAGACTCAGTGATAAATGGTTAGAGCTCTGCTCTGAATTTGGGAGGTCGTTTGTTCAAACCCCTTTCGAGTCGTACCAAAAGACTAAATGGTATGTGCTGCTTCCTTGCTTGACGCTCAGCATTTAGGATAGAGCACAGACATACATATACTGGAAAGGCAATGGCAAACCACCCAGTGTAACACTTGCCAAGAAGCTGCTTCGAGCGACCAACTCTCTGTAAAGAGTATGGTACATCAAAACATGTGACCAACAGATCAAAGTACATATTTTGTAGACACAAGTAGGCTTTTGCACATACAAAGCTTTTTCGATCTGGATCTAAGCTTCATGGAAGAGCTTGGATGTACAAATCACATGCATAGTCATCGGGTACTTTTAGATGAATACCAAGGACACGAGTAGACAATGGACAAGAACATTACCATATTTTATTTGATATGGGATTTCAATTTGGTAACCTACATCATGAGGAGGGGTTCAGATGGGAACCCCAATAGCACAAAGCTAGTTTTCAATTTAGCAGAAGAAAATAAAAGATCTTACTGCAGGCAAATTGCATCATTATTTGTTTTTAGATATCAACAAAACCAATCATTGACAGTCAGGTATGAAAATTTCAAAACAAATTCCGTTTGCTTACTGTCAGGAGATGATATGAAAGGAAATGAATATATAAATAACCAGAGAGTTGGTGTCAAAGCCACCCAATGTCGCCTGTTTATACATTTATCGTTTTTAAAAGACTCGTCTAATATTAATATTTTTTATAAAGCATTGAGTGAAGTCTGATCCAAATAATTTTAAAGCAATATATGTATTTGTATAATTGTAATCAGTAACAAGAGCGCAAGTGAGCACAATATACGCCCGAACAAGAAGGTATATACAGACTTGTGCTACATGGAAAACAGCATCCTGGTTGCCATGACAACCACTTTAGATGACGAACGTATGTGCGACACACCGTCTCCACAGTCTGTACCTATGTACCAAATATGAAATGTGAAAGTTGAAAACTTTGGAGTTAGAGTGTGGACAGGAACGGATGGAAAACAGAATCCTGGTTACCATGGCAACCACTTTAGATGACAAACGTATGTCACGACACACCGTCTCCGAGTCTGTACCTATGTACCAAATATGAAACGTGAAAGTTGAAAACTTTGGGAGTTAGAGTGCGGACAGGAACGGATGGAAAACAGCATCCTGGTTACCATGGCAACCACTTTAGATATCGACCGTATGTCACAACAACCGTCTCCACAGTCTGTAACCATGTACCAAATATGAAACATGAAATTTAGAAAACTTTGGGAGTTAGAGTGCGGACAGGAACGGATGGAACAGACAGACAGACGACGGACGACAATAATACGCCCCGATATATATATATTATATATATATATATATATTATATATATAATATATATATATATATATATATATCGGATATATAAAAAAATAGTGTGGTAGATCAAAAACATTAGAAGGAAAAAAAATAACTTGCACCAAAAATTAACCATTTTCACGCTCACGCTGACGCTCACGCTCACGCTGGGGTATCGCTATAGCTCTCTGTTCTTCGAACAGGCGAGCTAAAAATTAGTTACAACAAGTTTTTGCAACTTACAAGGATATTCAGGCAGAGAGGTATTGAGCAGACGGCCAGACCATCAAGGCAGCGCTGTCGACCACCTGAACTTGCAGCCGAAAACCATGAAGTACTTCTCTCCAGCTTTCCATTAATCTCTGGGATGAGTTTGTGCTCAAGGACCTGTTGTTTCGTTGAAGACACCATGTAGGCTTGAGCCCCAGCAAAAAGAAGTTGCGAGTTCGCTCTGCAGGTGACCACAGAACCCAGGATAAATCAACCCATGTAACTTCATGTCATCATCAATGTATGCCTGAAGTTGGCTTAATGGTTAGAGTGCTGGGCTTGGGATCCTAGGATCTCGAGTTCAAATCCCAATCGGCTGTTTAATTAATACCAGTTGGGGTTGACTCTGCCGTCATCCTTCCGAGGTCGGCACAATGAGTGCCAGCTTGCTGGTAATCCTGTGTTGAAGTGGCGACCCGTCCAGGATCGTACCCACTCGCCAAGGAGACTGCTTAGGCAGCACCAACGCCTGCACAGAACGTCGGCGATTCCAAAGCAGGTTCTGAGCAGGAAATCGTGTTGGGAGGTTGGCCATTGCCTTCCAATCGCACAATCATTAGGAACTTGTTCATGATGCCGGCGACACTCGCCTACTCTTCGCGAAGGACACCGTGGGAATGTAACGCCCACCAACGATCGCTGCTGGCAGACTGGTCTTCCAGCTTAACGTCCTTCCGATGGATGGTGACACACAATTGATGAATCAGCCCACCTGCGAAACACCAGGATGGCAGTTTATAGCTGGTCCGAGATAGCTCGTAAGCGAGTGTGTGTACCTCTCGGGCTCGGTCATCCTGTGCAACCCAAGAACGATACCCAAAGTTTATATGAAAAAATAATATATATATTTATAAACTAAATAAATAATACAAACCGAAAACGTCATCACTGCATCAACAGCTTGGGTTTGTTGCGTCCTGGAAAAATTATGCAAGTGAAAAATCAGCACACCGAGTTTCAATGTAACATGAAACAACAACACACAAGCATCACTCCCAATGTAACATTCTACCACGTGACACGAACAACAACACGAACATCACTCCCAATGTAACATTCCACCACGTGACACGAACAACAACACAGCAATCCACTCCCAATGTAACATTCCACCACGTGACACGAACAACACACAAACATCACTCCCAATGTAACATTCTACCACGTGACACGAACAACAACACGAACATCACTCCCAATGTAACATTCTACCACGTGACACGAACATCACTCCCAATGTAAACATTCCACCACGTGACACGAACAACAACACGAACATCACTCCCAATGTAACATTCTACCACGTGAACACGAACAACAACACGAAGCATCACTCCCAATGTAACATTCTACCACGTGACACGAACACAACACGAACATCACTCCCAATGTAACATTCTACCACGTGACACGAACACAACACAACATCACTCCCAATGTAACATTCCACCACGTGACACGAACAACAACACAAGCATCACTCCCAATGTAACATTCCACCACGTGACACGAACAACACACAAACATCACTCCCAATGTAACATTCACCACGTGACCGAACAACAACACAAGCATCACTCCCAATGTAACATTCCACCACGTGACACGAACAACAACACAAGCATCACTCCCAATGTAACATTCAACCACGTGACACGAACAACAACACAAGCATCACTCCCAATGTAACATTCACCACGTGACACGACAACAACACAACATCACTCCCAATGTAACATTCTACACACGTGACACGAACAACAACAGAACATCACTCCCAATGTAACATTCCACCACGTGACACGAACAACAACACAAGCATCATCTCCCAATGTAAACATTCCACACCACGTGACACGACACACCAACACAAGCATCATCCAATGTAACATTACCACGTGACACGAACAACACACAAGCATCACTCCCAATGTAACATTCCACCACGTGACACGAACAACAACACGAACATCACTCCCAATGTAACATTCCACCACGTGACACGAACAACAACACGAACATCAACTCCCAATGTAACATTCTACCACGTGACACGAACAACAACACGAACATCACTCCCAATGTAACATTCTACCACGTGACACGAACAACAACACGAACATCACTCCCAATGTAACATTCTACCACGTGACACGAACAACACACAACATCACTCCCAATGTAACATTCCACCACGTGACACGAACAACAACACAAGCATCACTCCAATGTAACATTCCACCACGTGACGAACAACAACACAAACATCACTCCCAATGTAACATTCTACCACGTGACACGAACAACAACACAAGCATCACTCCCAATGTAACATTCCACCACGTGACACGAACAACAACACAACATCACTCCCAATGTAACATTCTAACACGTGACACGAACATCACTCCCAATGTAACATTCCACACGTGACACGAACAACAACACGAACAATCACTCCCAATGTAACATTCACCACGTGACACGAACAACAACACAACATCACTCCCAATGTAACATTCTACCACGTGACACGAACAACAACACAACATCACTCCCAATGTAACATTCTACCACGTGACACGAACAACAACACAAACATCACTCCCAATGTAACATTCTAAGTCACGTGACACGAACATCACTCCCAATGTAACATTCCACCACGTGACACGAACAACAACACAACATCACTCCCAATGTAACATTCTACACGTGACACGAACAACAACACAACATCACTCCCAATGTAACATTCTACCACGTGACACGAACAACAAACAACATCACTCCCAATGTAACATTCTACCACGTGACACGAACAACACAAACATCACTCCCAATGTAACATTCTACCACGTGACACGAACAACAACACGAACATCACTCCCAATGTAACATTCTACCACGACGTGACACGAACAACAACACAAGCATCACTCCCAATGTAACATTCCACCACGTGACACGAACAACAACACAAACATCACTCCCAATGTAACATTCTACCACGTGACACGAACAACAACACGAAACACTCACTCCCAATGTAACATTACCACGTGACACGAACATCACTCCCAATGTAACATTCACCACGTGACACGGAACAACAACACAAACATCACTCCCAATGTAACATTCTACCACGTGACACGAACAACAACACAACATCACTCCCAATGTAACATTCTACCACGTGACACGAACAACAACACAACATCACTCCAATGTAACATTCTACCACGTGACACGAACAACACACGAAACATCACTCCCAATGTAACATTCTACCACGTGACACGAACATCACTCCCAATGTAACATTCCACCACGTGACACGAACAACAACACGAACATCACTCCCAATGTAACATTCACCACGTGAACGAACAACAACACGAACATCACTCCCAATGTAACATTCTACCACGTGACACGAAAACAACACAACATCACTCCCAATGTAACATTCTACCACGTGACACGAACAACAACACAACATCACTCCCAATGTAACATTCTACCACGTGACACGAACAACACACAACATCACTCCCATGTAACATTCACCACGTGACACGAACATCACTCCCAATGTAACATTCCACCACGTGACACGAACAACAACACAACATCACTCCCAATGTAACATTCTACCACGTGACACGAACAACAACACAAGCATCACTCCCAATGTAACATTCTACCACGTGACACGACAACAACAAGAACATCACTCCCAATGTAACATTCTACCACGTGACACGAACAACAACACGAACATCACTCCCAATGTAACATTCTACCACGTGACACGAACAACACAAACATCACTCCCAATGTAACATTCACCACGTGACACGAAAAACAACACAAGCATCACTCCCAATGTAACATTCTCCAACGTGACAGAACAACACAAAGCATCACTCCCAATGTAACATTCTACCACGTGACACGAACAACAACACAAGCATCACTCCCAATGTAACATTCTACCACGTGACACGAACAACAACACAAGCATCACTCCCAATGTAACATTCCACAACGTGACACGAACAACAAACAAAGCATCACTCCCAATGTAACATTCTACCCACGTGACACGAACAACAACACAACATCACTCCCAATGTAACATTCTACGACGTGACACGAACATCACTCCCAATGTAACATTCCACCACGTGACACGAACAACAACACAACATCACTCCCAATGTAACATTCTACACGTGACACGAACAACAACACGAAACATAACTCCCAATGTAACATTCTACCACGTGACACGAACAACAACACAACATCACTCCCAATGTAACATTCTACCACGTGACACGAAAACAACACAAGCATCACTCCCAATGTAACATTCTACCACGTGACACGAACAACAACACAACATCACTCCCAATGTAACATTCTACCACGTGACACGAACAACAACACGAACATCACTCCCAATGTAACATTCTACCACGTGACACGAACAACAACACGAACATCACTCCAATGTAACATTCTACCACGTGACACGAAACATCACTCCCAATGTAACATTCCACCACGTGACACGAACAACAACACAACATCCCTCAATGTAACATTCACCACGTGAACGAACAACAACACAACATACTGCCCAATGTAACATTCTACACACGTGACACGACAACAACAACGAACATCACTCCCAATGTAACATTCTACCACGTGACACGAACAACAACACGAACATCACTCCCAATGTAACATTCCTACCACGTGACACGAACAACAACACGAACATCACTCCCATGTAACATCTACCACGTGACAGAACATCACTCCCAATGTAACATTCTACCACGTGACACGAACAACAACACGAACATCACTCCCAATGTAACATTCTACCACGTGACACGAACATCACTACCCAAATGTAACATTCTACCACGTGACACGAACATCACTCCCAATGTAACATTCTACCACGTGACACGAACATCACTCCCAATGTAACATTCCACCACGTGACACGAACAACAACACGAACATCATCTCCAATGTAACATTCTACCACGTGACACGAACAACAACACGAACATCACTCCAATGTACATTCTTACCACGTGACACGAACAACAACACGAACATCACTCCAATTAACATTCTACCACGTGACAGAACAACAACACGAACTCCCTCCCTCCCTCCCTCCCCGCCGTTACCGTAAACAGCTCTCATCTTGATCTGACTGCAAACACCTTCGTTAACTTGTTGATCGGCAACGTGAGTTTTCCTCTGGAGCGGTGAGCACTCGCCAAACGGATTACACCTCTTGGGCATCTCAGCAACTGAGAGTTTGAAACGAACCACAATGCGGTGAAGAGCGTGGGCCGTGGTTAGAACAAGAACCGTTCGTCTTCTCGGCCTATGATGGGACCGGTACGAACTACGGTTATTACTCCATACGGAGGATCGCCGGCTCAGGAAAGCCAATCAACGGCAAGAAGAAATTCCAAGGAGAGAAAAAAGCCGGGTCTCGTCTCGGATTGTATTTCCGGTCTCGGATTGTATTTCCGGTTTCCGGTCTCTGATTGTATTTCCGGTTCCTGGGACGCCTCAATGATTTTCTCCTATTTAACTCGAAATGTTCACGTATCCTGTCGTTATATAAAAAAAAATTCAACCCTCATTAAAAAAACACGTCATGAAAATACAAAACAGCAAAAGATTTTTTTAAACTGTGCATTTCCATTGCTACACCACCGAGAGACTACCGCCAGCTACATCGTACGAAATAAATAGACGTCACTTGATTGACTTCAACATGACTTCAAGTCTCAACTCCCCCTCCCCCCCCCCTTCACAACCCCCGAGTCACAACCCTTCCAAACCCCGTTATCATCAAGTCCTAATACACGAAGAATAGCGACATGGCTGATGGCGTGTCCCGGAAATTCCTGCTCACTTGGGTCATGGGTAAATAGTCATGATCGGACCAGTACACAGGATCAAAGCAACGGCTTTTAATAATCAAACAGTCCCAGAAGGGAAAATGACAAGAGTCCCGGTAATGCCGGATCTACCAAGATGTAGTACAGTGTTTCTCAACTTTTTTTTGTCCCACGCCCACCATCATTGGAGACACTACAGTTTAGGCCGTGGGCTGTCGCCGCTATCGTTCCGTTTCGTTCCGTGAAAAGGGTGCGACTTATTTTCACTCACAATATGGTCTAAATGATATTCGCTGTAACGTGTAAAAAAGTTCTCCATGTGAACAACGCCCGAGTCTGAGCATTAATTAGAAGTTACACGCACTATTTTTCAAAGTGTAATCGGCGATTAACTGCGTACGTTGGCCGAGAAGTCGGCCAGCTGGCGTAGCAATATCAGCTGCAACCAATCAGCAGCCGGATTTTTTGTAAACACGGGTACTAACTTGTACTGTCATGGTACTACTTGTACTGTCATGGTACTACTTGTACTGTCATGGCAGCGCTTCCACGTCGGCCTTAACTTAGTGACGTCCCGAGCAAAATCCCAGAAGTCGCCTTCATGGTGTGTTTTGCATCCCGTCATCGGTACAAGAACAGAATGTATGTCCATTTACTGAGGTTAGATGGGGTAAATATCGCGAGTGCTTGGGAAAATGGCTAGATTTACCCGGGAACGTGGTGGCATCGCCGGTCCACGTTATCACAGCCATGCTGGCATTGGCTTCACCAATATTCCACCGAGTGCTGGTGCTACAGACGGTTCACCGATAAAAAGAGACGGCTTGCGAGTAAGAAACGATGCTTGCACGCTTTTGAGGGAGCTACTGAAGTATCTCTGCAGTAGATGCTTCTGTTCAAAAGCCTGGTGTGCTGTCATCACCAAAGAAGAGTCTGCGATCAAGATCGGCATTGCAATCTCTTCACAGGCCATATCCTCCCCACGTATTTGCATCATTTGCAGAAGAGGTCACGTTATCTTCACCGAGTCCATGGGTCAAGCGTGATAAACTTAGTTTAAAGCTGAAACACTCCACAGCAGGTACGTACCGAGCTATTTGTTATGAGAGCTGAATCAATTTGATCATTTTGATTTGCCATTCTGTCTGTGTACGACAAGTTTGTTGAAGAGCAAAGAAGTTTCATCCCACCTTCGATTTCTGGACATCATACTTGAGATGGTGACTATATTGCTCCTTTTCATTCGAGCCACTTCAGGAATCCAACTGGGAGCTCCATCTCGCTGCAACCAGATCTATGTTGCCATGTTTTTTTTTCGTACGATCGAGTACATTAATGCCCGTATTAGGTTGAAATGATTGGCCTTCGTCCGGAGACCGTCCTCAGTGCTATGCGCGAACTTCGTGAACGTGGTCAGTGAGCAGTCCAACGCAAGACCACATGGTTTTTGCCTCTATAGCTTGCGACACAGGCTTATCGAGCAGACTGTCAACCGTGATTCGAAAACATCAACAGGAATCACCAACTTCAGCCTTGATAGAGCAGCCGTTCACCGCTGGATCTTTTCACAGAATGAACGTGCGGCTATAACCTGACAATGTCAGACCCTAGCAGGTAGTCATTCTGAATCACGTCGTCGGAAGGATTTGGATACAGCTCGTCACAATAAGGGATGAGAGACACATACAGAACCTCATGTCTACCATCACCTCATAATGGATCTTTCGATCCGAAAAGTGATTGGTAAGCATTAGTTTCTGGGATCATTGCAAGCCCCGACTGTGAAGCATGAATCTCCTCAATGCCTATTGAAACCGGTGAGCATTTACTCGCGGTTTTATGGAATCCCGCTTGTTGACGAACACTGTGATTTTTTACTCCATCCTCAAGGCTCAGAAGCTCAAAACTTTCACTGCACAAGTGAAAAGTACTTCGAGGGTAACATCTAAGAAAGAAATTACCCTGAAACGCTGATCGTAATTTTGTTCGCACGACTGCTGATCATTGTCAGACATGCCAACTAGACACGCGAGAGTACTTTCATATTCGCTAAGTCCTGTCTGCTTCCCCTTGCCAAGTGCGGATGGTAAGTCTTGCAAAACCAATAAATCCGCGTTTGATGGATTTGAATGGAGCGTAGGGTAAAGACAAGTCCTTGCTTTTCAATGCCTCACGACCCTGCTGTTATAGTCGATGGCATGGCTGTGATTCAGGGACTTGTCCGTATACCGAGACATTTCTCAACCTGGCTCAAAATATATATCCAAGCTGCCTCATTAAAATAATGGTGAGGATATTGGCAAGCTCTAGGATAGATTTTGTGTGTGATCGATACCCTGACATCTCGGATAAAAATGCTGAGCATTCTCGACGAAGTACCCAAGGTACTTGTGTACATAGATGTTGTTCGGCCTGAATCAAAAAAGTCCAAGTCCAAGCGGAAGAAGTTTCTCGCCTGTGGTAAAATAAAGAAGCACTGATTGATTTTCTCTTCACCACTTGGCGGTCAACCAGTCTGCCTAACCTAGGGCGTGATTACAGCATTTATGTGACACATTTCTGCCAGTGGTCACGTCTGAAAGCGACATTCAGGTGAGGTATGTGTACAGTTAGTGGATGAGTTTCAGTGCGATCAAGAGGAAGCGGAACCACCGCTCATGCTCCATGCAAAGCACACCATTCCAGCTACCGTGATATTGTCAATTACAGTCCCGATACTGACGTCGCAGTGAATCGCTGTTGCACTCGGTGCGCAAATACAGGCGAATTTGTTTTTTTCAACTGGCGCGAAAAATCGCGCCCGTGTGGATTGACATTGGACGCATCAGAAGTACTTTGGGGGGAATTGTCTCAGGCTCT
Source organism: Eptatretus atami (assembly GCA_035128595.1). Classification (NCBI taxonomy): domain Eukaryota; kingdom Metazoa; phylum Chordata; class Myxini; order Myxiniformes; family Myxinidae; genus Eptatretus; species Eptatretus atami. The sequence continues at coordinate 82,716,146 of CM068952.1, forward strand.
CATTGGATTTCACACTATCCTGACCGGATGCGACTCGACAAGTTGTTTTTTATGGTAAAGGAAAAAAAGAAGACCTTTTTCGGCCAATGTCCAAAAACGAGACTTTTTGCGAGGCTGCGCGAGGCTGGGGTCGATTTCGATATAGCAGCAGAAACCGTGACTTCATTGGAGAGGTTCGTTTGTGCTAATGTACGGTCAAGAGTGCAGCGGATGTTGAATGACGCGAAGATACAGAGTAATTTTGTTTGGCTTCGTCACCAGAAGAAGCAGTCTATGCCACCTACAAATACGCCCTACAGCAACATATTCTGCGTGCTAACTATCAAGCCGCCATACATAGACGGGCGCTAATCCCCCTTGATCAATGCCTCCTACTCCAGTTGGCCACGGCTGGCGAATGACGGGACGAATTGTCACATTCTGTGGATGACACAGGACCCTGCCGGCAGAAATGATCTTGCAGGTATCAACTGCGGCTGTAAAATGTCAAACTGCAAAACAGGGCAGTGTTCTTGTCACTCCTCTACCCTTGTCCTGCACAGATATATGCAAGTGTCGGAATTGTGAGATAGTTTGAAACCCGACCGAAGAATTATTCGAATGAACAGGACGACGACGCCAATGATGATGCTGATGACGGTTAGATGAAAATAACTAATGCACGATTCAGTATAAACTAATGTCACATACCACAGCTTTTCGTCGACATCCATCTTCCTAGTCCTTCCAGTAATAATCTAGTCGTGGCATGGCATTTCAGTAACGCATTGCCTTGATGTAGCGCTATTGTCTCTATGACAAATAAGGTTCATTATATAAGGTTCATTATCCATTCAGCTTAAGGCTCAGTAAACAAATCCCGAGACCAATAAGGGTTCCACTTGCCATTGCGAGATATTGATAATTTTTGATTTGGTTTCCCCACCGATGTGTGAATTTCCATTCGTGTTTCAGTGAGATTGACAGATTGTGATACATGGCTTAAATCAGTCATGAGGAAGATAATTAAGAAATTCAATTAGTAATTTTTGTGAAGATGATTCTGTGTAGTCTTCCCTTAGCAGAATGTGGTGTAGGTTAGTTAACAGCTTCGCTGTTCACATTTCCATTTCCTGTTTGCACAGAAAAGTGTATAAGATGAGAATGTTATCCGTCTTTTAATGACGAAGTGCCTAATTATT
>CM068952.1:82747992-82768356 GCA_035128595.1 Eptatretus atami
AGCACAGCTCATCACCCATCTAACACCATCCCTACTGTGAAACAGGTGGTGGCAGCATCATGCTATGGGGATGCTTTTCAGTGGCAGGGACTGGGAGACTTGTAAGGATAGAGGGATCAATGAATAGAGCTAAATAGACAAATCCTTGAGTAGAACCTGCTTCAGAATGTAAAAGACCTTAGACTGCAGCGAAGATTTACTTTCCAAGAGGATAATGACCCCAAAACGTACAGCCAAAGCAACACTGGCATGGATTCAGAACAAGAACATGAAAGTTCTTGAGTGGTCCAGCCAAAGCCCAGTCTTGAATCCCATTGAGATTCTGTTGAAAGACTTGAAGATTGCTGCTCACTGACGCTCTCTGTTCAACTTGACAGAGCGTGAGCAAATCTGCAAGGAAGAATGGGAGAAAATCCCCAAATCCAGATGTGCAAAGCTGGTACAGACATACACAAGAAGACTCGAACCTGTAATCGCTGCCAAAGGCGCTTCTACAAAGTATTGATTCATGGGGTTGAAAAGTTATTGACACAAGACATTTTAGCTTTTCATTTTTAATTAATTTGGAAAAATTTCGAAAAATATTTTTCACTTTGTCAATATTGAGTATTTTGTGCAGATCTGTGACAAGAAAATTGAATTTAATCCATTTTAAATTGAGGCTGCAACACAACAAAATGTGACGAAAGTCGAGGGGTGTGAATACTTTCTGAAGGCACTGTAACTCACCCGAACTTTCGGTAAGTCCAGCCATTCTTACTGTAATTCTCCTAACATAATTTATGCATCATAACCTCGAGTCGTTTGCGCTATGAACACATACAAACTTTCATCACTGTGTTGTGCAGTTTCACTTGTTGTACAAGACTGTACGCGTATTCGCCAACCCCACTCGTTAAAAAGGTTCCCTCATATTTACTTTCTGGAAGTTAAGTTTGGGGAAGTTATGTATCAAAATAACGAATTATGATGCATACATTATATGAAGGGAATTACAATAACAACCAGCCGTTCTGGAGAAGAAGATGTTTGAAGGTTTTAGGGTAGATTCAATATGGCCACCAAACCAGTGACCTATCAATTAGAAAATATCAAAAGGCACCAGTTCACCACTTGCTTGATATGTGTACCAAATTTCGTAATTATATCTTGAGGGGATTTGTAGTCGAAATGTGACGGACGGACGGAACCCATTTCTATATCCCCCGCCAACTTCGTTGGTTGGCGGGGGATAAATAACTAAATTTACTGGAAGCTAGGATTCGGGTTAGGCAAGACGTAATGACGTAAGGCGTGACGTAATATGCGAGTTTAAACCAATGAGAGCCGAAGATGTCACGGCCACGCCCACAAACTGGCACAATATAATTTACAATTTAATTTGGCAATATCATCATTGTTAATGGTCATAAAAAAGAACCAAGTAGCCCATGTTCAACAGGAGATGTAATTTGGTCTCTGTGTCAAGTTTGGTGGTGATTGGTCCAGGAGTTTTGGCGTGATTGGTGTTACACATAGACAGACAGACAGAAAATGGCATTTGTTGATGAGAAGATTAGATGCTATATAAACACTATACTTCTTTCCAAGTTTTGCTCTCATGTGCTTTTACAGCATTAAAACAACATTTCAGCAGCTCTTTTATCCTTCATACATTTTGATGGTGGAAGGGAATGCAATAACTGAGCAGATACGTATACCTGACTCGAAGCTGTCCTCCTGGTACATCGTAGACCGGACATTGAAACAACAGGTGCGTGTCAGTCCAATAAGACTTTAAACATTGTTTGCTAGCAGATATTAAAGATTTGAGGTCAGCATCTTGTGGTGGTGCCCAAGGCACTCTCATTGTGCCAAAGCACCGACAACCTATTGTACGCAGTATTGCGCCACATATTGTCAGGTAAGGCCAGATCAGATCGGTGACTTCCTACAGGTACCAAGTAAACCTGTGCTGATCTGTTTAATGGTTGGGTTGTCGGTGACTAAACCGTCTCCCCCACAAGGTTTCCTGGTGACGAGGCTGTATGGATATGGACACCCAGCAGGATTAAAAACAAAACCTGTCAAAAGGTGGAGGAGCTCCTTGTGAGCCAACGCCCACCCATATCTGGTGCCCAACTGGGTCTGCAGATATCCTCCTGCAGTTGAGTTACCTTTTTCTAGGACATTGGTGGTAGGATTTGCATTTCGGCCACCGTAAAACACTTAATTCTGCAAAACATTTAAAAAACGAAAATAAAACTGAAAACCCACTCCATGGGAGTACCTCCTGTGAAGCAGCCATTTGCAGGGCAGATCACCAGACGCCAGGATTAGGGCAAAGCCTTCGGGATCCCCATTCTTTGAAGATAGGAGGAAAAGAATGGGGTAACCATCCTGGGTTGTGATGGTGTGTGTCAGGGTGGTGCTGAGGTGTCGTCTACCAAATGGTAGTCTCCTCAGGTTAGCCTGAGGCAGTCCCTTTGGGTGGGTGCCTGGAATCATCCCTAAGAGAGGATGATCACCTGGCTCTGCTATCATCTGAGCTCCAGCGTTTGAGCATCAGTATAGCAGCATTCTCTGAGATCTGGAGATCGGATAGTGGTGAGATCACGGCGGGTGGTTACACCTATGACTTTTCTGGTCGCTCTGATGGTTATCATGCCCAAGGAGTTGCTGTAGCAGTGTCCAATAAGCTGACTCCCATGATAATTGAGGTAACACCGGTCAACAAGCGTATTATGACACTGAGGATTTGCTACTCCTTGGGTGTCATTTTCCTGGTTTCTGTATATGCTACGACTGAGACGAGTGATCTCATTGCGGAGAAGGCATTGCATGCCACGCTCGAGTCTCTGGTTGATCAGTGCCCCAGGCGAGATACTCTTCTAGTCTTGGGGGATTTCAATATATCAACTGGTACTGACAGGGATAGCTATGAAACGTGTATTGTTCCCCATGGGTTTGGAACTGTGAACCAGAATCACACTAAGTTACTTGACTTTGCAAGAAGTCATGGACTTAGGGTGGCTGGTTCATGGTTTCAGCACCCAAAGGCTCATCGCTGGACTTGGTATTCCAATGCTGGCGGTGTGGCAAAGGGCATTGACCATGTGCTCATTGATGGTCACTGGAGGATGATTCAGAGCTGCAGGGTCTACCGGAGTGCTCAATTCCTCAATACCTACCATAAGCTTGTTATATCAACTCTGAAATTTCAGCTTAAATTCAGGAGAATGGTACCATCCTAGCCTTGGATGGATGGTGGCAAGCTCAAGGATGAGAGGGTAGCTGAGGAGTTTGCAACAGGCTGAGTGGGGATTTAGGGGGGGGGAGTAGGTGCTTTGGGAGATCCTGAAGAGTTGTGGAGTGCCTTCAAGACTAGCTACCATCCTTGATGTTGCCTGTGGATGTGTTGGAACCCACGAAAATGTGAAGAAGAACTTTCTCTTTCAAGGGACACTGGATACCATTGACCAGAGTTGCAAGGCCAGGCTCAATGGCATAGCTGAGCTGTTCAGGGAAATGAGGTGTAAAACTGTACGTGCACTGAGGTTGGATAAGGAGGTCTATGTGTAAGGCATCTGTGAGGGGGTAGAGTATCACCTGTGGTCAAGTGATTATTTTCATGCTTACAGAGGAATTTGTGCATTGTATTCCTCCAAGCCCATCCCTCAGTATACTGCAGTTAGAGTGGAGAGTGGTGGGCTATTGACAGAGGAGTCCAAAGTGAAGGCCTGCTGGGCCAGTTACTTTGAGCAGCTGAACCAGGCTGACCCACCAGTTGTCAAGTTGGATGTCAGGGGGTGTTACTATCCCTACTGCTGACCCTCTAATCAACTGTGAACCACCTTTGTTTGTGGAAGCACAGGCTGCGGTGAACCAGTTGAAAGGGGGTAAATCTCTTCGGATCTGCGACATTCATGCCGGACTTCTTAAGGCCGGTGGAAATGCTGTATTCATGTCATTGCTTGCAGTTCTGTATTCTGTTTGGAACACAGGCATTGTCTCAAATGATGGGAAGAGGGGCCTTGTTGACCCTCTCTGGAAAGGGAAGGGTGATTGCCAGGACTGCTGCAACTACCGAGGGGTGACGCTGGTCTCAGTGCTGGGCAAGGTCTTTTCTCGGATAATTCTTGATAGGGTTCACCACCATCTGATTGAGCACCAGCACCCAGAGCAGTCAGGCTTTACACAAAAGAGGTCAACGATTGACCGTATCCTTGCTCTTCGGGTGCTCACCAAACGCAGATGAGAGTTTCAGCAGGGGCTGTTTGCAGCCTATGTTAATCTCCACAAAGCATTTGATTCAGTGAATTGGGTTGCCCTCTGGAGGATTCTCGGTCTTCCTGGGGTGACACGAGGACCTGATCAATCTGATTTCTGAACTATACTCTGGTACTGAGAGTGCTGTAAGCTGTGCTGGTTCCATCTCTGAATTATTTCCAGTTGTTACTGCAGTTCATCAGGGGTGTGTACTGGCTCCCACACTTTTCAGCACTTGTATGGACTGGATTCTCGGGAGGATGTGCTGGTTCCATCTCAAGCTGCGGTGCATCAAGCTTAAGTGTATCTTTTTGGAATGTAAAGATCTCTGACCTTTATTTTTCAGATGATGCAGTCATCTTTGTGGAGATTCTGGATATCCTTATGGGGGCACTTGAGGCACTAACTGAGAAGTCGGAGCTGCTGGGATTATGGGCTTCCTGGCTCAAAATTCAGATCCAGGCTTTCAATGCCATTTTGGATGCTGCCATCTTGTCTGTACCTCTTTCGGGTGAGGATTTTGAGGTCACAGCGAGATTAACTTACCTTTGCAGTGAGAGTCACATCTCCGCTTGTTTTGAGCCAGAGGTCAATAGACGTCTGGGTCGGGCCTGGGGAGTCATGGATTTACTGGATCATGGGGTGTGGCTCTGTCGGTATCGATGCAGGAGGACGAAAGGCCATGTCTTTAAGTCCTTGTTGCTTCCAGTCTTGCTCTACAGATGTGAGACTTGGACTCGAACCAAGGATATGAGAAAGAGACCTAACTCATTCGGTACCAGATCTCTTCGGAGAATCCTTGGCTATGGCTGGTCAGACATTTTGTCCAACAAGCATTTGCTGGGAGAAACTCAGCTGATATTTGTTACTTGGACATTCTGTTAACATCAGGTGCAGCTGTCGGGACATGTGGCTCATTTTATTGACGCTGATCCTGCTCACCAGATTCTTTCAGCGAGGGAGTCTCATGAGTGGAGGAGGCCAATGGGCTGACTACATGCCTTGTGGTTGCAGCAGGTTGATCGGCATCTCAAGGAGATGGGGATGGGCCATGTATCTGCCTGGGGGTGGCCAGACGGAGGTCCCTGAAGTAGTGACGGAAAGTGGACACAACGACGTACTGCACCGGCCGCATGCTCCCACACCTGACCTGACCTTAAGGTTATGCCATTGTCCCTCCATGGACTTAACCAGTCTGGCTGGCCTTATGGAAAAGCCACACATGCTGTTGATGTGTTTGGCATGTGATTGAAATGCCGTTTCACTGCAGTGTATCAAAACTCATGTTCACAACAATTGCTTGCAATCTAAGACCACCATCAGTCTTATCCTTCCCTCACATCCATGCCTGATACTACATTACGAGCACGGTCCTGTTGGCAGATGGGCGAGGAGCAAAAGCATGTACTATTGTGACTGCCATAAGCCAGCCAGTAGCTTTCTGCGACAACATTTGTCCCCTTAGTCAGATCTAGAATATGAAGAGCAAGGAGGAACTTGTACTCAGAATAAAAATTAAATGAATTCAGGCTCCAAAAGATGGTCCACACGGTCAAATACATTGCACACACCAGCGAGATCCTGATACTACTCCTGAGAACAAGGATGGCTCATCTATAAGTGTGTTTCTGTCTGTCACTTCATGCCCCAGCTCGACTGATCCAACTCTCAGAACCCTTGTCCAAAAGTTATGAATCCAGATTGATGACTTTCCATACTTCCCCAAATTGTGGTTTGAAGGTAATAAGCAAGAGTGTGTAACCGACAACTATATGTTCCCTGCCAAAAAATGATTTTGTTAATTCCAAATCATTACGACAATATTATCCCCATTCTACCTCAAAATCCCAAACCTTTCACCTTTTGGACTACCCATACTTCTTAATATTATGAAAGCAGAGGAATGAGTTGATACAATTATTTTGCTTTTAAAATGTATTTAAGATATGAAGTAGCTACAACATATTCTGAGAAGTTTGCCTGTTGTAAGATTTTTTTCGAATCTACCAGTCCCTTTGCTTGCTTTTCTCAGACTCCTTTGTTTGATTATCCTGATTTCTAATCCACTACTTCCTTAATGGCCCCAATTATTCCCCCACATACTTGTGGGATCACCACCAAAATGTTTTGTCCCAAGTCATTCACAAATCAGTTGGCCAAGCCCAACGTTGGATTGATGGTGGCAGGAATATGTAATTTGTTCAAGGTGCCGCCAATAACTCACCTAATCTTCTTGAAAAGCATGAGCGAATAATTATCGGTGGATGTTAGATGGTCGACGTCACAGTGCACGTGAGAAAGATGGTCATTAAATGGTGGACCATTAAATGCAATGAGTTAAAGGTAGGATGTTTAACCTCCACCATATAATGCTAGCAGATGGGACACCAATAATGAACACAGGACACCTTTCGGAAGCATTTTTACACAAAATGTTCTCAATGTACAAACAATTTCGTGCTTGAAGTCTGCCATCCATTTGCCTGTTGATTTTCACCAGCTGGGCCATCTGCCTGTGGAAGGATATAAAAAAAGCCCTAAACAGTGCAATTTCCAGACCAAGCCACTGTGGAGCTGTCCGGACTAATTCATCTTCCACAATTATCATCGCCCATAATAACAATAACCATCGATACCTGTTAGGGCCAGGTACTACGCTCCTGGGAAATTGAAAATTGCAACACAAGATCACAATATTTTCAACATTTTGACATCAAAAGCAACATTTCTTGATTGCTTTGCCAGATTGGAAATGTCTCCAAAATTACTGCGAAATTGTCTACTTATAAACGGTCATTGCCCTTTTTCTTTTTTTTTGTAAAATCTCGTTCACTTCAGTGCACACTATCATTGAAAAGGCCTGACACATTGTAAACCTCTTGGACTGTTCAACTTTCCAATGTGGAATGCTTCTGTCCCTGTCACGATGCCAAAATGATAATAAAATACTATGTCTAATAGTGTGTCTCTTTAAAGACCGACAAAAAAACAAAATTAAATTATATTCGTCACCAACAAAATTGATTACATAATGGGAATTCCAATTGAAAATCCCTTTTTTTAGCGATAACTCACCATACAAGCTTAAAAGGGACATAAAGGTTCATGCAATCCACTAATAAGTATCTGTGACAAGCCAGATCAGGTCAATGACGACCTTTGGAGACCCCCATTAACCAGACGTTCAATCAAATTTTTTTACAAGAACAGTCACGTTTGGCAGACTTGTGCTCTGTTAATGGAATGTCACAGACCACTTGTGTGCTCTGTTAATTGATTTTGCAGCTAAAAATCACATATTTAAAAATATATGCCGCTGATAAAAAAATATTGTCATCCAATAAAAGGCTATTAGGTCTTACTAAGAAGATGACTTAAATTTTATGATGCAAAAGCAGTAAAATATGAGGCGTAATATTTTTAAAGACTATTTCAAGTTTCTAATTCTGTACGTGTTTTCAATGTCCTTTTTAAATGACCACATACGTCACTCAGATGAAGTTGGCACCGAGGCAAGCACGCATTTATTTTATGAATCTTTGTTACCGGGATTTACAGCAGAGAATACCCGCTGTTTTCTGGCCTAGGAGGTAATGCTGAATCGTGTGTTCTCAAGACTACTAAACAGGTCTGAGGCTTCACAAACTTCATGGAATTTCTGACCTGCTGATGGAAAGAGAAAACAAACACAAGTCAGCAGCAATAAAACAAGGTTTCTCTCTCTCAATATTGGATGAAAGATAGGCTGCAGTCCATCACCAATATCAAAACAGAGGACACGTCATGAATCACACCAGCTGATTTATATACTGATTGTTATTAAGGGCTTGAGGGCAGTCTAAAAAAGCAAACTTGGCTGCCCTTTGGGTTTCATCGTGGTCGATTGCAGCCATTTTTGCCCTTTTTTCCATTGTACGATTCCGTTTTACCCGATCGCATAATGTAAAAAATACGCTGTGGATATTGAATTTTCAATTAACTAGTGTGTGTGTGTATGTATATATATATATATATATATATATATATATATATATATATATATATATATATATATATATTTAAAACTTAAGAGATAGAGTCTTCACAAACTACTCCAAGGTGGTAAAGCTTAAAAATTCAGATGAAATGTGAATAAGTTATCTTAACAGAGAAAATCAGATGATTCTCAGTTGCAGGAGTATTCAAACCCTTTGCCTAATTAATCATAAATCACTTCAGGAGAAAATTATTTGTTTGAAAGGTTACAAAATAAGTGTAATTCTAATAGGTTTCACGTGTATGAAATTAGTAGTTTAACTTAAAAATTAATCTCCTCCACTTATCTAAGGAGTTCAAGTTGAAACTCACGTGGTCAAAAGAACAAGGCAAAAAATGAAGACCAAGGAGCTTTCCAAAGAAGTCACACATAAAGTGGTGAAGAAGCACCGTTCTGGAGAGGGTTATAAGAACATTTCAGTCACTCATTATCCCTTTGAGTATGGTGGAATCGATCATGAAGAAGTGGAAGAAGTATCACACCACCTGGAATCCACTCAGATCAGGTCAGCCAACCAAACTCAGCAGCTGGGCAAACAGGAAAATCGTTTGGGAAGTCACTGTAAATCCAACAATGATTTTCAAAGATCTCTAAGGTTCAATGCCCGAGATGGGGGTCAGTCTTCATGAATCAAACGTTCCCTTCACAAAGCTGGCCTCTATGGACAGCTGGCAAGAAAGAAGCCATTGCTGAAAAAGATGCCTTAAAGCTTTATAGAGTTTGCAAGAAAGCATCTTAATGATACTGCAGCCATGTGGAGAAAAATTTTGTGGTTAAACGAGACAAAAAAATTGAACTTTTCAGTCTAAAAGCAAAATGTTATGTTTGGCACAAACCCAACACAGCACATCACCCAAAGAACACCATCCCTACTGTGAAGTATAGTGGTAGCAGAATAATGTTATGAGGATGTTTCTCATCAGCAGGACTGGATCACTTGTCAGGAGGAGGAGGAGGAGGATATTAGGACCATACTCTGTGCAGAGCGTCGGTGCTGCTTAAGCAGTCTCCTTGGCTCGTGGGCACAATTCTGGATGGGTCGCCACTCCGACACAGTTTCTGTGTCAGGATAGAAGGGAAAATGTCGGGTGCTGCCTTAGCAGTCTCCTTGCCTGATGGGCACAATCCTGGACAGGTCACCACTCCGACACAGGATACCAGCAATCTGGCACTCATTTTGCCAACCTCAGAAGAATGACAGGCAGAGTCTACTCCACCTGGTATTAATTCAACAGGTGAGTAGGATTTGAACTCAGGATCATAGGATTCCAAGCCCACAACTCTAACCATTAAGCCAACACCAGGCATATAGAAGGGAAAATGGATGGAGCAAAATACAGAAAAATCCAATTGGAAAACCTGCTGCCCTCTGCAACAAAGCTGAACTTGGGATGGAAGATCACCTTTCAGCATGACAACAACCCAAAGCACACAGCCAAAGCTACACTGGAGTGGTGAAGGAACAAAAATATAAATGTCCTGGAGTGGCCCAGTCAGAGCCCTGACCTAAATCCAATCAAAAATCTGTGGCATGACTTGAAGAATGCAGTCCATCAATGCTCCACATGCAACATGACTGAGCTTGAATAATTTTTTTGCAGAAGAATGGGCAAATATTGCCCAATCAAGGCGTACAAAGTTGGTAGAGACCTATCCCAACAGACTCACCGCTGTAATTGCTGCCAAAGGTGCTTCCACCAAGTATTAACTTAGTGGGATGGACACTTATCCAACCAGGATATTCCAGTTTTGTATTTTTAATTAATTTTCTGAAATTTGTAGAATTTGTTTTTGACTTGGAAGTTGTGGGTTATGGTGTGTAAATAAAGTTGGAAAAAGTCTGTTTTAATGCAATTTAATTCAAGGCTATGAGGCAACAAAGGGTGAAAATTTTGAAAGGGGTGTGTGTGTGTGTGTGTGTGTGTGTGTGTGTGTGTGTGTGTGTGTGTGTGTCCTTCATAACTCCACAAACCATGAAACCTAGCAGCCTGAATCTTTGCATGCAAACTAAGGGAACTCCAAGGAAGTGCTTGAGAGAAAATTAGATGTTTGGGTTAATTAAAACACCCCTTTTGAAAATAATTAACGGCCATATTTAATTATATCCTTTATCAGGTGATCCTCGACATCCTTGCTCTCTGGGGTCTTAAGGCGTAACCTGGGTTACCTCACGGAGGTCTGAAGCCGCTATGTTTTTTGACGTACTCAACCATGCCTTGACTTGGAAAAGGCTATGACAATTGCTTACTGATAAAGTTGTGTTTTTTTCACTTTCTTCCCTCATATTATCGAATGCCTAGTCATCATACATTGCTACAAATCAGTGGGTACATTGCAATGCTTATAAACGCCCGGAGATGCCAGCGCTCGTGGCGTTATTTCATTTTCGTACATGCGATAACCTCAAGAAACTCATAAACTAAGAAGAATTACAAAATTTAAGCACCAGATTTGAACTTAGTAGCAGTTCTTGCACTAAGGAGAAGTATTTATTTGTCCAATCTGGACATTGTTTCGGCATTTCCGGGTGCATAGTTTTATTGAAGGCAATTGGTAATCGCTTGCCAAGCCAGGTGTTCCAGTGGAGAGCTTGCTTCAGTGCTGAAGCCAATTACTGAGCGTCGACAGTGGTACAGTTCATCTCTCAATCGGGATGTAAAGTCGACAGTTACTACAAGGTAGAGGTACACATACAGCGCACATAGACGTGGTACATATGGGTAGATTTGGATTTGTAGGGACTCTCCGCGGGTGTGTGGACATGCCATACCTGTTACGGCCGCCGTTTTGGCAAAGTTTCATCCCGTATCTTATGGAGGTTTTATCAAGTTTTCATTTGTCCTCACAACTGTTTCTAAAGCATTTGGTTATCGACTTTGCTTTACAAAGATTAAATGGTTTCTCTTTGTGAGTGTCAAAGCAAAATTTTTTTTGATAACATCCAATTTCCGAGCCATTTTCCGCATTGACGTCTTTTCCAAATTACCGAGCCAATTTTTGTTTCCACCCATCACATGCAGCTATTTATAAAGATTAATGATTGTGCACCTCTCCCTGAAACGGCGATGTAAATGCAACGTTGTTTTTCGGTGAAAGGTACTCAAGGTTTTGGGGTTGTATACAGTACGTACTGCAGTCGGTTCTCACAGTTCCAAGACATCCACCGGCAACATCAAGGAAGGTGGTCTTGAAAGCACTCCACAACTCTTCAGGATCCCCCAAAGCACCCAGACCCCCCAAATCCCCACTCAGCCTGTTCGCAAACTCCACAGCTATCCTCTCATCCTTGAGCTTGCCAACATCCAGCCTTGGCTGGGATGGTACCATTCTCCAGGATTTAAGCTGCAACTTCAGAGTTGATACCACAAGCCTGTGGTCGGTATTGAGGAACAGAGCACTCCGGTAGACCCTGCAGTTCTGGATTATCCTCCAGCGACCATCAACGGGCACACTGGTCAATCTCCTTTGCCACACCACTAGTTTTGGAATACCAAGTCCAGTGATGAGCCTGTGGGTGCTGAAACCATGAACCGGCCACCCTAAGTCCATGGCTTCTTGCAATGTCAAGAAACTTAGTGCTATTCTGATTCACAGTTCCAGACCCATGGCAACCAACACATGTCTCATAACGATCCCTATCAGTTCCAGTTGATGCATTAAAATCCACCAAGACCAGAAGAGTATCTTGCCTGGGGCACTGAACAACTACATACTCAACGTGGCATAGAATGTGTCCTTCACGGTGAGATCACTCGCCTCAGTCGGAGCATATACAGAGACTTGAGAAATGACACCCAAGGAGTGACGAATCCTTAGTCTCATCTTACGCTCATTGACTGGTGTTACCTCACTTATCATTGGAGTCAGCTTATTGGACACAGCTACAGCAACTCCTTGGGCATGATAACCACCAGAGTGACCAGACCAATAGTAGGTTGAACCACCCGCCATGATCTCGCTGCAATCCGGTCTCCGAACCTCAGAGTGCTGCAATGCCAATGTTCAAACATTTGAGCTCATATGATAACAGAGACAGGCGATCATCATCTCAGGGATAGGCCATTCCAGGCACCCACCCGAAGGGACCACCTCAGGTTAACCCAAGGAGACCGCCGTCTGGTGGATGACATCTCAGCACCACTCCGACACACACTACCACAATCTGACCCTGGAAGGATACCCCGTGGTTTCCTCCTATCATCAAGGATTGGGGGTCCCGAAGGCTTTGCCCCAATCTTGTCATCCAGTGAGCTGCCCTGCGAAGGGCAGCAGCACAGGAGGTACTCACACAGAGTGAGTTTTCAGTTTTCTTTGCGTTTGTGGATTTTGCGGAATGAAGTGTTTTACGGTGGCCGTTGTGCAAATCTGACAACCAACCTCCTTAAGAAAAAGGTAACCCAACTGCAGGAGGACATCCACAGACACAGTTGGGACTAGATATGGATGGCAGTTTGCTCACAAGGAGCTCCTCTGCCCTAGGAGAGGTTTTGTTTTTAATCCTGCTTGGTGTCCATATCATACACCCTCCTCACCAAGAAACTTGGTGGGGGAGATGGTTTAGTCACCGACAGACCGACCATGAAGCAGGTTAGTACAGGTTTACATGGTACCTGTAACAAGTCACAGATCCAATCTGACTTCTCCTGACAATCGACTTTTTATACAAAACACAAGTTCTCTCCTTTTACATGCAGAGAGAGAGAGATAGAAAATAACATATATTAATTAGATTTGCAAAATCCTCAATTTTCATCCCATTGAATTAAAATTTGAAGAGGATTTGCAAAGCTGCTCATTGAATTCACCCACCAATTTATTTGTGTGGTCAATTTTTTTTTTCCTCGGGATTTCACAAGTATCATGCTCCAGGTGACGTCTTTCTTGTTTAATTATTCACATGCAGCCTGTAGTTGCTTGGCTCCATCATTTTATGCGATCACAGCTGTGCTACTGATGTGATGTTCCCTGTTACCAGGAAGCTGGTACTCATTTTGCCGACCTCAGAAGGATGACAGGCTGAGTCAACCCACCTGTTGTTAATTGAATGGGAAAAACAGGGGCTTGAACTCAAGACTCTAAGATCTTAAGCCTTAAAAGCACCAACACGGAATGAAGCACTCTTTTTAGAAATGGATCGTGATAACTTTCACGTCCACAATCAAATTCTAACAGAAAGCACAAAAGAGGTATCTGACAAGGAACATGCCTTGGCTCCGGAACTTCAGCTGCAGAGGCAAAAACATGTGCTGAGGTCAAAGTCTTTCATAGAGTTTTGACGCCCTCTGGCGGGTCAATTCAAACAAGAATAAAAAACAATAATCTGAAACTTTACCATTGTATGTCTCACATGATGGTACAGAGGTAACGCTCACCGATATTGGAGATATTGAATCTGGGTCTCATTCCTGGCTTGACAGTTTAACGGATATTTTGCTCACAGACACGATGTTACACAACATTAAGCAGGGATAGACATTAAGTAGAGTGTCCCATCTGCTGGCATTATTTGGTGGACGTTATGGATCCCACTTTGTCTTTCACGGAAAGTATGCAACTTATCACTGCAAATTCATGCCCAAATTTGCTCCAATAGAACGTCATGCCTGAGCAAAAGATTTGGTCGAATGACGTCCATCGGCCAAAATAAGGTGGGAATAATTGGACACATCACAGTAAAATAAAAAGAAGAGGAAGGAAGAAGAAGAATTAAAGGAACAATAAAGTATCATTGTGTGATTAATGGAAGATCCTGTTTATTATGAAAATAATGCACCGGGTGGTTTTGCCTTCTGCTTTCTCAACCAAAGAGTTGGACAGATGTATGGAAATTGGCCAGGTCATCAGGCACGTAATTACTGACTCCTTTCAAAAGGCAGTTTGAAAGACACTTGGACATGCACTAACGATTGTTATCAAGTGGGACAACTGGCTTAATGCCTTTTTCATAAGGATAATCAAACCAAAAAATCCAGAATCACTGCTGGTGAAACACCAAAAATCCAGAATCACTGCTGGTGAAACACCAAAAATCCAGAAGTTACTGGATTGGCCAAGGTGGACCAATCTCTTGGCCCCACGATGACTCGACATAACCCCCTTGATTTTTTTTTTCTATGGGGGTTGTTCAAAGATGTGTCCACAACACCAAGGTGGCAAACCTGCAGGATCTTCGTTCTCGGATCACAGCTGCATGTGCACTGGTTGACGCAACTATGCTGACCCAAACATGGCAAGAACTCGTGGACCGCCTTGATGTCCTGCGCGCAACAAACGGAACTCGCATTGAAGCGTATTAATGGTGTGCACAAAACTTTCTGATATCTGTAGAACATAAACCAATGGGTATCGGTGTCATCTGTGGTCGAAATATATTGTTGCGAATTCGCGCCCGCCGGCGTGCGATCGGCCACGTGACTCGAATCGCGACCGCCTCGCCCACCGGACGGACAATTCAGTCGTGACCCTCTCGGACTAACGCCGGGAGCCAGTCACGGGTGGGGTTTAACCTCACCACAACCCAGTCCGCATTCCACCCGTGCGAGGTAGGGTGAATCGCCGAAAGTCGATATACCTAAGTACTCGCACGGGTAACCTACTGAGGGGTACCACGTCACAGGTCGACTTCGGACACGAACCGCTTAAGCGGCTCGTTCCGTGCTACAGGGATAACGAGCGGAGTTATCGTCGACCTTGACGGTTCCAATTAATTACGGGCGTCTCGCGCCCGCTCGAACCCTTTACGTGAAGCAAGATGGAGACCCAACAGAGGAAAGGACGCAGCGAAACGGGGAAACAATTCAACAAGCAAGCATTTATTTACACACACGGACACAAAGCACACGTATAGCACAGAATGCACATATATCAAATAAAAGATAGACAACGACGACGCAGCTCTACAACCGGCCAACGCGAACACTCGGCAACACTTAACAGTTTTACTTCTCAAGACTCGGCGCCACACACACACGTTCACACAAAACCCAAAAGAAATGGAAGTCGCGACTTCCCTGGTCGTGTCGAGTCCTGGCGACCGTAACTCCTCTCAGCTCCACTCGACCCGTGGTGGAGAAAGACCGCGCGAGATCCTCTGCAGCTCCACACGACGCGAGATCCTCCTCGACGAGCGCCACTTTCTGCGCCACTTTCTCGTCCGTCCTTCTATCGCGGCCCGAGATCTTCTTCCTCCCACAGACGCGAGTCCTCCTCTCTCCGTCGCGTTCGCCGTCGCTTTTATCGCCGGGCCCCGCCCTCCACTCCGCCCCCCTTTTCGGCTCCACCCCTCCTTCCAGAACATGCTGGAACTTCCAGAAGGGGCGTGGTCCTCCGTCCAATCGGTGACGTTCGCACCGCCGCGGCATTCTTCCTCTCCCTCACAGGGTGAAATCCACCGCGACGGCGCCATTCGTTCGGGGAGGGGGGGAACGGGGCGCCTGCTTTCCTTCGAAGGCCAGGCCTCTGGCAACCGTGTGCCGAGTCGGAACGCGGTTTGTTGAAGTGGCGGCGTGGTTGGCGTTGTTGTAGTGGTGGCGTGGTTGGCGTTGTTGTAGTGGTTGGTTCGAAAATAAAGGAGAACAGAAAAACGCCTAACTCAAAGGATCGCAGCCCGAATGAATCACATTAATTCCCTCTAAACAATGGGTTTGGGGCTAACTATACATGTACTTAAAAGATATCTCACCTACGGGACCTGAATGGTGGGTGCGAATTTCCACAGCCGTAACAATATTAACAACCCAGTTGTCCAGGTCGTTTTGTAAAACCCTGTACTTCAATTATCTCCTTGTACAGATTACAATAACGTTGGTAAAACCGATGGTGATGTCTCTGCATAAACTTAAACACTGGATCTACAAAACAGATAATCTATTTTTGCAGCCGCCAGATTCATCCCAGTTGCCCTGGTTCGAATCCGGTGAGTTGCGTCAAAGCAACTACAATGGTCAACCATTTGGGTAACTCCCTCCCCCACCCACCTGCCATATCTCGCATCGAAAAGCTGTGCTGCCTTACAGATTGCGGAGTCGGAATCGGGCGAGCGTTACACCGATAGGCATAACGTCTGGATCTAATAATGCCGAGCAACCTAAGACACGTGATGCGGTCTTATATGCGGTGTCGAGACTGCAAACAAATATCCCCTTAACGGTATAACAACCCCCAAAAGATGCAGCCACCACAGTCAGATTTCAACTGTGAGACCAGGTATCTATCAGGTATCTCGCCAAATAAATGTCAGTGTGTGTCTCCTCCATAACACCAAAACCATGTAACCTAGAAGCCTGAAACTTTGCATGCATACAAAGGGAGCTCCAAGGGAGTGCATGAGTGAAAATTTGGTGTTTGGGTTAATTAAAACACCCCTTTTGAAGATAATTAACGGCCTTATTTAATTATATTCTTCATCAGGCACATCCTCGGAGACCTCGCTCTTGGTGGGGTCTTAAGGCGCATCCTGGGATACCTTGCTGGGGTATTTGCCATGTTTTTTGGCCTGCTCAACCATCCCTTGACTTGGAACAGGCCGCAATGATGTCTTAATGATAAAGTTTTATTTTTCACTTTCCACACTTACAGTGTATTATCGAATGCCTGTTCATCATACCTACAAATCGCTGGATACATTGCAATGCTTATGAACTCCCGGAGACGCCAGCGTCTATGGCTTTATTTCATTTCCGCACATGCCATAACCTTGAGAATCTCTTCAACTAAGCTGAATTACAAAATATAAACTCCAGAATTGAACTTAACAGCAGTTCTGACTGCTAAAAAAAAACGCCTTAATTTGTCCAATTCGGTCATATTTGACATTTTGGGCGTCTCCGGAAGGTGTGTGTTTAATATGACAGTTTGGTGATTGCAAATCAGTTGCCAAGCCGGCTGTTCGTTATCAAACATTTAATTGGAGTGATTTCTTGAGTGCTTAAGCCACTTGCCGAGTGCCCTTCAGTCCATAGTGGTACAATTTGTATCCTGATCCGGATGTACAGTCTGCATTTGCTACAAGGTAGAGGTACATGATTGATAAAGATTATATGGTTTCTCTTTGTGAGTTTCAAATCGAAATACATTTGATGATACCTGATTTCCGAGCCATTTTCCATACTGACGTGTTTTCCAAATTACAGAACCAAATCTTTACCACCCGTCACATGACGATCGTCAGCACAACTCTTTCAAACGTCTATAATGCAATGTTGTGTTTTTTAATTTTCCAATTGACGTGTGTGTGTGTGTGTGTGAAAAGGAGAGGGCGACGGTGCCAGGCGGTGTTTGTCTCCGGACATTTGTCTCCGCTGTTCGGTGTTTTTTTTCCGGACGTTGCCGGGTGATGTTTGTCTCTGGGCAGTATTTATAGCATGACCGGTAGAAAATGAATTTCAGACATTTCTTTGTTTCCATCTTCACTGTTATTCTATGCAGAAGCATTTTGATGAGACAGTATGAAATCGAGTTGTAATTAATACTCCACTGCACATCTGCCTTCCCTTCCTCTCACCTCATGCTGCCTTCCCTTTCCCCACCCCTTCTCACTCCCTTTCCCTCCTCGATTACTTTTCCCTCCTCGCTCCCCCTATTTCTCCCTCCTCTTACTATTCCCGTCAGCGAAGCGACGGGTGGTATTTGCTCGTGGTAAAATAAAGAGCTGGAAAAAAAAAATCACTCCTTCACTTATGGCTCATCTTTATTATAATGCAGCCCTCATTAATTCTTTATTTGTTCTTTATAAAAAAAATTCTTTCCTGGTGCGTTGGATTGCAAAGAAAATTTTTTCCCTTTCCATGTCTTCTCAAGGAGCTGGCAGGGTGTCCTCGGCCCTAGACGTCCACAGACTCATTCATTTAGCTGTCGAGCTGGGTTGGAATCCCGACCCAGCGATAAACTCATCCCCGATGTTTCACAGGCAGGCTGATTCATCAATGTGTGTGCCGTTCCTCGAATGAACGGTAAACCGGGTGTCCTGCCTGCTATCATTTGCTGGGGGATATTAAATATCCCACGGTGTCCTTTGCCAAGAGAGAAGAGCTATCACCGGCATCCTGGTCAAATTACAAATTCCTGCCCGAACCGCTGGGAAGGCAATGGCAAACCACCTTGAATCACCCTTGTCAAGCAGCCAAGGACCTTCCTTCAGGCAAAGCACACAACCAATCATTCAATTTTCTCAAGCTCTCTGTTTTTATACTCACAATTGTTATCTTTTCTAATTCTCTACTCTCTTGATGGTGTGCCTCCATTTATGTCTTTCACTTTCCTTCTTTCACTTCTTTCAAATTTAGCATTCTGTCAGTACCTAATGTATTTCTTCTACTCACTCACTCTGTACACTTCAAATTGAGCACTCATCAGTGTCAACCTTTACCTGTGGAGTTGCACATTACACTTAATTTTGCTGCAGTTTCTGTGATATGTTTCAAGGTTAAATCAATCCTGTCTGATTGTGTGCTTATTCTGACACTTTGGAAGAACGAAAACAAAGAATTAATCTCCTTTTGGCTGCAGAGAAAGACAGCTTGATTGGAAAATGGAAACATTATGCTTCATGCATAATGGGCACAGGATTGGTCCATGCTCGATGGATACAAAATGGCTTCTAATTGCAAGTTATCTCTACTCTTAGTACATAGGAACTCCAGTCATCAAACCCCCCTGCAAACCCAAAGGCTTCATTACCTTCCCGACTCCATGCCTTCAAAAACCCCCTCCCACCACCTCCTTCCACACAACTCCTCAACCTCCCCCCCCCCACCCCAACAACCATACTCTCACCTCCCACCGAAAATCTTCAACCCCTACTCCCCAAAGTCTCATCCTCCTCCTCCCAACTCTGTCCCATCTTTGCTCCCCCCCCCCCAAATCACTGCGAATGTTAACTCTCTGTCGTCGACTCCAACCGCACATTAACGTAAAGGGCATTATTACCTCGATCATTACACATTTAATATTGTGTCACCACAATCACTGAGTTTAAAGTTGTCTTACTTGGAACCTTGTTATCATTACTCATCAATAAACGGCTATCTCAGTATTGTGATGTATTTTGTGTCACTGACAATCCCTCAAAAAGCATCACCAGGTTTGATTAAAAAAAAACTATAATTAATGAATGTCAGTGTGTGTCAGTCAGTCAGCTTCAAGTTCATAACTCCAAAAACATTAAACCTAATGGCTTGAAACGCTGCATGCATACTAAGGGAACTCAAAGGGAGTGCATGAGTGAAAATTGTGTGTATGGGTTAATTTAAACACCCCATTTGAAAATAATTAACGGCCTTATTCAATTATATCCTTTATCAAGGCTTCATCCTCAGTCATCTCGCTCGGGTTTTAATTCCCCACTTTTTTGGCTTGCGCAACAATGCCTTAACTTAGAACAGGCCGCAACGTTTTTTTTCTTCAATCAAATGGTTGATAGAAACGGCTCGCTTGGAAAGCGATTAGCAATCACCGAACCGTCACATTAAACACACATCTCCTGGAGACACCTAAGATGTCAAATATGTCCTATTTGGACAAATGAACACTTTTTAGCAGTCAGAACAACTGCTAAGGTCAATTCTGGAGCTTAAATTTTGTAATTTGGCTTTTTAAAAGATATTCTTGAGGTTATGGCATGTGCGGAAATGAAATAAAGCCATGAACGCTGTCATCTACAGGTGTTTATAACTATTGCAATGTATCCAGCAATTGGTATGTATGCTGATGAGGGATTGGATAATATGAGTGAGGAAAGTGAAAAAAAAACTTTATCGTTAAGAAATCGGTGCGGCCTGTCCCAAATGAAGGCATGGTTGAGCAGGCCAAAAAATATGCCGAATACCCCAGCGAAGTAACCCAGGATGCGCCTTAAGGCCCCATTGAGAGCAGTGACCAAGGATGTGCCTGGTAAAGGATATAATTTAAATCATCATCACACCATTTTAAAGACTTTTTCCCTGGGCAGGGGTCAGGTTTTTGTAGGCTCCAATCATGGTACCCTTTCTTGTGGCAATGTTTTTATGGCCAGATGCCCTTCCTGACGCCAACCCTTTAGTCGCCTTCGATACGCAGGGATAATTACCAGTATACTGGTATTC
>CM068952.1:82771369-82781640 GCA_035128595.1 Eptatretus atami
TCCCACTCACTTGTCTAACATCTTTCCGGAGTGAAATGAGGCGCCTATGTTTTTGTAGTTTATGAAAGGATTGTCTGAGGGCTTGCATAGCCAGCAATATGCGAGTAAAGCCACTTTCTTCTTTTGAGTTTATACTATCTTATGCAATGATCATTTTGTAATATTTATACATGCCCTTCTTGTTAAACTCATGACCCTTCTCACGTTCTTGCAACCCCGAGCCCCAAGTATGCTCTTTCTCTCATTGGTTAGGACAGAAGTTCGTACAAATAGCAGAATGGGAGTTTACGCCTGCACATTCACTTCAAGTCTTCAGATTAGCCAAATCCCCACTTATGGGTCTGTCGTACATAATCACCTTTAATTATTTATATACATTTTACCAATCTCCCACCATCTCTTTTATAGGAGTGGGATGTGTAGAGCAGCACAGTTCACCATCTGAGGGGGGGATTTAATTTTGCTCGGAAGGTATCGCAGGAATATCGGACATTGATCGAGGACCATCTCCCTTAAATGAATTGTCTCTAGGCAGCAATGCCCGTGGTTGCTTAGGCAACCCGTGGTGCCCATGGAGTTATCCTGCCGGTTTTGTCAACTTCAGGGTCAAAGGTCGGAAGCGGGTCTGAGAGGCCACTTATGGCCCAGCCGGAAACCCCATATATCATATTATTCAACTATTCATTGTATCATTATATGCAATACAAACTTAATTTGGCAACCACATCAAGTCTCAAGAGTATCAATTATTTGTCAGGGGTTTGAGGAGCATCTCCACACTCCTTAATACCTGGGACATACCATTATGTCATTGCACAGGAATTACCACGCCTTGAAAGGTTTGGGGAAATTGAGGAAGATCACGGTCACAACGAACACATTTTCTCTTGTGGAATTTATTTTACACTCTCCAAGTTGGATCCATTTGTTATACTAACCTCTTGGCTTGTGTTGACTGAAGATAATGATGATTCCCATGTTGCATGAACAGCAGGCAAGCAACCTTATGCTACAAAATGAGAGAAGTTTTCATTATCTCTGTGCTCTCTCTCTGTGTGTCTCTGTGTTGTCTCTGTGTGTCTCTGTGTGTCCTGTGCTGTCCTCTGTGTGTCTGCTGTGTGTGTCTCTGTGTGTGTTCTCTGTTGGTGTGTCTTCTGTGTGGGTGGTCTCCTGTGTGTGTCTCTGGTGTGGTCTCTGTGTGGCTTCTGTGTGGCTCTTCTGAGCTCCTCTCTGGCTCTTCTGGCTCTCTCTGGCTCTCTCTGGCTCCTCTCTTAGCTCTCTCTAGCTCTCTCTGGCTCTCTCCTGGCTCTCTCTCTCTCTCTCTTCTCATCTCTCCCTCTCTCTCTCCTCTCCTCTTCTCTCTCTCTCTCTCTTCTCTCTCTCTCACAAATGTCGTTGACGTGTAGCTTTTGGTGATCACCACATCTCAATTCATGTACCCTTTAAGGTGTTTGCTCGATCTCACTAACCAAGGGTATTGTACCTTTTAGTCAACTCTCATTATCGTAATTTTCACCAATAGCATCCCGCGATTATCAACATTAGTCAAGCTTTCCAAAGATGCCTCCTGTGTTTGAGGCATGGAGACATTCGGATCCTCAGTTCATACCCATCTCTAACCAAACAATCGATAAGTTCTGCTACTACCTTTATTTATTTATTACAATTTGTCTTGCCAACATTTTGAATTGAAGTAGAAATATGAATTCCGTAGGAAAGTCTGAGGTATGGATAGGCTGTTCTCGACACGACCTTCGTACATATCTTACTCGGTCTTTTTGATTTTATGATTTTATTATTTCGGTCATGTTCTGAGTTATGTCATGCATCCAGCATATCTAGTGGTGGACCCAGGTATCCACTCTGGCTGTGCTAGCTCGCCAGAACCGCCCACCACTATATATCTCTTCATCTGGTAACTCTCAACAAGATGCGGCAATAGTATGAAAACATATTCACTAACTACCTAACCTTGATTTATATAAGTTATTTATATAGTTTCAGATCCATCGAGTAAATCGCGCCCATCATCCACCATTAAAAGCCTCAACAATTCTACATATCACGTTTATTATTTATATACGCATTTCTGATGAGAATATATTGGCGCATTATAGTATTGGCTATATACAATGGAGAGAGTATTCTAGGCAGTCCTCTCTTCACTTCCAATATCCTGTAACTAACTCTAGAGTTATTAGTGTTAGTGGGCTTGGCTTGAAACGTGGAGCCGACTTGCGCTCAGATTTCAGGGATTCCGATTCCCGTAACTCACGAGAATGATAGCAATGTGTCCGATACCAGCACATATCAACCCTGAGACTATCGCAAACTTTTGCTCCAAAGAGCATCTCATAAGACTTCTATCCAGCGACTCATTAAAATTGCACAGTCCATAAAATGGAGAAAAAGACCCAGACATAAAGTCACAGTAGCGACTCTATCCAGACTGATATAGATCATACCATGAGCTAGTTTGACAGCAATATGTAACCACGATTTATCACCATTATCACTTAAGAACATATCAGCGGCATCCCTTTCTTCATATATGAGTGAAGCAAGTGCACTTGCATCATTCTAAGTACGAGAGAGAGAGAGCCTTATCGCTATGGAGCTATCATGGTAGTTGAGAGATGTGCAATAAACGGGAGCGACTCTCTTGTGTGTAATGTGTTGGCGACTAGAAGCATCACCCTTAAGATCAAGTGCATCAGAGTAGGCGCTTTTTACTTTTATTATGTGTTACTTGTGTGCAGACGCTACGACAGAGCCACTCAGTTTTGCCAGAATCGTACAGAGCAGGAGAGAGAGAAGAAGGAGACGAAAGAGATGTTATGCGACCAGGCGAGACAGGGAGCGAGAGAACAGAAGAGAAGTAGAGAGCCCAGAAGTTGAGGGCCAGGGACATGAGAGAGCAGCTCAGACGCGTTATATACTGTGACCTACCGAGACTATTGGCCAGCATGTAAGAGCCAGAGAGAAGCCCGAGAAGAGCCCAGAGAGGAGCCAGAGAGAGCCACACAGAGCCCCACACAGCAGACTCAACCAACTACAGATGACACAACACAGAGACACACCAGAGACACACACAACCGAGAACACACAGGTACACACCTTATGAATGAACATTCTAATAACAAGAGTAACCACCACAGATATTTGCAGCATACTCAAAGAGAAGAAAAGAGCAGCAACGACCACAGCCAGTGCATACTCTCTTCACGCCGCTCTGATTGGCACTTGTGATACCTACAGAGATTATTTGCATACAAGAGAACAGGAAGACATTAACTCATAGGAGAGCTCATCGGAAGGTGGTCCATTTTTCGTCTCAGAAAGGTCAAATGAATCTGAATCAGTGGCCCCTCCATGCCTCGCTCGGACCCCCAACCTAGAAAGAGATGGCTGAAGTATACCTTCTTACACCCTGCACACGAATTTGCAGAGCTAACTAGTGCAGGGAGTTAATTGTAACGGCTAGTTACCCACTCACTTTTCTTTGTGTGAGTTTGTTTCTAGATGGTGTTTATTATTATAATTGAGCAACGGCAGCACAAAAGCCACACACTTGGTCTGATTCCTGCATATGGATTATCACGCCACGAACGCTATAATATGTCCTGTGGGTTTGGCTTGAGACTAATCACATATACACGTACAACGGCTTGGTCCACAATGAAGAATGGAAGTGAACATAGAAAGAGGGAAAGAGATGCCTGCTGTTAGTTTGTTGTGTTCACTATTCACCGTTATATCTATATTCTGTTCTGAGAGAAGACACATTTTAATGCCTTCTTCCTGTGTTACTGATCTCTCATAGTCCACTGCAACAGATACCTCAGTATCACTTATCTGTAGTATACGCTCTTGTGTTGAATCCATCTAATTTTCACCTAAGCACGCGGCAGGTAACCCATGCACTTGTCCTGCTTCTTTGGTGTATTTAGGTTCGATTGAGAACTAATGATCTATTTACATTACTATTTCAATCTTGTCATACAGCATCAGAGTGTGGCATACATCTTCTGATGGATCATCCAACTAGCTGCATAGCCTTGAGACACAATCAGAGCACTTCAGTCTGTCTAAGTAATTGCGTCCATATGATATATTTCACCCATGATATTCCACTATGCTTATGCCGTGATCTTGTGGCACGTATGGTATACAAACACTCTGGAGTGGAGTGAAAGGCCATTTGACCCATACGAACTTTTGCTTGCTCTATGCTGCGGAATGACGGTAAGCTGAAGTGCAAGATTTTGGGAGGTCCTGGAAGTATTGTCTATATAAGTGGGAGTGCACCATCGATTAAATTCTCAATCTATTGCTTATAGATATAAATCTAATGTAAATATCTCACAGAAGGAGTATGTTTTTTTCGAATATACGCACTCTTTCGTTGAAGACGAGAGTAATTGACAACTAAGAAATATGACATTATTAAAGAAGGCCACATATTCCCAATTACCAGGTGCTAACTAATCATTGACTGGATAAGGGCACACCCGACAAAAGCGAGAAATGTCAAAAAGTTCAAAGAGATCATTTATAGTCAAAATACAAAGAGCCTTTAAACTACTTGGTTTTACGTTTTGAAAGTTAACTAGAAATGCGATCAGTGGGCGAAATGATCAAGTGACAATTTTAATCACCTACAAAGTTAGACAATATTACTCAAATAACTACGATGATCTATGCTTATAACTCTCCGCACATACATTAATTCCACATACTCCCAACCGACCCTACAATCAGATTTGGGCATCCGAGAACACATAGGAAACATCGGAAAAACTGAAGGTGATATTTACTTATGATGAGATATATTGTCTAATGATTCTGAGATCTAATGGGAAGTGCACAATTTAAAGACCAAAAGACCACATCATATATATATTATAAGTGTGTTAAACAGATGATGTAAATCAATTAGCCATCTTTCATGGGGTCTCAGTAACCCTTTTATACTATAAATGCTACTCGTTTTAGTCAATGCTAATATTTTAAGAGAAGCATCACAGGCTTGTGAATGTTGTCAACCGACTATATATATTTGTTGGAAGTTCAGAGCTAAAATTTGTTCTTCATATCTTCCAGAAACATCTTGAGTGAATCGCGACCAGTCGCACGATCATCTAATGATCTCCAATGTGAAAAAAAAAATTACACCTCAAGACTAAACCACCATTGTTATCTCTCATATACACTATCGCACAGAGATTACAGTCCGTGGCCGTAATCTAGCACCGGCATAATTCAAGTATTACCAAATACTGAATCATGATGGGCAGTCTAAGATTTCACTTGGGGTGGGATTGTGAGTTGGTGGAGTGAGTGAGGGTATGAAGAACAGTAAAGGGGAGCAAGAGCAGTCACAGAGATGTTCTTCCTAAAGTATTCTGCAAAGATACTATAGCGCTTATCGATATAACATCTACAACACACCACACACATCGGTCTTCGCGGTGCTATTTTATTATTCCATAATATATAAGGAGTCAATAATTCATAATACACTCTCTGTAACTCGACCTATATCCCCAGTGATGGGAAATACAGAAGAGAATATTTTCCTTTTTGAAGTTCCGCTGAGTATTTTGTATCAAGGTCATACTCAACGTGTAAGAAAATAGGAGTAAACCAAATGCTGCATATACTCCATACCTCCCATTTATGTTTTCTCACAATTTACTTATATAAACAGGACAACAGCGCATTTCTGGCATTCACTTTATTAATGGATGATTCCATGAGCTACATTTCGCAATGGATATCATGAATACTGAATCGTTCCAGATTTCTTGTCATAATCTGGTTGTCTTCAACTTCGAGAAACAATTTCATCACTCTGAGTAGTGCAGACCCATAAAATTATATTAATCCAGGGTGATCGAGATTCAAGGAGTTCCTGGGGGGGGGGGGCACGGGAATATACGAGTGCCTGCTGACTGAGAATAATCACAATCTCATCGCGAGGGTGGAGACATCCTTATTCTCTGCTTCAAGCCCAAGAACTGAGTACATATCGATAAGTAGGAGTATGTTGTAGGGAGTAATAGTATAGCTACAGCATGTTATGTTGAGCCAGCATCTAAGATCCTGTTTCTGTCGTTCTAGTCTCACACTTACTTTGTGTCCATAAAGGCTAATGGTTCTTTCCACCCACTCGTGCCGGGAGAATGATCGTGAAAGTTAAACGAATTATCCTCTGCCTAATGTGGTTCTGCGAGCTGTTGTTCCATCCAATCCCGAGAAATCGGAGTCAGAGCGGTCGTTCAGGTGGAGGCGCAACAGTGTAGAGTTATCGAAAGATATAAGATGACACTCGCTGAATGTGTCACGGTATATCGAAATCAATGGCATACGTCTCATTCGTGAGTCAGCGGTGATTTTGCACGAGTCTTAGCAGAATAACATTCATATACTTTGTGATACATTTATTGCATAACACGATGGCCATAGAGAAAAGCCTGAAAGTGAAGATAGTATAAAAATGAGGTTCAAAATATCTTAACTCTAGACTAGTTTCGGTCACAGACATATTAAGTGTGCAACCTAGGACATATTGTCTCGTATTCAGGATGAAGAGTCCTCTTACTTATTTGCATGTTGTATACCTCATTCTTTCATGACACTTACATCCTCTGCGAGCACATATCCTCAAATACAAGCTAATGGTTCCTCTCTTGTAGTTAATTTCATTGATACACATTAACCACAATTTTACCACTACCACCAGTAGGGTGGATTACTACTGATGCTCTGGCTCACTATTATTATTTTCCCCCAACGTAACATGAATGGGGGATTTATAGCAGATTCTTCACCATTTTTTTCCTACCCAAAAATTAACACCCCTTATTTATCCAAGGTATATTATGTTATGTCACTCCCCTCATACTTAACCTGCCAGGGAGGATCTCTATATTTCATAATAAGTACACTATATATGACGCACAAGTAGCAATTAGAAGATCATCGGGTATGGCTAGAGTCAGCAACGCCTGAGTGAGATGTGGTTTTAATCTGTTTGCGAACGCGAGTTGCATTCCTAGTAACCGTAGATTATACGTGACACCAGCCTGTGAGCTATAACTCAGCCCTAGGGTCTAGCTTAGTCTCTTCCATCTCATTCAGAATGAGAGCGAGATGTATAACATCTCGCAATCCTCTCAGGAGTTCTGGTCGAGCTCATTCGAATCTTCGGCATATAGTATTAAAAATGCTCTGTTGTGCGATGCGGGGGCCGACGGTAGCTCATTGTCCTCATTATTCTTCTCTTAATATAGGTCTATTCAGGATCTTTACCTTTTGTCATTCACATCAATTCCCTCGATCGAGAGAGAGTGAGTTAAGGAGCAAAAATTAGCGGATCATATGAGAGAGCATCTTCATATTTGTCTCTCTACACGATAGCGCGTCCCGTTCTGGTACATACTTATCGAAAATCGCACATAGCTTTGTACTGATCCAACTCGAAATCCTCCATCTGATCCATACCTCGCTGAGGTATAGCTAGATCTCAACTTCATATAAGCTGTCTGAGGAACTATTATAGCTCACACACTCTGATTCTGTGTGTCACACATTGTGCTGAGAGAGTTGATGTTAACCGTATCCTTTGAATATAAGTTTCAGTGCAACGTTGCCCGTTCGACTAAATCATGAGGGAACAGTAGGTCATTTTGCATCCCAGATCTATCTGGTAAACCGTAATGTGGGTTTGTGTTGAATAAATGGAGTGGAAAAACTGTAGTTGTGGTCGATCCAGTCCACATGTGCCACTCGACATGTAGGTAAAGAAGGTAAGATGGGAACAGGAAACTTAGATATGTAGCTCAGGCTTGACTGCAGCGGATCGGGAAGGGTGCGCGAGGTCGCGTGCTTCTGAGTCGTGGATTGAGGCTGGGCCATATATTAAGACAAGGTTATGATCTCTTGCTTGGACAATGGGTGTGGCTGTAGGCGGGGTTTTTGCCTTCCACAGTGGCATGTAGCTTGTTTGTCAGTTCGAATAACTTTGTCTGAACTAAAACTATTACAACTTGATGTACTGGATTTCAACAACCTACTTATCTGTTGAGGTAAGATCTTTATGAATTTTCCTATTTTCAGTACTCCTTTTAAACTAATCGACCTCGCTGAAAATCCCCCATTCATTTACATGGGGAAAAGTGAGCCAGAATCAGTATATTCACCCTACTATGGGGTACAATTTAAAAAAAAAATTTCATCCATTTTAAATTGAGGCTGTAACACAACAAAATGTGACAAAAGCTGAGGGGTGTGAATACTTTTGAAGGCAGTGTATGTTCATTTGTCGTTATATTATTTTCAAGAGTTTCCTTTACGTATTGAGCAATTGTATGAGCAATTAATTTTGACTGGAAACTACCAGGGTGTTTGTGTTTGGGTGGAAAAGGTGCTGTGGCTGGAGTTTTAGCCCTGTTTACTAACCCCTCGGGATTGTGTAGTTTAACGGTTGTTGATCCGGTCCAACCACACCGCCCTCCCTACCTCCCCCAGGAAATGCCCCTTCTCTCACCTGCGATTTTCCTGCCCCCTCCCCCGGGCGTTTCGTCCTAGCCCCTCAAGCCCTCGGCCCACTGGCTCCCCGGGCCCTCACTCTCGAAACACCCCGGCATGATTCTCCCACCACTACCACCCTCCAACATCTCGATTCTCCCAGAGAACCTGCTTGGTTTTAAATAATAACATAACATTTACTTTTTTATTATGAGACTCATCAGGGGGAGAGGGTGTAAAAGGCGACACATTTACTATATACATTTCGGAGAGGCTGTGCTGCTACCTTAAGATTTACATTTACATTATTTTTTCTATAACAGTTAAATATTGTACAACAGCTTGTCATTTATCAAACCTTTATTAAGAAGTGTGTGTGTGTGTGTGTGTGTGTGTGTCTGTATTATAAAGCAGGAGTGTCTGTCTGTCAATCAAGGAGTTAAGATAGATCAACTTTATAGGAATAGGATTAAAACATAGAAGTTAAAAGACAATACATAAAGTTAGTGTGCAGACACAAAGGATTAAATAATTAGCCAAATGATCCAAACAACATTTTCTGGAAGAATGATATAATCTTTGATATTTGAATGGCCATTATAATTACCTCCACCACCTAAGGAGGACGGTGGTTGTGTTTTCACCCCTGTCTGTCTGTTTGTCTGTGAGCAGGGTATCTCAAAAAGTTATGGACAGATTGATTCAGACGAAATTAGGTGGAGAAGTTGGGTATGTGACAAGGACTGACAGATTAGACTTTGGTGAAGATCCGGATATGAGAATTTTAAAAATGATTCTTTACCATTTAGAAGCTGGACCAAAATGATGTACTGTACAGCAGGATATCTCAAAACGTTATGGACGGATTATGACAAATCTTGGTGGAGATGTTGGATGTATGACAAGGACGAATTGATTCGATTTTGGTGAAGATCTAGATCCAAATCCGGACACAATAATTTTTTTTAATTTTTTCAAGTGATTCTTCACCATTGAGAGATGGGGCCAAAAATGACATACAGTATAGCATGGTATTTCAAAAAGTTGTGGACGAGTTATTACAAAACTTGGTGGATTATTTGGTTATGTGACAAGAACAAGCCGATTAGATTTTGATTCATGTCCGGATTCAGATCCGATCCATCAGCGGGGGAAAAAAACGTAAACTGTTCAGCTTGGCAGAGGTATGCACTCTACCGAGTGCCGTTCAAGTTGCTGCATGTACTGTATGTCAAACAATTAATAGAGATGCAATTTGATGAAAAGGCTATTAAAACAAGCTCAAATGAGCTAAGATCCTCATCCTCTTAATGATGACGTCATAAAATCGAATATGACGTCATTGTGATGTATCAGGTTTGCGATAAATTATCTGTGCTAATGCCCGGCTTGATTCCCGCAAACAAAATTCAAACAGCTTGCCTAGTTTCGGAGATAATGGTATAGGCGATTTCCATTAGCGGCGATATTATGACGTCAACTTTTTTCTAGGAAGAATTTCCAAAATCGGAGATGGTTCCTGCCTGCGTGTGGGCTTTCTGCATATACATGGCAAGTTTCACGAAGATCCGATGAAAACTCTGGGTTGTGAAATAAAAAATGTCAAGAAATAGGAATGACGTCATAAAAATTGATATGACGTCATAGTGATGTATCGTATGTGCGGTGATTCATCTCTGCTAATGCCCTGTTCGATTCCCGCAAACGGAATTCAAAAAGCGTGCCTAGTTTCGGAGATA
>CM068952.1:82781650-82797792 GCA_035128595.1 Eptatretus atami
TTTATGAAAAATTTGTCTAAAACGCTAGCACACATCGAATACGTTATGGGTCCGTTTTGTATACGTTAAGAGCACGCTGAAAAACACTGCCATACGTCGTAGTACGCTGGCTTTAATCGGTTGTACTTTGTGGTTGTCCGCAAATTTTAGCATGCTTGAAATTTTACGACGTATGCCGGCGTATGACTCACACGTTCCGCATACGCTGGAATAAGTTGTAGGCACGTTATGCGATCGTTGACACACGTTACTTGTAAGTTACTCATAAGCTGAAACACGTCGAGGTAATGATTAGCGTACCCGAAACTTATTTATAACCTATGAGTAACGTGTTGTAGGCACGTTACACGATCGTTGACACACGTCGAGGCACGTTACTTGTAAGTTACTCATAAGTCGAAACACGTCGAGGTAATGCTTAGCGTACCCAAAACTTATTTATAACCTATGAGTAACGTGTTGTAGGCACGTTACACGATCGTTGACACACGTCGAGGCACGTTATGCGATCGTTGGCACACGTCGACACACGTTACTTGTAAGTTACTCATAAGTCGAACACGTCGAGGTAATGCTTAGCGTACCCAAAACTTATTTCTACCTGAGTAACGTGCTTTGAATCTATGAGTAACGTACCTCCAACGCATATTGACGTATGTAGACAATTTGATTGACGTCTTCCGGACGACCACATAACTTACTGTACGTGTTTCAAATTTACAGCTACCGTATAATGGCGTATTGGCAGCGTTTTAAAAAAAAAAAAAACAACACCAACTTCCGATATTTCGTCACGTGCCGTTACGTCATGTCCGATTGCCTCTTCAGTTTGCTCGTCTTATTCTTAGTTCCTCCTCTGTGAATATTTCTGTTTGAGGATATTGTCACGTCGACGTCGAAACTTAAAAGCAAATGTCCGAATATATTTTAAAATTCGTGATAGACTAAAAAAAAAACAAAAAAAACAACAACACCAACACACAACAACTTCAGATATTTCGTCACGTGCCTTCACGGAGCCAAGGAGAAAAAAAGAAAATGTGCCTTGACGGAGAAAATAAGTTCCGGGTATGCTAATCATTACCTCGACGTGTTTCGACTTATGAGTAACTTACAAGGAACTTGTGTCGACGTGTGTCAACGATCGCATATCGTGCCTACAACTTATTCCAGCGTAGCGGAACGTGTGAGCCATACGGCGAGTACGTCGTAAAATTTTCAGCATGCTTGAAATTTCACGACGTACAAGGCGTATTACGACGTATGGCAGTGTTTTTCAGCGTGCTCTTAACGTATAACAAACTTACCCATAACGTAATCGACTTGTGCCAGCGTTTTAGACACATTTTCAGAGGTCGGCATACGCTGGCTAAACGTCAAGGTGTGACTGCGATGTTGACACTTCCAATTCTCAGGCGGTTATGATTTAAATCGGCGAGCGGCAGCTTTTTAATAGGCTACGCCTCGTGATCGTCGGCGATACGTGCAGCGCACTATGCGTAAGTTAGACTATCGTTGGGCATAGGTTGTGAACGCCGACAACACGCTAATCATTCGTTGGTCTAAGTTTGTCTATATGTGATTAAAACGTTCTGTGTACGTTCTAATACGTTATGCATACGTCCAACTCGTTATGAATACGTCCAAAACTTAAAAAAAAAAAAAAAACATTTCAGCGTATGCCAACGTTTTACATACATTTTTATACGTTGCCATCGCTGGCTAAAACGTCAAGGTGTGACAGGGCCCTAAGACTTGGAGATCCTCCACGAGGATCTAAAAAAGTATGGCAGCTTCGCAAATGGCAGGATTGATATTTAATAATGTGGAGTGTGTGATTGGTACATACCAATACCATCTAATTTTACATTTTTACCTTCTAACACCCCCCCCCCCCCCACCCACACAACTCACAAAAAACAGAAAGATGACTCTTGAGTAGAAAAGGAAATGTGAGGAGGTTTGATGAGTGTCAAACGAAAATGGAAAGGTTTGGAGGAGAAGGATTTTCAACAGAGCACTACCATAGACTTCGACTCTTATCACAGCACTGTTTCTGCCTCAATCACTTCATCAGAAGGGTATAATGGTTAAGGTATGAAACCTGTGAGTGGGGTGAGGGGTGAGGAGGTAAGCACTCTGGAGCTGAATGATATAATGAATGCTCGAGTGATAAAACCACAAACATCTTTACTGGCAATGATAGAGTAGAGTAAAGATATAAATACAGTCCAGTAATTATACAAATATAAAGAAGTTACAAAACAAGTAAAGAGAGAGAAAGAATAAAAGGTGTAAGGTGGGTAAGGTATAAATCCCATCTCTTTAGCCTATTTAATAAACAGCAAATTGAAGACAGAAAGCTTTTGAACAACCACTTTTAACATGCAGCAACTTATCTCATGATTACTGTCATGGATTTTGCCTGTGAGTCACAAAAACTTAAAGTAAAAACACAAGAAGACAATCTGTGAGGCTTCAAAGAGTTCATTGTTTGCTGGAGGATCGATTCTTGCTTTGGTTCTATGTTGGAGAACTTTGATGAAGTTTGTACCTTCTGGGCTTCTCTGTAGCCAATTTGATTGCAGGTATTTCTTTTGAAGGTTCAGGCTTCTGGGCATCCCCGTCAATAAAGGCAATCTTATTTAATGCCGAAAGCTTCGCCCTGAGTATGTGGGCCTGTATGACCAAGAGAAGCCCACCAAGAGCAATGCTGTTCCATT
This sequence comes from Eptatretus atami, assembly GCA_035128595.1. Lineage (NCBI taxonomy): Eukaryota > Metazoa > Chordata > Myxini > Myxiniformes > Myxinidae > Eptatretus > Eptatretus atami. The sequence continues at coordinate 82,784,374 of CM068952.1, forward strand.
TCCAAATAACAAAATCACAGATCAAAAGGATTTGTGAAGTCTTCTGGTTTGAAGCTCTAAGGTGTTTTAAACATCATCACATTATGCTAGGTAGACCAGTTTGTGGACACATTAAATTAATAACTGTGTAAAGGTGTCCCATTTATACACTTATGTAAAACTAATGGCGGAGCTTGGATTCAATAACACTCAGGACAAAGAGATTAGGACACATCAATGTACATTTACAAGAATTAACTAAGAGTTTATAAAACACCTTACCCTGCACTGTCTTGAGAAACAAGGACTTGGGCAGGGTCAACGAGCGGCAAATTTGATTCGTCGTGATGATGTAAAATGCAGTCATATTTTATTCAAGTTCTGCTAAGCGGAAGGTTTTTAAAAGTGTTAAAAGGCAATTTGGGTTCCAGTGTTCAAGTATATAATTCAATTGAAATAAAATAAAGATTTTATGAAATAGGATCCTATTAAAAACAAAATTCCCAAAAGTTTACTGTCGTCGATGCAGTCTTTGATAACCACCTTATTTAACACATTACATTCATTCTTCGTGCTTGTTGTTTATGTCCTTTATGACGTCCTTCGAGACAAATTCAGGGCCAAAGTTCTGCTAAATTACAGACTTGTTTTTCCGATTCATGTTCAAAATATCACGTTAAATTGAAATTAAGTTGTTCCTCAATCATAAACTGATGTTTGCAGACAGAAGTGAACCAATTGCTTAACCCCACTTTTCGGTTCACATGCTCAGGGTAATTACATTAGTAGAAAGTGAACAATTCAATATGGTGCCCAGTACTGCAACTTATACTACTACTACTACTTCTTTAAAAGGCCCCAATTATTGCCACCTTATTGTGGGATAGCCTGAGGAATGCTGAATTTGAATTTGTACAGGTGGTCAGCAATCGTTCACCTACTACTCATGAAAGATGCGACAACTACTACTACTAATCTGCATTTCCAGCAAAGGGGCATAGCGACCTCCTTGGGGGTTCACACTTTTGCACTTCGTTCCCTTGGAACAGGGGGAATACGATGATAGGGCAGGAATTTTTGGAATTTATTTGGCCATGATGCCGGTGATTGCACGCCTCTCTTTGCGAAGGACACTGTGGCATCTTTAACATCCACAGACTCATGCCAGCAGATGGGACGCTCACTTTATGTCCATCTGAGGGAAGGCACCCACATTGATGAATCATCCTCACTGTGAAACACCGGGATGAGAGTTTATAGCTGGATCAAGATTCGAACCCAGGCTAGACAGCTGAGAGGAAGTGAAGGAAACTGCAGGATCTTTAACATCCACCAACTAATGTGAGCAGATGCTCCTCAGCTTTTCATTGTATATTGGCCCACTTTTCGCTCACTTTGTACAATGGCCCACTGATTTGAACCCAGGCCCATTTTGTGATGCAACGCCCTTCCTGTGAAGCAACAATCGGATCAATTATAGCCTGGTCAGGAATCAAACTCAGATTAGACAAGTGAAAGACAAATGGGCTACCTCTGCCACACCTTGTCAGACCATACGTCAACATAGTGTGTGGGATTTCAATAGAGAACCTCAGTCATCATGTTCTCTGTCCTTACGCCAGAGTACCAAACAGGCTAACCCAACATTTTCAAATATATATGTATACGTGTGTACATATATATACCCACCAACATCTCTCACCTGTGAATGGAGGGAATAACCAATCAGCTCTCACCTAATCAATTAAACCCAGGTGGCTAAGATTATAAATAAATCGACTCCTCCCATGCTCTTCAAGCCAAAGAAGCTGCATAAAGCAACCAAGAAGAAGCTGCATAAAACAGACAGAAATGCATACCAACAAGGCTCCCTATAATCCTAGCCATGTGGGTTTAATTGATTGGGTAAGAGCTGATTGGTTATTCCCTCCATTCACAGGTGAGAGATGTGGGTGAGTCTTTCTTTATTACTTATATGTTGACTGCTTTCAATGTTCGCACATGGTACATGCTTGAGAGCCTTGTTGATGTGCATTTCTGCCTGCGCTGTCGCTGATGATTCGCTAATAAGCAATGAAACTGGTCCGGCAGCAGAGGGGGTGTGTAGCCTTGGGATTCTCATGTATGTACTATTTGTGAATGTTTTTACTACTGTTGAGAAACTCTGGGAAGGGTTTGAGCATGCGTGTGCTACCTCTGAAATCTTTGGCTCACTTTGTACGATGGCACCCTACCTTGGTAGCCTTTCTTGGTTACTTTATTCAGCTTCTTCGGCTTGAAGAGCATGGCAGTCGATATATATATATATATATATATATATATATATATATATATATCTTAAATGGACATGCAAGAAAACATTTTCAAACCTTCATAGTCAGGGGTTCAGAGTGGGGGGGAAAACCCGAATTCTCTCTCTGCAAATGTGTTTCGTATAGCACCACCCAGTGGTAGGCAGTTTTACAAATCATCTTCATCTATATATAATATATAAAGCTCAATCTAACCATTCACCGACTGACTGACTCACTAACTGACTTACTCACTGACTGATTCACTGATATTAATGTGCAGTACCTTCTGGGTGACATGGAAAGCTGACATTTTGCGTGCCAATGGACATCAAAGCTAATACACCAGGAAAAAATCACAGAACTATTGAAAAGTGTCTGAAATCGGTTATTGACAAAGCATTTCTTTCACCTCAGACCCAGAGGGTCAGGCGCATGATTGAACCTGGACAGACTGGTAAAGCCCATGGTCTGACAAGCACTGGAAGATGGAAATCAGAGCTTTTGTCAGACCCTGGATGGATGATCATATGCAGTCACAGGAGAACTCAGTGTCAGGGAAGCACACTTTTCAACCTGGATTGGAGTTGTGTTTGGAAATATGGTAGATCTGGGGAATGCAGTCTTCCAATGTCTTCCAATTCTTACCTAAAATGGCTAATTAAGCTTCTAAAAGAAACTGGAAGTACTTGGAAAAGTACCTGAGAGAAAGGGGTATGCTTCTGCACAATGATAGATTTGGAGAATTTCTGATCAACTCTCCCAAGTTATGTTTGAAAGACAATTTGGATTACAGATTTTGTATCAGCAACGGCAGGTTAAAAGTGCCCGGCGAGCAGAACCGAGTCACTGAAAATGCACACGGCGCATGTGCAAAAGTCTTCATTAACATTCATACGTCATTTTGAAAGTCGTGTATTATTTGAAAGACTAAAGGTATTTTTTTTAAAGAGAAAGGCAAGAAAAAATTTTTTGCTTCTCCAGCCGACAACGCTCACGTTTCAAATGCAAAAAGATGTAACAATATGTTAATTTACTTACTTCACACTTAAAGCTTATTTATCAGCCTTTGTATGTCAGATGGGTGAATGGGGCACATGTAGGTCAGGTGAGGTAGGGAGCATGTGCCGGAGCAGCGTGTTGCTGCATCCACTTTCTGCCGGTACTCCAAAGGCCTCCATCTGTCCATCCTTGATGCACATATACTGCAAGTTCTTTGAATAGTCTCAAAGATTTCAAATTAAATGATGGCTTCCTAAACTAACAATAAAATAAATATATTGATGTTGGTGATTGTAATTTGTCATATGAAACTCCTCAACCACCCCCTTGACTCCTCACCTCCCCTTCCACACCCAGCAAAGATGCCAACTAACACCCCTTTCCCTTGGCATGCGCAATATACAGAGAGCCCCTTAAAATACATGCACACCTGTCCTGAGTCAATCAAATGAATTGCACATTCTGATGTCACTAAATGTGATTATTTCAATGTCAAAGGTTTAATTATCACGTTCTAAATTTGCCTGAAAACATGAGGGATTGCATAACATTCTGTAATATTGGGCCACATTGGGATGGTCACATTCTTGAGAATCCTTGAAACCAAACAACTCAGGCTGATGTTTTGGAGCAAGCCTGCTTATTTTATATCTCACGGATCAATAAACAATAAAGCCAAGGGAGAAGGGATGACAGCATGTTGGTTGTCTGTATAATAAATGCCGGTCAGGAAGATGAACCATGGAAACCACAAAATGTCTTTGTCTGGGCGGGCATGTCCAATACCTCGAATGTACGTGGATCCCTGTGGTTAGAAAATCCTACATCCATGAGCACAATAGCTTACAGCAATTACCTGTACTATTTCCTTTCAAAAAATGGCACAATAAACAATTTAAACATAATTGCGACACATATTTATTTTGTACCACCAGCAGAAGCTGCCGGGAGGGAGAGTGATACCCAGCTGGGTGAGGTTTTCCCAGCTGTGGTTTTGGGACGTGTTAGACATTGAAAAGCCATGGAGATATTGGGCCTTTGGTAAAACCTTGCCCAGATTCTGAAGTACCTACACCCAAAATTTTGGGTCTCCAGGTGGTACGGTTCGGCCTTGAAAGAATAACGTACTAACGTTCGAGCGATACCTTCACTTAACGTGTTGCTTTGTTTAAAACAGGACATTCAAGTCCCTTCCATACTCACATTAATTTCATTTTGCTGCAATGAGGCTGAGAATTATTGACATCTTCCACATATTTTTTAACATCAATCGAAGGCAGTGGAGCGTGCACGTAAAATACATTAGATAATGGAGATGAGTTTACTTTTTCATTAATTACAAAACCATGTGAGTAGACGATGGAAAAACAGGTGTGGTATATATGGGATTTGAACCTGGGTTCCCAAATCATAAGCCGTGGGTTCAGACGTGAAGACAATCAGGCAAACTTGCAGGAGAAACCCTGTGCATTTGTGGTGCTAGCTGGCTGAACGAATGCACAGAAGAACTTCTTTCCTCCACATCTTTCTTTTTTTTATTTTTTTATTTTACTGTAAATGGATGAGGTGTGTGTCCGTGTGAGTGTGTGTGTGTGTGTGTGTGTGTGTGTGTTTTGTCTATTAATTACGTGCTATTGGAATGTACCTTTTGACCCTTTAGACTGCTGAGACCCCTTCGAACTTTGAAAACCCCTAAAGACCCCGAGGACCAAAAAGTCCCTGAGGACCCAAAAAGTCCCTGAGGACCTAAAAAGTCCCCAAGGACCCAAAAGTCCCCGAGGACCCAAAAGTCCCAAAATTTCTTGAAGACCCAAAAGTCCCAAAATTTCCCAAAGACCCAAAAGTCCCAAAAAGTTCCTGAGGGCCCAATATTATCCATATCTCACCAGTCATATGCAATTGTCCATATCTCACCAGTCATATGCAGTTGTCCATATCTCACCAGTCATATGCAGTTGTCCATATCTCACCAGTCATATACAGTGTCCATATCTCACTAGTCACATGTAGTTGTCCATATCTCACCAGTCATATGCAGTTGTTATTATCTTACCAGGCACATGCACTTGTTATTATCTTACCAGGCACATGCACTTGTTATTATCTTACCAGTCACATGCACTTGTTATTATCTTACCAGTCAACATGCACTTGTTATTATCTTACCAGTCACATGCACTTGTTATTATCTTACCAGTCACATGCACTCATCATTCTCTCAATAGTCACATGCACTTGCTCTAATTTCAACATATATCTAAACAGTCACATGCACTTGCTATAACTTCAACAGTCACGTGCACTGGCTATTATTTCAACATATTATTTCAGCAGTCACATGCACTTGCTATTATTTCAACAGTCACATGTAGTTGTTATCTTTGTTGCTTTCATACTTCTAATTTATTTCACAATTCCTTTTATTAGCCCCCTTTGGACTTAGTTCAAAACAGGGGTTTATGGATTTGGTCTCGATTATCATGTCCGTGCATGCGTGCGTCCGTGCGTGCGTGCGTCCTCAACCATATCTCGAACATGTATGGACTGATTTTTATTTGTAATTGGCACAAAGACAACACATGATGGGAGACATATGCACATCATTTCGTTTTGCGATGTGATCAAAGTTGGCCGACTGGCAGCCATTTTAGTTGTAAAAAAAAACAAAACAATGTTGAACACATCCTCAACCATTTCTCAGACATGCGTTTACCAATCTTATTCAACCTTGGCTCACAGATAATAAATGATGGCTTACACATTCAAGTTTTTTTTTTCGAGATTTGATCCAAGATAGCCGACTGGCGGCCATTTTGTTATTTAAATGTGTCCCCAACCGTTTCTCAAACATGCATGGTCCGAATTTATTCAAACTTGGCAAAAGCACAGTACATGATGGCACACACGTGCAACTCACTTTATTTTTGTGATCTGATCAAAGATAGCCGACTGGGAGACTGGTGACCATTTTAGTTGTAAAAAACCCCGATCTTGAACACGTTCTCAACCATTTCTCGAATATGCATTTACCGATGTTATTCAAACTTGGCATACAGATAATGAATGATGGCTTGCATAGGCACGTCATTTTTTTTGAGATGAAATCCAATATGCCAACTGTCGGCCATTTTTGTTGTAAAAAACCTGATGTTGAACACGTCCTCAGCCATTTCTCGGACATGCATTTACCGATGTTATTCAAACTTGGCATACAGATAATGAATGATGGCTTGCATAGGCACGTCATTTTTTTTTGAGATGAGATCCAATATGCCAACTGTCGGCCATTTTAGTTGTAAAAAAACCTGATGTTGAACACGTCCTCAGCCATTTCTCAGACATGTTTTTACCGATCTTGTTCAAACTTGGCACACAGATAATGAATGATGGCTTGCATAAGCCCATCATTTTTTTTGAGATCAGATCCAAGATAGCCAACTGGCAGCCATTTTGTTACTTAAATGTGTCCCCAACCATTTCTCAAACATGCATGGTCCGAATTTATTCAAACTTGGCAGAAGCACACAGCACATGATGGCACACACGTGCAAGTCACTTTATTTTGCGATCTGATCAAATATGGCTGACTAGTAAATTGACAGCCATTTTATTTTTAAATAAATATGGGCTAGCCCTTTAACTCCGTTCAGCAAAATTACTGAAACGGGGCCGATGACATTTTATGCCTTTTTTTCCTTGCTCATTCTAATCTTTGCTTTTTCTTCTCTTTCATCTCTTTTACTCTCTATTTCTCCTTTTTGCTATCTATCTCTCTGAGGAGAAGTGAATTATTGCAGAAAATTTTCTGGAAGGCTCACTTGGCTGTGCCTGAATGGGTTTGAGGGTAGTGGAGTAGCGACTGAAACCCGAATCCTATCCAGGTTCCTCCTGCTGACTCCATCTTTGCTCTTTTCTTCTTCAGGCTCCTTCTTGGTCTTCCGCTTTTATTTTTATATGATTATTTTTCTCACGAGCCAATTCACTTGTTCTTATCTTACCGGTCACATGGACTTGTTCTTTTCTTACATCTGAGGACTGAAACAGATTATGATTTTGACCTCTACAGAGACCGCATGGTCCCTTTGGTTGAGTTTGCTTTACAGGAAGAAAAAGAAAGTTGCTTTCTTGGAATTGCCTCATTGCAGGAATCATTCTATCAGGAACAGGATGTTGGGCAGGATATCTGGAGGCAAGGTATGAACTCTTTGGGGTATACGAGAATGTTGAGACCTGATTATCCAGATTTCCAGTGTTCTCATTTGGACATGGCATTGAATAAATTGATGCCACTCAGGCTGGAGTCATTCTCGATGATGTCGAGAAGAGTTGTGAGAGGATGCCCCCTTCTCCTGCTGAAATGTGAATCTCCTACTCCATTTCAGATTCCTAGCTGACTCAACCAGGTTTTCATCAAGGATTCTCCCGTACTTTGCACTGTCCATTGTCCTTTCTCTCCTGACAAGCTTGCCAGAGGTATTTGCTTTCTTATCAGAAACTACACACACAATTCTGATGAAACTGGACTAAAACCTTCATCACCTGGAATGTATCAAAGTTTGTTCATTTTATTAAAAAAAAATTGGTCATGACATTGGTTCATTGGTACTTTTTGCTGATCCGTCCCATGTTGACGTCTTCCTCATCATTATTCTACCAGGTGAGTACCCAAGGGTATTGCCCCTATTTTTTTTTAAAGTTAAACCACTGAATACATACAGGTGAAACCTTTCAAACATATATTTTGCTCTGGAAGTGATATCGGGTTAATTAGACAAAGGGTTTGAATACTTATACAACTGAGAATCACCTGATTTTCTCTGTTAATCCAACATATTCACATTTTATCTGCATTTTTTTTTTTTTTTGCTTTATCACTTTGGAGTTGTTTGTGAAGACTATATATTGTTTGATTTGAAAGCATCATGAAATAAGCTCAGGTGGTATCAAAATGTGAAAACTTTTGAGGGGTTTTGAATATTTTTGCAGGCCACTGTGTATCTATATGTATATATAATTCACCTATCCTTTAGGTCTTTTGACTCTATATGCAGAACACATTTTCCAATTAAATTTCTTGCTACACCAACAGCCAGAGGTCTCAATGATATCGCCGATCATGATACTGAACTTCTAACCAGGACCGGGCAACTTGCCTTACCTTTCCCCTGAAGGAAATTATGCCCCATCTTACTCTAATCTTCAAAAATGATCTGAAAATCTTTGCCCAGGAAATGTTAATGAAAAGCTGAGGATAGGAAAGCAACACTCAACAAGAATGTCTAAGCAAAGCATTGTATCTGCATTATACAGGAATTAAAATACATGGCCACTTTAACTGTTTGTCTTGTGATTGGATACCAAATGAGTTCCAAATCTTCCATGATGGTTCTTCATAAGCACTTTGTTTGACAATAATTCTTGCTTCTTTGTTCGAAAACTGTTGTGTCGTGTGAAATAATAACGGCTGGAGCAATAACCTCCGTGTGTTCGTGCTTTATGTTCCGTCCCCGGGCAGTGGCTGCTGTATTATTGCACTGGCTGTCTCATGGCTCTCAGCTTTATCCACGGCTTGTTGCTTACGTTGCCATTGACTTCCCACGGCTGGGAATGAGGCACAAAGCTCATATGCTGTGAGGGTTCCATGCTTTACATGCTGAGGCTTTTCTTCATCGAAGGGCAAAATGTCATCCCTTCTACTGGAAACGCGTGACAAACCCATGGTGCTATAATCTCATTTCCCTGTGCTTATGCGTAATGCCCAGCCACGGAACGAAGAGATTTCACGAATTTAAACACCGTTATTGAATAAAAATTCAAATTTATTTCCATTCAAGACGTGTTCATCACATCCACATAGCAATTTTATAGATCCTAAGTGGTAAATTATATAGCCTCAAGAGAAACACAAAAAAAATGAAGGTTTAACCATTCAAAATCTCTTCGTGTAAATAATATCATAAATATCGAAATAACATTCTGAATAACATATCTAAATGAATGTAAAGAGATCTTGTTTCAGAAATTATTTTCGATACAAGATTGAGGTTCGTGGAAGAGCCAGGAGGGTAAAGAGGCAACAAACTGGCAGTCGGGCCATAATTGATCAATAAAAAAACAAGGGAATGAATAAACAGGAAAAAGCAGGGGGTGGGAGTAAACAGTGACCTGTGAGTAAGATGATTGGGTTAGGTTAGGCAGGGTTAATGGGGGTCGAAAAGATTAAGGTTAGAATAAGGAATTATATAAGATGGTGGTGCCTGCTCGGACAGGTGCTCGGGCAGGTGGAGCTCTTAAGCCTTGGTCGGCAGTCCACCTGTGAGAAGGAAACTGATTGCAAATCCCCCTGTTGCCTTGAATGGTATGTCTCTTTCGATAAAGGTTAGGCCCACAGCTGATACTGTGGTGGCATCAGGAAGGGCATCCGGCTACACAAACATGCCTTTTGGTGAAATGTGTACCTGAGTTTATGCTTCCTCATCTGAGTTAGTTGCCGTGGGGTGGGTGGAGGGGGATGCATTGCCTGCTTGAAGCAACTGACGGAAGAGTGGAATGGAACAGTCTCAGGAAGGCGGTTCCACGAACGGAAGGAAAGAGAAATGAAAGCGTTGAGGTGTGCAGTAAGCCTGCATTTTGAGAGTTAACCCGGTACAGTAAAGGGTTATAAGAAAAAATAACTGCATCAGGAGTTGCTGGAGAGGTTTGATTACTATTTTATAAAGCACCAGTCAAGTAGCACAGGGCCACCTACATTTATCATTAATGGCAAAACAAATCACTGATGTAATACAGAGAAATCAGAATGAAAGTTTGATCATTATGATTTGTTCTACCTAATGTAGTCTGATAATAATTGGCCTGGCAGGATTACTTTGAGGTCTGTGCACTTGCCTTGGAATTGTTGAGCATGGTTTTGAATTGACCCAGCTATAAATTGTCACCCTTGTGCTTTGCATGTGGGGCGATACATCGTGTGTGTCATCTTTCAGAAGGACGTTAACCCAGTATATCCATCTGCCAGCAATTGTTGTTTTTGACATTAAAAATGGGTCATCTGCAAAGAGTAGTCGAGTAATTGCTGGCACCCCAGCCAAGTTACAAAATCTTGCCACCTTCAGTCGAGCATCAGTCCTGGTCAGCCAGTTTGTGGAAGAATTGGGTCAAAAACTTTCCCTGGTCAACCCCACAATAAGGCAGGAATAATTGTGGCGATTAAAGAAATAGTAGGAGAAGGTAGTTTTGAACAATATATGAATAATAATCCCTTCCTGCAGCCAGGGAACTTTCCAGAAGTTATTCTGGAGTAAGAATTGTGGAAGTGTGTGTTCTTAGGCCTAATTATGTTAGCAACTCGTCAAGAGTGGTTGTTAGCTATGTTTTTTATCCTGGGATTAGATGTGAGTCAGTGGGCAGTACAGGTCATGAACGGTAGTCTAGTGACAAGATGTTTGGGAATTAGGAGAGAGAGGGAGAGAGAGAGAGAGAGAGAGGGGGAGAGAGAGAGAGAGAGAGAGAGAGAGAGAGAGAGAGAGAGAGAGAGAGAGAGAGAGAGAGAGAGAGAGAGAGAGAGAGAGAGAGAGAGAAAGACCCCTCCCCTCTCCCATTCCTCTTCCCTCCCTCTCTCTCCACACTTCCCCTGCTGCCCCACACTTACCCCCCTGTTGATGGGACTGCAGCATGTACGAATCGATTCGGAGTAAGCCGACCAGTGAGGTGCAATGGTTTTACATGTATGAGCATGCAGGTGGACCTTTGCCAGGAAGATAGCATGGGTTTTAAATGTTTCAGGAGGTGAAACGGAGACCTACCAGGTGTGTGTGTGTGTGTGTGTGTGTGTGTGTGTGTGTGTGTGTGTGTGTTGTGTTTGTGTGTTTGTGTGTGTGTGTGTGTTTGTGTGTGTGTGTGTGTTGTGTGTGTGTTTTGTGTGTGTTTGTGTGTGCGTGTGTGTTTGTGTGTGCGTGTGTGTTTGTGTGTGTGTGTGTTTGTGTGTTTGTGTGTGTGTGTTGTGTGTGTGTGTTGTGTGTGTGTGTGTTTGTGTGTGTGTGTGTGTGTGTTTGTGTGTGTTTGTGTGTGCGTGTGTGTGTGTGTTTGTGTGTGTGTGTGTTTGTGTGTGTGTGTTTTGTGTGTTGTGTGTGTGTGTGTGTGTGGTTTTGTGTGTGTGGTGTGTGAGTAGGGTGGATATACTGATTCTGGCTCACTTTTCCCCATGTAAATGAATGGGGGATTTTCAGCGATTCACATTTTTTTTCCCCTAAAATTACACCCCTTTTTATCCCAAGGTATATTTGTTTGTCTCCCCTTTTAACCTAGGGGCATTCTATTCAAATAAACCAATGCGACAAGATAAAGATTGGTTCAAGAAGCAACGTAGTAATGTGGTTTGTTCAAGGTGATCTTGAAGAGATATCTGAAACCTGTAAGCCTAGGGACACTCATTTTCAAATAACCAATGCATATTGTTTAGCTCAATCATTGAACCTATAAAGATTTGTTCATTCTCATATTCCTTCAATAGTTTAATTTTCTTTGTACAATAATCCCCATCTAAAATATTTAAAATAAAACATTTGAATCTTTATATTTTTTAAGATACCCCTTTTGTGCAATTACGAAATGATATACTTCTCTTAATGATCTCATCTGACCACCTCCTGAGCCACATATCATTTTGAGATTATAGTAAATGTTTTTTCATTGTTCAATTGATAACCATCGAAGTTTTCAGTCCATTCAAGGATATTTATTATTTTCTTTACATCCTCCAACTCATTGGTTTTTAAATTGATTGCTTATTTGTTTTATTTACCTTTGTTTTAGTTATTTTTTCAATAAGACTTATTTGATATTTTCCACATTCATTATGTTTTCCATTTATATACCAAGACTGAGATTTTCTCCACTCTTTAGTTTGATTAATACTTGGTTCGACCATTTATATACCGTGAAAAACGTGGCGGTAGCCCTTAAAAACCCTAACCCATCTTCCCATCGTTAAAACTTGTGTCCATATGGAACACAATCTATTCTATTCACTCTATCATACAATATCCATATGGAACACAATCTATTCCATTTTCTAAAATAAATCTCTTATCATCAAAGGCTCCTAATGCCTTTTTATTTACTTCTTCACTATATATCTTATGTTTTATAACTTCTTATTGTATTCATTTTCCTATATTCTTCTTTCTTATTCTTATTTATTACATATTTCTTTATTCCCTTTAACCTTTTATCAATCTGATCACCATACTTATAAGCATATGCCTTTGCTCTCAATCAATAAACTCACTCATTACTTTCCACCCAACTCATCCTTAAACTTACCAATAACTTTTCATTCTTTTTTGAAAATAACTCACTCTTCTTACTAAAATTACTTGTATCATACACTCCAATATTTTTCTTCATATCGTTATAACATCATCAGTTTTTATATCTAGAATAAAGCTATCAGTGTCCATATACAACAATGAAACATTTTCACCATACTCTTTCTTTAAGTCATTATACAAATAATCATACATCAATATCTTTGATAAATCAAGAACTGCTGTTCCAATATAAATTGGTTTATCCATTACAATACTTTCCTTTTTCATATGAAATGCAGAAAAGTTCTCTGAAAAAACCTCTTCTCTCTCAAAACTTGGTTTATTTATATCAATCTAGAAGCTTCTTTCCAAGATGTTGCGAATCTAATGTTTTGCCTGTTTCTAACATTTTCCATAGTCTTTCAAATACAGCATTATTCATTAATTTAAAAAAGTCCTCTTCAAATTTTACTTTTGTATTTGCTCTCATATCTGTATTGAATTTAATATACTTTTTCATCCAAGGACTTTGTTTAAATTTTAAAACTCTATGAATTTTAGCTACTCTCAACCCAGCAGATAAATATTGTCTCAAGTTCCTTTGATGCAAAACATATACCTTTTATCATAAAATGTTGTTAATAACTTTTCTGTTGATTTTCCTTTAATATTAAAACTTTTATGATAATCACTTAACCATTCTTTCTTTGGGTTTCTTTCTCACATGCAAAAGGAAGATCTTTATGCTTATTATGAAGATACTTGGGTACTTCAAATCAACTTCAAATAATAACCTTCTTCCTCCTCATTCATTCCTCTTGAGAAGAAATAACAAT
>CM068952.1:82798792-82819963 GCA_035128595.1 Eptatretus atami
AACTACAGTTGGAAGCTGTCCGGGGCTCAGCAGCGATCCTGAAGAGAGTCTTCGGCACAAAACTTTGAGAACAGAAAACTTCCCAGCTTGGTCCATGAATTGTGACCCCTTACCGAAATGAAGGTGGATACTCTGAGCCCGTCCGTGGAAGGACTCCATTCACATTCTGAAACCCGAATATGTAGATACCAATCAACGACACACACACACACACACACACACACACACACACACACACACACACACACACGTAGGGTGGATATACTGATTCTGGCTACACTTTTCCCCATGTAAATGAATGGGGGATAGTTTGTTTGTAATAATATTCCCAGGGATGGTTTTTAATATCTCTGTGAGGTTCTTTGTCATCATTCCTATCGTGCCAATGATCACTGGTTCAACTTTGCCATTCTTCAGTTTACAGGATGTTCTCACTTCATTCTTGAGGTCTTGGTATTTGGTCATTTTCTTGATTTTCGCATCGTTTAGTCCAAAATCACTGGTATCAACACCTCAATTAGCAATGCCTTCTTCTCTTTTTTGTACCGAAGTATGATATCTGCTCTCTCTCTCTCTCTCTCTCTCTCTCTCTCTCTCTTCTCCCTCTCGTCTCTCTCTCTCTCTCTCTCTCTCTCTCTCTCTCTCTCTCTCTCCTCTCCCACACTCTCTCTCTCTCCCCCTCTCCCACACTCTCTTTCTCACCCTCTCCTTGCAACCCTTACCTCCCACAGTGTATATCAACATTTGGTGAGGCATGGTGTCACCACCTCGCCACTTCCTCGGTTTTCCCCCATTCCTAGCTTCCCCTCCCCCCTCCCTCCATGCTCTTCCTCCCCTTCCCCATCCTTCCCCTCCCCTTCCTTCCGTTCCTCTCCACAGCCCCTCCCCCCCCCCTCTCTCCCTTCCCTGCCTCCTCTCCCTCCCTTCCTAGCTCTCCCCTTCCACTCTCCTCTCTTCCTCTCTTCCTCTCTCTCTCCATCTCCTCCTTCCTCCCCCCTCCCTTCTCTCTCTTCCCCCTTAATATCTCCATCAGTGAAGCGACGGGTTGTAGTTGCTCGTTCAGGAAATATGAGAAATATCATTGGATGAGAGGTGTCTTAGGTACCAAAACCATGCTCAGAGGTACCATCTCCTCTTAGTACAAGTTCACAGAGAAAGTGGATATAACACACACATTTCGTTTTTTCATTTATGTTCCTCACAATTCTATCACACAGACACATGCACGGCACTTTTTATGAATTTGACAGTATCGGCTATTCGTAAAATATCATATCATAAGGATTGCAGCAAACGATGTCAATTTCACAACATCCAATATTAAACTTAATTTCAATTGTAAACCTCAAAACATAATTCCCTTTACCTGAAGTAAAAACCTTAATCTGAAAGCAACTGAATGGTTTCCGAACCGCATGGATCATCAGCTGGCACCAACCATCCTTCCTAAAGGATTTGATCGTTTCAGCCCAGAACCTCTCAAAACGGTGGATCCACAAATTCGGTCATGGATCCACATTAGTAGATTACCAACGGTACTACAGAAAGTCTACACCCCATTTCAAAATTTTCACCTTTAGTTTCCATATAGCCTGGAATTAAATAGCATTAAATCAGACTTTTTTCACCTTTATTTACACGTCGTAACCCACAACTTCCAAGTGAAAAACAAATTCTACAAATATCAGAAAATTGATTAAAAACACAAAACGAGAATATCTTGGCTAGATAAGTGTCCACCCCTCTTATAATAACAATCGCAAATTAGCTCAGTGGTAACCAATCACCTTCAAAAATCACGTACCAACTTAATTGGCCTCCACCTGTGTTAAATTGCAGTGATTCTGATTATTTCATAATAAAATCAGCTGCTCCTGTAGGTTTCCTCTGCTGGGTAGTGCATTTCACAGCAAAGACTCAACCATAAGAACCAAGGAGCTTTCAAAACACCTCTGAGATAGAGTTGTGGAAAGGCACAGATCAGGGGATGGGTATAAAAATATTTCAAAGGCCTTGAATATCCCTTGGAGCACAGTCAAGGCAATCATTAAGAAGTGGAAGGCGTATGGTACCACCAAGACCCTGCCTCGATCAGGCAGTCCCTCAAAACTGGATGACCAAGCAAGGAGGAGACTGATCAGAGAGGCCACCAAGATGCCAATGGCAACTTTGAACGAGCTACAGGCCTTTATGGCAAAGATTGGTCAATGTGTGCATGTGGCAACGATATCCCAAGCACTCCACAAGTCTGGCCTGTATGGTAGGATGGCAAGAGGGAAGCCATTACTCAAAAAATCCCACCTTGATTCCCTTTTTGAGGTATGCAAAAAAACACTCCAGAGATTCTGAAGCCATGTAGCAAAACGTTTTGTGGTCTGATGACACCAAGATGGAACTTTATGGCCTTAATGCATAACGTTAGGTTTGGCACAAACTCAACAGTACATCACCCAAATAACACCATCCCTACTGTGAAGCATGGTGCTGGCAGCATCATGTAATGGGGATGTTTCTCATGATCAGGGACTGGGGCACTTGTCAAGATAGAAGGGAAAATGGATAAAGCACAACAGAGTAAAATCCCAGAGGAAAACCTGCTGCCCTCTGCAAGAAAGCTGAAATTGGGATGGAAGTTCACCTTTCAGCATGACAACAACCCGAATTACACAGCCAAAGCTACACTGGAGTGGGTAAGGAACAAAAATATAAATGTCCTTGAGTGGCCCAGTTAGAGCCCTGACCTAAATCCAATTGAAAATCTGTGGCATGACTTGAGGATTGCTGTCCATCAATGCTCCCCATGCAACTTGACTGAGCTTGAACAGTTGTATATGGAAGAATGGGCAAATATTGCCCAATCAAGGTGTGCAAAGTTGGTGGAGACCTATCCAAACACTCACAGCTGTAATTGCTCTCAAAGGTGTTCCATCAAGTAGTAACTCAAGGAGGTGGACATTTATCCTACCAAGATATTCAAGTTTTGTATTTTTAAGAAATTTTCTGAAAATTTTGGAAGTTGTGGGTTATGATATGTAAATAAATGTGGGAAAAGTCTGATTTAATGTAATTTAATTCCAGGCTCCAAGGCAACAAAAGGTGTATATTTTGAAAGGGCGTGTAGATTTTCTTATAGGCACTGTCAATCAGTAGATCCACAATGTCAGTTGCATCCAGGCAGTCAGTCAACCCATCAAAGCAACATCACGATTCTAACTTTACTCACTGGAGGATTTAATGTATTAGCACATACTTATAACTCCCATCACACAATTGATTTTATGATGATATATTAAAGTTAAATCTTGCCCATCTTACCTGAAACATAACATGCCCACCACCCAGCATGTACGCCTCACTGAACTCCGAATCAAACTGTTATCAGGATTCAAACAGTTATTAGCCCCCGATGTACTTGATGCAAAACAGGGGCTTGTGGATTGGGTCTCGTCCATCTGTGCATCCGTCCGTCCATCCACAGCCATATGTCGGACATGTATGGACCGATATTCTTCAAACTTGGCAGAAAGACAATACATGATGGTGTACATATGCACATCATTTTGCTTTGCAATTGCATCAAAGATTACCGACTGGTAGCCATTTTAGTTGTAGAAACCCGATGTTGAGCACGTCCTCCACCATTTCGTGGACAAGCATTTGCCAATCTTGTTCAAACTTGGCACACTGATAATAATGAATGTCTGGTATTGGGTTAATGGTTAGGGTGGTAGGCTTTGGATCCTAGGATCCTGAGTTCAAATCTGCCTTGGCTGTTGAATTAATACCAGGTTGGGTAGACTCTGCCTGTCATTCTTCTGAGGTTGGCAAAATGAGTGCCAGATTGCTGGTATCCTATGGCGGAGCGGTGACCTGTCCAGGATTGTGCCCAATAGCCCAGGAGACTGCTTAGGCAGCACCAATGCTCTGCACAGAGTATGGTCCTGATGGATGGATGGATAATGAATGATGGCTTACATATGCATGCCATTTGTTTTCCAGAACAGATCCAACATGGCCAACTGGTGGCCATTTTGTTCTTTAAATGTGTCCCAAACCATTTCTCAGACATGCATGGTCTGATTTTGTTCAAACTTGGCACAAGCACTGCACATGTTTCCATATACCTCACTTTATTTTGCGATCTTATCAAAGATGGCCGACAGGTAGACTGGTGGCATTTTATTTGTTAAAAAAACCCACTGCATTGAACACGTACTCAACCATTACTCAGACATGCATTTACCGATCTTGTTCTTTTTTTCATTCCTATACCATGAAGCATCTTTCATGAAAATTAAAAAAAAAATTCTGATTACTCTTTTCAATTTCACCCCAACCACATTTAAGTACAGTTTCCAAAATCTGAACAGACAGCATGTTCAACTGAATGATAATTTTCCATTGTCTGCACTTTACTGTTATATAATTTTTTTTATACATAAATAAATATTATTAAATGTTCTACTGTTTGTGTAATTCAGTATGTCTCCCCCAAAATATATTAACATTGAAATATTGAATCCCTTCTGTGTGAAATTTGCATTGCCAATCAAAAACATCATACATGTCACGTGACCAACTGTCTTGCACAATATAACTACGTGACCCACATCATTAATATTCATGACCGAATAACCCAATCGCAATCTTCCATGTCACATGGCCACTCAAGTTAGTTACGTATGCACATAAATCTTGTAAATATGGGCTCACCCTTTAACTCCGTACAGCAAAATTACTAAAACCAGGGGGATGGGACATCTTATGTCTTTTTCTCCTTGTTTACAGCGGATTTTCTACATGCTGTTCTGTCTCCTAGAAACCTATGAAAATGGTTTAAAATATAGACATATATGGTTTTTTTCAATAACATGTTTGTATAAATACCTCATTAATAATATTTTTACTGTTCATATTGTATTTTACGAATTCTATTTAGTGTTGTTTGATGATCTTAAAGAAAACATTTTAATCTACTAACTGTAGCTCCCTTCGTGAGCAAACGTCTGACTAGTTGTTTTAATCTATTGATAAGCTCAGTGCTGTGTGTAGTTGCTCTCACAGTCTGAATTATTTTACCTGCAACTGTACCATAATATAGCTTCTGAGTAATGTCGCTGTCTAAGAAAGGTATTCGTACAATGGGGAAAGGAAAAGCATCTCGTTTATTAAATAATTTGGTGTGAAATTTATTATTGATATCGATTTGTAATTCTACAATATAGGGGCAATACCCCTGGGTGCTCACCTGGTAGTGGCTGGATAAGATAACTCGGGAACCACCTGTAGGTATGGATAACCCCCAATAGAACCCCTTAGACTCCAATTTTTTGAATGTCATGAAAAAACTTTAGTGTATCATGGTTGATGAAGGTTGTGGTCAAGTTTCATAAAAATTGTGTGTGCAGTTTTGGAGAAAAAAGCAAATACATATTTTGGGAGCAACCTCCCTTGAACCCTCTTCGAGCCCGTTTTTTCTAATGTCATGAACAAACTTTGGGAGACCATGATGATGAAGGTTGTGGTGAAGTTTCATCAGAATTGTATGTGTAGTTTCTGAAAAGAAAGCAAATACATATTTTGGGGGCAACTCCCCATAGACCCTTTTAGACCTCTAATTATTTAATGGCATGAACGAATTTTGATACATCATGAGTGAAGAAGGTTGTGGTCAAGTTTCATCAAAATTGTGTGTGCAGTTTCAGAAAAGAAAGCAAACACATATTATTTTGTGGAGGGGGGGGGGGGGACAACCCCCCCTTGAACCCTCTTAGAGCCCGATTTTTCGAATGTCATGAACAAACTTTGGTAGACCATGGGTGATGAAGGTTGTAGTCAAGTTTCATCGGAATTGTTTGTGTCATTTCTGAGAAGAAAGCGGTGACCTTTCTCTGTTGCATTGTTTCTGGAAGTTTACTCTGGACACTTCCTTCGGTTGCAGTATTTTCTCTATAATGATCTTTTCCACCCCTTTATTATCAAACATACATTTGATTATGTCAGTATTTTCTACAATTAACTTCTTTAGATTTCTCTTTGTACATTTTATGGTCAATCATATCCAGAATTTCTTCCATGCGTTGAATTAGCAGTTCCTCTTGATCATCCTCTTCCATTAATCTGTTAATGATTTGCCAAACTTATTTTCATTGTTGTTTTTTTTTAGGGTATTTATCTTAATTGTACTGCTGTCAAGTAATCTACAGATATTTGATTTGTTGAGATCTCACCACTCATTTACGATTTGTTGTGGTGTGTCTGTAACTGGATTATCCATCCATAATTATGTACTCTGTGCCTCTGAGATGTTAAAAGGTGTTAAGGTGTTAAAAAACAGAGGCGATTATGTTTTTTGGCCATTATGTTGGATGTATGTGTCATTAATTATTTCATTCAATCCGTATTGGTGAGCAGTTATTAATTATTTAATCCAGAAAAGTTATCTCCGCTTATGTACAGTAATTGTGTGATTGTTTTATCTTCCACCCCATCCTTTTTCAGGCCATTACCGCTTATCTGTTTTTACAACCTGAACACTGAAGCTCTCATTTTAACAGCATCCATAAGTAAAGTGACGAGTGAGTCATGGACAACCAGTACTTTTATTTGGGTTTCTCGTGCCACTCCTGCCTGCATTCATTCTTACATTACATCTCTGCATTGTTTCAGCAACATATTGCATTGCACATTTGCTACAAGTCAATAAGTAAGCTATGTTTGAGGTTTTACATGTAAATGATTATTTGGTTTCTTATAACTTGTAATACCTAGCCGTTACTGTACAATTAATTATACCGTTTGTGGCAAATATAGGACAAGTTTTGCAATTGCAAATCCCACATTTACGCACTTTTGCATTCGGATAAGTGATCCCCCAAGTTAATTGGCCTCCACCTGTGATAAATTGCAGTGATTCTGATTATTTCAGAATAAAATCAGCTGTTCCTGGAGGTTTCCTCTGCTGGGTATTGCATTTCACATCAAAGACTCAAACATTAGCACCAAGGAGCTTTCGAAAGACCTCCAGGATAAAGTTGTGGAAAGGCACAGATCAGAGGATGGATATAAAAAATATTTCAAAGGCCTTGAATATCCCTTGGAGCACAGTCAAGACAATTACTAAGAGTGGAAGGCGTATGGTACCACCAAGACCCTGCCAAGATCCCTCCAAATTGGATGACCAAGTAAGGAGGACACTGATCAGAGAGGCTACCCAGAGGCCAATGGCAACTTTGAAAGAGCTCCATGCCTTTATGGCCTTTAAGGAACAAAAACGATAAATGTTCTTGAGAGTGACCTTGTCAGAGCCCCGACCGAAATCCAATCGAAAATCTGTGGCATGACTTGAAGATTGCTGTCCATCAATGCCCCCACACAACTTCACTGGACTTAAACATTTTGTAGAGAAGAATGGGAAAATATTGCCCAATCAAGGTGTGCAAAGTTGGTAGAGACCTATCCTAACAGACTCACAGCTGTAATTGCTGTCAAAGGTGCTTCCACCAAGTATTAACTCAAGGGGGTGGGGGGGGGTGGACACTTATCCAATCAAGATATTCGAGTTCTCTATTTTCAATAAATTTTCTGAAATTTGTAGAACATGTTTTTCACTTGGAAGTTGTAGGTTACGTAATGTCAAGAAGTGTAATGTAAATGTTGTGGGTTATGTAAATAAAGGTGAAAAAAGTCTGATTTAATGCAATTTAATTCCAGGCTATAAAGCAACAAAAGGTGAAAAATTTGAAATCAGTGTATAGTTTCTATAGGCACTATAATATATATGTATATATTTATATATACATAATATATAAATTCATGTGCATTCACAAGACCCAGATATGACCTTCCCATTTTCCCATTGGTGTTAAAAAGCAACTAAACCAGATGCAGTGTCTCCCTCTGGGAAGTATACCTGGATATTGGTAATAACGGCATCGGCTTTTCAATTTAATACGTTCATTAAATATATCACCAAGCTTGCCATGTTCACACAACGTAATCCACAATAATCAATATCTACCCACTGACAGGGATGATCAGGGAGGTTGGTGAGAATGAGCCCGTCCGCAGTCCTTGCATGGGTATACATCACCAGGAGTTTTTTTTTGCAAGATATCAACTTTTTGGGAAAGTTGACCAGAAAGTTCTCCACATCTCTCATTGTGCAGAGGTATCCGTACTTTTACAAATATTTTCGGCTTCTTTTAGAAGCTTTGTGAATCATTTTATGTTACAATCCTTATCTGGCACGCATGATATACATTCAGCCACCCGATGAACCTCGTTGCTGGGGGTTTCTGTGCATGCGCACCAAGCAATCTGGGATGGATTATGTAATTTTGGAAGTCCCGTATTTAGCAACTAGCGACTGTGGTGAAATATGATGATCCCCCTCAACCCTCACCTCTTGTCCTCTCCCCTCTCTACCTCACCATGTCTGCCCCTCTCCTTTTCCCTTCGTCTTCCCCTAACCTTTTTCATTCTTTCTTTCTTTCCCTTCCCTTTCCTCTGCTCCCACTCCCCTTCCCTCCTATCTTTCACCCAACCATTGAGCTCAGTTATTTTTGGAGCCACATGCCTCATGAGTACAGGACGAGTGAGCAAAAGTTTGGATGAATTTTAGAATGGTGCTGTTACAAGACTGGTGGACTCGGAACGGAACCATAAAAACTCTATTGAGGTCTCAAATAATATTCTCTAATCAGAACGTTATGTTACAGCAGATGAGTTTGTTCCACCTACCACATGTACAAAGGCTTTTATCATATGGGTTTCTCTCATGGGATGTCTCACCAAATGGGAGGGCAATCTGTTACAACTTCAGGCCGCAGCTGTTGCGACTCCCTCAACAAAATTTGCAAATACTCGTGGATCAAGGACAAAGCTAAATGAATCAAGCATTAAAGATCCCCCAAAATACAGATGAAGTGCACGACAAGCGATGGAGATAGATGATCTGATGGAAAAGTTGCAATGAGCTTGCTGTGAATGAAAAGAGGGTGGTGTTGTTGGGTTGGGGTGAGGGCAGTGTAGGGCCATTAAATTGCCATGCCACCCTTCTTGCTGCCAGTTAAACCCAAACTCATCGTGAAATGGACCAAATTACATTAAAATTTAATATTGGCTCGGACGTCTTTATTCATCACCATTTTTGCAGACTCTTTCTCTTTGCGTTCCATCGTGCATTGCCCAATCGGCTCGAGATTTTGTGCCTTTATTGCAATTTCAGGGTTAAAAATGATCGGACGGCGTTTAGCCGCCCATTAATGTTTCCAGCAGGTAGCGTCAAATGGCTGCCAAGAATCCTCCACGCGAGCTTCTCGTGGATTCATTTCATGTCACAAGTGGATTAGGTTTACGTCTAGCATAATAATCGAGCTATGTTGTCATTTCATGCAAATAATGACACCTTCTGTCAGAGGCTAGAAAAATTGACATTCAGTGCTTGACTCAAGCGCTGTACTCACGTTGAAAGGAGGTACGTATATGTTTATAAACGTCGGATTTACACAAAAGCCGAAGCCAAGAACCCCAGGTTGTATGGTGCATGTCTGTGTAAGACCATTTGATAGATAGATATCTCATGGGGAAAATTAAAAAAATTACCAGAAACTCTCATATTTCGCACATGGGGGATTGTGATTGTCTCTTTATTGCAGCTTAATATTCCATTCTTTTTCTTCTTTTGTGTGCAGCACATGGCTGTGAGTAGCAACAATGGCTGGGAGGGGGGGGGGGCTGTACCAATGATGCAGTTCTTCCTGTAGGAACAGTAATTTGGAAGTTTTTAATTATTATTTTGGGATTATAAGTATTTTTTAAAAACAGTAATTTGGTAACAGTAGTAATTTAGAATTTGTTCAAGGTCCTGGCGATAGCTCACCTATTCTTCATGAAGGACACTGTGGGATCTTTAACATTCACCAACTAATGTTGCCAGATGGGCCACCCAGTTTAATGTGTCCATCCAAGGGCACACACATTGATGCCTCGCCCTGCCTGTGAAACACCAGTATGACAGTTTGTAGCAGGGCAGAGATGCAAAATCAGGCTGGATGGCTCAGAGGTGAGTGAAGAATCCTTTATATGAAAACCTTCGCTCATTGAAGAGTGTATTCGATGTCATTGCCACATACAAGTCGAGATCCTCCACAGTTACACATTCAGAAAGATTCTCAGCACATCCACTGGCGTGTTTATGTTCGTTATTATTATTATTGCCATATGATACTAATATTACTAGGCCAAATAAAAAAAAGAAACACCAGTTGATCATCCAGATTTTCTTTCATTAGGAAGGAGGACGTCCTTTTTATTTGTTATTTATTATTATTATTATTTTCAAAATGGCCGGTGGCTTTTAGTTCCCGACAAAGGCCGGAGAGGAGATGGTAGAAGACATAAAGACCACTGACCTGCCTCTAGTGAGAGAGTGAGAAACCCAAGACTCAGTTTCATTGCAGGATATACAGTACCAGTGATCCTAAAAGCCTTGGTTTCCACAGCGTGAAGTCGAGCTAGGTGTGAGGCAGGAGCACCACTCCAGAAGTGGGGAGAGCAGTACTCCATCAGACTGTGGATGAAAGCTTTGTATGTGGTTAGAAGCTCAGGTTTGCCAAGGAAGTACTTTGCACGACAGAGGATGCCCAGTCGGCAACTCGCATTGGAAGCCAGCTTGGAGATGTGGCTTTCCCAGGAAAGATTGTGGCCGATAGCGAGAACCAAACCTTGAATGAAAGGACTTCTTCAAGGGGATTGTTGAGAAAGTAGATGGGGGGGGGGGTTCCAGATGGTCCTTCTGGAGAGAGATGGTGATGGTGTGAAATTTGTCAGAATTGAAAGACATGTTCCAAGTGTTTGACCAGCTTGTGATTTTATCCAGGTCTGCAGAGAGTGAAGAGGCTGCTGCCTGCCGATCAGAAAGAAGAGAGATGGTACAGCAGAGGGTGGAGTCATCAGCAAAGAGATGAAGAGGATTTTCCAGGGAATCTGAGAGATCATTGATGAAAACCAGAAAAATCACAGGGCCCAGAACGCTGCCTTGAAGAACTCCAGCCTGGACAGGAAGAGGGGATGAGAGAACTCCATTAAGAGCCACGTGTTGACTGCGACAGGAGAGGAAGTCTGCAAGCATTGAGTGGAGATTGCCTTGGATACCATGGGAAGAGAGTTTGGTGAGCAGGGCAGGGTGCCAGATCATATCGAAAGCTCACGATGTGTCTATGGAGATGGCTCTGATCTCATGTTTCGTATTTAAGACCTCCATCCATTGTTGGGAAAGCAGAAGCAGCATGTCCAGGGTTGAGTGACCTGGTCTAAGTCCAAATTTATGGTCGGAAATCAAGCCACTATCATTATTATTATTACTAGTGCGGGCCCGTAGGTGCGGGCCCGTAGGTGCGGGCCCCTCTCTCTTCGCCCTCTCCCCCCTCTCTCCCCCCCCTCACCCCCTCTCTCGCCCCTCCTCTCTCCCCCTCTCTTGAATTGTGACGCCCCCCTCTCTCTCGCCCCCCCTCTCCCCCCTCTCTTCCCCTCTCTCCCCCCCTCTCTCGTCCTCCTCTTCCTCTCTCCTCCCTCCTCTCTCCCCCCTCCTCTCTCCCCCTCTCTCTCGCCCCTCTGTAAAGTATTCACAAATGTCTACCAAGCACAACAATTAATTCAAACCTTGATGAAGAAGATGAAGAAGAACGATATCAAACTTTGAAAAGGCACATACTCAGGTCCCAGAGTCAATTGTGACATCATAAAAAAAGAGGAAGCATTGTGACGTTATTCGTGACGTCATAGCACCGTGTCCTGTCATTGGTTGGACAGACGTTATTGGTCATTATTGGTTGACAGACAATATATAGGTCGTTATTGGTTGACAGACACTGGTCATTGTAGCACGTTATTCTTTTTTATTACTGCCAATTATTGTGCTATTATTATTATTATTATGCTGTTATCATTATTCTGAGATTATCTTTGGAAAAAATGGCATGATAAGGTGATAAGGTGGAACGACACTTCAGCTACGATATATACACCTTTCCAACACTGAAAAAAGCAATAAAATGGCCGTAACTTGTGAACCGCTCGTCCGATTAATATCAAACCTTGAAAAGGCACATCCGCGGGTCCCCGCAATATTCCTGGCAAGTTTCAATCAGATCGGACTGGCGGTTGTCGAGAAACGGCGGTCGCAGACAGACAGACAGACACACACACACACAGATTGCTGGAATTATAGATAGATTATTATTATTATTGTTGTTCGACCCTTTTTTGGCCTTTTTAATATTTACTCTATTCCATTTTAACATTTTTTTCTCACCAACTACTTGTCCGATTGACAAAATTTTAAGGATAGGAGCGGATAATTTTCAGGGTAAGAGCCCCCCCCCACCCCACCATGGATAATATTTTAATTATAATTGTGACATCATAGGTCACGTAATACGGCAGCCATATTGAAGTAAACGCAAAAAATTAAAGCATTATATCTCTTCAACTGATCAGAAAAATTTGAAACTTACACATCTCATTCTAGAAAAAGAGCAATCAGTGATTGCAGATCCTCACCAGGACATGTTTTGTGTGGTGTTTGTGTGGCGTTTGTGTTCTGGTGTGTTATGTAATTAACAAGAGACATAACTAGAACTGCCACTTTAAAACTACAGGCAGTGATGACTGGGTACCAAGACGTTCCACTTTGATGCAACCCGCTTTGATTGGAGACCTGAACCTGACCCTTGACGTTTTTTTTTATTGTTCAATTAAATTTAGAATTGGATTAAAATAAATTCAATTCAAATCAAATGGAAGACGAAATAGGAACAGTCCTGCATTGAAGTAATCATAAGGAACCCAAACTAGCAAAAAGAGAAGATGAAGTAATCATAAGGAACCCAAGCAAGCAAAAAGAGAAGATGAAGTAATCATAAGGAACCCAAACTAGCAAAAAGAGAAGATGAAGTCATCAGGGGAACCTGGATAAGATTTACATTTCAGCTCCTCCTCCTCTACTGGATCTGAACCAAAATTGAATTGGCTTGTTCTTGTCACTGAACCAGCTCAAATCCACCTAATTTTGTTATTACTCATCCACAACTATTTGAGATATTGTGATAGACATCGTTTTTGGCCCGATCTCTCAGTTTTAGAAATTAGGCCTATGTTGACCTTTTGACCTTAAAAAAATAATTGGTGATTGAATTCATTGATTTGATATGCAAATCCTGTTCAAATTTCAAGTCAATCGGATGAAAATTGTCAATTTTAGAAATTCGGCCTATGTTGACCTTTTGGCCTGTATTGACCTTAAAGTAATAGTTGGTTGAATTCAGTGTCCTGATGTGCAAATCCTGTTCAAATTTCAAGTCAATCGGATGAAAATTGAGGATTTTAGAAATTTAAAAAACGTTGATGACCTTTGGCCTAGAATGACCTTTTGACCTCAAAAATAAATAGGATTCTGTTGGACGACCAACTCCACCATTTGGTGAAGTTTCATGAAGATCAGTTTAAAATTGTGACCTGTCGGTGATTAAAATTGTGAGCGGACAGATAAGCAAACGAATGACAATTCACTCACGGAGTGACACTTGGCTAAACGGAACGGCACTCGGTCAGGTGACATACCTCTGCCAGGCTGAAAAATTTACATTTTATATGCCACCGATAGGTCGGATCTCAATCCGGACTTTAACCAAAAATCGAATCGGCTTGTTCTTGTCACTTAACCAACTTATCCACCTAGTTTTGTCATAACTCGTCTACAACTTTTTGAGATCTCATGCGATACCATCTTTTTTGGCCCCATCTCTCAGTGGTGAAGAATCACTTGAAAAACCCTCGGATTCAGATCCGGATTTCGATATTCACAAAAATCTAATCAATTTGTCATCATCACACACCCAACATGTCCATCAAGTTTCATCCGAATCCGTGAACAACTTTTTTGAGATATCATGCATTATCGTTTTTAGCCCCATCTGTCAATGGTGGAGAATCAGTTTAAAAATCAAATAATTCTCGCATCCAGATGTGGATTCGAATCTTCACCAAGATTGAATCAATTCTTCTTCGTACCACTCCCAACCTGTCCTCCAACTTTCGTGTGAATCCATTCATAATATTTTGAGATATTGTGCTATATATCGTTTTTGGCCCAATCTCTCAATAGTGAAGAATCATTTAAAAAAATTCTCAGATTAGGATCCGAATTCGTCATTTTTCTCAAAACTGCTTGGGATAAGCTGTTTTATTCTCTCTCTGTAGTTTCCTATCTTTTAGTGTTCAACTGTGGCCTCACTGCTCCACTGTTAGTTCGGACCTTTTTACCTTCTGCAGTTCAATCTTCCATCAGGCACAATGTCGAATTAAAATTAAATGGCACAAAATCAGCGCAGCATCAAATAATATCAAATAATCTTTAAGAGCTGTTGTCTTTTGTGACGAATATTTAAACACACCAAAAGAAGAGGTGTGTGTATCATCGTAGAACGCAGGCATCTGAATCAACACACAAAACACATGGAACTTACAAGGAAATATTATTTGAAAAACTCTGCACAGAAGGACGTGAAGCCCTTGATGCTGTATCACATTCATATCACCCCCCCCTCCTCCTCCTCAAACTAATCACTCCATCCACCATAGCACACAACCTCGATTACATCAACACTACAGAAACAATCCAATCCGACATCCATTCCATAGGCTAGGAGTCGGGAAACTTCACAGATTGGACATCAAGAACCATTGCATATGGAGGTTATTACCTCCGCCCCCGAAGGTGAAGGAGGTTGTGTTTTCACCTCTCTCTCTCTCTCTCTTCTCTCTTCTCTCTCTCTCTCTCTCTCTGCAGGATATCTTAAAAAGTTGTGGATGAAATTTTGTGGACAGGTTGCGTGTGTGACAAGGACGAACTGATTAGATTTTGGTGAAGATCTGGATGCGGATCCAACTACTAGAATTTTTTAAATGATTCTTCACTATTGAGCGATAGGGCCAAAACGATTTATATATATATATATATATATATATATATATATATAATATATATATACATACATACATACATATACATATATACATATACTGTATGTATATATATATATATATATATATATCAAAAGTAGTGGGCAGATTCGGCCGAAACGTGGTGGACACGTTGGGTGTGTGACAAAGAAGAATTGAATGAATTTTGGTGAAGATGTGGATCCAGATCCGGATCCAATAATTTTTAAAGTGATTCTTCACCATTGAGAGATTAGGGCCAAAAACGATATATAGCAAGATATTTCAAAGATGTATTGGGCCAGATATGTTCTTGTGCATCAGGCATTATGTGGAGGAGGTATGCGCTCTACCGAGTGTGCTTTTCGTGTTAATCTTTTTTTCGAGGTGCTGGATCAACAATTCAATACAGACAACGCTCGACACACCCACAACTCGGATAACAACAACCATAACGCCACTGATATTTAATGACAAGATTTAAACTCCATTTACAGTGCCAACACAAGGTACGTCGAAAAATTAACAATGCTTGATTTACAAGACGTCCCCGTTTGGGATCTATGTGCTCTGTGATGTTGGAATCGAACATAATTTAGACATAAATTAATGGCATTTCCTAGACTGAGAATTTGAGGATAAGCCACTGGGTGCAAGAATGGCACATGATGGAGCCAGTTGTTGATTGATAAAAAAAAAAAAACACTCAGCACGCTTGGTGAGCTCATATCGCCCAGGGCAGTGGAAACAGACGAGTAGAACATCAAAGTCCAGTTTCAATACACCCTCCACCCAATCCCTCCCCACCCCACATCGTGTCAGCCCCATTCCGAGGACATGCTTTTATAAGGCTGTCACATCCAGTTGTGGTCTTCAAGCACCATGAGGATCCATTTTTCTCAGCACTTGCTTCAGATTGCCTAAAGCAAGTTGGTATTAAAAGGGAAGAATAAATCCAAAAACACATCATGATGTATATTCAAACATATATATATATATATACAAATAAATATCAGTGTGTGTGTCTCCTCCAAGAAACATAGCAGCCAGAAACTTTACATGCATACGAAGAATACTCCAAGGAAGTGCAAGAGTGAAAATTGGGTGTTTGGGTTAATTAAAACACCCCTCTTGAAGATAATTAATAACCTTATTTAATTATATCCTTTATCAGGTGCATCCTCGGTCACCGCTCTCTATGGGGTCTTAAGGCGTATCCAAGGTAACCTCATTGTGGTCTGAAGCCGCCGTGTTTTTAGGCCTGCTCATCTCTGCCTTGACTTGGAACAGGACAAAACGATTTCTTCACGATGAAGTTTTTGTTTTTTTTTCTCCACTTTCCTCACTCATATTATCAAATTCTTGTTCAGCACAGCTACAAATCGCTGGGGATATTGTAATGCTTATTAATGCCCGGAGACACCAGCGATCGTGGCGTTATTTCATTTCTGCACATGCGATAACTGCGAGAATCTCTTAAATTAAGAAAAATTACAAAATATAAGCTCCAGAATCGAAATTAGAAGCAGTTACGACTCCTAAAAAAAGTAGTCATTTGTCCATTTCAGACATATTTGACATTGCAGGCATCTACGCAATATATTGCAATATGAATATATGTACGAGGTATGTTTAATATGAAGGTTCGGTGATTGCTAATTGCGTGCCAAGCGAGCCGTTTCTTATCAACCTATTTGTTGGAGTGCTTAAGTAACTTTGCGAGCACTCTACAATACTCGCACTGTCACTGAATACTTTCTATCGATCGACTTGAACAAAGCTCATGGTCACTCGGCTGAACTGGCCACATGTTGTTCTGCGGTGAAACATGCGGGGGTGGTTCGCTGAAAATGTGAAAAAAAAATTCCATTTCCTCTTTTTGTTCATTCTTCCATTATACGACCTATCACTTCGGCATTGATAAATACAAATAAAAGTTAAACGTTTCATTCTTAAAAGTTTATTCAACCGTTTTTCTTGGTGAAGCCTCTTGGTGCACGTTCTTCAAGTTTCAATGGCGATACCGCGGTTCTATATAGGAGGTCGGAAGGTAAAATAAATGATTTAATCACAATGAATAAAAAATGTTTTCAGTTATGAAATAATGAATTGCCACATCATGGCAGGAAAGCCGAGAGGCACGCATGCTCGCTCTGTGTGGCCTGGATTTGAAACTCGACCCAGCTATAAACTGTCATCCCAATGTTTCATAGGCAGGGTGATTCATCATTGTGTCTGTTGTCTCTTGGATGGATGAAAAACTGGGCATCACATTTGCTGGAATCACTCACCCCTCTCACTCCCTCACCCCTTTCCCTCTTCCCTCCCTCCCCTCTATCACTCCTCTGCCTCTGTCACCTCATCCCAACCCTCTTCCTCTTTCTGAGGCCAACCCCTACCTCTCTCTCTCTCAGATCCCTCACTCCTCCCCCCCCCCCTTTTCCTCTTCCCTCCTCTATCTCTCTCCCACACCTCCCTTGCTCCCCCAAGCCTCTTCTGGTCCCCCACCCTTCCTCTCTGTTGAGTGGACTAGTATGTACAAATCAGATTTGGAGTGAGCTGAACGGTGGGATGCAAAGATTGTTGCATGTTCGAGCATGCGTGCATGCATGCAGGCCGACCTTTGCCAGGAAGAGAGGGTGGTTTAAAAAATGCTCCCACCCCTGGTCTCAAGTGTCTGGTGTGTGTGCTTGTGTGTGTGTGTGTGTGTGTTGTGTGTGTGTTGTGTGTGTGTGTGTGTGTGTGTGTGTGATGCGTGCTGTGCGTGCGTGCGTGCGTGTCTACATATGGGGTTTCAGAATATGGAATGGAATTCACCCAGGGTGGGTTAAAAGTATCCACCTTCATTTCAGTAGGAGGTCATGATTCATGGACCAAGCTGTGAAGTTTTCTGTTCTCAAAGTTTTGTGCCGAGGGCTCTCTTCACGATTGTTGTTGAGCCCCAGACAGCTTCCAACTGTAGTTTCTTTGTAGTAATTTTCCCAGGGATGGTTTTTAATATCTCTGTGAGGTTCTTCATTATAATTCCTGCAGCTCCAACTATCGCTGGTGCAACTTTGGTATTCTTCAGATTCCAGAATTTTTTCACTTCATTCTTGAGGTCTTGGTATTTGATCATTTTCTTGTTTTCTGCATTGTTTAGTCCAAAATCACTGGCATTAACATCCCAATTAGCAATGCCTTCTTCTCTGTTTTTGCACCAGAGTATGATATCCGGTCGCAATGCTTTGTTTTTGATGTTCACGCTCGATGGGATCATTTGATTGTACATGAGCGGTACTTCCATGTTTTCAGTGATTACTTTTGGTTTATGTTCCCACAAATTAACTGGAACTGGGATAGCAAAGCTTTTGTAGATGTGCCATCATATTACTTTACAAACTCTGCTGTGTTGTTATGTGTTCAGCTGTTCTGACAAGAGTTTTCTTTTTGTGTTCGGTCATGAAGCATCACATATCATTCTTTTGCTAACCCCACCCCCACCCCCTCACTCTGTCTTTCGTGTCTCGATGTCCCTGTCTCTGTCCTCTCTCTCCCCCCCCCCTCCACCAACCCCTCCCTCCTGCAGTGTATAGCAATGTTTGGTGAGCATTGCTCTCCCCCCATCCCTTTCCTCACTCTTTCCCCTTCCTAGTTCTCCCCTCCTCCCTCGGTCTCTACTTCCTCTCCCTCCTTCCTCTCCTCTCGTCCTCCTCTGTCCTCTCCCTTCCCTCCCTCTGTCCTCTCCTCTTCACTCCCTCCATCCTCTCGCCCCCCATCTCTCCCTTCCCCTCCCTCTGTCCTCTCTCTCCCCTCCCTTCCCTCCATCCTCTCTGCTCGCCTCCTTCCCGTCGTCCTCTCCCCTCCCTCCATCCATCCTTCCCTCTGCCTCTCTGCCTCATCTCTTCCTCTCTCTCTCTCTCTCTCTCTCTTCTCTCTCTCTCTCTCTCTCTCTCTCTCTTCTCTCTCTCTCTCTCTCTCTCTCCTCTCTCCCCTTCCTGCCTCCTCTCTCTCCCCTTCCACTCTCCTCTCTTCCTCTCTCTTCCTCCCCTCCCTCCTCTCTACCCCGCCCCCCTTAATACCCTTGTCAGCAAAGCAACTGGTTGTATTTGCTGGTGTACTTATAAATGCCAATGTATGTATCTCCTCCATAACTCCAAAGCCATGAAACCTAGCAGGCTGAAACTTTCCTTGCATACTAAGGGAACCCCACGGAAGTGCATAAGTGAAAATTGGGTTTCTGGGTTAATTAAAACACCCCTTTTGAAGATAATGAATGGCTTTATTGAATTGCATCCTTTATCAGGGGATCGTCGGCCCCCTCGCTCTATGTGGGGCCTTAAGGCGTTTCCTACCTTAACTTGATGGGGACTGAAGCTGCATGTTTTTTGGCCTGCTCAACCATGCCTTGACTTGGAACAGGCCACAATTATTTCCCAAAGAGAAAGTTTTTTTTTTTTTTCCTCACTCATGTTATCGAATGCCTCTTCATCATAACTACGAATTGCTGGGTATAGTGCAATACTTATAAATGCCCAGAGACGTCAGGGTTCATAGCTTTATTTCTTTTCCGCCCATGTCATAACCTCGAGAATCTCTTACCTCAGTGGAATTACAATACTTAAGCTCCAGAATCGAATTCAGCAGCAGGTCCGACTCATAAAAAAAGTGTTCATTTGTCCAATTCAGACATTGCTTGGGCGTTTCCTGGTGCATAGTTTTATCGATGGCAATTGGTAATCGCTTGCCAAACCAGGCATTCCACTGGAGTGCTTGCTTGAGTACTTAAGCCACTTAAAGAGTGCCCTACAGTCGATAGCGAGACAGTTCGTATCCTGATCGGGATGTACAGTCGGCACTTACTATACAAGGTAGAGGTACGTATACAGCATACACAGACGGAGTACACATGAGTAGATTTGGATCTGGAGAGACTCTCTGTGGGTGTGTGGGCATGCCATGCTGTTGTGGACGCTGTGGTGGCAAAGTTTCATCCCGTATCTTATGGAGATTTCATTAACTTTTCCTTTGGCCTCGTTACAGTTTCTGAAGCATTTGGTGATCGGATGTGCTTCACAAAGGAAAGATGTTTCTCATTGTGAGTTTCAAATCAAAGATATTTGATAACACCCTATTTCAATGATGTGATTTGACATTTATTTTGCTTTTGCAAAATAAAATAAAAAAGCACTCCTCTATTTGACCTCGAGTACCAGCATGTGACCGGAAATGAGTGGTCGTATCGAAGTAAAAACTGGACATGTGTCGAGGTTCAGGGTCGATTGTGCCTGAAGAAGCCAGCTGTGAAGCTGGTGAAACGTTGAAAGAGACAGGGTCTGCTCTTGCTTTTTTGCTCAAATTAGCGGAGTCGATCTAATTTTTACTTTTGGTTGGAAGCGCCTTCTTTTTAAAAAAGTGTGTCATCCCAACAGCCCCAATCATATGCATGTACATATATATATATATATATATATATATATATATATATATATATATATGTAAATATATGTACATATACAAGTAAATATATATACATATATGAGTACATATATATATATATATATACACACATATAAATATACATATATAATTATATAAAGATACAGTTTTTATTAGTGGACGCAGGTTACCGAGGGGAGGGGCCTGGCGTGCCAGTGTAGTGTTCAATGGGACCGGGTGCCCGAGCAGTGGGACACGGGGCGCCAAAATGCCAAGTGGGCATCGAGGGGGGAGTGCCAGTGAGGGCATCCCCCATGTTAGGGTGAGGAGCAGGCAAGCTCGGAGGCAGCTCCAGCGACCCGGGGGTGCTCATGGTGAGTATGCAGGTGGGCAGACCTGTTAGTGGAGCCACACTACCCAGCCACGAAATTGTGCGATGGCACAGAAAGAAAATTTGGTGGGCAAGGCCCAAAATTGTGAGAGCACCAACACGTCGGCGATGGGAATTTGGGTTTTTAGAACCCCATAGTTTAACAAAGGCCTCTTGGTTGGGTATAACCCCGGGCAAAGTTTAAAAGTGTTACAATATTAGCGTAATTAGGATTGATGAAGACCCCTTCACACCATCCACTGTCGGGATGATCGCCGGCTTCTGGACTTGCCCTCCTGTTGGACTTGAGAATGAGTCGTGTCACGATGTAAGTGTGAGATTGCATGTAGTTCTGCTCTTCCTTTCCAAGGAACCTTGGG
>CM068952.1:82834165-82845110 GCA_035128595.1 Eptatretus atami
CCACTCTCTGATACTTGTCTGCGATGGCGGATTCCTTGCATACCTTGTACGGAAATTACGCTGAACTTGCGTGTCGGATCTCATCTCGATGAACCCATTCAACGCACAAAGCTTAATATGTGGTCGCAATTTTCTTTTACATTAAACCACTCGACCTGAAAATAAAGAAAACTTATACATGAGTTTCTGTATCATATAAAACAAAGGGTATCAATGTATCTTTTATGGTACTAAATATATGAACAACCAAAGTTGTCCAGGTCTTTTTGGAACACCTGTATATACTGGTGACCTACCAAAGACAGCAGGTGGGATCATCCCAATGTAGTGCAGGTGAGAATTCAAGTGGAATCTTCCTGCACAAAACCGTTTCGAATCTTCACTGCGATCAGTCTAAACTCTCGGGAATTTGATGGGGAAAAAAGAATAGGATGAAGTAAAGTATTTAGTGCACTCATTCGTGTCAATGTGCCGGCGTGTGGAAGGAAAGGTTCCGATAAAGAAATCGATTTTCATCCTGAAGCTTGCTTTGGGCTGGAGGAGGTCTCTCTCTATCTCTATCTCTATCTCTATCTCCATCACCCTCGCTCGTCGGTTCTCCACTGCCAAAGCAATCATCCGACAAGGATTACACTGTAACAAGGGCAGGAATTTATGATAGGTCCACTGTACGGCGATTACTCAACGATTCGCCAGAGAGGGTCTTCAACTTACAGCCACCAATTGCCAACATAAACGTCCATCCGAGGGACGTCACCCTTTGTGAAGACCCGATGAGACAGTATATAATCGGGTCAGGAATCGAACTCGAACTCGGACTCGACAGGTAAGTGTAGCACGTGTGCACCACGTCGTGTGGGGATTTTTGAAGCCGATGGTGTGCGACATCACTTGCGTGTTCTCTGTGCGCTCTGTTCCCACGTTGCGCATCATCGTAGCCGCTGTGCGCAGCGTTTTTGCTCATTTATGCACCATAAACAAATCGCTTGGACCCATTTCGCACCATTTCGCAGGCTGCATGCTTGTCCGACACACTTCCGTCCCGGGATTATTCTTCGAGTAAAATCGATTGTCGACGTCGCAGAGAGCAGAGCGGTGAGCTGGAGCCGCGGGGTGCGGCCGGGCAGGGAGCGCGGTGCGGGGAGACTGTGAGAAGGGGTAGTGGGGAGCGGAGGGGAGCGGGGGGGGGAGGAGGAGGGACGTCCGTGAGACTCCGTGCCTCCGGCAGATAAGCTCGCCGTACGGGGTGAGTGAGTTCGCGCCGCTCGTGCCTGGCGTCGGTGACTCGTGCTGCACATCGCGAGCCCGGCTCGAATTGCTGCGGAACTTCGCGCCAAAATTCCCGCTGTTTCTGGTACGAGTTTATCGGCGATAATGGCGTTCATGTGTTCGTTTAGAACGATTATTTATCGGTAATTAGAGCGCCACGGAATGCGCTCTGCAATGTTTTTCCCGTGCAGTTTGCTACGGAGCTCTATGTACGTGCCAGCACGGATCGTGCACGAATCGTACTGTGTGCGCGTGCCGTAGGAGCCGTGCACCTGGGTTATCTAGATGATGCAGTGTGCGCTCCTGTGTCTTGTCTGTGTCCGCGCAGGGCTCACCGTGCGGCGCACGCCAGCCCGAGCGCCATTCCTGGCCGCGCGATGCGCGCCGAGACCTGCTCACCACGGGCGGCTGGCTCGCCCCCCACGCCCGACGACCGCACGGGCATCAAAAGACCGACCCCCGAGGGTGCGGGATCTCTACCCGGGGTCAATTCCCCCGGCGCAGCGCCTTGGGGTCCACCGGCGTGCTGTGAAGGATGCACTAGCCACCAGGGGGAGACCAAGCGGAGCGGATCATCACCCAGCAAGGCAAGTCGCTCAGACAGAGCAACATATGCTGGAGAGGCTGCGTTTTCAAAAGGCGAATGGTACCGAGAGGGCACGGTTCTTGGTTCACAGTGTGCATTTGTCTAACGTGCCGTGAGCAGTGCCGCAACGTGAGAATACACGAACTTACCGATTAATAGACATTCAGAAAAATTGCAATATTGTAAGGGATCGTGGTCTGCACGTAAGATGTGTCGTAACAAAGTTCGTGATTGCGTGTTAATGTGAGATTTTTCTATCATTATTATTATTATTATGATTATAATTATGGTTTTTTTTAAAACATATTATTTAAGTGGTACGTTTGTCATTTCTATTTTTTCCATTCCTGTGTTTGAGTGTTGTCAAATCCAATGAAAACCACTGTGTTTGTTGGTGTGTATCGGTGTGTATTATGTGTTGTGCGTCTGGCCCTTCATGCATGTCTTCGCGTCAATTTGTTTTGCTCCTCTGTCGTTTTGAGTGCAAATGAACAAGTATCGAGTATGAGGGTGCTCAACCTCATCGTGAAAGGGATTTCAGCGATCCTACAGTTGTACTTCAAATATTTTCCCTTCTGGTGCTTTGCCACCAGCAGGAGGCACTGCATCATGGAGCATGCTCTCCACCAAGGGGAGGATCAAGCTGACTTTTTCATCTGGATATGACCTCGATTTAGTGTGTATACTGTGTGTGTGTACATATACATATATATATATATACATATATATACATTATACATATACATTATACATATACATTATACATATACATTATACATATACATATATACATATACAAATACATATATTTACCTATATATATACCTATACATATACATATATATATACATATACATATACATATAATTTTTATTTTTTTCAAACAAGAAGGCACTTCCAACCAGAAAGTAATAAACTAGATAGATTCCGCTAATTTGAGCAAAAAAGCGAGAGCAGACCCGGTCTCAGGAAACGTTTCACCGGCTTCACAGTTTGCTTCCTCAGGCGCAACAGACCCCGAACCTCGGCACGTGTCCGGTTTTTTTCGATACGACCGCTCATTTCCGGTCACCGTGCTGGTGCTCGAGTCAAATGGAGGAGTGTTTTTTTTTTATTTTTGCAAAAGCAAAAACAAACATCAAATCACAAAAGAGCAGAGCATCCTTTAATTATGTGATTTGAAGTTTGTTTTGCTTTTGCAAAAAAAAAATAAAAAAGCACTCCTCCATTTGACCTCGAGCAGCAGCACGTGACCGGAAATGAGCGGTCATATCGAATAAAAAACCGGACACGTGCCGAGGCTCAGGGTCAGCGAAACGTTGAAAGAGACCGGGTCTGCTCTCGCTGTTTTTGCTCAAATTAGCGGAATCTATCTAGTTTTTACTTTTGGTTGGAAGCGCCTTATTCTTCTTTTACAATGTGTCATCCCAACCGCCCCAATCTTATACAAAATTGTATATATATATATATATATATATATATATATATATATATATATATATATATTATATATGACCCAATTACATCTCTCACAAAATCAATTACCCCAGGTGGCTAGGATTATCAAATAAATTAACGCCCATGTTCTTCTCGCCAAAGACAGCTGCATAAAATACCAAGAAAAGCTGCACAATGTCTTGCGTCTCAAACCTTACCTGGGTTCCTCTACAGCTGCAGACATTCACAAGTAGTGTATATGTATATACATATAATATATATATATATATATTATAATATATATATTATATATATTACATTTGCAAAAGTAATTTTCTCAGCTTGTACTTTGCCTGTACAGTGTGTGAAATTTCCTCATTAAGACCCATCCTGACCTCTAACACCCACAGGGATGAGGGCACCAGATGATCAGATGATATTTTATAAATTATTATTCTTGGGTACATTTGCCTGTCTATCTCCCGATTATAAATTTCCTCATCCATGTCACACACATTCAATATTTGAAACCCCTCGCCGAGTATCAATGCACCCCAACTTTGCACCCACGCTTTTCTCGCAAAGCAAACATTTGGTGTTCTGTGAAAACCCTGGCTACTATTGAACTGGTGAGGGTGGAAACGTTAAAAAAAAAATCATTCACGCAGCTGAGTCACCAAGCATCTCACTACAAACCGGTAAGATAAATACGTTAAGAGTCCACATGAGCTCAGTCCATCTGATGGTGTCGCTTTCTCAACTGAGCTTCAAAGTCCCTTTTACGGGTCTATTTGCTTCCGACAGTTTTTCCATTGCTGTGCACTATTGTTTACCCCATGATATATGCATTCCTTATTCGTATGGATTGGTCACCAATATCTTCAGCATTGCTTCATGTCAGTTTCCTGTGACTGCTTAAATTACCTGGGTCTTTGGCAGCAAAGCACCAAATTCATTTCCTGAGGATTGCTGAACCAAATCATTCCATCAATCATGTACATACACACATGATGGAAGGATCATCACTGAGACTTCAATTTCTGGGTTCACATGGTTGTTAAAATGGCTGTGATTGTAGAGCTTCCACATCTTCGAACCTGTTGTCCTTGAAAGGGATTAATATATTTATGATACCTCATCACCCTTTGGAAAAGTAAGCCGCCTAATTAGACCCTAAATTTAATCAATGGTCTAATATATATGGATGATACAAATACTTTGATATCATGTCGTGGGAGGTATTGTTTGGCTTTGGTGGTTCACATTCACTGTATTATAATAACGTGTTAAGGTAACCTGTAAGGTCAGTAAACACTTTTGTTCTGTAGATCTGATATGTTTGTCTCTAATTGTGCAATCAAAAGGGTTATGTGTTGGATGTGGGTGTCAGAATCATTCTCTCATCTCATGTTTCCTGATGACTTGTAAGTTTGAGCCTGCTTATCGTGATATTGCTCTTACAGGATGGGGTTGATCTCGACATTATCTGACAAAAGTGGTTCTTATGGTTAATGCTGATGATAACGTCACTCCAAACATTGCTGTTAATATATTTCACCAACTGTTGTGATGGCTGTGAGTCATACCAACTCAGAATGTATCAAAAGCTCTGTTGAACAGGGACCTGTTTCCAAGGTGTTGTTTTTCAGAAATGGTTATGTCTATTTTCTGCTATAGTTAGAAGAGGCATGTCACTGCAAATGAAACAACACAAATTCTTATCTTTGATATCTTTCTGTCTGCTATTACTCCCTCCATCCTCCTCCAAGCATTCACACCCAACTGAATTCTCCTCGGCACCTCTGCCTCGGACTTACCATCCATGGTCACGATTCCCCCCAGATACTCAAACCTATTTCCCTGTCTGATCTCCTTCCCCTCAAACCTAACATTAATTTATTTCCTCTGCTGCCTGACCCACATCACCCCAGTCTTCTCCATACTCATCTTCAGCCCATGCTTCCCAAATGCCTCCCTCCACTCCCCCAGTACTTCCTGCATCCCCCACCTACTCTCCACCACAACAGCCAGATCGTCCGCATACAATATCTTCTCCATACTACCCTTCAAGTTCACCTTCTTGCTTTCCAGCTCCATCACCATGATAAACATGAG
Organism: Eptatretus atami; assembly: GCA_035128595.1. Taxonomy (NCBI): domain Eukaryota; kingdom Metazoa; phylum Chordata; class Myxini; order Myxiniformes; family Myxinidae; genus Eptatretus; species Eptatretus atami. Next base: position 82,839,573 of record CM068952.1, read on the forward strand.
TTGGCTGAGAGTGCTTACCTACCTCAAACCGATGTTCATGCTGAACTCCTTTGACATCCTAGGAACAACCAAAACTCTTCTCTTGTTCCCATGTTCATCCCTTACACCAACCGAACATCTGCTTCTGGCACTCCCATCCATTTCAGTGTCGCCATCACCATCTCTCTCAGGACAGTGTCGTAGGCCTTCTCCAGGTCCAAAAATCCCAATGCTATTTCACCTTGCAACTCCAACCTCTTCTCCACCAGCTGTCTCAGCGTTAACATCCTATCCATCATCCCCCTACCCTTTCTAAACCCCATGCTGCTTTTCTCTGATCTCCATCTCCACACTCTTTCTTATCCTCCCATCCAGAATCTTCTCCAGCACCTTCATTACATGACGAAGGAGTGTAATACCCCTGTAATTCCCCGGATCTTGAAAATCTGCCTTCCCCTTCCATATCGACATAATTAACACTGTCATCTACTCCTCCAGAATTTAACCCTCTCTCATACATACATTCAACAGCCTCTTCGTCCAACTGACTCAGACTTCTCCTGCTGCAATTATAATATCTGTACACACCTCATCAATGCTTGGCACTTTTCCCTTCTTAATTCTCTTCAATGCCGTCTGCACTTCCTCCTCTGTGTTCTTCACCAACTCCACTTTCTCCTCCACATAACATGGTAACTCCAGCTCACTGCTGTTTCCTTCCTGGTCCAACAGCTCTTTGAAATACATTTACCTCAACACTGCCCCCCTCTCTGTTATTCGCCTCCTGCCACTATCCTTAATCACCAACCCCCCCGCCAAACCCTTTCACGTCCTCATTATCCTCTTCCCTGTTTCCCTGTCCCAAGCCAATTTGTAGATTATCTTCCTCCCACCATCCTCTTCCAACTTGTTGTATACCTCCTCTTCCATATCATTCCTCACCTTATCCACAGCTCTCCTTGCTGCTTTTTTCTTCTGCCCATACAGGTGCAGCAACCCCGCATCCAGCTGCCTCCCTTTATCCTTGATATTCTCTATCCTCTTCCAAACCTCTTTCTTTTCACCAACTGCCTTCACGACCTCCTCTGTCCACCATACCTGGTTTCTATCCCTCGACGATGGATACACCCTTTCCTGATGTCCTTCCACCCCAAACTTCTGAAATTCCCCTAAACGCCTCTCCATACTTCTTCCACTCCTCCTCCAAGACTCCAGCTTCTTCGCTAAGTTGCTCGTACATGGCCCTCATCCTCTACTTGTACTCTATCTACTTGTTTCCCCTAGCCTTCCCCCACCTAATAATCTTCTGACCACCTCCTCTATACCTCCCCCCCCTTTCCTTCGTCCATACCACAAACACCATAGGCTTGTGCTGGGTGGTAACATTCTCTCCCGCCACTACCTTACAATCCTTGACTCTCCAAAACTGTCGCTTCCTTACCATCACCAAATCTAATTCTGTTCAATGCTGTCCACTCCAATAGATAATCTTGTGACTTTCCTGCTTTTGAAAGAATGAACCAACTATGGCCATCCCATTCCTCACCACCAGATACAATGGCTCTCGACCCTCTCTATTCCTCATAATGTGGGCAGTCCAGTAAACCCATCAATAATTTTTTTAGTTGGACAGGTGTTGGCACAAAAGCACCCCGTCTTATGAAATATACCAGCTGTGACATCTTTAATGTCCACAAGTAAGAGTATTACAAAGATTGAAGACTTTTGGAGGAGCTTGTATGGAAATCACATGCAGGGCAAAGACATTAGTAGATATCAGTGTACCTTGATCATGTGAATTACAAGGACATGTAGTAAATGAGATTTGAACCTGGTTCAAAGTATCACGAACCATGAAATCAATGAATAGGCCATGAACATGGACCTATCTATCAAGAACATGGACCCATCGTAAGGACCTAAAATAGAGCACAAAAATTGCTCCCCAAGTCCCAGCATCAGATACATAGCTTTTGACAGTATGTGGACAAAGTGAACCCCGACAACTTTAACTGTCTTGGGAGTTAAAACGTAACAACGATGTGAAGCAGTCTTTACCCACAAACCCACTTTCACTGTTTGGTGTTTAAAACAAAAATGTTATTAATAAATCCTTCTTTATTTGTCATTCAATGATGCTGCACAGATTTTTCTGCAGGAGGATTTTTTTAATGTTTGTTTATTAGATACTTCCCCATGCACTGGCTCGAAATGCAGTTTTGATTAGAATGTGTTATGCCTACTCAAAGGGAACTACTCGCTGTTTCTCTCCAGAAGTTAAGGCTCAACAAAGGTTTTATACTTACTCCACACATGTGAAGCAAAAAGCAGGGTTAAGCAATTGGTTCACTTCTGTCTGTGTCTGTCTGTCTGTCTCTCTTTATGTCTGTCTGTCTACAAAAGTCAGTTTATGATCGAGCAACAACTGACTTTCAATTGAATCTTGTATTTTGAACATTAATCGGAAAATGAATCTGTAGTTAAGCAGTACTTTGACTCTGAATTCGTCCCAATCACACATGCACAGAGAGGAGTGAATTTATATTTATATATTTTTTACTCTGGCAGTCTGGTTGTCGAACAATATTGAAAATCATTACAAACAGGACACTTACTGTTGATAAGGATGCCATAAAGGCCACAAACAACAGGCACGAAGAACTAATGTAACGTGTTTGATTAGGTGGTGTGAAAGACGCTGCATTAACAGCGGTAAACTTCCGAAGTTTTTTTTCGAAACCCTTAAAACCTTTATTTTATTTAAATTTGATTATATAATATGTACTTGAACACGGTAGAACGCAAATCGCCTTCTTGGTACTTTCAAAACTCTTCCCTTTAGCAGCAATTGGACAAAATATTACGGCATATTATGTCATCACGACCAATCAAATTTGCCACTCACAGACCCCATCCATGTCCTCGTTTCTCAAGTCTGCATGGAGGTAAGGTGTTCTATGAACTCTCTAATCAATTAATATCTGTTTTAGCATACAAATGCATCGTTTGTTCAAAGCTACGTATCTGATGAAACATACGGAGCATTTTCTTTTGTGCTCCATTTTATGTCCTTAAAATGAATGCGTCAATGTTCTTGATGCATTATGGCTGTGGACAGGTGTATAACTGATTGACATGTTTTCCACCACTTTGTAATGTTGTGAGATGTTGAGGGAAATTGCTCGATCAGATGCAGATAGAGATTGTTTTTCTCCTCAAACTTGGTGGAGAGAACATGTTTGTGCCATATTTTACAATGGTAAAACCGTGTGACTATCGTGTAATTATAGAATCCGCTACACTTGAGGGACTTTGTCACATTTCATAGGCAATATAAACTGACACCAGACATTTCAACAGCTTTGGAAAAAAAAAAGTCGAAGAAACACAATGTGTTTTATTAATAGAAATATGAATATGAATGTGCTGGTGTAATTTAGTTAAATTTTAAAATTTGTCTATGAGGCAGTGTTGGAACGATAATACATTAAGGGTGACTAACTAACGATGCACACCACCTGTGAAACCATTGCCATGGATACCAGAGGCAAAAATGTAACAAAAACAGAGAATATGAAACAAACAGAGGCACATGGAGAGGTCACACAGAACAAGACAGGAAAGCTTGATACCCAAACAGCACATGAGGTCAAAACCAGAAGGGCGGGACCATCCTAAGGCCAAAAATCTATTCACTTCCTGTTGTCCTATAGGATTACAAAGATACCCTTCCTGTCCACTCCTAAAGAGTTACAAAGCACATGGTTTAGATTCAAGATTGTTGTTTTGATCCTCAGCATCAAATTGATTGAGAGCTGACAGGATAGCTCAGGCATCGCTGACTCTCCTTCGAGCCGTCTCGTCTGCGTTTGATTCCTCATATGACGATAAACTGTCATCCTGGTGCTACACCGCCAGGATGTTGCATCGGTGAGTGTGCTACCCTTGGGACAGGACATCAAGCCAGCTGTCACATCTACGATTTTTCATTGCTGAACGTGCAATATCCCCATGGCACCTTAATGAGTAGGTCATGTGCTGGAACCATGGCCAAATTCTAAATTCCTGTCTGATTATAGGGGGGCACTATATTAACAGCACTACAAACCTGCAGCTTGGTGCTGCATATGCATAAATGAAATTGTTGAAAAAAAATACCTTTAACAATTGATTCAGGACTTACATTACCAGATGTCCATTGCTGCAATACTAACCCAGTTTATGTAAAATATTTAATTCTGTAACCCTGTAGTTATAGCTTTGAATTGAATTGTAAATTAAATGAAAAGTTTTTGTCTCGTGAATGACTTGCTGTAATTTATAAAGCACAATTTTAAACTTTGAAACTTTATTCAAGGTTTCCGTTGATTGCAAGGCTTTATGAAATGAAAGTGTGCATATATTTCTCAGTGCCTAGAGCTACAGGGATATATGAAGGCTTTCCTTTAACATCAGACTTCAAAGCAGGGAACAGAAATGATTCCAACATGTGGCCTCAGCTTTTTAAATCAATTTTCTTTTCTGACCAATGGTATCAACCATTTCTCATCCTTCAATCTCTCTTTTCTCAACTCCCTTCAAAACTACTGAAATTATCTTCCATACAATTAATTAGATTACCCTGTCCGCCTGTGCAGTGGGAGACGGGTGTGTGTGTCTCTGTGTGTCTCACAACTTTTTTACCTTTTGAACTTTTGTCATCGAATTTTCAACAAACCCTTATTATGAGAATATGGAGAATACCATTTAATTAACTTTACTTTTTTGGACAGATTGAAGTATATTCATGGATTGAAAACATGGAAATTTTACATCCACTGGCAATTCAAAATCAGAGCTTGGGAACGACGATTTATTAAAATTTCATTTGCAGCCTGTTGCTGCTGGCTGCATCATTGCTGGGAGCACAGCTGGACTGCTGCTGATGCAGTGCCCCCTGTTTCCAGTAATCTGGTACCCATTTTGCCAACTTTGGAAGGATGACAGGCTGAGTCAACCCACCTGGTGTTATTTAACATCACGACAGCAGCTCAAACTTGAGATCCTAATACCTTAAGCCAGTCACCTTTACTGTTAGACCAACACGAGGCTTGGGAATGATGATGACGGAAAGGGAGTGTTTGCATTGTTGAATGGACACAAAGATGAATGCCTGAAAGATTAAAACTAATACAAGTAGAGGTACAATCAAAGTACACTGCCCCCATTCCAAATAAATAAATAACAAATCCTCCAGCACACAACATTGCCGGGGTGCCAACAGTGCCCGACAATGCTGCTGTGCAGCACATGGAGATGGAATTGGGAGGGAGTGGTGTACAATAATTGATTGATTTACTGCGTTATTAAAATAAATTAATGAGCATAAAATAATTAATTTCTTAATCAATTGGCTAATAGCATACCTAAACCACCACTATTTCATCCGATTCTGTAACTTTTTGAAAATTAATTAATTAATCGAAAAATTATTAATCGATTGATTAATCAATAAATCAAAAATACCCTTTAGAGCCAAATCATTGTTCACTGTCATGTCCAAATATCAGCTTCCTAGCT
>CM068952.1:82854171-82874366 GCA_035128595.1 Eptatretus atami
TTTACAGCTGCGGTTTATATTCGAGTTTGTTTTTCAAAAACATCAATACTTACGTCTTGTGGCTGAAACACGATGCTGTCTATAATTGGAAAATTACGGTAGTCTTTAAACATCCTTCCCTAACCGTCCAACTCCCAGTCTGTAATTTCTTTATCTTGTCTTTAATTCACAAATAAATTGATTCTGAGTCTTTTCTAATTTCTCCTTCATGTATTAGCAGTTATGTGTGCGTTCGAAAGTGGACATGATGGGTTGTAGTGGCCCTTTGCTGCATCTGAATTCCTTTCAATTGCTTTCTATAATAGTCACTGGATTGTTGTGGAAGAGTGTTTCCAAAAAGTTATCGTTTTGAGATTTACAAAGATTACCTCCACCATCGAAGGTGGAAGGAGGTGATGTTATCACCCCTGTCTGTCCGTTTGTTTGTGTGCGGGATATCTCAAAAAGTTGTGCACGGATTTGAATGAAATTTTGTGGACGGGTTCGGTGTGCGGCAAGGTTGAACTGATTAGATTTTGGTGAAGATCCGGATCCAGATCCGGCTACTAGAATTTAAGTGATTATTCACCATTGAGGGATAGGGACAAAAACGATATATAGCAGGATATCTCAAAAAATTATTGGGCCCGATATGTTCTTGTGGATCAGCCATTGCATGGCAGAGGTATGCGCTCTTCCAAGTGCTCTTCTAGTTTTGAAATGTAAATATTACAAGGCCTGTAATCTTGTATCAACTCAAAGTGAGGTTATTATTTTCACGTCTAAATATCAGTTCTGTAAACCCCCATTATCCCAGCACCAGCACAAACGCTTTTCTCTCTGAGTGTGTCATCTGTTTGCGCAATGGCTGAACTCAAACGTCGGTTTCCTTCCGCACACATCTTTATTTATGTTTTTGTTGGACTTGATTTTTTTTGGAGCTGCTGTTGGTTCTTCAAGTACACTTGGATGGCTGAGCTAATAGTGGCGTCAAAGAGTCAAGGATTGCGTTTCAGTCGATGATCAGTCATATTTCATCGAGAGTTTGATCAACAGCTCATACACATGGACTCTTTGCTAAAGTCTCGGCAGGAAAACAGCAAAAATATTCTCTCTGATTGGTGTGAATGAACACGTGCAGACATTGATTAATTTATAGGAATTAATCACTCATTGCGTTTTTTGTTTAAATGTTATGTTTTTTCTTTGCTGGATTTTGTCATAGTTTTCGGTAAAAAAAAATAACATATAACGAGCATATTATGAGCAGACAGATTCGACAAATTATGTGGCAGAAAATGAGATGCTTGACAGGAATTGCCCCCATTCTATGTCATAGGCTACTCTGCAGATACTAACATCTTGCAGGGATGATGAATGTCACGTATGTAGACATTGAAAGGTTCAAGTGTCATGCCATTTAAATGCTAATGCCTGGATCACTCTCATGAGGCTTATATGAAAGCTCTGCAGGACGTTATTGTGCTTTCTTCAGTGTTGACTTGAAGGCCTCTGTCTGATTATAGCTCTTTGCTTTGCAAACTCAGCCCACAATAATTCAGAAGATTACTGGTTTCAAGGACTTTAGTGAGAGCAATAGCCAATATCGCAGGAAAACTTAAAAAATATTTGCAAGGGGGAATTTGACCCATTTCATGTGCATCATGACGTTTTAAATTCACTGACATAATATATTTATTTAATATTCACATTCCATTATATTGGCCAACCGGGCGTAGTGGCGTGCGCCTGTAATCCGGCTACTCGGAGGCTTGGGTTGGAGGATCGCTTGAGGACGGGAGCTCTGCACTGGGCCGTGCTATGAGAGGGTGTAGGCCCCCCAGAATCATGGCGAAACCCAATCCATATCCCTGTGTCGTAAGAGGCGACCGGGGTTGCGTCAGGAAGGGCATCCGGCGTAAAACCTGTGCCAAATCAGTATGCGGATCATAACGGATGATCCGCTGTGGCGACCCCTAACGGGAGCAGCCGAAAGACGAACAACAACATTCCATTATATTGGCCAAACGTTCTCTTCTTGCCCAAGATACCGTGAGATAATTTACCTTCCCATGGTTAGAAATGAGACAACTGCATAAAAGTCACCTACAAATGGCTGTGTCCTTTGCGTCGTCGTGTTTCAAGTTGCCGCTGCACGAGAACAGCAGCCTGCACTCAGATCTTATTCCTCTACAAATCGAGTTTAAAAAAGCACACAGTTCAGAGGCATGGTTTATACTGCTGAGACATTCCGCTATCTGTACTTATGAATTGTCTTTATGACTCCCAACATGCTTTTCATTCAAAATAATGACTTCTCATTCTGATTGCTCTGAGCTTGCTCTTACAATTGCAATATGTATGGGTCTGAGTGAGGGGATATGGAGTGAACATGAATCACATTTGCTCTTTGGAAACGAATGCCAATTCCATCAGATTACATATTTTAAAAGAAAGCTTAGCTGTGCTTTCAGCTATCTTGTTCTTATGCTTGGATTTCCACTCCCTCTGCCTGAAGGCAGTTTGAGTGCAGCAAAGCACCCCGATGGCAAGGATTCCACTCAGTGGTTTGCCTTCACCTTCCCAGAGGTACTCATGGCAGAAATTTGGAATTTGTTCCAGGATACTGGTGATAACGTTCCTCCACTTCATGAAAGCTGCGATTCATGTACGATAGTTAAGGTCTGCACACTAATGGTATCAGATGAGACACACGACTTAAGGTCCACCAGACACACTCTGATGCAATACCCTGCTTGTGAAGCACCAATTCAACAGCTCATAGTCGTGTCGAGAATCGAACCCAGATTAGACAGCTCAAAGTAAGTGTGCTACCTTGGACATCCTGTCAGATGGGCTTCTACGATAGGTAAATATGCACACGTACACCTCTTTGCAAACTAGTCAATGTGAAATTCTAACGGAAATAACCACTGAAAACTTGTCAACTTATCATTAAATTAAAGCCACCAATCCAAATGTATGATCTTTTCTACCCTTGTTAACCCAACCCACCCCAATCCCTCCTTCCAATATTCAAGTTTTCACTCCTTGAGGTTTCCTTCTGTATCCTGGCCCTTGTGCACCCTATGTGTCCTCTCCTGCCCCACCATTCCTCCCCACACCCATTGTTTGTCCAAATGTGCCTCTATCTCAGCCTTCAACTCCGCTGTTGGTGTTTCCCCCCTCTCTCCACTGTTCCTTTTGTGTACTGCTATGTCCTGATCTATTCAGTGTGGTGGAGCTTCGACTATCTATCTATAATTCCAGCAATCTCTGTGTGTCTGTCTGTCTGTCTGTCTGTCTGTGACCGCCGTTTCTCGACGACCGCCGGTCCGATCTCATTGAAACTTGCCAGGAATATTGCCGGGGACCCGCGGATGTGCCTTTTCGAGGTTTTATGTCGATCGGACGAGCGGTTCCCAAGTTACGGCCATTTTACTGCTTTTTCAGTGTTGAAAAGGTGTATATATGGAAGCTGAAGGTGTCATTCCACCTTCTCATGCCAATTTTTTCTCAGAATAATGATAACAGCATATTAATAATAATAATAGCACAATAATTGAATAAAAAGAATAACGTGATACAATGACCAATGTCTGTCAACCAATAACGACCTATATATTGTCTGTCAACCAGACAGGACATGGTGCTATGACATCACGAATGACGTCACAATTAATGTTTATTTATTTATTATTATTTTTTTTCACGATTGACGGTCCGATCTGATTGAAACTTGCCAGGAATATTGCTGGGGACCCGTGGATGTGCCTTTTCAAGGTTTTGATATTAATCGGATAAGCGGTTCCCAAGTTACGGCCATTTTCTGTCGACCAATGACAAGACACGGTGCTATGACTCACGAATGACGTCACAATTAATGTTATTTATTTATTTATTATTATTTTTTTGCACGATTGACGTCCGATCTGATTGAAACTTCCAGGAATATTGCTGGGGACCCGCGGATGTGCCTTTTCGAGGTTTGATATAATCGGACGAGCGGTTCCCAAGTTACGGCCATTTATCTGTCGACCAATATCTGCGAGAGAGGGGGAGGGAGAGGGGAGGATGAGAGTGGGGGCGAGAGAGGGGGCGAGAGAGGAGGGGGGAGAGAGGAAGGGCGAGACTAGGGGGAGAGGGGGGCAAGAGAGGGGGGAGAGAGAGGGGGTGGGAGTGGGGACGAGAGAGGGGGACGGGAGAGGGGGTGTGAGAGGGGGGGCGAGAGGGGCGGAGAGGGGGGGAGAGAGGGGGGGGAGAAAGAGGGGGGGTGAGACTAGGGGTGAGAGAGGGGGGAGAGAGTGGGGGGAGAGAGGGGAGGGAGAGAGGGGGAGGGAGAGAGGGGGCGAGAGAGGGGAGGGAGAGAGGGGGGAGAGGGGGAGTGAGAGAGAGGGGGCGTCACAATTCAAGAGAGGGGGAGAGAGGAGGGGCGAGAGAGGGGGTGAGAGTGGGGGGAGAGAGAGGAGGGGAGAGAGGAGGGGCAATAGGGGGAGCGAGGAGGGGCGAGAGAGAGGGGGCGTCACAATTCTTCTTCGTTTGATATGACGTCACAATTGACGCTGGGGACCTGAGTATGTTTCCCAGGTGTTTCCCAAGTTATGTCCATTTATGACACGGTTGGTCCAATCTAATTGAAATAATGCCCCAATCCAGTCATCGTTTACGCACCTACGGGCCCGTACTAGTACATCGAAAAATAACTAGAAGAGCACGCAGTAGAGAGCATACCACCACATACCTGGTGTTGGGTTAATGGTTAGGGTGGTGGGCTTGGTATCTGAGGATCCTGAGTTCAAATCCCCCTCGGCTGTTGAATAATATCTGGTGGGGTTGACTCTGCCTGTCATCCTTCCGAGGTTGGCAAAATGAGTACCGGCTTGCTGGTATCCTGTGTTGGAGTGGTGACCCATCCAGGATTGTGTCCAAATAGCCAAGGAGACTGCTTAGGCAGCACCAATGCTCTGCACAGAGTATGGTCCCAATAGATGGATGGATACCACCACCAGGTTGATTAGTTTATGTTTTGTATCCCACTGATAGGCTGTATCTGGATTTGGACCTGAAGTAAAATTTAATCGGCTTGTTCTTGTCACCTAACCAACTCACCCACCAAGATTCGTCCGCATCCATCCATAACTTTTTTTAAGATATCATGCTATACTATGTCGTTTTAGCCCTGTCACTCAATGGTGAAGAATCACTTAAAAAATTATCGGATACTGATCCGGATTCAGATCTTCACCAAAGTCGAATCAATTCTTCCTTGCTATATTATACCGGGCTTGCGCACCAAGTTTCGTCTGAATCCGTCCACAGCTTTTTGAGATATCGTGCAATATATGTCGTTTTTGGCCTTGTCTCTCAATGGTGAAGAATCACTTAAAAAAAAATTTCTAGGAGTCGGATCCGGATCCGGATCTTCACCAAAATCGACTTTTTCCGTCCTTGTGGCACATCAAATCTGTCCACAAAATTTCATCCAGATCCGTCCACAACTTTTTGAGATATCCTGTACACAAACAAACAAACACAGAAAGGGGTGAAAGCATAACCTCCTTCACCTCCGGTGGTGGAGGTAATAAATAAAAAGGATTAATTGGCATTGATCATTTCATGGTTCATTGCTCGATTCCTTGTGCTAATAGACGACATTTGACTTATGATCGCATCCATAAATGGCCACACATTGAATGGCAAGGCTTCTTTTTGCGCTGTTGCTGCTGCACCTTCACGGTATGGCTCCACTTTGTAGTGTTGAGCATGTTGCACTGTATTGAGCTGTGTATTGATCTCTGTAGCTGAATTTTTCATGGCTGTACAAAGCAATGTATATTTTTACTGTCCTGTATGACAGCACACTGTACAGAGGTGCACATTTCAGAAGGAATTGTCATTTTGCTCATTCCACTTTACTGGTGTTTTTTTTTTCTTTCTCATGCTGGTATTGATGGTGACAAATGAGCATAAAGCAGGACCAAAGGATCAGCAGATATAAAATGAAGCAAAGGAATAACAGGTGGACAAGAACATGTGGAGACGCCGCAACATAAAGCGAGGAATTGTAGGTGAAGCTCTGGAACAGGGTTGGTAGAGTAAAGCTTGGAGGTAGAAATTGTAGATACCGTGAGGTGGTTGTGGGCAGCAGATTTAAAGTCCTGTACGAAAGATCTGGAAACAATGGATTCAGGAAGACGTCGACAGAAGAGAAAAGAAGGGTTCAAAATAATGAAAGTGAGCGTTCAGTTTATATGAGTACTTGCTGAGGATGAAAAGGAAAGGGTTTCTGGTGGAACGTGTGTGACCTTGAGGGGCAGAAGTTTGACAGACAGGTGAGAGGACGTGAAAAGCAAGACCAGAAGTTAAAACCAGGAATAAACAGAGGTGATGACGATCGAATTTGTGATCTGTGAAAGAAAGGATTTTGTTGGACAGACGTCTTGAGTAATGAGATGGCAACTTCATTTATTCTGTTCCTGGTTTTCTATTTCGGGCCAAGCTGTTTTGTGTTTGGCATCATGAACTGGCCTAAAGATGTACTTGTTTTTCAAACCTAAATCTCACCTCAGTTAATTTTTTTTCCAGAAAATGTAAGCAATGGTGGAATTATCTGTGGTTTGGAAAGATCTCTGCTATTTCGAAAACACATGTGTACAACTCTACTACTACTTTTAATGGCCACCAATTATTTCCACTTCCTTGTGGGATCAACTGGGAAATGCTTTTGGCTGTTCAGGCCTGGTGTTCAACAGAAGGTGGCAGGAATTGGGATCTCTCTCTCTCTCTCTACTATATAGAAAATCCTCTTGAGGAATTTCAGTCACACAAACTCCTGGTTCTCACTCTCAGCCATGATCTTTTTTGGGCAAAGCACATTTCAAAGCCAGTCATAGGCACCTTGCATCATACAAAATCCTTCTTGGCACACCTGAACTCCTATCTACCTTATGAGGCAAGGCCTTCATCTGCAGCTTTATGGAGTACTGCTCTTCCCTCTGGACTGGTGCCCCTGCCTCACACATTGCTCAGCGTGACGCTGTGCAAACCAAGGCCTTTAAGATTATTGGAATCTCCTGCAATTAAGCTGAGTATATGCACCTATCACTTTCCCATCACAGACAGGTCTGTGGTCTCTCTGTCTTCTACTGCCCCATTCCTAGTCTTGCACCCTCTGCTCTTTCCATGCTTTGTCCCCCATGTTGCTGCAGGGAGCATGCGGTCCACCATCAACCCCCTACTGGTGAAACTCCCAAAATCCGGAATCACTACTCACTGCCACTCATTTGTTCCTCTTTTTCCCCACCTGTGGAATCAACTTCAACATTCTCTTCAACCTCATTCTTCCCTACAAGTCTTCAAGACAGCTGTTCATCACCATCTCTGATCATCCCCCGTCCAGTATCATGATCTTTTCTACCCCTGTCACCCCACTCCAATCCCTCCTCCTTCCAAATTTCCAGTTTTCACTCTTTGGAGTTTCCTTCTGCATCTATCTTGTCCACCCCATGCATCATTCCCTTCCCCACCTGCCCCCCCCACCACCACACCCATTATTTGTCCATGACTCCCTCGATTTTATCCTTCAACTCTGCTGTTGGTGTTTCCCTCCTTTCTCGTTCTCCTGGTCCTTTTGTTCTGTCACACCGTGATGCATTCAGGATTCTTGCTCTTCCACGAGCCTTGACTCTGTCCACAACAAAAACAAGAAACAAATAGCAACACAATGACAAATATATAACAGAAAAACATGATGGAACTAGTTTGGAAAACTTAGCTTTGATTGAGGTTGAAGGAGCAGATGCATATTCGACCGACATCTGGGAGCAACCATCAATTTATTTCTCATTCCTAATTTTTACCGTCATCTGTAGAAATTTTATTTCCAAGCTTTTTCTCAAGGCCGACGTTTAAAATACCTTTGTGATAACGAGTGACCTTTTCAAGTAAAATGATCAATTTTTTTCTTCAAACCAAAAAACAAATAGCAATACCGACTGCTTACACGTACTTGTGAAACGGCCTGAATCCGTCCATCCAAGATGCCGACCGATTTCACGGGCCATCTCCTTCCAAAAATGGCCTAACCTGGTGCAAATCGGCCTGAGAAATTGATAATGAGAAAACTCATGGCTTGACTGAGTCTGAACTGAATATAGGGGACTGTAAAAAAAACAAAACACAAAAAAAACTGTTTACTCTTCTGTCTATACATTGTTGATGTCATGCTTGAATATCAGACATTGTCGTGGTAATTTTGGTGGTGTTCTCAAGGTTGTAGTGTCAGTATGTGTAGTAAACAGTGCTTTCTTTAGTGAAGTTTCTTGGTAAATCTGTGACTTTTCAAAGAAGTCGTAAAAAAATGAGATTAATTAATCCATGTAAGGAACAGATTATACATTTCAAGGGCTTTCAACTCTATGTTGAGCTGTTTGCCTTGAAATCACCGAGTTGTGACTTTAATTATTTTCGATGGCAGGTGCCACGGAACGAAGAGCTTATGGTTGTTGTGTGTCCATTGTATCTTGGAGATTTCTCCTTTGATTGTTCTTTGAATTTGTAAATGCTGAAATTAATAAACAACATAAATAAACAGGAATTAAGAACTAAGATGGGGAAAAAATCTTCAAGAGAATAGTTAATTCCTCCAGCAACACTCTGCCATGACTGGATGTAAGTATTGAAAAATTTATCAATGAACTCACCACTTCCTGTTTCTGCATCATTTTAAAATTTTTAATCAAAATCAATAAACATTATTGTCCTGACCTCAAATCAAAATGTCCATTTTTATGCTGATTGCACCACCACAAATTTGATTCAAAATCTAGATACATCAAAGGTGAGTACACGAATACCAAGCTCTCTGAGAGCTGCTTGATTACCACATCATCATCTTTACTGATTTTATGCAAGATACAGGTCAATTTAGGTTGTAAGTCACCCTCCAAGGATATTGCAGGTGGTGGGAAAAGTAGTTTTGGCATTATATGCAGGAAATGCTCTGTTACGTTGCGAGGGGACCTCCCATTTTCATTTAGACGCCCACCCTCCCGAGGATCGAAGTCCTTCCGTTTTTATGGCAGTTGTTGCAGGGTTAAACACCAAGCACATCTGATGGTGCACTTCAGGGTTCCACGCATTACACACTATTGTCAACGTTTCTTTTGTTCTGGACTACACAACAACATCTCCCGTTTCCTGATTACTTGGCAGTGATTTGTTTTCCATCCGGAGAGGGGAAATTGGATTTCACTGTTCGCTTGAGCTTCGGAATTCAAAGACAACTAACAGCATCACCGATGTAAGAACTTTCTCTGTAGCAAGACTTGACCTCAAAAGCAGTACCTTGCAGCAGAGTTGACTTACTGACTTTGCAGCATCATCATTTTGAAGTTACTACAGCTTATTTTGTAGTGGGATAGCTCATATGAATGTCATGAGTTCAGTTTTTTTTTTTTCCACCACTCTTGGAAGGTCTGATGAACCAGCTGACTGCGAACTTATACTATGACTGCCAAGTGGTTCTGCCTACAGTACTTAACGACTTGGATCACTAAAATAAGTCAACAATGATTTCTCAAAGCGAAAGTGATCAACCTTTACAAGCAGATGCGCGTGAGTCAAACGAACGATGTTCAGGTCATTTGGATAAAATATGGAAATCCTGGGTTTATTGTTCAACTAGATGTATTAACTCAAGCAATGAACACTTCTACAAATTGTTTGCTTTTTCTAGTCAAGTTGGATAGAATTGAATGTACAGAAATTAAACATTAAAGCTTCAATTGAACAATTAATGCAAATGTAATCAAATGAGAATCTGGTTCTGGCAAAAAACATGAACTCTTTCAAGTTCTACCCCAAGAAAAAATTAAACTGTTAAGGTGTCGTGTTGTTAATTTGCACACATATTCTACATGGCACAGTATCATTCATCGTATACAGTACATAGAAAAACATCATACTCTGCTATGCTTGGTGTTGGCTTAAAGGTTTGGGTGGCGGGCTTTGGATCCAAGGATCCTGAGTTCAAATCCTGCTTGGCTGTTGAATTAATACCAGGTGGGGTTGACTCTGCCTGTCACCCTTCTGAAGTCAGCAAAATGAGTGCCAGCTTGCTGGTATACTGTGTTGGAGTGGTGACTCATCCAGGATTGTGCCCAATAGCTCAGGAGACAACTTAGGCAGCACCAACGCTCTGTGCAGAGTATGGTCCTAAATGGATGGATTGATACGATGCTGGTCTTGCTTCTCCTTGTCTGTTTGTTCTCTTTAACCTGTCCTTTGGCCAAAACCTTTCTGCTTGTGAGTTCAACAATTTCTTTACCATTCACACGAAGTGTTCAAAAACTGATCTTGCCAAGTATTGGCCGGTAACCTCACTGCCAATTAATAGCAAAGTAATCCATCATTGCTGATGTCAAGTCTTTCCTCTTTTCAAACAGTCTGATTTCTGATCATCAGCTTGGATTCCATCCTGGTCACTCAACGAAGGACATGCTGCCTCTCTCTCTCAGCAATGAGTGCAGGCCCTAAATCTCAAAGAAGAGTTTAGGACCACCTCCTTACAGTCTGGCATATACTGTATAGTCTGGTATCTTGCACTGCTTCCCTGCTTATCAATCTCATTGCATACAGCTCACAAAGCCGCCCTCAATTTATTGCTATCAAGAGGACCCTTTGCTGTCCTCTCCCAGTGGAGGCTGGATAAAAAATTGAAACATTTTAAAAATATTAAGATCAGGTAATTGGCCTTCGGGTCTTGTGCTCATATTGGATCAGGTCTTGTTCTCATACTGCCTGCGGTTTTTTTTTCTCTCTCTCGGAAGTGATCGAGTAATATATTTTGTGAAGATCATATGTTGAGGCTCTATGTGGTGATTTGTTCTCAAAAACACTAATTTAATTACTATAGTGTTTACATGTGTGCCTGTGATTAAAAAGATTGCTTTACACAGGTTTGTTACAAGACCTCTGTGTTCAGGCCTTGAGCGAGCCTGGTGTTGGCTCAGTGATTAGGGTGGTGGCTTGGGATCCTAGGGTCCTGAGTTCAAGCCCCGTCGGCCACTGAATTAATACACCAGGTGGTTGACTCAGCCTGTCATCCTTCTGAGGTCGGCAAAATGAGTACCAGTTCCAGTGTGTGTACTAGTAGAGGGGCACTGCATCAGTGACACAATCGCGCCTCAAGAAATGATAGCTACCCCGGCAGCTAAGCTGCCATACGACCACCACCAGGCCTTGAGCGAGTATGTTGCTTCCACACTGCCTGGGATTTCCCCAGAAGCGATGGAGTAAAATGTTTTGTGAAGATCGTACGTTGAGGTTGTAGTTATTTGTTGTATTAAAAAATAGAATTTAATAAAAAATAAGTTAAAAGAAGGGAAAGCAGTCCAAGCGCATTTTGCAACACCCAAGATTGGTAATTCATACAAAACCATTAGGCCATTATTCCCCAATTTGTCATGCAGGAAATATTTAACACATATATCAATGAATTTCCCCGGGCAATGCCGGGTGCTTCAGCTAGTATACATATATGCATATGCGTATGTTGTTTGTATATATAATCATTGTCATCAGAAAACTTAGCTGACAGAAATTGGTTCAGGACCAGACATGAATTACAACTACCACATCTTCAATGAGGCACTCATCCATCTGTCAGACACTGTGAAGCTAATGGGAGTCCAGACGCTGGATGCGTATGGATTTGCATTTCCAGAGCGACTTCAGGATGACAACACACTAGTGAGAGAAATTCTCCAGGAGAAGTATTTTAACTTGGTTGCACTTCTTAATCACGTTGAACAAACAAAGCCACAGCTTACAGACGACCAAATGGTTGTTTATAACATGGTGATGGCATGCATTAATTCTGGGGTAGGGGGTTTGATCTTCCTGGATGCTCCTGGAGGCACACGAAAGACCTTTCTCATAAACCTCTTTCTTGAAAAGGTTAATTCCAGTGGTCATGTCGTATTGGCAGCTTCAAGCAGTGGGACTGCTGCCCAGCTTCAAGGTGGACAAGCAGCCCCATTCCACATTTAAGATCCCACTCAACCTGACAAGCACAGAAATGCCAATGTGTGCCATCAAATGTGGTTCAGCTTTTGCACCCCTCCTCAATGAGTGTAAAGTCTTCTTCTGGGATGAAGCTACAATGTCACATCGGCTGGCAGTGGAAGCTCTCGACCAAACGCCGAAGGACATCCTCAAGAGCAGCAACCTCATGGGCAGGATTTTGTTGGCGTTGTCAGGAAATTTCCGCTATTGTGTGTGGTGGCATGAAACTTCTGATTGTGCGTGGTAGCACAAAAGCCAACAAGTTTGATGTTTGCATCATATCTTCACGTCTTTGGAAGCATATAAAAACTCTTCATCTGACAACAAACATGCGATCATTCCTTCAACATGATCATGATGCAGCTCAATTTGCAAAGCTGCTTTTGAGGATTGGAGATGACCAGGTGCCTCATGAAAGTGACGATATTTCATCAGTGTACCAAAGAAATTGGCGACCGTTATTTCTTCAGCCAAAGATATGCAGTCGAAGGTGTACCAAAACTTACTGCAACACGACAAAGACATTGAGCGGCTGTGTGGGCATGCGATCCTTGCTCCACACAATTAATCAGTAAAAACAATCAACTGGGAACTTATACAAAGCTTTCTACCAATCAGTAGAGAAAGCCATAAATGACAACGAAGCAGTTACACACCTCACAGAGTGCTTGAACAGCCTGGAGCTCTTAGGCATGCCACCTCACCACCTCCTTCTGTAAATAGGACTGCCAGGCATGCTCTTACGCAACCTCGACACACCAAAGCTTTGCAACGGAACTCGAGTAATCATCAAACTGTTGCTGTCGAATTGCCTGCATATCACCATCACCACTGGACCAAACAAGAGAGAGCAAGCCATGATTCCAAGGATACCAATCATCCCATCAGACTTGCCTTTTGACTTTCAGCAAATTCAGTTTCCAGTCAGTCTGCTTCGGATGCTGCTCTCTCATGCTGCTCTTGGACTTCCGGTTTGAGGTTTGGCGCATGTGGATGACTGATCGGCTCTTGCTCCTACCAGTTCACCCAAGGCAAGTTCCCTGGACCAGATACATTGTGTTTTCCTGTTTTATTTATATTCCTGGTTTTGCTGATTGTGTTTTTGTCAAATTTCCGTCCCAAACCATGTTCTCATGTGTTGAGTCATTCAGTTTGTGTCCCGGGTTAAGTCAGGCCTACTGGTATTAGTCGAGTGTGCTTCCCCTCCATTTTTCTGCTTCATTTTCACTCCTTTTATCCCAGGTATTGGTACTTTTGATCCCTCAGCTCAATCCATTTCCCCTTCTCCCTCAAAAATACAAAGAACATGCTGTATCTCTTTCACTGAAAATAAAAAACCCTAAAAAGACAACAACCAACGAAACAACAACAATGGAGAAAAAAAATGTCCAGCTCGGTGCTCAGTTACTTATTTCCCTTTCCCTTCTTTTCACTATCCTCAAACTGAATCTTCACAACATAAAATGTTTCTCTTCCTTCAAAGCACTTCCTCACATTAAAAAAAACATTAAAAAACAACACTTCCAAAATGTATTTTAAAGTGCTTTACTCTGCTTTTTACTCCATCAGGAACAACCCATTCATTCGTCATCATCAAAATCTCTTCCTTTTCTCCTTGACAAGGTTTATTTCCCAAAACCTCCTCAATCCTAAACACTTCGTTCATCCAGCCTCCTCCTTCACTTAGTCAAATTTTCGTCCATGCCTTCAACCAAAAACATTCTCACCACCACCCCACCCAGGAAGTCTGTCACAGGTTATCCATACTGGGAATCTTGAGATCAATTTTGCAGTGATTGTGTGCTTGACAATAATTTCCCCTTCACGTCCATTCATGGTCTCAAACTTCATGGTCTCAAACCCTTTCGTGTCAGTACCACTCCCCCCCCCCAATCTGCTTCCCCCTTGTCCTGCCCCTTCTCAGCTTCCAACTTGTCCTGCCCTCTCTCTACTTCCCCACCTCTGCTACTCCCATCTATGGCCCTGCCCCTTTCCCTCCTGGCTTTGTCCTCTACTCACACACTCCCAGCTCTGCCCTGCCTCACACCCTTTCCTTGTTCCTTTCCACATCCCTATGTCCTATCAGCAACTTCTCCCCTCTTGCCCATAACTATATGGACCTCAAACATATGAGGCCTCCACTCCGACCTGACAGATCTCTCAATCTGCATCGCTGCTGATAAACCAGACATTATCTGTTTAACAGTATCCTTCCTCCCACAGGACATCCTTGACTCCTTAGTGTCTCTGCCTCGCAATTGTCTCTTCCGATTTGATCGACCTGAACCCTGTCCTGGCGGGGAAGTTGCAATGTATATCAAGAACTCCATTTCTCACTCTCCATGTACTGCTCTTACACCTCCCAAAACCCAAGAGTACCCCTGGATGTGACTTCCCCTCCGCTCCTACCTCATGTTTGTCTGTGTGGTGCACTCTCCTCCCAACAGTGATGACTCCATCTACATATCTCTGAGATGACATTGACCAACTTTTAACTACTCATCCCAACTCTATTCCTCATATGTGGTGATACGAATAGTCAACATGCTATTGGCTGGGTGTTGGTACATCTCTCTCCAGCCATGGCACTTCTGCAAAGGACTTCTTTGACTCCATGAGACTGACTCAATCTATAAAGCAGCCATCACACTTCAGGAGTGGTCTACTATATCTACTGCCCCTGATATTAACTCAACCTTGGAATTCTTCAACAGAAACCTGCTCCCGTTTATGCTCGGATTCATCCCATCTCGTCTTCAATTTTCTCACCCATCCTCACACGCTTGGTACTTTGAATCCTGTGGGGAGGCAGTTTCCTTAAAACAACTTGCATTCTCCTCTTGGAACGTAAAACTAACTGAAGGCAACCTTAAATCATTCCATAAAGACTGCAACAAGTGTGTGCACTTTCAGGAGAGCCAGAAAGAAACATCTGTCCCATCTCAAGAATGAACTTTCAAACTTGTCTCCCTCCTCAAAACCTGGTAGCACCTTGTCAAGTCTGTCCATTCCACTCCCACCTTTGGTTCTCTGACAGTATCCTTGTTCCCCTGGATATTCTGTAAATAAGAGTGCTCTCTCCACTTAACTACAGATGTAAATACTGACTGGTCATCATTATGACATTAAGCACCTTGTCACTGTCTCTGGTGTATGCTTTCTCTCCACCCCTTCCCTCACTTCAAATGGCATCACAACTGACTCCACTCATGAAAAGGCCAAAAGCCTCAATTCTGTGTTTGCTTCCAAATATTCATTGACCGGTGATACACAGACCACTGGTGATGAACCTGCTGTCACTTCGGTAAATGTTAACCCTGAATCCTTGTCAGCAGGAAATAGTGAAACAAATGTTAACCCTGTTACTGCTCTCCAGTCCATCACGTGGTGAAGCTGGAAACGCAGGAAATGTTAAATGGATGTTTTACGAGAGACCTCCCCCTCCCCAAAGTACTGTTTACCTCCACGCCGTTGGAGGTCGATAACACCGTTACGGTCGAGGGAAGCGAGATCGTACATCTACTGATGGTGTTTCTGTTTCATCAACTCCCCCGATTATTTTCCATTACTTCACCAGGAGATGTTCCCGGCACATAGACGTGGTAACCAGTACAGATCCGTGTGTCAATACTGACGACCAGTATGATATGCAGGACAGTACAAGCTTGTGTGACTCGGAAACTAAAACCGATTTGACGAATTTGACATGGAGGAAGCAAACAGGAACAGTCAGGTGGAAACGGTGGAGAAGCTCACCAGTCAAAGTCCTACCCCCCCCCCCCCCCCCGAACAAATAAGACTCTTCTTACAAAATACATACAGGGAACGCAATATAAACCTAACGGAATACTTTCCAGATCTACCGTCCTTCCTTGAGTGTGCTCATGCTATCGTACGTAAGCCTGACTTATTCGGTTTCCACCAGACACCTGTCATGCTTAAAAAAATTGATTGCCAAGGCGAAAAGGGATCCTAATCAATTATCCCACTTCTGATCTTATTCTTAGAAGCTATTATTTTCCTCATGGCCAGTTTCAAGATTGGAACGATAAATGTTAATGGTGGTGGAGTCCGCTCCGCAAGATCCAAATTAAACAGTTGGTAGAGGTCAACGGTCTTGACATAGCTTTGTTACAAGAGACCCATGCTGTCCGATCTGTTCAGGCTCAGTGGCGACTATTTATGGACAAGGAATGTTTCTTTAGTAAACAACTCCACGTCGAAGGCAGGCATCATGTTTGTCTTAGGGAAACATTTCCATCCGTCCTGCCTTAACTTTATGAGTATTATTGATGGACACCTTGCCTCCGTGACCCTTCTATCAATCAGGTCAAGTTCACAATTCTCATGTGTACGCTCCAAGCAAAAATGACGAGCAGATCTCCTTTTTTGCCGAACTGAAAAAATTCCTGCAAACACTGGATTTGCAGACTTGTCTAATTATTGGTGGCGATTTTAACTGTACTGTTAATGCTTCATTTGACCGGAACGGGCCGGAACCCCAACCAGGTACTGCAAAACTTTTTGCAAACATCATTGCGAAATATAATCTCTATGATATTTGGCGTGTGCAGCACCCTTCTGATCGGTCTTGTACATGGTGTCATTGTTTAAACAACCACATCTCACTTGCGAGGCTTGATCGCATCTATGTAAATTCTCATTTATTACATGGAGGTTATAAATCCGATATTGTGCCTTCGGTTTCTCTGACCATTCCCTAGCTCGAGTCTTTATTCAACTCTCTAAACCATGTCCGGGAGCTCTCACTGGAAATTCAATAACAGTTTACTAGAAAACCTTAACTTCATTCAGGCCTTTGAATCCTTCTGGATGGCTCTCCTAGAACAGAAGCTAAGCTGTTCCGTTAACCCGTTGATATGGTGGGATTTAGTAAAAACCCAAATTAAAGGGTTCTGTCAACAGTTATCAGTTTTTCTCAACAAGGGCTGCCATGAAGTAAAGAAAATATTACAGTTAGAGATTTTACAAACTCCAACGGGTCATCAGACAAAATAATAGTAACATACAAAAAACCTTAACTGAGAAACAGTCCTTATTAAATAAAATAACCGAGAGGAATGCACGTGGTGCCTTAGTTCGGATGAGGGTGCGACACCTGAATGAGGCAGACGTACCAACCAAGTACTTCTTTTCCTTAGAGAAACGTCTTCCCAGTAAACAGCTTTCTCAGCTGCGATTGGCAGATTCATCCATTACCTTTACACAATCAGAAATCAAACTTTTCGTGAAGGAATACTTTTCGAAAATATATTCTATGGAACAAATAAATCCTGTCAGTGTCGCCTCTATCTCCGTAGACCTGCCAGTGTTGTGTGAAGATGGGCGTTCCCAACTGGAAAGACCCATTACTTTGGATGAACTTGGCACTGCCCTGCACGGCCTTGCCATTGGGAAAGCACCTGGATTGTGGGACTTACAACCAAATTTTACAAGAAGTTTTGGCACTTATTGGGTCCAGAACTCATTAACACCTTGAGCGCAAGCTGCCAGCTTGGAGAGCTACCTCAGAGTTGCCGACGAGCTTTCTTACCCTCATCCCAAAGAAGGGAGACATGCTGAGTATTGAAAATTGGCGTCCTATCTCCCTGTTATGTACGGACTATAAGATATGTTCAAAAACCCTGGCATCGCGACTTACTCCTTATTTATCCTCGTTGTTGAAAGAAGACCAATGTTACTGTGTCCCAAAACGTTCCATCTATGACAACATCTCCCTTGTGAGAGACATCATTGAACTGTGCAAGGAAAGCCCTAAAGATTTAGGACTTCTTCTCCTTGATCAGAGAAAGCCTTTGGCCGTGATGACCATCGGTACCTTTTCCAAGTACTTGAGCGGTTTGGACTTGGTTCAACCTGCATCTCTTATATTAAGTTACTATACAATAATATTATAGTGTGCTTAAGATAAACATTGAACTTGTTGCACCTTTGTCTATTAACAAGGAATTAGACAAGGTTGCCCTCTTTCCAGGTTGCTTTATGCTCTCTCCATCGAACCCCTACTGGTTTCTTTGCACTGTAGACTAACAGGGGTTAGTTTGTCCCAGCTTGAACGGCCCATCAAGGTACTGGCATACGCCGATGACGTGTGTGTATTCGTACAAGATATCAATGACATTAACATCGTTCGTTATTGTTATCCTTATTTGAAAAGGCTTCTTCAGCTAAAGTAAATTGGAACAAAACAAGCGCCCTTTGGCTTGGTCCGTTGTACTACCTGGCGCCAAGACTTCCTGCTCCACTGTCATGGGCCAATGATGGTGTGAAATACCTTCGAGTGTTCTTTGGTAATAATAGCACAGTAGCAAAGAATTAGGCTGGTCTGCTTGAGTTTGTTGAGGGTAAACTGCAGAAATGGAAAGGTCTGATCACACAAACTGTCATATCGTGGAGGGTCTTTGTCATCAACACACTGGTGGCCTCCACCTTATGGCACAGGTTCTTCGTGCTGCATCCTCCAGCGGTGTTGCTTCAACAGCTCCAGAAGTACTTCGTGTCCTTTTTCTGGGACGGAAAACACTGGCTGCGACCTGGGGTCCTCAGTTTACCATTGACCGATGGAGGCCAAGGCCTGGTCGACATAAAAAGCGGCTAATGGCCTTTCGACTCTCGGTTGCTCTTCGCATGCTATACACGCGACCCTCTCCACCATGGGTCAACGTTGCTCGTCACCTTTTGCAAGAGGCTGGGAGGCTAGGCTATGACCACTCTCTTTTCCTGATGGACCTTTCCAAAATCGACACATCCCCCCTCTCTGGTTTCTATCAGAGCATGTTAATTGCGTGGCAAGCTCTGATAATAACAAGAGCTACACATTCTTACACGAAACAGATGTTTCTGGAAGAACCTTTGTTCTACAACTCCTTTTTCCATGAATATGCCTGCTGATAGGTGTTTTATTCAACGCTTACCGACAAGGGCGTTAAATCTGTCCAGATCTTCTCAGCCCAAACGACAGCTGGATCGGAGCTGATGCATTGGCAAGCCTGGTCGTGGTGCGATCCTCTTGAATCGTGGCACGCATATTATTAGTGTGCTTTGGACATACACACAGCTTGCACCTGCTTGGGAGCAGGACCAGCAAAGCAATGAACAAAATGCACATCGAATACCTTCTCTCTCTACCTTTCTGAACTCGTATGTGCTTTTTCTCTTGCCAGCCCTCTTCCTTGTCCCCCTTTTAACGTAGGCTTCAATTGCCTTCCCAAACAAAAAGACCTTTATTTGGGTTGTGTAAAATTTCTTTCGCAGCAGCAAATAACACAGCAGAAGGTTCGATGGAGAGACCTCTTACATTGTTCTCCCCCTTATTTTCCTAACTGGAAAGGTTTTTATCACCCTCCTGTACCACCACGACATGGCGACCTCCAATGGAGACTAGTACACTGGATCTTTCCTTCTAATCACTTGTTACACCGTTTTTCAAACCTGCTTGTAGATGAATGTCCTTTTTGTAAGAATCTGAAAACCTTTTTCACATCTATGTTGAATGCCAACGGTTGGCACCTTTATTTATTTACTTCGGAATTGTTTTGTGAGGTTTGGTTTGTTTTTAACACTTGTGTGTTCATCTACGGATTGGATATCCCACACAAACATTCCAATACTGTGTTAGCCAATTTCCTGCTTGCTCAGGCAAAGATGGCAGTATATAAGTCAGGAAAAGAAAACTGATGGTGTTGGAGTAAATGATGAAGATGCTTTGTTTTTGTTCCAAAATCTTGTAATAAGTCGTGTAAATTGGATTTTGCTTTCTTTTCAGTAACTGGAAGATTACCACAGTTCAATCAAAAATGGTGTATAAAGGAAGTTATTTGCAAAGTCCGAGGAATGTTTATCCTTTTGTGAAATGTTTTTTTATAATCCACCAGATTCATCCTTCCTTTCTTCAGAAATTGTTGCTTGGTTTTCTTTCTTTCTCTGAAATGAAAATATAACTCCAATTTGGGGGCTTTCTTTTCTATTTTTATAACAAAAAGATACAAAAGTCTCTCCTTACCTCTCTCTTACCTCTCTCTTACCTCTCTTACCTCTCGCTCTCTCTCTCTCTTCCATTTTACCTTGTCATCTTTCCATCTGCTATGACATATCAGCTGACATCACTGTCCGATGTAAAAAAAAAAAAG
>CM068952.1:82883848-82895632 GCA_035128595.1 Eptatretus atami
AAAACAGATGAAATGCAATTATTGTATTACATTCTCATAAAAATGTAAACCTTTTTCCTCCACGCATGACACTATTTAAATAAGTTTTATTTTAACTTTTCAGTGGTTTCTTTTTGCAGACATTGGCTTTTCCCAGCTGGAACAAATTTGCGAAATGAGAAGTTGTGTGGGAGGGAAAATTGTTTCGCACTGATTGTATTTTAACAATGGCTTGACAAACATTTGCACAAGCTAAACTATCAGATTGGTATTTTTTTTTAAAAATCAATTGGAATAATTAGACCTTGTAAGGAAATTCTTGGTGTTGAAAAAAACATTTGGCTTAATTTACTTGTGCTATGCCATAGATGATTGGTGAAGTACTTATTTAATTTCTCAAATGGCCAAAACTCGTTCACATAAATTCAATTTTGCTTTTTTGAAGAAGGAAAAAAAACTATCTTCCATGTAGCTTTTCTTTTATCTGTACTTATCAAATTGAAAATACTTCTTTAACTGCAATAAGACATGAGAAACATCCATGTTTTTGAAGATGGGTTCCCCTATCTGATGGAATTACAGTGTTTCCAAATTCAGAGCAAGTATACATACTGCAGATAGCCTTCCGAACAACTGGACTTCCAGGATGTTTCTGGTCTCAGCAGAAGAGGACATAACTGCTTTTCCATTAATGACATCTGTCATTAATGACGACCTTATTAGCCCATCGGGCGTGAACATCGACGACCTACCCTAATCCTTTAACATTCATGTTACTGACCCCTTTCCCCTACCCCCTTCCTTTTTTGTAATAAATATATATATATATATATATATATATATTCTTCACAGCACCGCAATCTCTCTACTCTGGCCTCTTCATTCACTGCTTGTCAGTGAATTATCCACAACACCCCAATCTCTGACCGAGACAAATTGTTTCCTGTCCAGACAAAAACTGCACTGTGTGCATACACATACATGCAGGACAGGGAGAGGGTGCAAAGTGAATGATTGTGACGTTGTTTGGGGTGGGTTTAATTCTCCATTTGCCGCAGGTTTATTTACATACGATGGGGGAGGGAAGGGAGAGATGGCTTGTATGAGCTGTCGGGAACCATTACATGCAAACATCAAATCGGTTGCCGAGGATTTTGCAAGCAGTTCAGTGCAGTGCCTGCACCATGTGTAAATAGATGGACATCTTGAATCAAGGATCTGCTTGAATAGAATCACTCTTTTGCCTTTTTTATTTGTATGCAAATTGGATTTGGAGCAATTACTAATTTCGCCCACTGGTGTGCACCATTTTCTTTAGGACTGTAGATGTGCTACTGATGCAGTGATTCCTGTAGGTTAAGGCAGGGATTTGCAATTTATTCATGGTGCCAGTGATAATTTGCCTACTCTTCCTCAAACAACACCACGAGATGGTTAACATCCACCAACTAATACCAGCATACTTGTCCTAGGATGGCACACTCATTGACTCAATGCCCTGCCTGTGAAGTACCAACCCAACAGTTTATCGTCTGGACGGGAATCAAACACAAACCTGACGGCTCAAATGTAAGTGCGATGCCTCCGTAGTACGCCCTGGTCTCTTGCTGAAAAACCAAAAAACTAATCAGTAACGGTGCCATACAGGAAACCCACTGTGACGAATTATGAACAAACACAAGACTACATTGCATTGAAAGCCACGACGGCTAACTAAAAACAACGAACCAAATTACAATCCACAACTGATGAGGGCCACTCATATTAACTACAGAGAATGGAGTCAGTGCAGTAAATTACCAAGCAGCAGCCGGCGACTATCCAATCATGATATCAATTAAAATTTGCCATTTTGTTTTTTATATAAAACACACAGGTGAAGCCATCAGCGCCCATCATGCTGCAGACACAACACAACTAATATCAACACAAGAATCCAACAAGAAAAGCAATTTTTAAGTGCTGTGGTTTATTTATTTATTATTATTATATTAATCACGTTTGATTTCTTCCCCAGGAAGGCAGGCTGTTAATAACACCACACAACATCAACCCCAAACACCCCTGAGAAACCCACCAACACACTCACAAAACACAACCCCACAATGGCCAACACCTAAAAGTCCGCCAACACCAACCCCGTCCCATAACTTCCAGAATACTAATCAACTTAAACTTAGCTCTTTTCGCTGCCACTACTTTCAGGGACCCACATGCAACACTGAAGTAAATCCCCTGGCCAATCTCCTCCCTTTACCTCAGGCTAGGCCCACAAAAGATTCACAATTGTGCTTAAAGGCAGGACAAAATCTGCAAATAGATAAACCTGCGATGGAAAGCATTCAGAGTAAAACGACCCATGGTATTTTCCCCTTACAACTACTGTCGTTATACAAAGTACACTTGGCCATTTAGTCAGCCAACATTACAGCTACGTAGTCCGTACATCTCGGAAGGGGAAGCATTGTGCAGAATAAGTCCGTCTAGCTTGCCCTTGCTTTAAGAGTCCTTCAGTCAGTAAGTTCACTGCGATCTCAAAGCTAATTAAACCTTTGATCGCCCATATTATATATCGGGCTAATTGATATCCGCGTCCGTATCCGTCGCCGTCGCGCCTCCTTCTGTCGTCGCCTGTCTCCGCCGTACCGTCCATCTAACCAAATTCAACTTCACGTTCATATTGGCAAGTAACAGAACGGTGGAAGGGGTCTGACAACGCGTCACAAGTGTCATGGCAACCAGGAGCGGCATTGTATACACAATTTGTATATCCTTCTGCTCATTACATTGAATCAAATGTGTGTGTGTCACAGGAGACTCGGCGTATATGTGCTCACTTCACCATGTAAAAGTGATAATCATTCTAAAGAATGTGACAACACGTAAATAAAATCTAATAATATATGAAAAAAAATAATAATATATATATTTAATTATAAAATTAAATCAATTGATTTAAATATAAAAAAGATGGAAAAAAATATAATAATTATTATATATTTTATATTATATAGATAGATAATAAGGAACAATGGAAATAAATAATAATAAATAATATAATATATAATATATAAAACTGAAAAAAAATATAAAATAAAATATATAAAAATAAAATAAATAAATAAAATGAAATAAAAATATTAACTATAATAAATAAATAATAATATAATATTAACTGGTATTATAATTAAATAAATGTAAATAATAAAATAAAAAATGATATAATAAAAAAAATACTAAATTAAACATAAGATAAAAAGATATATACAATTATAAAAAAAAAAATAACATATAATAATGAAAATAAAATATAGATTTAAAAATAATGCATTAATATGGTAATAATATGATAAAATTTATAAAATAATGAATAATAATTATAAAAAATTAAGAAATAGATTATTATAATAAAAAATTTATAAATAATAGTAAATATATAAAAAAAATAGCATATATATAATGAAAATAAAAAAATATAATAAATTAAAATAATTTAGATTATTATATATAAAAAATAATGAAAATGAATAAATCATTAATATATATAATAATAAAAATAAAATAATATAATTAATAATTATAAATATATATATAATAAAAGTTAATATATAAAAAGATAATGAATTATAGAACAATTAAATGAAAGATTAATGAATAATTAAGAAAATGAAATCTATATATAAATCGAAAAATGATATAAGTATTATATATTAATATATTAAAATTAATATAATTAAAATAATTATAAAAAGATAAATAAATATCATAAAATAAAAAAATTAATAAATACATAGTAATGGATAAATAAATGAAATGGTATAAAAGAATAAATAAAATATATAAAAAAAAAAATAAATGAATTGGTATATAATGTTTATAAAAATTATATAATAATATATTTATCATATATAATAATATAATATAAAATATAATTGAAGAATAAATATAATAAAAATATATAAAATAAAAAATAAATTAATAATATAAATCTAATATTAAATATAATATAAATGATAATAAATAATATATATGAAATGATATTTAAAAGATATTATAATATAATAAAAATATAAATAATAAAATATTACAATAATTATATATAATTATAGAAAAATAAGATATAATTATAATATAAAAAAAAAAATGATAAATAAATATAATAAAAAATATAGAAGAATAAATTTAATATATAGATTAATCAAAAATAAATATAAATATATAAATTATATAAAAAAATAATATTAATATATTAAAAAAAAAAAATTAAATAAAATAAATTAAATAGAATTATTGAATTATTAAAAATATAAAAATAATAATAGCTATCATGTAATATAATAATAATAATTTAATATTTATAATATATAAATTTAAGAATAAATATAGATATTTTATAATAAAAAATTTAAAAATTAAAATAAAAGATAAATATAAAAAATAATTAAAAAATAATGAAAATATTAGTTAGAATTAAGTATAAAAAAAAATTATATATAATAATAAAATAAATGAATATAATAAAAAATAATAAAAAAAAAGTAATTAAATTAAAAATATAATTCAAAAATATTAAATATTATAAAAAATAAATAAAAAGAATCAGAAAGATTAAAAAAGAATATTAAATAAATAATATAAAAAAAAAATAAAGAAATGAATATAAATTATAAAATATAAATGAATATATATAGAGATTATAAAAAAAAGGGATATTATGAAAATTTATACTAAAAAATATTTAATAAATGAAATATCAAATATGTATGAAAAAAATATTTGGATAGGAAGTTTATTAAAATTAATAAAAAATATAAGAAATAAATATTAAATAATAATAAATAAAAAAAGATTAATGATTTATTATATTATATGAATATTATATAAAAAGAATTCATAATATAATAATATTTAATAGATAAAAAATAAAATTAAAATAAATATATAATAAAAAAAAATAAAATAAAAAAAATTGAAATATAAAAAAATAAATTAAAAAAAAAAAATTTTAAATTATAAATATAAAATAATAAATATGATATTAAATATTATATATTTAAATGAAAATAAAAATATAATATATAATTTATAATAATATATAAAACATAAATATTAATAAATTATAAAAATATTAATAAATAAAAAAATGAAAAATAAAGATTATAATAAATAAATAATTTAATATGAATAAAAAGATATAAAAGATCAAAATGATAATAAATAATAATAAATCCTATAAATATTATTAATAAAAAAATAATTTATAAAATTAAATAATATAATAATTTATAATAAAGAAAGATATAAATTTATTAATGAAAAAATATAATAAAATTAATAATAAAAATAATATTAATAATAAGAAAAATATTTAATAATAAATAATAAAAAGGTGATAAATAAAATATAAAAATTTAAAAAATAAAATAGTAAATAAAAATAAAAAATAGTTTAAAATATAAAAATAATTAAGAAGCTATATAAAATATAAATAATTGGAAAAAAAATAAAAAATATATTAGAGAATTAATAAATATGAAAAAGTATTTATAAATGTAATTAATATTTGTATAAATAAATACATTAAATAACATAATTAATAAATAGATATAATAAAAGTAAAATAATATATTTTATATTTGGAATAAATTATAAGAAATAATATCAGATATAAAATATATAAATGAAAAAAAAATATTAGATATATATATATATCATAAAATATTAATATATTTAATATAAATGATAAAGTATAGAAATATAAAAAATTTAAAAAATAATAAAAAAATTAAAATAAGTTAAAAATATTAATTACGTAAAAAATAATAATAATTAATAATAATAAATAAATTATATAAAATAAAGAAAAAAATTAATAAAAATAAATAATAAAAAAATAATTAAAAAAATTATATAATATAAAAAATAAAAACAAAAAAACTATATAATATTATAAAAAATTAAATAATATTAATAATTATAATAATTGTATGCTTCATGGCAAACTAACGCAGCAGGGCCAGAGAATTC
This sequence comes from Eptatretus atami, assembly GCA_035128595.1. Taxonomy (NCBI): domain Eukaryota; kingdom Metazoa; phylum Chordata; class Myxini; order Myxiniformes; family Myxinidae; genus Eptatretus; species Eptatretus atami. Next base: position 82,889,855 of record CM068952.1, read on the forward strand.
GCAAACTCTCAAATTAACGATATGAACCAGATAGGCAAAATGGCCTGGACCAAAGTATAGTGTGTATATGCCTGCTGGATCAACATAGATATTTGAAGAATTTAGGCATTTTTTGTCTTCCCAATTTGCTCCTTAAAAACAGCGATCGCCGAGATGATACCTAATACAAACTTACTCCATAGAAGCATACTGAAGATAAGGCAAACTTAAGTTCTAAATTGTAGCTTCCAATTGTATAGTTGGCAGAATATAGCAATTAGTCTTCACCAATTCACTCTTTCTTGCATCCTACTTATAATTATTTAATCGACAGTTGAGTTATGATGTTCAATAATGCTCATTATAATATCTCTAGAAACAGCATTGATAAAATGCTAGTTCTGAATCATCATTATTTAGGTTAATTACATTTCTTTGTGTACTTGGTAGATAATAGACCAGTATGCTGAAGATTGGAGATAAAACATCGATACAAATACATGAGAATTATCACCATATGGAGGAAGAAGAACAATTCATCTATGAAAAAAATATATCTGCAACAACATCATTATCTGCATTTTCCAGTTCAAGTCCAGGATGGTCAAAACTGCCACCCTGCAGGGTCCTCATATAAATTTGCTAGTGTCACCTGGCGAAATCGATAAGTGCACAAGTATACCTGTTTCTTCTATGCCTGACTCACCTCGATTGGGTCACGCTTGAATTTCCTTCCGAAGTGCTCAAGCGACTCATCGACTTATGTAAATACTTCTACCTTTCCTGATGACGTTTCTGTACTTTGAGAAACTATTTCTATTTTGAAGAAATCCATTTGATTCCTAATTATCTTTCTCCGTGCACAAACCTCATTTCCAAATTACTCCATATATATTAGCACCTCTACTCCTTTTTCCTTACTGAGTTGGCATGGTATGCTCTTGGACATGTTCCATCCTCAGCCATCACAAACACTTGACTCGCTTCCTCAGCCTTTGAGCCCTATGTTTTTCGTTCTTTCCCATTTGAACAAATATGGCCACATTCTCTCCTCTCAGTGGGCGCTCGGTGAAACAAGTCTTCAACAAACAAGTGGCCCAGCTGATGTTCAACTAGTAGAGAGAGCGGAGTTCGAATCGGCCCCACGGGGGGGCACACATGAGCTTGTCTCCTACAAGACCCATGGATCTTAATTGTCCAACTCTCTTGTAGACGGGAAGACCCAGTTAAACATTCCATCGAATCCATTGATTCGGTGTCAATCCAATGACACTTTGAATTATACAGTGTAGACCCCTACTACACAAGTTTGCATTCGTGCAATCAGTGAATCTCATTCATATAATGCAGTAGCGAACACAAAATTGAATTAAAGTAACACTTGTATATACCTTGCACATCACAGAATAGTACCACCGCGATAGCTCAATCACAAGCTCAACGAGATGCAACTCTGCAAAAGTGTGCAATTCTCCAACGACTGGCCTCACAATACGAGGAGTGCACCCTACTACAGGATCTACTATAACATCCATCTTGATAGTGTGTTTGCCCATGACCATCCAGTGATCCTAAAACACAGAGCGATAAGCATCTCGCTCATAGGGATCTCCATGATCAAAAGGACCAAATGTCTGGCACAGTATGGTGCGGGTTTGACAACCATAAACATCGTGAAGAATTAGCGGCATGTATCTCAGTGAAACAGAGATCACTCTGTCTCTCTCTTAGCACTACATTTGCGCGAGAACTGTGGCAAGCTACAATGGCACTCCAGAGTTGTATGCACCACCACACCGATATACTTACAATTCCCGATTCTCCCAGCAAATGCCTGATCTATGCACTAGCTTGATCCAAACTTCGTCATGTTTCAGCCTCGTGACAATATGGGGCATCCCAAACCATAACGACCAATGGACTTCAATACATCTGAGGAATTCACTAATACCTCAAGTGCCAATGCATCAAACATCTCCTAACCACGCGCGTTAATCTGCAGCGCATGTGGGGTGGAGTTCAACAGAGCCATCAAAGAGAGCAAAAAGCAAGTCTGTGATGCAGACATTGTCAGCGCATCCACACTTGTTGCTCGTACGCTCTAGGCCTTATATGTTGACTGGAAGACACACGGACTCATGAATAGGTGTATATTGCATCTACCACTTCTCCTTAACCCTACATGGCAGATGCAATTAAGTGAGCAAGTCGATTGCGAGCGACAGCGAAAATAAGAATACTCAACAGCGGTCGAGAGAAAAGTCACCGTCGTTTAGCAGGGCAATGAGGCACGTGAAACCCCAACCAGCACACAATACACATCAATTCACTTCACATCTGCACAATCTCGCAGCAACTGGGTCATCATAGCTATCTATCGGAGACGCACAAAGTGAATGTCGTCTCTTGTAACCAACCAACCCCAAGAGAAGAGTGACAATGCCTCTTCTTTCCACAAATTCGGATCAGAGAGATCACATCCAGTCATCGCAATGATCAGCTGGCTACAATCTGGCAACGCAAACGTCGCGTTCGGAAGCGCTCATCCCGAGATTACAGTGTACATTGTCATGAATCCAGAAATGTGGGCAAATCCTTCCCAAAATATTCCAACTTTGATCCATATAAGAAATTTGTTCCGCATTTTGTTGATACTTGTGGCACTGGATTTAAGTACGATACATTTGTCAATGGGATGGAATTGTGGTTTGACTAAAGTGATTGTGCTTCAGGGAACAGTTAATGAGCTACCTGAGACAACGCCTCGAGGGGTTATTGTCTCACGATAAGGCTCTCGAGCAAAGCGTTTGGATTGTTACTGGTGGTTGTACATTCAATAGATACAGTTATGTTTCATTAGAACATGAGTGATGATAATATATTGCTGATGACCAAGAATGCCCCCTCTCTTTTCCAATTCCTACTTAATTGCTCAGTTCAATATGAATTACTGGTTGAGCAGCTTTTGAAAAACTTTATTATGCAGGGTGCCCTGGTAATGTTAATATGTGGATAAGTTATGTTTGATGCTTATGTTAGGGAATCTTCTGAGTGCCCTGGGCCATAACAATGCATGTAAAATCCAGAAGTTAAAAATCTGCCTGTAAAAATTGCAGTAGTTTAGAGAAAGATGGGGTGGTGGAGTGGAAGGAAGATGTATGAATATATTATAATTTATACCACCTTTTATGCATGTTACAAGGAGCTCTTTGCTCTTCTGAGTTCCTTTTCGTCCATATTTCTTAATTTTCCACTCTTCTTCAGCTTTTCATCGCCCCGCCACTTTCGGATACATTCTAGTGTTCTGCAATTACTCCCTCGATAAAAATTCTCTTCCATGCAGATCTATCACGCAGGTGGTGATTGCATTGGCTATCTAATTAAAACCCATGTGCCTATTATTCTTTAAACACTACAACCAGACTATAAATATTTCGAAGATTATTTTTGATAGTCTTGTGTAAAAGTACTTGCAAAACGAGGATTAAGTTGTACAATTGGATATACTGACACTTTAAAAGCAACAGCTAACGGGGAAATACCAGCGCACAGAAGGCTGGAGACAATCCTCCTAAAACCCATATTGTGGCTGTGTTGCTTAAACAAGACTATGTCCTAGGCAATGCTGAGAAGAAGGTGTTCTTTGTATTGATCTTGGAGTTCAAGTCAAGTAGTATACCAAGTTTACTTGCTTGTTTAAATCAAAGGGTTCAGTGTGTTAATTATGTCATCGATGTGTGCATTGGATTTATGATACCCCTTGGATGATTCTCTGTATACAGGGAATAATCACTTGCCAAAGATTTGGTCTCAGACTGGGAAATCCTGCGAACAAACATAGTTTGTCGCTGTAACATTTCACCATTAGGAAAGAAAGTTGCAATGAACATATTCTCTGATATTGAAACAATGAAGTGAATAGAATATAACTACCAGCACATTACAGCAGCTGGAGCATTATCATTGTTAGAGTAAAACACAATGGTTTGTTCTCTAATTTCAGAAAGTGTCCCAGAGAAGATAATTTGACTGGCAAGATGCCACAGTGAAAGCTGTTGGCCCAGTCGAGTGATAAGGAGGTCCATAATGGTGAGCCTAAGTGTCACAGTGCGCCACCTGAGCTGTAGATCAGCAGTGATGGGTCGTGTGCTTGCTAGGCCTGATGATACCCAATGAAGCATGCCCGTAGGAGTTTCACCAGAAGAAAGGGCAGCGGAAACCTGCGCAGCACGAGAGCCATACATGGTGATTCCATCCTCGGGGAAAGTCCAACGGTTTGTCACATACCGAGTGGACAATAGAATACTCAACTTTGCAAGTGAATGGTTTATATGCTTATGTCGATCAACAAGGATACAGTACACAGTCGGCACTAGAAGCAATTTTTGGATTATTGCACTTTGCCTGTTCGCCAAAGAGGAGCATGGTTAACAATAATAAGGAGTGATGGAAAGAATAGCATCAACTTGATTTGATGAGCTCCATTCAAACACATGGATGAAGATTTACAAGTCAGAAAAACATATTTCATGAAAAATAATGGAGAAGAAAATCTTCCCACAAAATCAACCAAGAAAGTAGTAAGAAACAGAAGGAAATACAAGATAAAATGAACCAGAATACACCACCACGATTCTCTTCACGAATTCGCCATCACGACATCTTTTGGCCTTTTTTCTATTACAATTCCACAACAAATATAACACAATTACAGAACACCACACTACAACATACAACACCTATAACATATAGACATCTTCATAACATTGTTACAGTAAGCACTCATGACAAAGAATGCAAAATATGTCGCAGACATAAGAGTCAACGGAGATTTGCCATGTAATTCCACGTGCATTCTACAGACACTACTAACAAGAGCTGTTGTTAACTTATTTGACTCGGTCTTCACGTAGAAAATCCCATGAAGTCATTGAAGTGAATCATAATCATGAATGGTAGCATGTCCTCTCCAATATTTATGTGTATCAAAATGGTACGCAGTAGCCTGCCAAATTCTGGTCCTACCAAATAATGCACAGGATGATATGAGTAGGGGAAACATTTTGTCATTAAGTTTTTTAGTCATAACAGAAGAGATCAACAAAACACGTTATAGTGAAGAGTTACATGTCAGAAATCACTCAAAAAACATGACAAAAATCAAATTCACTGTCGAAAGTATTCCAGCACCCCTTGTTCGGCTCTTGGTGGAACACCTTGCACAATGACGCAATAGTATTTTGGGGAGTTCCCAACCACATTTTGTCATTAGATGGTGAAATACTTTGCGGCATTCTTCACATAAAATGCCTCATTCTGCCGCGTGATGGATGAGATCGTCGATGGACGCAATTCAAGTCGCACACACAAATGTAGATAATGTCAGGACTTGACTGACCACTCAACAACATATTTCTTCTCATCCCCCAGTGTAGCTTTAGCGTTGTGCTGCAATATGCCTGCGAACATGTGAATCGCCTACCCAGTTTCAGCATTCATCTCACCAAGCAGGTTTTCATCAAGGACGCCTGTGCTTGGCAACCGTCCATGTCTTCTACTGACAAGCTGCCGTCCGTGCTGATAAAAGAGCCCAGTAACAATCGCTACCCACCGATGCTCACATAGGGAGGGTGACTGGGTGATGGCAGTTTAGGCTGTGTAACGTAAATTAATAGACAAAAGGTAATTTTTTTCTCATCTGACCAGAAAACGCTCCACATGCCTGCAGTGTCATTGAAGCTTTTTCGTAAAACTCCATACGAAGCTTTACATGGGGTTCATAATGACTTCTCTGCCACC
>CM068952.1:82904271-82924415 GCA_035128595.1 Eptatretus atami
AGCACCAGTTCAGCAGATGTTGAACGAGTACGTGAATCATTTCAATAAAGTCACAGAAAATCAATTCAACACGCATCCAGAGAACTGGGACTACCAACCACCAATGTATACAGGATTTTGCAGAAAAGACTGAAGCTTTATGCCGATAAGGTGTAGATTCTGCAGGAACTCCAACCAAATAACGGACCCAAACACAAGACGTTTACCTTGGAGACGCTCAGTTGCAGAGAGGATGATGAAGATTACCTGAAAAAGGTCATGTTCACAGACGAAGTTTGCTTTCATGTATCGGGGAAGGTCAACCACCACAATGTGAGAATCTGGGGCTCTGTCAACCCCCACATGGTCATTGCACACATACGTGACAGCCCAAAGGTCAATGTGTTGTGTGGCCTTCTCCATGACTGCTTGGTGGGACCATTTGTCTTTACGGAGGACATAGTGATCTCAACAACTTACATTAATATGTTGGAAGGATTTGCCTTACAACAGATTGAATACCTGCAACCCAATATCATTTTTCAACCGGACCACGCTCCCCCTCATTGGGCCTTAGTTGCTCGAGCCGTCCTGAATGAAAAATTTCCAGGTCGCTGGATCAGCCGAGATGGGCCAATCTCCTGGCCCCCCACGATGATTAGACATAACCCCCCTTGATTTTTTTTTTCTGTGGGGGTTTATCAAAGATGTTGTCTGCAACACCAAGGTGGCAAACCTGCAGAATCTTTGTTCTTGGATCACAGCTGCATGCGCACTGGTTGACGCAAACATGCTGACTCAACCATGGCAAGAATTTGTGTCCCACCTTGATGGCCTGCGCGCAACAAACGGAACTCACATTGAAGTGTATTGATGATGCACAAAAGTTTATGAATTTCTGGATAATATAAACCAAAGGGTATCGTTGTGTCATTTGTGGTCTAAATATACTAACAACCAAAGTTGTTCGAGTCTTTTTGGAACACTTTGTACTCTACTCAATGGAGCATTGGTGCTGCCAAAGCTGTTGATTGGCAAGGGTCATGCAAGGTGATTTTACATTGCCGTCCCAGCATTGTTTTTCTGTGCACTATCCTTTCAAATGCTGAGCATCAAGGAAGGAAGCAGCACATTTCATTTTAAAAGTCTTTGTTATGACTCGGACGGGGTTTGAACCACCAACCTCCCAGACTCAGAACGGAAGAATTACATGGCAGCTACAAACATGTGAAATGAAGTGTATTCAGTTACCAAGTTTATTCTGGGATTCTCGTCAAATGGGTTAAGCACTCCAGCAAGCACTGAATTTGAAACTGTTGATAAGGAACGGCTGGCTTGGCAAGCTCTGGCTCGCTGCTTGGTAAATGAACACACTTCTGGTGCTTGATCATCTGCATGCCTCGGTAGGAACAAAGTTAAAGAAACACTATGTATATTTTTCAATGCAAAGTGGGGATTACCTTGGCTCCAGTGGAACACGGAATGAGAGGGTGGGTATGCAACTTCTGCAACGTCAACGTTTCGCACTGATTTGAAATTTGTTTTGATAGGACAATCAAAGCTATAAATTACGTTATTTGTCCAATCTACCTTAGCTTAACACTTGATTCCTCCGGAAAACGAAAACTGCTGCAGGAATGACTCTCCAATTGGAAATTATAATCTGGAACGAAACATTGTACCTTCATAAAGCTATGGTGGCCATATTCTATGAGAGTGTAAAACGAGGCCATGTGTTGTCATGCTAACGTGACATCATCACTTCAGTGCGCTTTGGTGATGTATTGATTTTTAAATCCGATTGAGATTTTTATTTTTATTTTTTTATAATGGTGCGGATGCAATAGAGAATGTCATGCTTCCTTCTGGTGGCATCATAGTAATTGCTTCAGCCAATATTGTGCTCTGCACGATGACATTTATCAACATTCTGAGGATAAACTAATCGGTGATTTTACGATCCCTCGATCTGGAACTTTAGCGATGTATTTTGGCATATTCTTCTTAATAACCCCCCCCCCCCCCCCCCCGGAGGGAGCGAACGGGATATTGTAATCGTCCGGTTTGTTACTTGGCAAATCTTAGATTTTGTCAAGTATGTTGTTCTGTTCCGTTTGTTGGTTTGTTTGTTTGTTTGTCCGGTCGTCTACAGCCCAAACGCTGGACCAGTCGTTCTTAAATTTTTACACCTGATAGGCAATCCACCTGAGACGGTCCGCGTCCAAACCCCATCTTAATCGGACTAAGGCCGAGGTCACATTTGCTCTACGGCGAGGATACGGTGGCCGTACGCCCTCTGAATTGACAGAAACGTGCGGCGGCCGCAGAGAAACTGAGGTGGCCTCAGGGAGGCCCTACGCCGTTTGGCTATATTTTACAGGCCGTAGGGGCGCCGTGGAATTATAGGCGGAGTTATAACTTTTTTTCATTTCTACGTTCGCCGTAGCAATTCGACAAGCCAAGCTATGACGTAGATGTGTTCCACGTCGACCGTACGTAGGGCGTACGGTGGGCTTGCTTTATTCGTGCGGCTGCCGAAAGCTCTTCTCAATGAAAAATGAATTTTCCCAACCCCCAAAAAATTACGGCGGCCGCCCTATTTCCACGGTCGCCGTACGGTGGCCTTGCAGTCTGTGTGACTACCTGCGAGCAACGCAGGGTCGACGCACGGTTCCCCTACGCCCGCCGTGCACCTACGTACGGCCTCCATGGCAGTCTGCGTCGACCGTGCGTCCACCGTGCGCTACCCTAGAGATCGGAGTATAGGTGTTTGCTATACCGTGGTGCCCCAGAATCCCAATTTAATTCGTTCCAGGAGGCTGTTCGGATTGCAAAAAGTTCGGATTCCAAAAATATTTCCCAATAAGAAATATTGGAGTGAATTAATCCGTTCGTGGACCCAAAGAAAACCCACTGTCAAGACACTTTAAACTGAAATTACCCATGTTTAAGATAAAATATGATGAGAAATGACCTTCGGTGGTGGTGTATTGTATGTAAACTGGTACAATCACCACATCCAAAGGTCCACACAGGCTCGTGCTCCGGCCTGGGTTCCAATCGCTCGCGCACTCTGTGAGAGCGCTGCCCCCAGGCAGCTCATCAAACATGATGCCTGCACAACCACAATCACTTTCATCAAACGCATCGGGCTGACGTAATCATGGATATTCCAAATTACAACTGGTTTTGCTGTGAATTCATCCTTGCCCGACAGTCCGTCACACCACGTGATCTGATTGCTTTTTTTGTTATTAATTAAAACACAAGATGATTAAAAAAACAAACATCACAAATGAAGGTGAAAACACGAGGTAAGGCCTGTCACATTTGGCTCGGCGGCGGAGGGTCTACAAAATGTACGGGCACTAGCAATTATAAAGCGGCCGCAGTATTTCCACGGTCACACAATGTAGCAGTCACATATGTTTTTAGCAGCGTCTCGCGTAGCGAACGTGCTCATAGAGAGCTCGGCGGTTCTTCTTCTTCTTCTTCTTCTTCTTCTTCTTCTTCTTGTGAAGCCAAAACCTTAATCTCTCGGACTTGGCTCTTGTATATACAAGATCCGATCGCCTTAAATACTGAGCACATGTACACATCCTCACATAGACGGTGCCTTTTGAGAGCGTCTATCATGAACTTTTAAATATATTCGGACATTTGCTTTAAAGTTTCGAAAAGTTGACGTTACTATTTAAAGATTATTCCATTTATCGTATTGTAATTTCGTAAATACATTATATATTTCGTAAATACACGATATATCGTAAATACGTAAATACATTATGACGGGTTTCGCTATTGGCTTAATGAAGGCACGTGACAAAATATCGAAGTTGTTGTTGTTGTTCTTTTTTTTTTTAGCCGACAACCTTTAGGTTTTGGATGCTGCTCTTGGACACATTTGTCCTTGTTATTTTTCGGGTAGCCGCACGGCGTATTTATAAATTGTGGAGACCGAAAACATCGGTGTGCCGTACGGTCTTTGATTTGATGTCGCACGGTGACCTTAGGGCGTTCCTGCGGCGGCCATAGAATTTTGAAGGCAGACGCAAGGTGCCCGCAAGGCGACCGCAGGGGGACCCTAAGCCGAACGTGCGGCCAGACAGACGGTAACGAATGGGTTAATTTTATTTTTTTTTTTCCAGTTCTTTTGTTCGGCTTGTCGAATTTCTACGGCGAACGTAGAAATGAAAAAAAGTTATAACTCCGCGTTATAATTCCACGGCGACCTTACGACCTGTAAAATATAGCCATACGGCGTAGGGCCACCCTGAGGCCACCTCCGTTTCTCTGCGGCCGCCGCACGTTTCTGTCAATTCAGAGGGCGTACGGCCGCCGTATCCTCGTCGTAGAGCAAATGTGACTGAGGCCTAAAGTATCGATCGACACACGAGAGATGCTTTCACGAGGACTTCCACCGACGAACTGAATGAACAAAGCGCGAAGATGCGGGTCGAACAGATGGGGGAGACTCGTGAACAAACATGAACGCTTCGTTGTGTTCGGTTTTTTAAAATGTATTAGGTTTTTAGGGCAAAATTTTCTCAAAAAAATTGTTCGGATTCCAATTTGTTCAAACAATGGGGCGTTCGGATTCTGGGGGCACCACGGTATATTATAGTTATAGTATATTCAGTTATATATACTGGATATTTTTATTTCAGTAAAAAAAAGAACTGGTATATATACCCACTCGTTACCGTCCGTCTGGCCGCACGTTCGCCTTAGGGCCCCCCTGCGGGCACCTTGAGGCTACCTTGCGTCTGCCTTGAAAATTCTATGGCCGCCACAGGCCCCCTTAAGGTCACCGTGCGACATCAAATCAAGACCGTACAGCACCCCCACGTTTTCGGTCTCCACAATTTATAAATACGCCGTGCGGCTACCCGAAAAATAAAAACATATGTGACTGCTACATTGTGTGACCGTGGAAATACTGCGGCCACCGTATAATTGCTAGTGGCCGCAGATTTTGGAGACCCCACGGCCGCCGTGGCAGATGTGACTAGGCCTAAACGTCACGACGTCACATCACAACAACGTGAAAACACATTTTGGACATAACTCAGTGACCGGAAGTCGTAGCGACTTCCTGTTGACGCCAAAACAAACTTCAATGGAATATCTAAATGTTTTAAAATGCATGTTAGTACAAATTATGCACAGTTTTCGCAAGCATATGACATCAAAATTTTTAGCTATTGGCGTGATTTAAAAAAAATTCTATTCGTTCCACAGGTCACAAATCTTAACCGATTTGGATGAAATTTAACAGCTGATAGAAATCCACAGTGCAAAAAGATTTGTGACTTTTGGTGATGTTCAAGATCAGGATCTGGATTCTGCATCACTTTATATTATCGCCCATTATAAACCAATGGGTAATTTTGTGAATTACACATGGCTATTTCTCAAACAGTTTTGCACTTATTATATTGAAACTTATACTGTCTATTTATGCATGTAATATTAACATGTGCACAAAGTTTGATCGAAATTGAACCAAGGTCAAGGTCAGGGTTACCCAAAACATATAAAATACATATTTTTGTTTTACAACATATTTCAAACCTGATAACGGGATCGTAAGCTGGTTGAAAAGCAATGTTCCTCGGTATTTTCAAATATTTTCTCCGATCAGAATGAAGGCAACAAGCACCGATGATAAGTTGTTGAATGTCACATGGTGGCTTTAAATGAGTTGTGAAATTTTCAATCTGCTGCCGTTACCATGACAACGCGCGCCTGATAATTGTTATTTGTGACGTCGCGTCATTTTATTTATGTACAAACAAATAAACACCACACATTCCATGACATTACAGCTTTGACCACCACACGGAAAGGTCAACTAATTCGCCAAGTGTCGTGCTAAGCACGATTTTCATTTGTCTGTTTGTTTGTTTGTCTGTCTGTCTGTTAGCAACTTTACGGCAAAACGGCTTTCGCAAACACTATCAAATTTAATCCACAGGTGGGCAATGACCTTGGACAACCCCATTAACTTTTGGGTCCAATTGAATCAAAGGTCAAGGTCACGAAAAGATCAAAATCGTTTTTCGCTCATAACTTCGTCAAAAATGGTTTAATTGACTTCAAACTAAGCTTATAGTGAACCTTATTCTATTCCTTATAATCGACATTCAGGTTAAGGATGTATCAAATTTAAATTTGATCCCAAAATAACTTTATGCCTTAAATGGGCAGGATTTGTTTGCTTGGCACCACTTGTTAGTTATGAAAACGTTCAAGAATAAAAAGTATGGCTTTTAAATGCATATGACTTCACTCTGTCGTAGTTTTTAAGTGTATCGTTTTGCACACATTTGAATGGGCGGGCATTTTTTTCTCGTGCCATCCCTATATATGGAGTAATATAATACTACATGATAGTGGAAATAAAAACGTCTATAACAAGAGAGGACAATTTGTTTTCATGCAGTCAATACCTACTAATTGTAATTTAAACAAAATGGTGGCATTAATACAATACCAAGGGAGAAGCCAGTAAGCAATTTGCTCTCAAATTGTAAGCAATTATAAATGCAACTGTTGCATCAACTAAACAGTAAATAAAAAGTGAGAGAAAATAGAAGCAGTAATAGAGGAGAAAGAAAAATAATTAAGGGCACATTATGTTAGCAAGCCTCTGAGCTGTAAACACCAGGAGGTTCTACATCGTAGAGCACTCTGTCCTTCAGAGAGGATGTTAAGTCAGATATGTGCTCTGGATTAATTTGGATTTCAGATGATTTCATAGTCCCATTCACATAAGTAGGACTTTGGTCCAATACAATTTCCTCCTAAATCGTTCTTTTTTCATAAAATTGAATATGAATGATGAGCATTATGAAATGTGTGCAATAATGGGCTCATGACGTGATTTTACCTTCCTGGGATTAATGTTTCGGATCCATAATAATATCAGTGATATTTATTAAACATGTCAAACTGTATGGTTTTGGTTGGAATAAACAGAATGTTGGTTGGAGTATGCAAACCGCTGTGGGAAGCAAGGATATATGATATTTAGGTCGTTAATCCCTCTTTTGCAAATGAGGGTTAACCTCATTCAGTTATCTTCAGTTATAAGTATCTTGGGTTAACCCCTGAAACATCAGCTTCTCCGTGCTTCTCACAGCGGTTAGCACACGTCGCTAACCGTTCTGGTGATTCGATCCATTGTTCTACCTATCGGCTGATACATATCGACACTTGCTTTCATGAACAAAACTAGTAACCAGAGTCTATCGCTCTGTCCATCAGCTGAAAACCACTTGGTAGAAGACCGTTTCTCAGATTGAGCATTGAGTATTTTAGGCCATTCTTCCATGTTGATAAATTGCGCATTTTACCAAGCTCTGGAAGACATGTGTGGGCATATTCTATTCAAATGATCACAAGGACAATTCGTTTATTTTTTCCAATAACCTGGCAATAACACAGAAATGGTCAGAATTAGTTAGCTTAAAAAGGGATGACTGAATTTGTCACATTCAATAGAGTGTACTTTGTTCTGATCAGTGTAAACGTTACAGTGTACTCATCACTTTACGGCATATTCTGTTCTGATCACAGGTCAGATTGCATGGCTCCTATGACTTTTCAATCGACATTTAAAAAAGATCGGCACAGAGTGTCCGGATGCATCGAGAAATAAAAAAAATTCAAACAAGTAAGAACAAGCAGTACAGGAGATTGTCAAACACTCATCCTGTTCAAAGGAGACATTTTGAATTGAATATTACAGAAAACCAGACAAAGGAGGACAAGATATATATATATATATATATATATATATGTATGTATACATATATATATATTTTTTTTTTTTTAATTTGTGTGCAGCCTGTCGCTGCTTGGCTGCATCGTTTTCTGGGTGCACGGCTGTGCCACTGATGCAATGCCCCTGTTACCAATGAGCTGGTACTCATTTTACCAACCTCAGAAGGATGACAGGCTGAATCAATCCACCTGGTGTTAATTCAACAGTACACCAGGGGCTTGAACCCAAGAACCTAAGATCTTAAGGTGGATTGATCAAGAACTCAAGAACCTAAGATCTACCTGATGGTGGCTTATCATTAGTTTTTTATGATTGGTCTTTATGACCACAATTCCTTCAAAATACGGCACTAGCAATTCATAACTCAGATTAACGGTGGAATTTCTGCCAAAAACACACACTGTTGGACATGTCAAGGAAGGGGTCCTTTCATCAGCTCCATTTCACCAGAGGGAGGTCAATTTTACAACTGACTCACACGATTGGCACCCAAATATACAAGAGATATTCAGGACAAATCGTAGTTTCTTTGGGTTTTCTTTGGTGGCTCTTACTATCTCCATACTTTATTTCAGCCCCTTCATTTTTCCTTTCGAGAAATGCATAGTTTTATAATTTCATGAAATTTTGGAGGAAGGAATTTTATTGTTATATTCTGTTTAGGGGATTGTATTTGCCATTTGATTTTTTTCCATGCAAAAGGGGTATTGTTTTCCGCATTTTCTTTTCATACTTGATTGCATTTTGTTCTTATGAATAATGAGTGTTGATGCTTAATTAGCGGCACGTTGTGCTTCCCCATTAAATGTGTTGAGAACTGTTTTCCAGAGTCGGTGTTGTAAAATGAGCCCCCTTTACCCCGTTATTGAAATTATGCTCATTCGATGCCCTTCCTTCACGAGTCCATTTAACGATGTGCCTCTTGGCCAGAAATTTCCCTCTTTAGCCAAGTTATGTACCTTATTGTATTTTAAATAAAATTATGCTATAAAAACTCATCTGTAACTTTACAACCACATTTTGGCTGCCTTCTAGAATCTTGTCTTTTCTTGTTCATTATTTGAGTCACAATTATTGCTCCCCACTCCCCAAAGCCTCACCTTGCACCTGCAAAGCCTCCCCCCATCTCTAACTGCGTCGACCTCAAACATCCGGCACCTCCGTTCCAATCTGACAGATCTCTCAATCCAGGCCACTGCTATAAAACGAGACATCATTTGTTTAACAGAATCCTTCCTCCCACTGGGCATCCCTGACTCCTTTGTGTCTCTTCCTGGCCATTGTCTCCTAAGGTTTGATCGAACTGACCCCCGTGCTGGTGGCGGAGTTACGCTGTACATCAAAAACTGCATTTCTCACTCGAGCTCTTACACCTCCCAAAACCCAGGAGTAACTCTGGATGTGACTTCCCCTCCGCTCCTACCTCATGTTTGTCTGTGTTACACTGTCCTCCCAACAGTGATGACTCCATCTACATCTCCCTCTCAGATGACATGGACCAACTTTTAACTGCTCTCCCCTCCCCTGCCTCGCACCTTGTTCAGCTTGACGCCGTGGAAAACAAGGCTTTCAAGATCATTGGAATCTCTCGCGATCAAGCTGAGTCTATTGGCCTATCACTTCGCCATCACCGACAGGTCGGTGGTCTCTCAGTCTTCCTCCGCCTCATTTCTGGTCTTTCACACTCTGCCCTCTCCATGCTTTGCCCTGCCCCTAAGTATCTGCAGGATGCATGTGGTGCAGCAACAACCCCCTCCTTGTGAATCTGCCTAAATCCAGAACCACTCTTCACCTCCACTCTTTTATTCCTCTCTTTTCCTTCCTGTGGAACTACCTTCCACACTCTCTTCAATCAGCAGAAAATATCCGAAAGTGCAGATGCCTAATGAATCACCAAACATATTCTTGTATTTAAAATGTTCTTTTCTAAGTCTCCATTAACGTCCCCCTGCAAATTCAACATTCTTAAAAGGGGTGTGAGCGTTAATTTGATTTGAGAAAAAGGAAGCAAGATGGAAGAGGATAGAAGATATCCGATAATTTGGGAGAAGGCTTGGGGAAAAATAAAGGGGCTTTGGAAGAATGTATAAGATATATGTCTGGTGGATGGTCAAGGGTTGTTAAAATTTCACCATTTTTCCACATCCGAAATGGATTAACAATAAACTGTCACCCTGGTGCCTCGCAGGCAAGGTGTTTAAATGAGTGTGCAGTCATCCTTTGGAAAGAAATTAACCTGAATGTCCGATCTGATAACATTTTCCGTCGATGCCAAACTCTTGAGTCCCACTCTCAGCCATGATCATGGTACCTTTTAACAGAGTAGGCCATTGTGTGCAGGTATACTGGGTAAAATCCTGCCATGACTGCCATTGGAAAGAGCATTGGCAAACCACCCAGTATATTCTCTGCCTCGTGAGTAGTGCCTATAATAGTGCCATCATTCTGGCCAAATCATGGCTGTGAATGGAATATGTATAGATGGTCTTGAAGGAACCCCATGTATGTTTAATGATTAAAAGAGAAATACTTTGAAAAATTTAAGGACATATTCTTTTTAAAAATCACTTTGTGTTTCAAGTGGATTTGGGGGCCAGCTTTTAAATTCGTAGACATAAACAATTATGGCAAAAATTTGACCCACCCCTTCCCATGGTATCCCAAAATGGTACCCCTTCCCCTTCCTCCTTGCCACTCTAACCTTCCTCCCTGTACAGCTGTACCCACCAAGCACATACCTGTCTAAAGCTCCCCACTCCCCTCTCCAGCACAATGAACTCAGTGGAACCTTGTCTCCATGATTTTATAAAACACTGTCAGAGCATGCCCTGCAATTTTATAGCTTAGGCTAAACAGGAAGTATTTATTTCCAATAACAGAGCAGTTTGGGAATTTAGATAGGTTGACACACACTTCTCCACCTCCTTAGATGCAAACGATACAGAGTCCAGGAGCAGTTTGGTACGACTGGGGAGGGTGGGTACAGACAGTGAGGGGTTGGGGACGCAATAATTGGAAGCAAACACAGAATTGAGGCATTCGTCTTTCTCATGATGAGAGTCGGCTGTGGTGCCATTTGAAGTGAGGGAAGGGGAAACAAGTCGAAATCTTAATCCTCCCAATGAATGTGGCATTGTGAGGGTTAAGATCTAGTTTTGTGAAATACGTATTTATACTGCTGTCATACGATTTCCTGGTTCATGTCTCTCTTAAATCAAAAAAATTAATTCCATTTAAATTTAACAGATGACGTCGAGAAGGTAGATGACCCACGATACATGAATGTACACATGGAAGTGGGCACACAAGTCCTGATTAACAAAACACAAATATTTAATTTAATATCCCATTTGTTGTCAATCGTACAAAAAAATTGATATTGTTAACAAGGATAAAAAAAAACCCCTTCACGTTTCTGAAAATGGTACAAAATACAAGGTTTTGAGTTGTAAACCAGCATTAATACATTGATAGTCATACTAGTGATTGTGCATTGTAAGTCTCTTTATGTTGTGCCTTGAAGAAGTAATGCATTTATCAGAGCAGCTGAAATTAGGTCATCTAGCATACAAGTTCCAGGGAGGATAGTGAGTGTGGAAGAGGAGAGTGGCTTTTCGCTGGTTCGAGGAAAGAAAGGAAAAGAAGGGGGCAAGATAAATTCAAAGTTTTGCCTTTGTCGTGAGCAAAATTGTATGGATTAACAGATACATAGAGGTGTGAAGTCCTGAGTGTGTGTGTTTTTTTGTTGTTGTTGTTGTTGTTGTTGGTTGTGGTCTTCATATATAGGTTTCAGAAGGTAGAACTGAGCCCTCCCAGGTCTCGAAGTATCCAGATTTTGTGTCTGTGTGTAGTTTGTTTTTTTTATATATACAGTTACCAGCGAATAATCTATCCACAGACATGTTAATTCTCCCAGAATTATGGACATGTTAATTCCCCCAGAAATGGTGTATTTTAGTATGACAATTGTAATACCTCTACCCCTCCCACCAATGGGAGTGGTATGATGCCATACCTACATTTACATAGAAAAAATTGGGGGTCATCCTCCACCTGATTTCCTAGGAATATTAACTTTTTACCGCTTAAAACCATCCCCATGTACACCCCGAGTTTTCAACTCATTCCATCCAGTGGTTCAGAAGTGCGTACAAGTCAAACAAATAGATACATCTCGAATCATCGTATAATTTCTAGTTATTGAGGAACATTTGAAGAACCAAATTGCTCTTGATGTCCATGCAGGTTGATAACGTTATCCGAGGAATGAGAATGCACTTTAATCTGATGCTTCACTTTTGAAGAGCCATTTGATTCAAAAAAATTAAGGCAAATGTGGATTTCCATTTTTTTTAACCAACATTCATAAATTTAAATTACGCTCACCACCTTCATTGCTCATCTTGCTTGTACGAATATGCCAGATGTTGGTATGGTAAAAAATATATATATTAAAAAATGCCTGCAACATTGGAGGTGGAGAGGGGTAAGGGGCAACGGGATGAGTTAGTTGAAACCTGTAAAAGAATTTATTTTATCTCCGCAGGTGATGCTGAAGCAGTTTGAGCTCACAACTTCTCCGAGGTTGAAAGTTCAACATGGTTTTTTTTTTGGGGGGGGGGGGTGGGGGGGTTTGGCCAGCATTATGTTTCCAACACAAATTTATTTGAAGATTTAAATTCCAGGCTTTGCAAAAGAGAATTTCATTTTAACTCAAAGTAGTTTATCCAATAATTCATTTCCTCGAGAGAAGAGTGAACAAGTTTCATCCATAAATAACTTTCTGTAGGAAATGTCGATCATAATATATAAAAATGTTGGGTCAAGAATTCAAGTTCAGAATACAATCATTGTCATGACTCCAAATTGTGCAAGTTAAGAATTTATAAATAGAAGCCTTGATTTCTATCACCTTTAACCTGGAAAAACTTGGTGCATTCATGTGTTTAAAGATGCATATCACACATTGCGTAGAAAATGGCAGAAAGGGGAAAACAGGCCTTTTAGTGCAATTGCGTAACTCGCTGAGCAAATCGCTAATGAGTTAGCAACCTGCTTGCTTTTAGAAGTCATAATAACCAGGTGGATTTTTTTTGACTTGCCTCCAAAAGCCTCCAGCAACTGCCAGAAAAGGACTTTGATGGAGGGTATGTGTGTGTGTGAAGCTAGAAAATTGCATGGAGGAAAGATGGACCAACGATGTTTCAGGCACCTGAGACCCCATAACATTTACAGTTCGTCCTGACATGTGACAGCGGGAGAGAGCTTAGTATTGTGCACTCCATACTGCTTGATGCCCTTTGAAAACCGCTTTGGCAGTGCCTTGCAAGGAATTCCTGGCTACGGTATATCATCAACATGACCTGCAAAAAATTGTATTCGAGCCCACGTTTCACGCTTCATGTCTACGCATCTGTTTCCAGAACCGTAGCATCCATTCACTTGTAAACCATCCACCACAACCTGTTTGCTTTTCTGCTATCCCATCATGCTACTGCACTGAGCTGGAACAGTCTTGCAGATAGAGTGCCGGTGAGATGAGACCTTTTGGTCAGAACCTCGAGTCTGATGTATCTTTCACATTATTATTTTAAGCTACGTTATTATTGATGCATCCTTTTTATATGTATCATTACTCCATTGAAAAATATAAATGTGAGATGAAAACAAAATTATCTCTGACTATCCTAGAGTAGGAGGTACAATGAGACATTTGACTTCAGAGGCACATTGGATCTTGCTTTGGTCAGGCAGCAGTCACAACTACCATCTTATCTTTGTGTCCTTCCCACATGACATGCTGACAAAGTGGGAAGTGAGGTGAAAAAATTTTAAGCTCCGCATAGTAATTGTAAAAAACCTTTCTGTGTGTGCACTATCAAAACTAAGAAGGCTAAAGTGGGCCTAAACTGATGAACATTTTCCTCCGATGAGCAATGGCTGTGTGTTTAATAGTCCAAGTAATTGTTTATTCTGTCATTGAAATTGTGTTTGGGTTTTTTGTTTTTTTTCTGAAAGCCATCAGATTTCATTGTCGTACTTTGTTGCTTGTTGATTTCAGCTGGGAAATATGGAATCGATTTTCCTTCATCCTTAATGAAATATCATGTTCACTTATAAATGCTATCCAGCCTCAGCATGTGTTTGGTGTCGAGGTGCGGCTGGTACAGATATTTCAGGCAACTGCTCTTTGAGATGGATGTTCAATATCCAGCAATTTCAAAACCGGCTGCCTCATTGGGGATTGTGCAGCATGGATCTAGTACTCGATCGCTGGTCGTAACGTGCTGCCAGGATTGAAATAAATGGCCTGTTAGTCCCCCTGCCCCTTCCCCCTCATGTTTGTCAGCGATTAGTGGATGCACTTTGGCATATTCCCCAGACCCCAAACAAAAAAGAGGAATTGGATTAGAAGTTAAAATTGACTAATTATTGCAATAAAATTTATATAATGTGTTAAAGAAGGTCAATAACAAATCATCCTTATTGACATTTGATCACTCATAGCTCCACTCATTCGTTTCTCT
Organism: Eptatretus atami; assembly: GCA_035128595.1. Taxonomy (NCBI): domain Eukaryota; kingdom Metazoa; phylum Chordata; class Myxini; order Myxiniformes; family Myxinidae; genus Eptatretus; species Eptatretus atami. The sequence continues at coordinate 82,918,567 of CM068952.1, forward strand.
TTTTTCCCACCTGTGGAACCAACTTCCACATTCTCTTCAATCTCATTCTTCCCTCCAGATGTTCAAGACGGCTGTTCACCACGATCTCAGATCATCCCCCATCCAAAATCATGATATTTTGTACCCTCGTTAAATCACCCCACCCCCTCCCCTCCACCAGGACGATGGATAGACGTTAAGCTGGAGGACCTATCAACCAGCATTGGTTGTTCGTGAACGTCGGTTGTTAAATATCCCATGGTGTCTTTCACCAAAAGTAGGCGAGTATCCTGGACAAATTACAAATTCCTGCTCTGACTTCAGCTAGGAGGACAAAGGCAAATCACCAGCCAGCACTGCCAACTGTCAACCTGTTGATATATGATCTGCCTTGTTTGATTTTCATGCCTCCATGTTTAACCACAATCTACTGATAATCCTTTGCAGATTGTTTAGCCTTGTTTTTACTGTGAATATTCACAGAGATTGGTACATTCATCCTCATTCCACTACAGTGTGTCATTCTTTCCAATCGCTTTTGGGAAAATATGCCTATTTTATCCTCAAATAGAAATGTAATGCTTGACATTTTAAAAACTATATGATCGAGATTTAAACCCAAGATAGACACCTCGGAGGCAAGTGAGCACACCTCTCGGCTATCCTGTCAGCGAATGCCTAAATTCAATGCACCATATTTGGTGAAAGGCATGCTAAGTTTCTCAGAATATGGGAAATGAAAGATAAAAATAGGACCACTGGACCTGAACCTTATCTAGGCCCTGGCCTAATGCTATAACCCAAATTTGGTAGAATTCTGACTGATGGGTCTGGTGAGGAAGATTTTTGAAGGAATTTACGCAATTTTCAAAAATTTTACGAAGTCCACCATTTCGACACATTTACTGACATGTGATCGGCATGACCCCCACGATTTAAAATCACGACCCTGTCCTAATGTTGTAACTCAAATTTGATAGCATTCTGATGGGTGGATCTGGAGAAGGTTTTAAAAAGAAATTAATGCGATTTTCCCAAATGTTGACTAAGTCGGCCATTTTAACAGACCTCTGGTCATGTGATCCACATGGCTTCCACAGTATAATTAACATCCCTCCCCTATCATAATGTTGCAACCGAAATTTGTTAGCATTCTGACAGGTGGGTAGAGAGAAGATGATTTTGGAAGAAATTTGCACGACTGCCATTTTGACACACTTCTGGTCACATCATTAGCATGGCATCTGCAATTTAATATCCCTACCCTGGCCTAATGTTGTAACCCAAATTTGGTAGCATCCTGACTGGTGGGTCCGGAGAAGAAGATTGTTGAAGGAATTTACACGATTCTCCCCAAAATTGATGATGTCGGCCATTTTGACACTTCCGTTCATGTGATTGGAATGACTTCGGCAATTTAACATCCCTACCCTGGCCTAATGTTGTAACCCAAATTTGGTAGCATTCTGACAGGTGGGTAGAGAGAAGATGATTTTGGAAGAAATTTGCACGACGGCCATTTTGACACACTTCTGGTCACATCATTAGCATGTCCTCTGCAATTTAACATGAGGACCCTATCCTAATGTTGTAACCCAAATTTGGTAGCATTCTGACTGGCGGGTCTGGAGAAGAAGGTTGTTGAAGGAATTTACACGATTTTCCCAAAAATTGATGATGTCGGCCATTTTGACACTTCTGTTCATGTGATCAGAATGACTTCGGCAGTTTAACATCCCTACCCTGGCCTAATGTTGTAACCCAAATTTGGTAGCATTCTGAGTGGCGGGTCTGGAGAAGAAGATTGTTGAAGGAATTTACACGATTTTCCCAAAAATTGACGATGTCGGCCATTTTGTCGCTTCCGGTCATGTGATCGGAATGACTTCGGCAATTTAACATCCCTACCCTGGCCTAATGTTGTAACCCAAATTTGGTAGCATTCTGACTGGTGGATCAGGGGAAGAAGATTTTGTAAGGAATTTGCGGGACCACCATCTTTACACACTTCCGGTATTGTGATTGTCGTGGCCTCCGCAATTTAACATCAGGACCCTATCCTAATGTTGTAACCCAAATATGGTAGCATTCTGACAGGTGGGTCTGGAGAAGATCAGTGAATAATTTTACTAAGTCAGCCATTATGACAAACTTAAAGTCATGTGACCGGAATGAGCTTTGCAATTCCTGTTACGAGTCAGGAGAGGAACATTGCTGCAAATTTAATCCGGATTTGCCCATCGGTTTGGCCGGAGAAGTCGAAAAAGGAGATGGACGGATGGCGCGTGAAGACAATACCTTCTCTGGAATGTAAATTCCAGATAAGCTAAAAATAGAGATCTGAGACCTGACCAGTACCATCCTCTTGACAGGGCATTGCTGCTGCCAAAGCTATTTTTGGTATGGATTATGCTAGGTGCTTTGCTTTTACCTTCCCAGCAATTGTCAGGTCAGGAATTTGTAATTTCTTCATGGTGCTGACGATAGCTCACCTACTCTTCGTGAAGGCATCATGGATTTTTACCATCCACCAAATAATGGTTGAAAACAGCACAACGAGTTTAACATCCATCCGAGGGATGGCACACACATTGATGAATTGCCCTGCGTGCAAACCACTGAGATGACAGTTTATAGCTGGGTCAAGATTGAAACCCAGGTTAGACAACTCAAAGGTGAGTGCGCGTACCTCGAGGCTACCTTGCCACCCCAAATAGAAATACAGATGATAAAAATGAGCAATGAATTCTAAAGTAATGCAAAGTAATGTGAAATGGTGGAGAAAATAAGCAGGCAACTACAATATGAGATAAAACGCTTGGTATGAAAAAATCTAATACCTCTGGAACAAAAGCTATGGCTGTTCAAAAAGTTATGAAATTCAGGGTTCATTTATTCATACACATTAATCTTGACTTTTATTGTAGCTCAACATACAGATCATATATTTAGGAGTACAATTCATACTTTCTGGCATGATTTTCTATTATCTCTGCTATCAACGGCCAACTTGGTGTTACGCATGCAGGGCGAGGCATCAATGTGTATGCCGTCCATCACTGGATGGACGTAAAGCTGGAGGATCCGTCAGCCACCACTGGCTGTAAGTGAACATTAAATATCCCACGGTGTCTTTCACCAAGAGTTGGTGAGTTATCGCCGGCACCCTGAACAAATTCCAAATTCCTGCCCTGACTACAGCTGGGAAGGCAAAAGCAAACCACCATGGTGTAATCCTTGCCATGGGGCTGCTTTAGCAGCACTGAACCAACTTTCTGGCAGAGCACCAGAAAGAAAGAAATTTGAGTTCATATTGTGTTTATAGTTTTGCAACTTCAATGCAACTTGTTTTAAATACTGTGTTAATGGTTTTGTGACATTTATTGGCTTACATTTATCATCTAACAGCAGATGTTTATAGACAATGATGCTCTGTAGTAACTCACCTTAGTTTTAATAGATTGGTTGGAAATCACTTGCTTTTCCCTTGTACCAAAACAGGGAAGTGTACAAATTTTGAGAATGTTTGTTTGTTTTCATGTGGTCCAAATGTGGTGTACTGAAAAATCATTTCTCTTGTTGACATTTTCATTAACTCAAAGCAGCTTTTTGGGGATACTTTGTGATAGTCACATGATGCAAGAAATGGTACTTTTGAAAATTTGCTTTCAGGGTATGCTTACACATTGTAAGCAACAACAAACTGTGCTTCCCCCATTGTCTCGGGTCGCTCACTTGCATTTTTTTTAATTTTTTTCCCATTTATTTATTTTAATTTATTTATATTTTCATTCACGGATGCTTTCCAATGGATCTGTGATATTTCTCGGTGCATCAGCTTCGATGCCCATCGGCACACAAAATTTCAGCTTTCTACATCACCCGGAAGGTACCGATCTTTAATATCAGTCAATGAGTCAGTGGTTTGAAAGAGCTCTATATATTAGGCTCGGGGTGATCAGTCATCCCATCAACGAACATAACAACATCATCAAAAGATATTCGTTTCTATTGGAGGTTTATATGTTTGTTTGTTTTATTCTGTGTGATCTTCTTACAATAACTTGCAACTTTATATAATGAACAATAACCTTTATTTAATTTATTATACTTCTTTGTTAAGCCACTGACTTAATGATGAACCCTCATGTATTTAGTAACTGCCAATAAAACTAATTTTGTTTTTACATAGCGATTATAAAACACAAATCAAGTTTAGGTGGAATATATCAGTTTCTTCATCGACGTTCAATGTGCACCTTGCAGTGTCATTCACCAACTTTGGAAGGGGGAAAGGTGATCTTTCCTGGAATCCGGGAACCAGAAACCAGTCGGCTGGACAAGATCGCTTCTCCAAACCATGCTTCTCTACCCTCAAGGGCGACTTCCATTGGCTCAGTGTCACCCGTGCCAACTACAGCCCCTCCTACCAACAACACTCCCTCAAGCAATGGAAATGTGTCGTTTTTCACCAGGTCAGAGGGCATTCATGGTGTCATTTCACTTGTAGTTGGATGTCTTCATGGGTAAAGAAAGTGTCTCAGAGTGAGAAATTGGAAATATTGAACTTGAACAACTCACAATATCAAATTGTGTTATAAATAGTAACTTATTTTATAGGTTTCGTTTTTCTACCCAAATTTTCTTTTTTACAAGTATGTTATATTCAGTGGATTATCTGTGTCTCCTTTATTTTTCACCATATCATGTTTTTTAATACCGATGAGCACAAATAAATTGTTTTGTGAATAACAAAGAAATTGGAGTCAATGTCCATAAAGTACAGAATGTGCTTAAGTGGTCTGGTACACATCTCATCTCATCAAATTGTTTTTGTTTGATTGTTGTTATTTGGTCTATTATTGAACATTTCTTTGATATAAATCACTGATTCATCCATTGTTTTGGTAGTGCCTGTCAGCAGTTATTCTTTAGTTCTGGAGTTGTGCTTGTTAGTGGATGTTTTCCCTCTTTTTATTTCCCCTCTTGTTATCGACCTGAAAGGCTGACGTCATATACACGTTTCTAAGATGAACCACCCGGTTGAGATGTAGCTGAGTGATACAGGCTTCCACATTCATACAGTCTGCATCCTTGTCCTCACCCGTATTATGAAGTTAATAATGTTCACCGGGTCCATTTCATAGTTATCTACATGGTGATATGGAAAGTTCTGTGGTCCATTGTAACTAGTAAACCTCAATAGGAGCATTTTCCCTGATTTATTTTGGTTATAACTACATAGTGGACAAAGAATAAATCGACAAGATATATGGGATTTGAACCTTGTGTAATGCGTAATGAGGCAAGTGATCAGATTTAGAACACCAAACTAATTAATGACATTGCAACGTGTGAGCTTGGGATGATTTTCACTGGATGGTCGATTGTTTTATTTTGCCAGGTTTTTTTTTTTTAACCATTGGCATCCATTTATGATTGGAGCCCATAATTATAAAGATGTGTTTCATCACCTTTGGAGATGCAGCCTTCACTGACCTTTCTTCCGTCTTACATACCAGCATCTTCGCAAATAGTACTCTGTGCCTAAAATCAATATGAAGAGATTATTGTAAGAGCCACTCTTCCCAAATTCCTCTTTATACCTTCTCTCCCATTCCCATACTTCCCTTATGAGGATACATTGCAGTTCTAGATGAAAGCCAAAACATCTAAGCTGAACCTTTGTCCTCAGCCAAAATCTCCATTTGGATTTGGTTCTGTAGTTTTGTGATTTAGTGATCCTTTCCTGTTTGTTTACATATTTTCAGATCAAGGATGCTGGAAGTAGAGGCAGAGGGGGTGGGGGGACAAATGCTCCCTAAAATGTTTGTGGGGGTAAAATAGTATATTTTTTTTATTGGTATTTT
>CM068952.1:82936722-82951204 GCA_035128595.1 Eptatretus atami
TGCAGGTGAGTGACCCAAGACAATGGGGAAGCACGGTAATTTTGCATGTCAACGGACATCGACGCTGATGCACCAGGAAAATTCACAGAACCATTGGAAGGCATCCATAAATGAAAAAAAAATGAAAATAAATAAATTAAAAATCAAATGCAGGTAAGCGACCTGAGACAATGGGGAAGCACGCTTCATTGTTGCTTCAATGTGTAAGCATACACCACTAGTACGTGTGTATATACATATATATAATATATATATATATTATATGTATATATATATATATATCATTACGGTCTATATATGTTATTATAGTTGGTTTGTGTGACTTGCTCGAAACTAATGACATATTCCTGGTGATTGACTCGATTCTTATGCCTGCCTGAGGCAACAACTCTCATGGAATGGCATAAAGGCCTCCTGCCTTCCACAAGAAACTCTGCCTGCAACTATGATAGCGAATACCTTCCTAAGTCTCTCTCTGTTGAATGCCTTACTAAGTCATCCCTTGAAGTGAAACGGTTTGTTGGCACAGTAACATCATCACATTCCCAGCCCTTAGTCATCATGCCCCAGCCTCCTGCATCATTGAGGATGAAAAAGGGTGGAAGCAACAAAGGCCTGTCTCGGTACTTTTTTGAGATATGACAGTTGATGTTGCTTTTGGCAGGAGAAAACACACAGGCTGAACTCAGGCATGATGCACAAGGAACGAAAATGTGTTCAGTCACGTTTCATTGCAGCTGTGATCCAATGGTGTGCACGTTCCATGAAGCAATGTCAGAAATGAATGTGAAAGTTAAAATTTGCATGCAAACAAAAGAAGTACCAATACAGTAAAAGCAGGTTCGTGGTACTACAATAAACTAGATGTCATCCTTGTGATGAACCTTGCAACAGATTGCTACGTGTACATATGCTTATGCAATCACGTTGCCCACAGACCTGTGACAAAGCATAAACAGTCAGCATTGAATCCCTCAATGCAGATTATTAACCAGCATCTTATTTTCTCTGGATTGAGAGACTGCAGGAGTTTGGCTGTCCCATTTTGTCTCCATGTCGCTGAATACGCTTTTGGGTTGAACTTGATTGATTAGAGAATTGTCACAATTACACAGGCATACTTTGCTCTCCCCTGTCTGATATGAGAACACCTACAAGGTTTTTGACATGCTTCAACACATGCCACAAAGGGTTACCATGCATTGTAATCCTGTCTATCCCCAGGTTTCTTTTCAATGCTGGAAGAACCTGAATTCTGTTCTTACAAAATAATGTCCTTTGGGAAATGAGACAGGCTGATAGGGTATTGATGCATGACAGCGTGGAATCCATTATCTCGTCTCTGCATAATCAACTCTCAACTATGTGCCTGGTGCTTGTGTTGGTGGATATATATTTTTTAATAGCTTTGCTGTTGAATTACCTCTCAAATTTGTCATTGTTATTTTAATGCTTAATGAATGCCTCACCACACTCTTATCTGAATGCACAGTGGAATATGCATATTGCACAAAAACATTATTTTGAATCCATCAGATTGAAAAATACCGATTTGATACTTACTTCAAAGTGGCACAATTAAAACGAGAAGGGCACTCGGTAGAGCGCATACCTCTGCCACGTAATGCCTGATCCACATGAACATATCAGGCCCAATAACTTTTTGAAATATCATACTATACAGTACTATATAGTTTTTGGCCCTATCTCTCAATGGTGAAGAATCACTTAAAAAAATTAAACAATTCTCGTATCCAGATCCGGATTCGGATCTTCGCCAAAATCGAAACAATTTGTCCTTGAGACACACCAACTTGTCCACAAAATTTCGTCTGAATCCATCCACAACTTTTTGAGATATCATGCTATATATCGGTTTAGTACTATCTCTCAATGGTGAAGAATCACTTTAAAAAAACTTATCATATCTGGATCCGGATTCGGATCTTCACCAAAATTGAATAGTTTCTTCCTTGTCACATATCCAATATGTCCGCTAAGTTTCGTCCAAAACTTTTTGAGATATCGTGCTATATATCATTTTTGGCCCTGTCTCTCAATGGTGAAGAATCACTTTAAAAACTCTAGTAGCCACATCCGGATCTGGATCTTCACCGAAATCTAATCAGTTCATCCTTGCCACACACCTGTCCACAAAATTTCATTCAAATCCATCCACAACTTTTTGAGATATCCTGCACACAAACACACAAAGTGAATGAAATATCACTCATTGAGTGATAACTTGGCAAAACAGCGCAAAGTAGAATGGCACTCCATAAAGCGCATACCTCTGCCGGGTGGAACAGTTTACGCTTTGTATCCCACTGATGGGCTGGATCCAAACCAAATCCAATCCGCTTGTTCTTGTCACCTATTCAACTCATCCACCTTGTTTTGTCATAACTCGTCCACAACTTTTTGAGATATAGTGATATATTTAGTTTTTGGTCCTATCTACCAATTATAGAAATTAGGCCTGTGTTGGCCTTTTGACATTAAAAGTAATGGGTAGTTGAATTAAATGACCTAACATGAAAATGCTCTTCAAATTTCAAGTCAATCGGATGAAAATTGAGGATTTTAGAAAATTTGGCCCAAATTGGCCTTTTGGCCTATTTTGACCTTTTGGCCTATGTTTACCTCAAAATAAATAGGTGGTTAAATTCAGTGATGTGACATGGAAATGCTCTTCAAATTTTAAGTAAATTGTATTAAAATTGAGAATTTTAGAAATTTGGCCGATGTTGACCTTTTGGCCTATGTTTACCTCAAAATTAATAGGTGGTTGAATTCAGTGACCTTATGTGTAAATCCTTTTCATATTTCAACTCAATTAGAGGAAAATTGAGGATTTAGAAAATTTGGCCCAAACTGGCCTTTTGGCCTATTTTGACCTTTTGGCCTATGTTTACCTCAAAATTAGTAGGTGGTTGAATTCAGTGACCTCATATGCAAATGCTCTTCAAATTTCAAGTTAATTAGATTAAAATTGAGGATTTTAGAAATTTGGCCTATGTTGACCTTTTGGCCTGTTTACCTCAAAATTAATAGGTGGTTGAATTTGGTGACCTGATGTGTAAATCCTTTTTAGGTCATCTCTTCGAGCATGACCTAATAATAATGTGGTGTGATGTTCGTGTTCGTCTCGTCGTTCACAATGAAGTTGAAGCGGGAGATCTGGTCATTAGTGATCCTGATAGAGGTCGATGAGACGTACACGATGGTATGACTTTCAAGGTCACCGAAGGTCAAGGTCAAGGTCACGAGGCCTTTGAATTGTGAAAATGACGATTTTTCAAATTATATCTCCTCCATTTCTCAAGCGATCTTGAATTTGATTGTGGCATATGAATCTATGGGACAATATCTAATTTGGTCAGGCCGGATTTTCGATATTCGCTTTCGTTTTCATGTCACGTGACTTCAAAGTTGGCAAAAATTGTGAAATGACGATTTTCAAAATCTATTCTCTCCTACATTTCTCAAGCGATCTTGATTTGATTGTGGCATATGAATGTAGGGACAATATCAAATTTGGTCGGCGGATTTTCAATTTCACTTTCGTTTTCACGTCACGTGACTTCAAATTTGCAAAAACTGCCTACCTTCAGGAGGCTATATATCTTACTGGGCATGGTAAAAGTTAGTGAATGGTGTCATTGCATAGCAGCTGACCTTGTCTTTCATGTCCATTCGAAAGAATACCGTATCTTCGAATACGTACACGTCGTGATCTGAATTTGCGAAAATGCTTCATGTAGTTGCAAATGACGATTTTCAAAATCTATCTCCTCCTACATTTCTTAGTTATCTTGAATTTGATTGTGCATATGAATCTATGGACAATATCTAGATTTGGTCACGCCGGATTTTCGATATTCGCTTTCGTTTCGCGTCACGTGATTTCAAAGTTAGCCAAAATCCCTCTGACCGAGAACACTATGAAAAAAACCCAGGACAAATTCCAAGATCCCGCTTTAACATGGCCCAAGAGAAGATGACCACAACAGGTCATTGCCTATAGAAACGTCAACATTGCATCTCAAGGATCTCAAGCTCAAAGGAGAGATCAGATGGACAGCCTACTAAGATGTTCCAAGCTGCAACACGTTCTTCTGACGTATACCTTTATTTGGTGGTGTTTAGGCAACTGACAGCTCCGCGTAGGCAAAAAACATAATAACCATGAAGTTATGTGCTGAGTGAAAACATACCAACTACTATAATTCAAAACACCTACACACTGGAAAACATGGGGACGGGACAGGAAATAATACCACACTGGAGCGGCGCTACACGATACACATTTACATGGAGAATTTGTGTCTTCCTCCTCCCCCCAAGACCATCAGCAAAGATAAAAACACCCCTAAATCATTCGGGTCATGCTTGATCCGATGTAGCAAGCCTGGAAGGAATCAGCCCAGAACTGCAGAAGTAGTAGCGCAACAAACACACAAACACTGGTTCGTGAATTATCGTGAGGATAAGGGAAAGAAGGGGAAGTGATTGTGAATTTAACGTTCCATCTTTATTTACTTCCATTGTCTGGCTCGTTCATTCTTGTTCGATTCTTGTTTTTGTTCTCCATTTATGTGGATATGCCTGGTGTTGGCTTAATGTGTTGGGTGCTGGGCTTGGGATCCTAGCGTCCTGAATTCAAATCCTGCTTTTTCCATTTAATTAATACAGAGGGTGACTCAGTCTGTCATCCTTCTGAGGTCGCAAAAATGAGGACCAGCTTGCTGGATGATTGACCATTTGAGTGTCCTGTGTTGGAGTGGTGACATGTCCAGGTTTGTGCCCAATAGCCCATTGGGTCTTTATGGGTCTTGAGGTCATTTTGGCTGTTTGGGTCCTCAGGATCTTTGGGTATACCAGGGAGGGAGGGGGGGGGTCTTTTGGTTCTCTGGTTACTTCAGGTTAAGTATTTCAGGTTACAATTGTAGGTGACGTCAGGTCAGCTGTCCAATGGGTGAAAAGTGGATATACTTATATACATGAATAATCACATCACTTGCTCCTCTATATATTATATATATATATATTATATAATATATATATATATATATATAATATATAATATATATAATCTTCTCTTTCGGCTAGCTCCGTTAGGGGTCGCCACAGCGGATCAAAACCGTCTCCATTTCGCTCTACTCCACATCTTCCATTGACACTCCAACCATGTCCGGCCCTCACCGTATCCATGAACTCTTCTTTGGCTCCTCTTCTCCTCCTGCTGGCGGCTCCATCTTCACATCCTTCTCCCGATATACTCCACTTCTCTCACTTTGCTCCAAACCGTCTACCTCGCGCTGTCCTCTAAATACTCATTTTATCCTGTCATCATCCAACGAGAATCGCAGCATCTTTAACTCTGCCACCTCCAGCTCCGCTTCCTGTCTTTTTGTCAGTGCCACCGCCTCCAAACCATACAACATAGCTGGTCTACTACCGTCTTATATACTTTCCCCTTCACTCTTGCAGCTACCTTCTGTCACAAATCACTCCTGCAACTCTTCTCCACCCCTCCATCTGCCTGCACTCTCTTTTTCACTTCTCTCCCACACTCTCCGTTATTGGACAGTTGATCCCAAGTATTTAAACCCATCATTCCCCACCTCAACTCCTTGCAACCGCACCATACCACCACTCCTCCTCTCATTTACGCACACGTACTCCGTCTTACTCTGACTGACTATCATTCCCTTCTCTCCAGTGCGTACCTCCACCTCTCGAGGCTGCCCTCAGCCTGCTCCCTACTCTCCCTACAGATCATAATGTCATCCGCGAACATCATAGTCCATGGAGACTCAGTCTGATTCATCCGTCAACTGTCCATCACATTGCAAACAGGAAAGGGTCAGATCGATCCTTGGTGCAATCCCACTTTTACCTTAAACCGGTCTGTCATTCTACCGCACACTCACCGCTGTCACACTGTCCTCATACATATCTGCACGATCCTCACATACTTTCTACCACTCCGACTTCCTCATACAATGCCACAACTCCTCTTCTTGGCACCCTATCATAAGCTTTCTCTAAATCCACAAACACAACATGTAACTCCTTCTGGCCTTCCCTATACTTCTCCATCAACATTCTCAAAGCAAACATTGCATCAGTGGTGCAATGGTGTATATTATATAATATATATATGTAAATATTATGTCCTCTATCACTGAGGAAAACACAATGGATAAAGCATTTAAACTCAGTGATGTATGGGTTAGAATATCTGAGAGAGTTGGTGGTTTGAAAATGTACGTACTTAAATATACGTACTCACATACCAGATTTAAAAATGGTAAATGTGTTGCTATCCTTGTTTGGTGCTCAACATTTCTAAAGGATATAGCAAGCACAAAAAAACATGGTTTGGAAACCATTGTGCATCCTTGATAGGTTGAGTGACCTCCCTTGCATTGGAGTTCCTTGTAAGGGAACTCGATTTTTTACTCCCTGAAGTTTTTAGTTGTCACCAAAACATCAGTTTTTAGTTTCATCCTATTTCTTTGGCAATGAACACAGACTAGAGAGCTGTTTTTTTATTTCCAAGTCTGGAAGGTAAAATTCCTTATCATCCATTTGATTTGATTGTAAGTTAAGGTTTGGATGCACTTTAACAAAATAGTCTACATTAGTGTCACCTTGAAATTAAATAGGTATTTTTGATGGTCTACTTGTCTCCACACTGGAACAAGCCAAATACATGAGTAGTGTTCACTATTTTGTTTTAAAAGAAACAATCCAAACCTTTGGGCAAACTTCAGATGTAGATGAATAGTTCTGGCTTGTCCATCTTTCTTTTGATATGTGAATGCTCACAATGTCTGAAATGTCTGAAATGTTACTGGAGATACTGCTAATCCATCCATCCATTGGGACCACACTCTGTTCAGAGCGTTGGTGCTGCCTAAGCAGTTTTCTGGGCTATTGGGGACAATCCTGCACAGGTCACCACTCCAACACAGGATACCAGCAAGCTGGTACTCATTTTTCCAACCTCAGAAGGGTGACAGGCTGAATCAACCCCACCTGTGATTATTAATTCAACAGCCAAGTGGGATTTGAACTCAGGACTTTGGGATCTCAAACCCATCACCCTAACCATTAAGCCAACACCAGGCATATATTGTTAATGACGGATTTTTATTTGATAACTGATCATTCACAGTTACATTAGCCAAGAAAAACATGACTCATATGTAAACAAAGAAAAACTAAAATGGCACTCCATATCTCTAGTGCATACCTCCCTCAGGCTGAACGGTTTACGTTTTTTATCCTACTCACAGGCCGGATCTGCAACCGGACTTTAACCAAAATCTAATCGGCTTGTTCTTGTCACATTCCCAACTCATCCACCAAGCTTTGTCATGACCCATCCACAATTTTTTTGAAATATTGTGCTATACATATATAGTGTTTTGGGCTTAATAGTCAAGGTGGCTGGCTTAATATCTTAGGGTCCTAAGTTTTAGCCCCTACCAACCGTTGAAATAATACCAAGTGGGTTGACTTTGCCTGTCTTCCTTCCGAGGTCGGCAAAATGAGTACCGGCTTACTGGGGTAATAAGCCATTCGAGTATCCTGCATCGGAGTGATGATCTGTCCAGAACTGTACGCAGTCAAATGAAACTGCCACGTCAACCCTGTGTGCCTCATGGTGTGCAAGGAATGGTTATTATATAGTTTTTGGCCCCATATCTCACATTTTTGGCCCCATTGTGAAGAATCACTTTAAATATTCGGAGTAATCAAATCCAGGATCTTCACCAAATTCGACTCAATTAGTCCTTGTCACACACCCAACCTGTCTACCAAGTTTCGTCTGAATCCATCAATAACTTTTTGAGATGTACTGCTCACAAACAGACAGACCAGTTGTAAAAGTTCTTCTTGTGATAATGTCAGACTGCCAAACAATACCAGTATATGTGGGCCGGGGGTCGGTGGCGAGAACGACACTAGGTGGGGAAAGCTACATCGTCTCCCACTAATCTCCCCTGAATTGAAGGCCGTCGCTCGGATAACTCCGCGAGCCGGCGGGTCGATTAACCGATTGTGGACGCCAATATCTCAACCGCGTAGCGTAGGGTCTATTTGTCTATAACCATTTACCTAATTAACTACGCGATTTCGACTACCGGGGGAACCACACCCTCGCATTCTTGCTCGAACCGGGTCACTCTACCGACTGCGGTAGAGTTCCAACTACCGACTACCAACTCCGGTTCGGCTGCAGCGACGGAAACTGCCAAAGCCGTGCGGCTGGATGAACGGATTATCGGGGATAAAATCCCGCCTAAACCAGATCCGAACCATGCTGGACCAATTCAAGAAAGGGACGGAAAGAAACTGGAACATTTCTAAAAGTTTATTTTCATAAATGAAGACACAAAGCAAGACTTAACACGAATATGCAAGAAGTATTTACAATGATCCAAAAACATTCCAGCAGGCACACAACGTTGTTGCAACGTAGTTGCCAGTTCTATCCTGACGTCAGAATGGGTCAGTGGATTGTTTTTGCAACACCCATGGACGTCGGTTTTCAACGTTGTGACAACGTGAATCTGACGTTGTTGCAGCGTTCGTTTCTGGTTGTACCTGACTCAGAATTTGGGTCAGGGAAGTTGTATTTGCAACACCCCATGATGTCGGTTTCAACGTTGTGCAACGTTGAAATCTGACGTCGTTGCAGCGTCGTGTTCTGGTTTGTACCTGACGTCAGAATTGGGTTTCAGTGGAAGTTGTATTTGCAACACCCATGATTCAGATTCAACGTTGTCACAACATTGAAGCATGACGTAGTTTTCAACTTTATTCACAACGTTCATAAAATGGAGTTTTTGTTTTTACCTTTTCTTTGCCACGCCAAAGAGAAACGAACATTGGCAGTGCAGACACCCTTCAGCTTCCAGCTTGATGGATGCCCTCGACCCGTAGGTCTGGGGCCAGCGGAGAGCACCGCGTTCTACCGGTTGCCATTATCAAAACATTGAAGTTGTATTGCAACATCATTATACGTTGCCACAGTAACACATAATGACCACACTTGAAAACAACTGTAATTCATAATCATTTTATTATCACGTATCACGCATGAGCATGATGCGGAAAAATATTACAAGCAGTATTAACAATAATTAATATCTTTATTCGTACCAAAAAAGCACACTCAAATACAAACGTGTACAATAAAAAAGTAGATACCATTGCATTGAGAAACGTATACTAAAAATGTGGGAATAAAAAGAAATACCACATGGTAAAAGTCGTAAATACCTTTTTTGACAAATTCACTTTGTGCAAAGCACAGTTAACAATTCAAATTCAGAAAGTTCTGCTCCAGAGAGGAACTGTGGAGCTTTCTCTTCTCAAATATAATGACTGCACAAGGCACACTTTAATACAATAACATTCATGCAGTGTTAGTAAAACTGCTGATAATTCTATGCTTGCATACATTAAAGGCATGAGGAGCATAAAAAGGTATTGACCGATAACTTACATTTAATATAAATGTTAATTAAAAGTTTAGCTACTGATTGACATTACTACCCATTGTTACAAGATTCATAATTAAGCAACCTCAGTAAGAAATTATGAAGAAACGAAGAACCACATATAAATTTTGCTATACGACATAATAGTTGACATTCAATAGTAGAAATTCAGCAATGACTGGTAAAAAGAGTACAATATGGTCCACTTGGGAAGTCAAACACCTTTCTGATAGAATTCTCCATGATATATATAATTTAGAATATTTTTACTGTTATGTCCCTCAGCGGCATCAATAGAATGAGATGCATTAAAGACTTAAACAGATTGATACTTGACATGATATGAACAGTGCATAAAATTATATAAAACTGAATTACAATCAGGCAAATCAATGAGACCAAATATATATCTATGGTGTGTATTCATACAAAGAAAAAATATAAACTAACATCCATAGTATGAAACACAATTTTGAATGCATCTCACATAAATAATTCCAAAGCACAAAAAAATTAATTTGTGGTGTTTTCAATCTTAATTTCACAAGAAAATAAAATAACTTCATTATGCATAAAAGTACATGTTAATATTTTCCCAATGTAAACATAGGCTGTGGTTTCCACATACAACATTACAATTAACTATGCTGCAATTAATTATAATAATCAAGGACGTGGACAGCTGGCACAGCGTGTGCTGTTACTCGTTATTATTACACTAGTACGTGTCCGTACGTGCGGTGCCCGTACGTCAAAAAAATAACAACTTTCAACAACCACACAGGCCGTTCCTTCGCTCTCGTAAATGACGATGGATTGGGCATTGTGTTTAATCTATAAATGCGCAAAGAAATCGAGAAATTATGAGAATACAGTAAGTCATCACTATCCGGAAGTCCGTATGTTGTAACCCGTAATGGGAACTCGGCTGAGGATCTCTTCCCCATCGCCACGCCTACGCAGTTGGTTTGGTAAATAAATGGCCATAATTGGGAAGCACTGTCTGATTAATATCAAACCTTGAAAAGGCACATACTCAGGTCCCCAGCATATAGCTGGCGAGTTTCAATTAGATCGGACAGTGGTTGTCGAGAACAGCACGCACACACCACACACACACACACACACCACACTGCTGGAATTATAGATAGATGAGGCTTGTTCCTGCCCGCATCTCCACACCGATCAGGGGCATATTTCAAATGTTGTGATATGGCAGTGTCCACAGCCGCCTCCGTGTCTGTGGCTGACTGGTCATGGTACTGTCTGAAAATAATAAGAATTTCCACTTCGTATATATTGGGCTTTATGATCATCAAACAAGACTTGCAATGTGAATTACGCTCAAGTTATGCACATATAAACTGTCGTTTAGCAGAATTCATTACCTCTGACAACTTTATAAAATTCAGGTTCTGGAAAAGTCTCTTCCCATTCTTTCCACACAAATTGTATGTGGACATCACAGCATTGGACATCAACCCTTATTTTAAGAAAATAAAAACAATTTAGTACGCTACACAGTGTTGAAGCAGCTTGTAACAAATTTTAAGTTCCACTGCCCTTAAAAAGCCTCAATTAACATTATTCTTTATAATATAAAGTTATTTCATGTCTTTGATAACCATTTTACCAAAGGAAACAATTGTGCACCGAAAAACTTGAACAACTCCCCATATGTGACAAACTAACACATGAAGGCTTCATAGTTACAAGCGGCGTTTGTCGGCGGGCCAAAGGGTTAATTTTTTTATGACAAAACCACATTTTTCGGCGAACAATAACTGACAATTGTTTTTCCTTTTGCCTTTGGTTAGGCCTAACTCGTTAAAAGAGGACATAAAAAAATAATATATTTAAAAAAAAAATATTAATTTGAGCTTTTTAAGGGCCAGTGGACTTTAAATTTGTTTACATTGCGGAACATGCGGGTAATTCGTGGACCCGAACGGCCGAAGCATTATCCCACACCAGAAATTATATTTAAAAAGGTTCTGAACCAATTAAACTTGTCCAAAGTAATTTTTACAGAGTCCCCTTTATTTACCACAGATCCGTTTTCTTTTCACCAGGCCTGCGGTAAAATGCAATTCATATTTATCGTCGATTCTTTCCACACGATCAGGGCCATATCATGACAGCTAAACGTGATAAACGAATGATGAAATCGGGTGCCGGAGGATTCGATCGTCAGATGCACTTTGAGTCCAAGCTCGAAACCACTCGGAGGGCCCCAAAGGGCCCAGGCAGGAGGATTTACATTGAATGTAACGATATAGATTCCATCACACCAGTAAACAGAACACATCATGATTCTGTGATCTTTAAAACGTCCAAAAACAAAAGCTGAGACACATAAAATCGATTTATAATATTATACTTACCAAAAAATGATCACGGCGGAAGATAATTTAAACTAAAAAATCTAAAGTCTTCTGCAGATTAAAGCGGATTGTGTGTCACACTCAGAAACAGCTGAAAGTTCACAAGTTTTAACCAAACCTGCAAATGGCGGCTCGTGATGCGGAAATAGCAATAGCAATCAGATCTCTCCTCCGGTGAAAGCAGACACACCACACGCACGAGGTGGAAAACGCGTCACCATGGAAACACACGAGGCAGAAAAAACAGTTTGGATAATCGCGCTGCGGCTTTACCGTCCGTGTAAGGTTGTACAACCAAGCGGCCGATTCCCGACGTCATGAATCTTTCATACTACTTCGTGTGCCTGCTGGTTATTCAGTTCTACTTAAAGACGGGCCTACACGCAGCACACACACAAAATGAAAAGAAAACCACAGTCTTTATTGACCTCGCAGCCGTGGAGAGAGACAAGCTGGGGGTCAGAGTTCTGTGGGTACTGGCCGTCGGAGGGAAAGGAGTACTCTGCAATGCGGCACCTGCCAAAGGTCATCGGTTTGTCCCAGTCACACGTGTGGGACTCATGGTTCGTGGCTGGAGCTTGCATGGCGAATAGTCGGGTCAAAACAGCCAAGAATCTCTAACAGCCACCGTGAACAACTGTTCTCAGCACCGTGACAACTGTTCTCAGCCACCGTGAACAAAACTGGCCCCTCGCAACCGCTGCTCGTAACCATCCTCATAACCACACAAGAACTCTCGTCACAGAACTCCTCCTTTCACAACTCCACACAGCCCTCGCACCCCTCTTCCTTCCTCAGACGTGCCCCTTTCTTAAAAACCACGAGAGGGAAAAAAGAATGCCTTTGTACGGGGCGGAGCTCCGTGAAGCACGTGCCAGTGTCGCCTTGATTGGACAGGGTTCCACGGCATGCCTTTCCGGGCGGGGCCTTGGCCCCTGCGCGGAAACCCCAGCCAGTCTTCCACGTGGCTTCATACTTCACGAGTAACAGTATCAATGTTGCACAGGCCGTCGTGCAGAGTTACAACGTTTGTGAAGGAACGTTGGTGGAAGCGGCAAGGAACGGCTGCAAGACCCTGCCTGGCAAGTCAGAGTGCTTGTAGACACGGGAGTGTAGGTGGATCGTGATGGGGAATGAATGTTGTTGTTGTTTGTTGGAGGGTTCGTTGGATGTAAAGATTTAATAACCTAACGAAAAAGAAATCGCAACGCACGCCTTTGATTCTCCACACTAGACAAAAGGAAAAGGATCTGACTACATAATACTTAACGACATAACTGACTTGGGGAGATCTTGTATGTTTGAATGCAAATGGTTTCCAGATCCGTAACAATATTTTAATATACCAGCTTACTGGGGTAATGTATCTCCATAGCGTGTCCATGATACCTTATCATTAAACTGCTGGATGTGCTGAATGAAATGCTATGAGTATATAACGTGGTGTTGCGTCTTTCCAACAAGTGGCTCACTTCTCTTTTTCCTTCAAGTTATAAAATATAAGGAATATAAATAACTCTTTTAAGAGTGAACCACAAACCATTTATTCTACTATCATTCCACCGTGGAAACCTTTCAACAGCAATCTAAGAGTTTTTTTAAGGAACAGGAAAACCTGCTTTTTGTGGGAGGAACTGGAAAAAGGTACCAGTGTTAATTAACTTGCTCTTCATCGAAAGACATTGTGGAAATTTTTAACATCCATCAGCTAATGCTAGCAGACAGGTTCGCAGCTTCACACCGCATCTGATGGACAGTGTACCAATTGAAGCAACAACCTGACTGCAAAATGTCAGTGTGACAGTTTAAGGTTGAGCTGAGAATCGGGTCTCGACTCAAGTGGATGGTGCTTCTTTGCTCCCTTGCACCAGTGCACTACCTTGCACCCTCCTGTTGGACACTTAATGATGCGCACAAAAGCCACTCTACAATACGAGACTCAAATTTTCCTTCATGCCTACTTGGCTATCTTCGATTGAAAGATATTTACCAGGTTCAAATGGTTTAACCCTATAATAGAGTGGGGGAGGTGAGGGAAGGGGGCTGGAGAGTGAATATTTATTTTGACATAATGATAAAATCTTTCCTTAAACCATTTTAAAGTATAGGGTCAAAACCACTCACTGATCTGGAACATCAAAAGACAAAAAGCAAACCTTACACCAGGAACACCACTGAACTAATTAATATCCTAATCAGCTTTGTGGGTGAGTGGAGATTAAAGCTGTTTGTATAGAGTGGGGATGTTGCTGTCTGATGTCAACAGTGAAATGGTGTTGTTGGACAGTGAAAAATTGTTGTTGGATACTGCAAAGCTCTTGTCTGTTATGCATGAAATCTTTAAGAATCGTAACTATTTTCACTAGTTATGTCAAACACAAGCTTACAAACTAGAAAGCATCTGAAAATGCAAAGCCCGTCCGTGTCTGCTTTGTATTCAGACTTTTTCTTCCATATACAAAACATGACGAAAACAGCTAAAAATAATAATAATCGCACCCGTGTCCGAAGGAAGCGGTTTGGTTTGGCATTTTTAATATGAAAATAGGCAAGCCCGAGAAACGAACGAAACCCATT
>CM068952.1:82959050-82985777 GCA_035128595.1 Eptatretus atami
AGCTGTGGTGTTTGTGACACCTATTTTTTTTGTTGCTCTACGGAAGTGTATTATGTAGTATTGAGATGGAATTATGTTTGTTTTGAGATTTTCTTTCAAATTCTAAGATTGATCTCTGCTTTCTCAGCAAGGTACACGAGTAAGTATACAAAGCTTACAACATATTTTTAGAACCACAAATGTCTCGGCCATGTTGAAGGAACAAATACATCCAATGGAAAACTAGAAAGCATCTGAAAATGCGAAGCCCATCCACATCCGCTTTGTATTTTGACTTCTTTTTCTTCATCCGTATGCGAAACATGATGAAAACAGCTTTTTTAAAAACCCCAAAAATTGACGATTTAAGGCGACCTTGACCTTTTGTCCTCAAAAACAGTTGGCTTCAGTGACCCAATATGCAAACCAAGCTTAAATTTGAAGTCAATCAAATGAAAATTGCCAATTTTATGCAACCTTGACCTTTAACCTTTTTATCTAAAAAAAAATTAAATTAACATTTGCTTTCTAGCTTTTCATTGGTGAACCAATTCATGACCCAATATGCAAATTCTTAAAATTCCACGTCAATTGGATGAAATTTGACGCATTTATGTGATGCTGACCTTTGACCTTTTGACACAAATTATTAATTTTTCTCCCTATTCTCATAATAAAGCTTGTTGAAAATTTGATGACAAAAGCTCAAATGATAAAAAACGTTTTGGCCTGGACAGACACACACACACACACACACACAACACACACACACACACACACACACACACAGATTGCAAAACCCGTCTGCCTCTTCGTAAGAGACAAGCTAAAAATAAAAAAAAATCAGAAGGGTTTGTAGAATTTGACTAAAGAATGGATCAGTTTACATCCGACTGTATTAACTCAATAAGTATTCAGTGATTGGTGGAAAGCAATAAGCTGTCCAATAATTAACAATGGGAAATCATTTTCATCCTCCACCCGTTAGATGCAGCACTCAGAACGAGCTGTTGTCCGATTTCATTATTTGATCTTCCCAAGAAGTACTCGTCCATGAAATGATATCACTGATGTGATATGATTTGGAGTAGACCAATTATTATTTCTCATCTTTTATGGGCAAGTTATTTTTATATTCCATTTATTATGAGCAGTGTGTCAAGTATGTACAGATATACTGAAACTAATATTTAATATCAAGTATATAATGGAAGAGCTAATAGGGAAGCATACTCATATAAATAAATAAAACTCATGGGAGAGCTTGTGGGTTTTTTGGGGGGTTTTTTTGGTATGCATAGTCAAGGCTAGTGGAAGAGTTAGTACTAGTACACTTGACGGATCAGGACGTAACAGGACAAAAGGAACAGTATAGAGAGCGGGTGGGAGATTAACAGCAGACTTGAAGGCCAAGATAGAGGCAAACTTGGACAAACAATGGGTGTGGGGAGGACTGGGGGACAGGAGAGGATGCATGGGGTGGACAAGATGGATACAGAAGGACTCTCAGGAGGGAAACCTGGAAATTTGTAAGGAGTAGGGCTTGGCTTGTGGTTGGGTAATGGGGTGGGGTTAACGAGGGTAGAAAATATCATGGTTTGGGATTGGGGATGGAATGAGATGGTGGTGGAAAGCTGTTTTGAAGACCTGGAGGGAAGAATTAAATTGAAGAGAATGTAGAGCTTGGTTCCACAGGCAGGAAAAAAAAGAACAAATGAGTGGAGGTGAGCAGTGATCCTGCATTTGGGTAGTTTCACCAGAAGGGGGATGATGGTAGACCATGTGTGCTCTGCAGAAACCTGGGGGACAACACATGGAAAGAGCAGAGGGTGCAATACCAGAAAGGAGGCGGTTGAAGACAGAGCAATCACTGACCTGTCTGCGATGGCGAAATGAAATGCCCATAGACTGAGCTTCATTGTGGGAGATTCAAATAATCTCGAAGGCTTTGGTTTCCAATAATCAAGCTGAACTAGAACATAGAATCCATCAGGATTAAATAGAACAAAAGGAACAGTTGAAAGTGAGGAGGGACACAAAATAGAGGGAGACATGGAGAAATAAGATTTTTCCTTTCTGTATCCACAAGATGCATCCAGAAGGAAACTCTCAGGAAGGGAAAATTGGAAAGAGGTGGGCTTGGGGAGGTTTAATGGGGGTAGAAAAGATCATGGTTGTGGAAGGGGGTGGGGGTGATCTGAGGTAGTAGTGAAGGGCTGTCTTGAATCATTCGAGGGGAAAAAGGGAAGAATGTCATTGAAAGCTTAAATAGTAAATCAAATAGAGAACACAAAAACCTGAGAAATCACAAATACTGAAAGATCACGAACACGCTTGAGGTGTGTCCTAAGTTGGTGATGAGATAGAAATGTGTTTCACAAGTGTTAGAACACACAGAAGAGTGGAAATAAACAAATAATTCAAATTTTAGAAGAGCCATCATTGAGGGTCATGCCTGACTTTGACATGATGGAGCTGTTTCCAAAGCTGTTGATAGATGGATAGAATATAGGGCAATTTGAAAATGAGTGGGAATAATGACAGAAAAGCAAAATGCAGCCTGCGCTGAGTTTATGTCACGAGGAACCTTGTGTGCCTTGACATCATTATGAGAGACGCCTCTCACATGCCATCCAACTTAGAACCAGCTCCAAGCTGATGAGGATCAAAGGGTGAAACAGCTGCCCTTGGATGTCCTTTTTAAGCTAACCTATGTACTGTAATTATCTGCTTTTCAGTGGCATGTGAGAGGTGGTTTATTGTGAGAGTAACAGAATATATATTGTTGACTAGCAACATATTTAAGCTAGTTAATATGTTCATTGCCACATGGTGACAAATGCCCAATAAGCTTTCAAAATTATTCTATTTTTTTAATTTGACTCTTTTATTCAAAAAGTTTTAAATTTACAAGACAAGGATGTAGAGTATAAGTAATGTGGTTTTTCTCTATTTGTAGCTGCGCTTGTAAAACTGCAGAGTTCATAATTTGAAACTCCCTTGAAATGACTCTGTGGTATTGTGGTTGCAACGTCTCTTCTGAGTCTGGGAGGTTGGCGGTTCGATTCTGACCCTGACTTGATCATACGAAGGACTTTAAAAATGGAACGTGCTACTTCATCAGTTGATGCTCAGTATTTCGAGGATATAGTTTGGATAAATCGCATTGATTGACATCCCTTGGGGGAGAGGAGGGAAGGGGAGGTGGGGAGATTTTTCCCCTAAAATTGCCTCGCTGACTGCAGAGGTAAATAGCACCTCCATTATATGGTGCCACGGGTTTTCAGGGAGGTTACTTCCCCCGAGGTCAACGGGAAGTTAATTTCTCCAAGGTCATCAGGAAGTTGATAACCCCCAAAGTTTGTCTGAACTCAAAACCTGTGTTGTCTAATGTCTCTGTCCACACTTGTATATGTGATTAGTGTCTGTGACAGCTCTTCTGTGAGCATGAGAAACTAAAATAATGAATGTTCTTCCTCACAATTTTGCTGAGAACGTTGTTCATCTTTGTAACGTGAATGCTGTTATTTACAGTATATATACTTCCTCTCTCCACTTCCACCTTCTGGTGGGTCATCTTGGGGAGGTTTTTTTTTTTGCCTGAGTCTTCAACGGACTGGCTGGCAAGGCCTGAAATTTGACGTGACACCTCATTTACTCTTTACAAAAGACACCATTGGATATTTAATTTTTACCAATTATTGTTAGTAGACAACTTCCCAGTTTAATGTCCATCTGAGGAACAGTGCACTTTTTTGATGCGACATCCTGCCTGTGAAGCACCGATCGGAGAGTTTAGACAGGTTGGGAAGTAAACCCAGACAATACCTTTGCACCATTCTGTCAGGTACATATTAGTAAACTACAACAAGAAATATCCTACATTTAAATGTTTTTCTTAAATCAGTGATTTTTCTCACTTCAGTGACTGGAATGTTGTCGTGCCTCAGCAAATACAAACTGCTGTTAAACATGCATTGATTTGGACCCTCATTGTTGGAAAAAATCTTTGGATCAGTGATTACACCTTTACGTTACTGTCACAACAAAGACATACCAAAACTAGAACGGCACTCGGCAGAGCGCATTCCACCGCCAAGCTGAACGGGTTACGTTTTGTATCCCACTGATAGGCTGGATCTGTTGACCTGAACCAAAATCTAATTGGCTTGGTTTTGTCACCTAACCAACTTGTCCACTAAGTTGTGTCATAATCCATCAACAACTTTTTGAGATATCATGCTATATATCATTTTGGCCCCATTTCTCAATGGTGAAGAATCACTAATTATAAGAATTAAAAAATTGTCGTGTCTGGATCCGGATTTAGATCTTCATCAAAATTGAATCAATTCATCCTTGTCAACTGATCACTAACTTTCATCTGAATCTGTCCATACCTTTTTGAGATTTGTGTTAGGGAGGTTACTTCCCCCAATGTCAACAGGAAGTTTATTTCTCCAAGTCAACAGGAAGTTGATAAAAAAAATTTTGGTAAAGATCCGGATTCGGATCTTCACAAAATCGAATCAATTCTTCCGTTTCACATCCCCAACGTGTCCACCAAGTTTCGTCCAAATCCGTACACAACTTTTTTAGATATCGTGCTCTTTATCATTTTTAGCCGTGCTTCTCAATGGTGAAGATCACTTAAAAAATTATAGTCTCTGGATCTTCACCAAATCTGATCATTTTGTCACACAGCCAACAGCCGCACAAATTTCGTCCAAACTCATCCACAACTTTTTTAGAAGTCCGTGCTCTTTATCATTTCAGCCGTGCTTCTCAATGGTGAAGAATCACTTAAAAAATTATAGTGCTCTGGATCTTCACCAAATCTGATGCATATTTGTACACAGTCAGGCCAACCAGCCCACCAAATTTCGTCCAAAATCGTCCACAACTTTTTGAAATATCCTGTTCACAGACAAGTCATTCAGCGTGTGTGTATCTCCTCCATATCTCCGAAACCTCGAGGCGTGAAACTTTGCATGCATGCTAATGGAAGCCCAAGGGAGTACAGGAGTGAAATTGAGTGTTTGGGTTAATTTAAACACCCCTTTTGAAGATAATTAACGGCCTGATTTAATTATCCTTTATCAAGGTTCATCCTTGGTCATCTCACTATTCCTCGCTGGGGTCTTAATCTTTAAGACTTTAAGACTTTAAGGGTTTTAAAAGAAACATTTTTTTTTTGCT
Source organism: Eptatretus atami (assembly GCA_035128595.1). Taxonomy (NCBI): domain Eukaryota; kingdom Metazoa; phylum Chordata; class Myxini; order Myxiniformes; family Myxinidae; genus Eptatretus; species Eptatretus atami. The sequence continues at coordinate 82,964,229 of CM068952.1, forward strand.
TGCTCCACAATGCCTTGACTTGGAACAGGCCACAACAGTTTCTTAACAATAAAGTTTTTTTTTTTTCGCTTTCCTCACTGATATCATCGAATGCCTGATCATCACGCCTACAAATCACTGGATACATTGCAATGCTTATAAACGCACAGAGACACCAGCGTTTGTGGCTTTATTTCATTTCTTTACATGCCATAACCTCCAGAATCTCTTAATATCAGACAAATTTCAAAATTTAAACTGTGCATTTGACCTCAGCAGCAATTCTGACTGCTAGAAAAGAAGTGTTCTTTTCTCCAATTCGGACATTGCTTCACATTCTGGGCATCTCCGGGTGCATGGTGTTTATATGACCCATCGGCAATCACTATTCGCTTGCCAAGCCAGCCTTTCCTAATGAAGCATTTCATTGGAGTGCTTGTTTGAGTGCTTGCTTGAGTGCTTAAGCTAATTCGCGAGCACTATACAAGCTGCTTGGTTGGTCGTTTCCAAGCCATGGCCATACACGACAAAAGTATTCGCACTGTCACTAAATATATTGATTGACTTGAACAAAGTTCAGGCCCTACTCGCCTGTGTTTGGCCCCGTGTTGTTATGCGGTTCCTCGGGCGGTGGCCCGCTCGCTGAAAATGTGCAATTTTATTTTGACGTTTCCCCTTTTTGAATGATATTCTTTCCTTATATGACCCGTTACTTCCACATATATAGATGCACATATAAAAATTAAATGTTTCGTTTTTAAAAGTTTATTCCACTGTTTCGTTGGAGTGCTTGCTTGGAGTGCTCTTCAAGCTTCGATCTCTAGAACCTTCCATGGCGATACTGTGGCGCAGTTCTCCATGGGGACATCTCTGGAGTTCACAAGGCAAAATAAATTAGATTACAATCAGTAAAAATGTTTTCAGTTGTTACAAAGCAATGAATCCGCACATCATGGCAGGATAATCGAGAGGTATGCACACTCGCCCTCACCTGTCTAGCTGATTTCAATCTCACGCCAGCTATAAACTGTCATCCTGGTGTTGCCAAGGCAGGATGATTCATCAATGTGTGTGCCGTCTCTTGGATGGATGTTAAACTGGATGGCACATCTGCTGGAATCCCACCCCAGAGGGACCAGAGGGGTGGAAAGGTCGCTACATGTGCAGGAATGCATGCTTGCAGGCAGCCCTTTGCCAGGTAGATAACATGGGTTTTGAATACTCCCGCCTGATTTTATATAGAACCCAGCGGTTAAAATGTAAATTTTGCTGTTTGGGCGCATTTTATTGCCCTTCCCTTCCCCCCTCCCATCACGCCACCTTCCCTTCCCTACACGGCCACTTTCCTCCCCTCACACCACCTTCCCTTAACCCTCATGCTGCCTTCCTTCTAATCACAGTGCCTTCCCTACCTCCCTCACACTTACTTCTTCCCAACCTCCTCCCCTTCCACCCCCATGTACATCTCTGGACTGTCTGGCGCATGCTGTATTAACATGTTGTGTTAATGTACCCCACATTTTGTTCAATCCTGTAAAACATTCCCCCCCCCTTTCTCACACAAGTCCCACTACAAATGCAAGTCAATAACCCTTCCCCCATTTCCCTATCAAGTCCCCCTACCAAACACAATCCCAGAACTGACTTCTCCCTCACGCTTTCCTCCCCCAAACCCCTCCCTTCCCCACTTCCCCCCTCTCTCCCCCATCCTCCCCACTCCCACCCGACCTGCCAGACTGTTTAGCAATGTTTGTTGAGGCATCGCTCTACCCCACCCCCTTCCTCACTTTTACCCCCTTCCTTGCTCTCCCCCCACCTCCTCCTCCGCCCAACAATTCTTGCTTCGCCCTCCTTCCCTCTCTCTCTCTCTTCACTCACTCTCCTCGCCTCTTCTCCTCTCCCTCTCTGCCCTCCTTCGTCTCTCTCCCTCCCCTTCCTCTTCTCTTTCCCTTTCACTTTCTCGCCCCCCCCCCCCCTTAATACTCCCATCAGCGAAGCAACGGGTTGTATTTTCTAGTTAACAAAGTGCGCTGTTGAACATTGAATGCACAACAACAATTATTCACTATTCACTTGAAAGGCACAGTACAACACAAATGCAAAAGTTATTACAGAAATATAATAACTAGAAGCACACCGTTCCCCTACGGGAGCCATCAAGGGGGTCATGTTATTATATTTATGCCTATTTTACTCCAAGGGGTCCCAGGATTACACACCCACAAAATGGGTGCGATCGGTTCAGCCGTTTTTGTGGTACCTGGGAACAGACAGACGGATGGACATTTGGTGAATTATAGTAAGATTATGTCATAATATTCTGAGTGATTATAAATAGCTACTGTATATCTTATTCTTATAAATAACTACTGTATATGAGGGCTTACATCATATTTTGACCTTGACCTATTTCTATGGTCATGACCTAATTGTGGACATTTTAACATTTTTCACCATAACTTGACAAACGGTTGTCCAATCAGAATGAACTTGTCATCACTAGATAGCCTAGAGCAAGGCACATGTATGTTTATTTTACATCATAACACTACAGGTTAAAGGTCAAGGGCTTAGACCCCCTAGGAGGACTAAACCAACATATAGGTTTTTCCCACTTTTTCTGTTAATGTCCGAGCTGTATCTCACATCTGGCTGGGACTTTCAGATTGAAATTTTGCAACAATAATGCAAATAAAATTTTTTTGGGTTCGACGTTTTTTGACCTTGACCTAATTTTAAGATAATAACCCAATTATAGACATTTTAACAGTTTTCACCATAACTTGACTACGGTTTCTCTGATTGGAATGACATTTCCCTCCTTAGATAACCTAGAGTAAGGTGCATTTATGCTTTTTATTTTATTATTATTTTTTTTTTACATCATACCCTTCCAAGTTGAAGGTAAAGGTCAAATGGTGGTCAGGCAAAAATGATTTTTGTCATCGCTAAATTTTGCCATTGCGGAATCTCAAAGACCGTTTCCAAGATGAGCTTGCATCATAATGGTGTACCTGCACGGAACTTGTGCACCTGATGTATTTGATTATTGCCATTGACTTAATTTTTTTGGATTGTGACCTAATTAACAAAAATCACTTTTTGGGATCAAAACTTGAATGATTTTCCTCCGATTTTCATGATATTCGGTTTTTTGGATAGATTTTAATTGGGGCTTCATTTTCTTACTTTACACTCTATCCATAAATGTTGAAAGTCAAGGTCATATGGTGGTCCGAACAAAATATGCCATCGTTGGATTGTGGGCCAAGGGTAAGCCAGGTGAGACGTACCATTGGTGATTTCTTTGTGATTGCAGACATCTCGTTCTTGTTGTTATTATTATTATTATCTTATATATTATTTCCGAGTTTGTGGTTTCGTGTCGCGCTATCTTCGACTTTGTTCTGCGCTCGAGTAACGTGATATTCGGCTTACATTATCTCAAAGACCATATGAGGTGCATGGTACAAAAAAAAAGTAAATAAAATGGTTCTGAAACAGTGAAATCGTATTCCACTTACTGCATTAAAGTAAAATTACTACTGATACTCTGCATCAGTTCCTTTCTCAAACACACCCACCCCAACATGTCGCGCAGAGCGCGGGTTATGCTAGTTATTATTATAGCATAGTTGGAACTGAAGTTCATATGGAGACAAAGCTAATTTTATATTGACAGTGCATATCACACATGGTAATTAAAGCAAAGAAAATGGCATTTTGATCCATTTTAACTGTGCCGTATTCACATTCAAGAGTTTCCACATTCTGCATTAAGTTTGAATGAAACCGCTAACCACAAGCATGGACTTCACATCACGTAATGACACACAATGGCATTTTCAATGATATCATGTAATTTTTAATATCCACAACCTAAAGGCAGACAGGACATTCAGCTTTGTCTCCATTTGAAGAACATTGTGCTTGGAAATGCAAACCCAACATCAGGCAGTGTCTCAGAACAAGTTAATTTATCTGTTTGTTTGCTTATGAACAATTTCATTGTGATTCCAAGTCAGTCTATTTGCACTCACTGGCAAACATTCTAACAAGTGACTTCGCCTACAATGCTCAACGGTACAATAGGTTCAATATTTGAATAATAAAGTGGCCTTCAATGAAGGATTCAACACTCATGACCGACTTCTTTTGATTGATTCTTTACTTTAATTGTTTCCTTTTATTGCTTTTCTTTTCCAAAGTCGTCTTTTCTCAGAAACAGAAGAAGAAATTCAATACCAGTATAATATACTTTTGGGAATTCAGTAGGGACTGCTCATAATACAGTGAGGCTGGCCATGGCGTTTACGATGAAACAGCATTGAGACCGCAACGTGATAAGCTCTCTTCCTTCATTCCTGTTTCATTTGTGATTGCTTGTCTGGTTGTCTAGTGTTCATATAATTGGCTGATTACCTATTTGTATAATTAATCAGTGTACAGTTATTTTGCTGAGGTTTATTTATATTGGTTTATATATTCTCCATCCTTTGTAGATTTGTTGTACTTTTCGTTTTTTTTGTCCTTCGTTTCATTTTTTGCATTCATGATCTAAAGCTGGTGGTGGTGGTGATAGTTGTTGCATATAAATCACTTGCAGGACAAAGACATTAGTTGACCTCAGTGGTGCTTTTACGTTTATTCCAAGGACAGGAGCAAACAATGGACAGATCAACATAGTACTTGGGATTTAAACCTGAGATCCCAATATCATGAATCATGGGTGTGGATGGAAATGCTAAACAACGTTAATGGTACAGGACTTTCCTTGCTTCTCCCATCCCTGGACCTGCCTTCCAGAAGCCGTTCGTTACCACTCTTCCCTCCAGGGATTCAAGCGGGCAGAGCACTGCCACCTCGTGTCATCCCCTTTCCTGACCCATTATCTTTATTACCTCCATTAACCCTTCCGTACCCAACCCTCTTACTTGCCGATTGCAGTGTTTCCTTCCCTTGTCTTTCTTCCTTTCTTGCTTGTTTATTCTTTTGCTGGTTCTGCCCAATTATTATCCTGCTACCCTACTATCAATTTAACCTTGCTCTTCCATGGGCCTCGCTTCCATGAGAGAAAAAAGGCCAATCTGCAGCACTTTCAAAGTTTTCTTTCATAAACACACTATTAGAACCCTTTTGGATGTTGTCATTTGTTTTTTTTCTTCCTTTTTTTGTTTGTTGTTTTTTTTTATCCTTTTTTGTTCAACAATGTTTTGTCTATGATTTTTTTTGTCGAGGAATTGAAAGGGTGGGAAAATAGGGTAAAGGGGGAATAATAGGAGGAGGAAGTAGAGTCAAGTACATTGGGGGGAAAGGGTGGGCATGAGCAAAAGGGTGGGCCCAACAAAAGAGCAAAAACTGGCGTTGCTCTTTATGAATTCGTAATATGTCCATGGAATTTTAGACAATATATCTCATATTTTGACTGAGTGCATTATTTGGATCTGCTGGATTGTTTTGCAATGAGGCTGACGTGCAGGGCTAGTTTTCTCACTTCACAGACAGGTCGGTGACCTCTCCTCCAGTCTAGCTCTCTCTCTGCTCTCCCAGGTCCGACCCTCCCAATCTGTTCCAGGGTGCACATGTTCTTTCAGTAGCTTTCTCCTGGTTAAACTCCAAAAATAATTACAGGCTTGCTGCACATCTCATCAATTTTGTTCCTCTTTGCCTCCATTTGTAGAGCCACCTTTGGCAAGATCAATCGCACTCTTCCTACCAGAGCTTCGAACAAGTGGTGCACCACCATCTCATGTCACTCCCCCACCCGCATCCATACTCGTGATCTTTTCTACCCCCATTAAATCTACCTAATCTAACTCTCTGACTTGCAGGTTACTGTGTATCCCTCCATCCCCTCTGCCCTCCTTTCCTTTTCTTTCATTCCCTCGCTTGTTTTGTCCAACAGTGGCCCCACTGCCCCACTCTCAATACATTGAATTTTTACCTTTAGGTTTTGCATGCAAAAAAAGGCCATTATCGAAATGTAAGTACTGTATATTTATTTTAAAAGTTTGAAAATCTGTTGAGGCTTCTTAGAGGAATTCATTGAAACTCTATAATGGCCAAGTCGTTCAGCACTCTTATACCTCAATGGGAACTGAATATCAAACTGTATAAGTTGAAATGTAAACATTTTGTAGGAGGGTGGAGAGAGGGAGGGCAGTACCACATTGCTATATCCTGTTCATGCACCCTGACAAAAAAAAAATGCAAAGAAAAAAAAAAAAAGCCAAAAATATTTTCTTCCTCAATCACATACCCCTTCCACTTCATCTTCTCAAGTGGTTGTTTGTCATACTGCCCTGTGAAAATCTCTCTAGCCCCTTGCCCTTGTATAAAACAAACACTATAATTGGTGTGGCCTGGTCCTTTCCTCTCCCCCACCACACCCCTCACTACCCATACCATCAACCTTCTCTGACACAATCTCACCCCTACAGGGCAGCACAAAAGCTGAACCTGACAAACAGGATACGAAAAAAACGAGCTTCGCCATCAAGGGCGTTGCACGATCCACCACGTTTTCCGACCGATTTTGCTGGAGCTTTACGTTGCTCACCTCCGCCGGCTCCACCTTGCTTATTGCGGTCTGCTGGAAAAGCTCGTGATAATCCTGGAACTGGGAAGGTGAGTTTGGTTTGCAGCTGACAAAAGGCAACTCAACTGTCACGTGTGCCAGTAATTCAGCATAAGATGGGTGTCTTGACACCATTTCGTTTCACCAAATCGACATTTAGTACTGATATGGTTGTTAATACAAAGTATGAGAAAAAGTCACAATAAATGATCACTTACAACAACATTTGCAAAATATCAGCTTTAACATTGATATTGGAAAGAATAGCAACATTTAGTGGAAATTACTGTTTTAACGAACAATTTTCAGTTTGATGTAATCGACATTGAAATGTGTGTTTATTTTTTTAATTTTCAAAATCTGTTGAGCCTTCTTCGAGTAATTTATTGAAACTCTGTTATAGCCAAGTCGTTCAGCATTCTTATGCCTAAATGGGAACTGCATATCAAACTGTATAAAGTGAAATGTAAACATTTTGGAGGGAGGAGGGAGGACACATTGCTATATCATGCTCATGCACCCTGAATGCTAAGGAGCACCCTTGATGTTACACCTGGTGTGAGATAATCAAAACTTGCATAAGATTTGTTGATGATATTCCCTCTAGTCAGGCATGTGCTGGAAATTAAGGAAGCGTGTGCTGTCTCTTTCTGAAAAATGATCTCTTGAGCCCAGGTGTCCTGCGAAGGATACTCCATTTCAAATTCCCATTCTAGGTTTCATGAACTGATGTTATGCCTAACCTGATCATCCTTAACATTATTTTTTGCACATTTCTATAAAAATGTATGCATTTTCAATGTATGTTCCTCCTGAAAAGGGAAAAGAAATTAAAACGTGCAAAAGAGCAAAATGTGTAGCCTATATCCTGGCACCGTTCGTGACCTTAAAGCTCAAAGCTGCTTGTTGCATTATGAGAACGATATATTAAGGGAAATTGCTGCATAGCCATGATTTAATGTGAGACCTCAGGCATTAACCATTTCCTTTCCTATGGTGAATAAGAGAGACTCAAATGTAAAAAAAAACTGATGTGATGTCTGAAATATTCCTTGTGTCCTCATCAGTCTTTTTGACGGGAATGAAAAAAAAAATTAAATATAACATGAATGCAATATATATTTCATGTAGTCGATTATGAAGTGTACTTTCTGCATTTTTCATTCAGTTTGCTTGGTTTGCAATAAGGATTGTCTTCCATTTATTTATTTTGCGATGAGAATGGGAATCGATATCACAAATATCCTTAGACTTGTGAAAATGAATACGAGCTGACAACACAAATCTGATCAGGAAAATGCCATTTTTTATATACCACTCTTGTGTAAGTCCAATTTAATAAGACCAAGATGAAAAAGCATAAATTAATGAAAACGGGGATTTTCAAATCCGAACAGTTTGATACAGCTTTCACCACACAGCCAATCATATCGTATCCCACGAGACCTTGACATGTATCTGTCTGTTCAACATTGCTTTGAACACAGCACTCCTTGAAGCTTTACCACTCAGAGCATAATCCTGCCATACCACGTACGTTCTCCTTTGTTACCAAAAGTGGAGATTCTTCTTCTCGTTCTCCACCTCACATTTTGAAAAAAGCAAAATGTTCAATAATCAACGATCATCTTCATGAAATTTTGCACATTTTTGAGATTGTGCAGGACTTATGAACACAAAAGCTTCATCATATTGGACTGAAATAGACATTTTGCAAAAAAGTTATGTTCATGATGTTTGATGAAAATTTAAATATACATGTCCTCTTATAGACGAGTCAACCCAAAAGTTACTGTATGTAACCACAACTACGTAACACACATAGTACCACATGAAAGGGCATGGTATCATATGTGTGGTGTATCTTAAAAAGAAAAATGAGACAACACTGTCAATTGGCTGAAAATGTCAGAGTACAATGGGTGGAGTTCAGCTTGGTGTAAGTTCAAGAGACAGATAAATCAATGCTACATCTACAAATGTGTTGTATAGGAGTGATCCCAAAAGTTTTGTCATCTCCATCCATGTAATAGGCATAATGCTGCTCACAACTTCTATTCACATACATTTATTTTAAAATAATCTCAATCCTCAATGCTTTCAAAGTGTCCTTCATGCTTTAGGAATGGCCGTGTTAACCTGTTTTGTGGATGTAAAAAGACCTTTCCCCAAGCTTGCTGAATATTTTTTCGTTTTCTTTCGAAAATTTATTGGTGGATTTCTCGTGTCTTTTTATTTTGCAATACCATGAATTGTAATCATGAATTCGGATTGATGTCTTTTTTCCTGAAACTTTCTGCCATGGGCTTGGTATGAGGTGCCATGATCTTTATTCTTGAAACAAAATAGATATTTTGGAAAACTTTATATTCCCCAAACATATCAGTAAATAATGAGAGAGTTCCTGTGGAATTTTGCTCCCACCTCCAGTCAGGCATGCTATCATCCACTGAAAGTCCTAGACCTTTTACTTATTTTAAAAGCGAGATTCAAACTTTTTGGCTGACTTTCATAATACTCCAAACGTTTTTAGGTCATCTCTACCGAGATGACCTAATAAAGCCGGACCAAATGTCCGTCCGCCGTACGTCCGTCAACAATTTTTCTTTCCGATCTTGATGAACTCAGTATGTGGGTAAGGTCGATGAGTGTTGCACAACGATATAACTTTTGTCCGGGTTCAAGGTCAGGGACGAGGTCACGTAAGTTATAAAAATCACCATTTTCAAAACCTATCTAGTCTGCCATTCTACAAGATATTCGGCAACTGTTTATTGATTATGATAGTAAAAAATATTATCTTGTATCTAACCGGACAGATTTTTGAATTTCCGTCCCGTTTGGCCGCCACGTAACCTGGAAGATGGTCAAAAACACCTCCCGGTACAAAGAAAACTTTTTACTTCCGATCTTGATGAAATTTGGTATGTGGGTAGAGGTCAATGAGTGATACCCAACGACATATTTTTTCCCGATTCGAGGTCAGGGTCAAGGTCAGAGGTCACAAAAGTTGTGAAAGTCGCCATTTTCAAAACCTATCTCGTCTGTCATTTTAGGAGATATCTGGCAACGGTTAATCGATTATGATAGTAAAAAACATTATAGAGATGACCATCACCCCCACACGGGGGTAATTTTTGAAATCTGTTTCCCCCACTATAATTGCGATTAAGATGGTGTCTCAAATGCAAAAAGTTGAAAACAAAAACATTTTATATAATATTTTAACAAAGCTTTAAAGTGTGTGTGTGTGTGTGTGTGTGTGTGTGTGTGTGGTGTGGTTGTTGTGTGTGTGTGTCGTTGATTGGTATCTACATATGCGGGTTTCATAATGTCGATGGAGTCCTTCCATGGATGGGCTCAAAGTATCCACCTTCCTTTCAGTAAGAGGTCACGATTCATGGACCAAGATGTGAAGTTTTCTGTTCTCAAAGTTTTGTGCCGCCCTTCAGGATCGTCGCTGAGTTCCGCGACAGCTTCCAGCTGTAGTTCGTTTGTAATAATATTCCAGAGATGGTTTCCAGCTCACCTCTAAAGTAGTTCTGGGGAGCTTATGTGATGGTGTGTCATCTGTCTGTCCGTCCGTCCATCCGTCCACAAATACTTACAACTTCTTCTCAGAAACTACACATATGATTTCTATGAAATTTGACCACAACCTTCATCACCCGTGATGGCAAAAAACAGCGGGGTCTGAAGCTTCACGCCAACCTTCATCACCCATGACATACCAAAGTTTGTTCATCACATTTGAAAAATCTGGTTTAAGAGGGGTTCCCCCCAAAATATGTATTTGCTTTCTTCTCCAAATCTACACACACAGTTCCAATAAATCTTAACCACCATCTTCACCATCCGTGACGTACTAAAGTTTGTTCACGACATTAAAAAAAAGTTGGGGACTAGGAGAGTCTATGGGGAGAGGGGGGTTGCCCCCCAAAATATGCATTTGCTTTCTTTTCAGAAACTACACACGCAATTCTGATGAAACTTGACCACCATCTTCACCGTCCGTGATGTACTAAAGTTTGTTCACGACATTAAAAAAAAGTTGGGGTCTTGGAGAGTCTGTGGGGAGAGGGGGGTTGCCCCCCAAAATATGTCTTTGCTTTCTTTTCTGAAGCTGCACACACAATTCCAATGAAACTTGACCACAAACTTCATCACCCATGATGTATCAAGGCTTGTTCATGGTATTAACAAGCTCAAATGAGCTAAGATCCTCATCCTCTTAATGATGACGTCATAGAACCGAATCAGCCGTCCTTGGACCCTGATCAGTTGCGATAAATTATCTGTGCATTATGCCCGGTTGATTCCCCAACAACAAATGAAACAGCTTGCCTAGTTTCGGAGATAATGGTATAGGCGATTTCCATTAGCGGCGATTATGACATCAACTTTATTCTAGGAAGAATTCCAAAATCGGAGATGGTTACTGCCTATGTGTGGGCTTTCTGCATATACATGGCAAGTTTCACGAAGATCCGATAAAAACTCGGGTTGTGAAACAAAAATACAAAAATAGGAATGACGTCATAAAAATTGATATGACATCATAGTGATTGTATCATATGTGCTGGTGTAATTTCATGCTAATCGCCTGTTCGATCCCGCAAACAAGATTCAAAAAGCTTGCCTCGTTTCGGAGATAATTTTTTCGGCGATTTCCATTAGCGGAGATATTTTGACGACATAACTTTTTTCTTGGAGGAATTTTCAAAATCGGAGATGGTTACTGTCTGTGCAGTATTTTACTATATATTATATATATATATATATATATAATATATATATATATATTATATATAATATATATATATATATGCCAATTTCAGGAAGTTTCGATAAAACTGTGGGCTGTGAAACAAAAAAGCCACAAGAAGAAGATGAAGACAACAACATGAGTAAGACTTAGAGATCCTCCATGAGTATCCAAAAAAATAATCCATCGGTATTTACTTTCTTCTCCATTATATATTTTGTGGTCATCCATTCCTCCAGTGGTTGCCTGATTATCTTATCCAGCCACTACCAGGTGAGCGCCCAGGGGTATTGCCCTGTATTTAATATCTCTGTGAGTCTTTGTCATCATTCCGTTGGTCCAGCTATTACTGGAACAACTTTGGCATTCTTCAGCTTCCAGGATCTTCTCACTTAATTCTTAAGGTTTGGTTTGGTCATTTTCTGATTTCTGCATCCTTTAGTCCAAAATCACAGGTATTAACACCTGAATCAGCAAAGCCTCTTCTCGTTTTTTGTACCTAAGTATGATATCTGGTCGCATGCTTTGTTTTCGATATTCATGCTCGATGGATCATTAGGTCATACATGAGCGTAGGTACTTCCATGTTTTCAGTGATTACTTTTGGTTCATGTTCCCACAATTTTCTGGAACTGGCACATCAAAGTTTTGCAGATGTTCCGCAGATTACTTTACAAACTCTGTTGTGTCGTTGTGTGTGACAGCTGTTCTGACATGAGTTTGTTTTTTATGTGTTTGTGTGTGTGTGTGTGTGTGTGTGTGTGTGGTGTGTTCAATCATTAAGCATAACCTGTCATTCTCTTTACAAACCGCCACGCACCCCTCACCTTCTCTTCTCTTTTTTTCATTCTCTCTCTCTCACCCTCTCTCCTCGCATCCCTCCCTCCCGTGGTATTGCCAACGTTGGTAAGGCTTAGCTATCCCACCACCTCCTCCCCACCCTTCCTTGCTCTTCCCCCTTCCTAGCTTCCCCTCATTCCTGTCCTCTCTCCCCTCCCTCTCTCTCTTCCTCTCTCTCCTCCCCTCCCTCTTTTCTAAACCCCCTCCTTAATTCCCCTCAGCGAAGCACGGATTGTATTTCCTCATATGATCTATTTATAATCATATATATAATTATATATATATATATATATATATATATATATATATATAACACACATATAATAATATATATTATATATATATATATATAATATATATATATATATATATGTATAGAATATATGGATGTGGCAATTTTATTTTACTTTATCCACAACCTCGAGTGGAGACTGTACAGAAGCTGGCTTGGTGCACTCCATCTGATGCACTGCATATTCCAAGATATAGTACCCTATGCTGACACCAGATCAGAATATAATACTAGTCCCTCATTATCAGAAACATAATTGTTGCTGATATCTTCACTAAATAAGACATGGCCCCCCACCCGCTCTGTTAAATTTGTGGTGATGCAAAAGAAGAATGCATATGAAAGCCATCAAAAATGTTCTTTTTACAATTCTACCTTACACTTGTCTGCATATGAAACCTGTTCAGTGATGGGTGTCATGCTTTCTTGGAGGCAAAATAGATGTGCACAATGGATCTTGTTCAGGTTATGCCTTCCACCAAATGATGAGAACAGTGTCACTGTTAACAAACTGTTCAAGATCAGCAAATAATGATTCAAGAATGTGTGATCCAACTCTGTGGGGAATATCCAACTCTGGGAAAAATACAGGTGATGTCAAAGTGAGTTCTGCATGTCCTCAATGAGGATCATCATTGAACTGGCTTACTCTGTGTCAGTGGCATCTTTGGGACTTTCATTAGGACAGAAACATTTTATTGGAACTCATCATTGCTGGAGACTAAATCTGGTGCGACAACTATGACTTAGAATTGAAGTTTCATTAACAGAGTGGAAAAGGCCGACTTCTCCGAGTCCAAAAAGGCCAAACACTAACAAGTGAGAACAAAGATACTTCACTTTTTGTATGATCAGTTTGGATCTTACTAAACTGGGCAGTTCCACATGGTATAGCAGTGAATGGAGACAACTACCATATGGTTTTGCATGATTGACTGAAACACAGTGCACACTAAGCCTCCTGCTCTTCTGAAGGATGCCATCCTCCTCCATGACATGGTTGTAATGCATACAGAACACAATGTGTGCAGTGCTTTAGAGTCCTGAGAGTGAGAAATATCGCTTCCCCCCTCTATGTTCTCCAGATTTGAGTCCATGCAACTTCCACTTATTTTTCCAAATAAAAATGAGCTTACGAGAAGACTTTTTGCGTCTGTTGAAGACGGCCGTGCCCCTGCATTAAGGAAACTTCAGAAGGAAGACCTCTGTGATGTCATGAAAAGGTTGGTTGACTGCTGGATTAAGTGCATTCAAGAGGATGGAGATTACATGGAACAATTTGACAAAAATGAGGTTAATCAGGGTATGTATGGTATTGGTGAATCACTGGATCATTTTCCCTCTTGTTCAATTGACTTGGTTGCTTTTTTTGCCTGTTGAGATTTTCTACTGTTATTCGTGAGAACGGAGTTCTCTCTCTTGCTTTGAAGAAGAGCTCATGTCAGAAACGTCGTTTCACCTTCTTTCCCAAGGTAGTTATCATTTGGTTGAAAAAAATTAGTGATCACTGCTTACCTCCACTTCTTTGTTCCTCTTTCATCGCACTTGTGAAAACTTAATCCTCAATCTGTTCAATCTCACTCTTTCCTGCAGGGCTTCATGTTGGCAACTACACCACCACTTCTCCTCCATCCCTACCGGTGATATTTTCGACCATCATTAACTCTGTACGTCCACTTGAAGTTGGATATGTTTCCTCTCTCTCTCTCTCTCTCTCTCTCTCTCTCTCTCTCTCTCTCTCTCTCTCTCCTCTTGTCCATTCATCCCTTTGTTTGTTGTGTCCACTTGTTGTCCTATTGCTCCACTCTCAGTGCATTGCCTTCTACCCTCTGTCATCTCGCTCTTCCATGAGCCTAGATTTTGTATGCAAAATAAATCAAGTAAAACTTCATATTGTATTCCACATCAATAAGCTTTGAGTGTGAAATCCATATGTGTAAGAGGCATGTATGTGGACAAAAAGCAAAAAAAATATAGCAGAAGAAAATATTCAGACACCAGTTTGCTTGAATAATACTGAAGCCCATCTGTGTTTCATGAAGGATACTTAGCTTTGTACCCCCTGTGTGGGTACACAAAGAAAGGTTTGTCAGTATTCTGCTGTTCAGGTTTCACTTTAGGTGGACAACTGGGAATGATTTGTGATTTTTTTTTTCTTCTGAAAGTCTCGACATGGAAATGGGAATTAAAAGCAACTGCCATAAATTGTGGTAGACCTTTTGCAAGGAGAACTTCACCAGCTTCCATTTATTATATACACTGGATGTGCTGGAGGTGGGTGTTGCGGGAGGTGATTGTTCATTGCTGTAGCCCAAATTTCTTTACATGTGCAAGTTTTATTCTTTATCCTTTGCAGTCAGATCATTGAAAACAAAGGGTAAGAATAGTAATTATATAATATCATTAATAACCTAATAAGCAGACTCTGCTTACAGTACCTAGATTCGTAAATACTATCTTTTATTGCTTTTAACAGCCCTGATTACTATGACCTTATTGTTGGTTTGGTCAGGTAATGTTTTGGCTCAAGTCTTTCATGAACTGGCTAGCCAGGCATTATGTTTGACGAAATTTGACAAAAATTAGGATTTCATTCATGGTTCTGGCGATAACCCGCCCACTCTCTGCAAATGACACTGTAGGATATTTAACATCCACCAATTAATGCCAGCAGATGGAACAAGCATCTTAAAGTGCATCGGAGGGGATGGCACACTTTGTGATGCAAGCCCAGCCTGTGAAGCATCCAACTATAACACCCTAATAACCTAATAGTTACACAGCTCCAAGACAAATGCACTACCTTTGCACCATACTAATGGACACGATACCTATATTGTGTGGATTTCCTTTCTGCAGTTGGGGAAGGGTTGGGGGAGGTAGTTGGAAGTTTGTTAACATTCTACAGCTGCACCGAGTTTGAGGATGCACCGAGGGAGCGCTATTAACAGCCATTTGAGTGTTTAACACGTTCTGTTGAACACAGAGTAGGAACATTTGAATAAAGTATCTGCTCAAGGCAAGCATTTTGGGAGAACAAGTATGATTTTAATGTTCTTGGTTGGCCAATTCATTTGAATTCTCTGCCCTGAAGGAACCTGGGGGGAGGGGGGGGAGAGGAGGGAATTCCCATTTGATGTTGAGAAATGCACCATGAAGTGTTATGGAGAATGCACTCACTGCAAGGTATATACTGTGAGTCTTTGTGACAATTAAACAGCTGGGATTACGTCATTAAAGCTTACATTATTTTAGTGCATAATGATTAATATTGCAGAAATTTTTCCCATCCATGTAAAGAAGATCCTAATAACTAGAATTTAATTATTGTCAGAGAAAAGTTAATTGTTGAGCAATATCTACAACAATAAATGTCAGTGTGTGTCCGTCTGTCAGTCCATCCGTCCGTCTGTCAGTCCGTCCATCTCCTTCATAATTCCAAAACCATGAAACCTAGTGGCCCCAAACTTTGCATGCACACTAAGGGAATTCCAAGGTGGTGCCTGAATGAAAACTGGGTGTCTGGGTTAATTTAAGCACCACTTTTGAAGATAATTTAGGGGGTGCTCATCATGAAAAAAAAACAAAATAAGCCTTACCAAGATGTTGGCACGCCATCTTGGTCAGCCTTGGTCATGTTTTTTTTGGCTTGGTCAACAATGCCTTTGCTTGGAACAGACCGCAACAATTTATTAATGATAAAGTTTTTTTTCACTTTCCTCGCTTATATCATCGAATGCCTGCTCATCAGAGCTACGAATCGCTGGATGCATTGCAGTGCTTGTGAACGCCCAGAGACACCACCATTCGTGGCTTTATTTAATTTCCGCATATGCCATAAGCTCTGGAATCTCCTAATCTCAGCCAAATTGCAAAATTTAAACTTCATCATTGACTTCAGTAGTAGTTCCGACTCCTAAAGAAAAATGTGTTCATTTGTCCAATTCGGACATTGCTTGGGCATTTTTGGGTGCATGGGTTTATATGACCAATCAGCAATCGGTATTCGCTTGCCAAGCCAGCCATTCCATTGGAGTGCTTGCTTGAGTGCTTAAGCCACTTAGCGAGTGCTCACCAAGCTGCATGGTTGTTCGTTTCAAAGCCACCAGAAGTAAGACCCATCGCTTCGTTGATGGAAGTAATAATGTTTCAGAATTGCGAGAAAAAAACATGGAACAAAAATTAACTTTCACCCTTTAAAAATCGTGCAAATAAATTATTGAAATATCAGCTGCTTTTTCATGTCCTTTTCTCACCTGTGTTGCAAGTAGAGCGACCTGCTTTGTGATGCTTCAAAAGGCAGTGTATAATCGGTGTTTTGTGAACCTAATCGATATGAGAAACGGGATTGAATGCGACTCACCGTATTATAAGTGAAGAAGAAGATGAAGAAGGAGGAGATTTTCTGCTCAGTTTTATATAGAGCATGGCGGTTAAAAAGAAAACGTTACTATTTGGGAACGTTTTATGGCCCCGGTATGCTGTCTACCCTCTCCTCACACTTCCTTCCCTTGCCCTTATGCTGCTTACACTTCCCTCACACCGCCTTACCCTTCCATCACGCTGCCTTCTTCCCCTCCCCTCATACTGCCTTCTCCCCCTCCTCTCATGCTGCCTTCTGCCCCTCCCCTCTCTGCTGCTCTCCCCCTCCTCTCATGCTGCCTTCTGCCCCTCCCCTCATACTGCCTTCTTCCCTCCTCTCATGCTGCCTTCTCCCTCCCCTCCATATGCTGCCTTACTCCCTCCGCCCTCTCATGCTGCCTTCTCCCCTCCGCTCATACTGCCTTCTCCCCCTCCTCTCATACTGCCTTCTCCCCTCCCTCATTCTGCCTTCTTCCCTCCCTCATACTGCCTTCCCCCTCCTCTCACGCTGCCTTCTTCCCCTCCTCTCATGCTGCCTCTTCCCCCTCCCCTCATGCTGCCTTCTTCCCCTCCCCTCATACTGCCTTCCCCCTCCTCTCACGCTGCCTTCTCCCCTCCTCTCATGCTGCCTCTTCCCTCCCCTCATGCTGCCTTCTTCTCCTTCTCTCATACTGCCTTCTCCCCCTCCTCTCATGCTGCCTTCTTCCCCTCCCCTCATGCTGCCTTCTCTCCCCTTCCCCTCTTCTGCCTTCTTCCCCTCCTCATCTGCCTTCTCCCCCTCCTCTCATGCTGCCTTCTTCCCCTCCCCTCATATTGCCTTCTCCCTCCCCTCATGCTGCCTTCTTCCCCTCCCCTCATGCTGCCTTCTCCCCCTCCTCGCATGCTGCCCTCTCCCCTCCCCTCATACTGCCTTCTTCCATTCCTCTCATGCTGCCTTCTTCCCCTCCCCTCATACTGCCTCTCCTCCTCCCCTCATACTGCCTTCTTCCCCTCCTCTCATGCTGCTTCTCCCCTCCCCTCCATACTGCCTTCTTCCCCTCCCCTCATGCTGCCTTCTCTCCTCCTCTCATGCTGCCTTCTTCCTCTCCCCTCATACTGCCTTCCCCCTCCTCTCACGCTGCCTTCTTCCCCTCCTCTCATGCTGCCTTCTCCCCTCCCCTCATACTGCCTTCTTCCCCTCCCCTCATACTGCCTTCTCTCCTCCTCTCAAGCTGCCTTCTTCCCCTCCCCTCATACTGCCTTCCCACCTCCTCTCATGCTGCCTTCTCCCCTCCCCTCATACTGCCTCTTCCCCTCCTCTCATGCTGCCTTCTTCCCCTCTCCCTCATACTGCCTTCTTCTCCTCCCCTCATACTGCCTTCTTCCCCTCCTCTCATGCTGCCTTCTCCCCTCCCCTCATACTGCCTTCTTCCCTCCCCCTCATGCTGCCTTTCTCTCCCTCTCATGCTGCCTTCTTCCCTCCCCTCATACTGCCTTCCCCCTCCTCTCACGCTGCCTTCTTCCCTCCCCTCATACTGCCTTCTCCTCCTCCCCTCATACTGCCTTCTTCCCCTCCTCTCATGCTGCTTCTCCCCTCCCTCATACTGCCTTCTTCCCCTCCCCTCATGCTGCCTTCTCTCCTCCTCTCATGCTGCCTTCTTCCCCTCCCCATACTGCCTTCCCCCCTCCTCTCACGCTGCCTTCTTCCCCCTCCTCTCATGCTGCCTTCTCCCCCTCCCCTCATACTGCCTTCTTCCCCTCCCCTCATACTGCCTTCTCTCCTCCTCTCAAGCTGCCTTCTTCCCCTCCCCTCATACTGCCTTCCCACCTCTCATGCCTTCTCCCCCTCCCCTCATACTGCCTTCTTCCCTCCTCTCATGCTGCCTTCTTCCCCTCCCCTCATACTGCCTTCTCTCCTCCCCTCATACTGCCTTCTTCCCCTCCTCTCATGCTGCCTTCTCCCTCCCCTCATACTGCCTTCTTCCCTCCCCTCATGCTGCTTCTCTCCCTCTCATGCTGCCTTCTTCCCCTCCCCTATACTGCCTCCCCCCTCCTCTCACGCTGCCTTCTTCCCCTCCTCTCATGCTGCCTTCTCCCCTCCCCTCATACTGCCTTCTTCCCCTCCCCTCATACTGCCTTCTCTCCTCCTCTCAAGCTGCCTTCTCCCCTCCTCTCATGCGCCTTCTCCCCTCCCCTCATACTGCCTTCTTCCCCTCCCCTCATGCTGCCTTCTCTCCTCCTCTCATGCTGCCTTCTTCCCCTCCCTCATACTGCTTCCCCCCTCCTCTCACGCTGCCTTCTTCCCCTCCTCTCATGCTGCCTTCTCCCCCTCCCCTCATACTGCCTTCTTCCCTCCCCTCATACTGCCTTCTCTCCTCCTCTCAAGCTGCCTTCTTCCCTCCCCTCATACTGCCTTCCCCCTCCTCTCACGCTGTGTTCTTCAACTCCCCTCACACTTCCTTCCCATTCCCTTCCCTCATGCTGCTCCCCCCTCCCCAAATCCCTCACGCTGCCCCCATCTCCTAAAGTTTCCCTCCCCTCACGCTGCCTCCACATTCCCTCACGCTGCCACCCCATAACCTTGCCTCTCCCCCCTCCCCACGCTGTCTCCCCACCCCCAACACTGCCTCCCCTCCCCATGCTGCCTCCCATCCCCCTCGCGCTGCCTCTCTCCTCCCCTCACACTGCCTTCCCCCCCCCTCACGCTGCCTTTTCCACCCCCCTCACACAGCCTTCCCCTCACACTGCCTTCCCATTCCCTCCCCTTGTGCTGCCTTCCCATTCCCTTCCCTCATGCTGCCTTCCCATTCCCTCCCCTCATGCTGCCTTCCCATGTCCAACCCTCACGCTGCCTTCCCATTCCCTCTCCCTCGTGCTGCCTCCCACCCCCCCCCTCGTGCTGCCTTCCCACCCCCCCCCTCGTGCTGCCTTCCCACCCCCCCTCGTGCTGCCTTCCCATTCCCTCCCCTCATGCTGCCTTCCCATTTCCATCCGCCTCGTGCTGCCTTCCCATTCCCCCTCCTGAATGATTCCTCATTTAAGAGCTCTTGGATTCAGACAGTGGATGGGAGACTCAGAAATATCGATATTCATGCAATTTCAAGTTATATTAACTTTTGTTGCACATGTGGTGTATAAACTCAGTCAGTGGTTCGTACACCTTCCGGAAGTAAAAAAAAAACAAACAAAAAAACTTTTGCCAAGAAGAAAACCCGAACCTATTCAGTTAATTCTGTCAATGTATCATTACCTTTCTATCGATTTCCTTTCCTGAGAATCCTTATTAGTCTTAACAGTTCGTGACTCTTACGCTGTTAAAGAAATAGCATCACAAAAAACCAATTCGAATTCACTTACCAACCAATTCTCTTACAAATGGAAACTGGGATTCCATGACTAATGTTTCCATTATATTTTCATAAATATGAGGAGTACAAAAGAATACTTTGACCATGCCTTGTGTGAGTAGAATCATGAAGTTTCACGGGTTGTGTATAATAATCTCAGTGTGGCTGTTTCGCTCACACACCAGAAGAAAAAAATTCTGTCAATGTCTAATTACCTTTCTGTCGATTTACTTCATCGAGAAACCTTAGCAGTCTTAACAATTCATTCCTACTAGAAGGTTCGCTGACGGACTCGTCGATGTCTCACCTCAAATGAGTGCGTATTGGTAGAAATGGGAATTCAGTGTAAATATTCAGTGTGCAGATGGTAACCTTGGCAACCTCGTTCCATTCCACCAGCGAAGATTTCATGCTTGTTCTACCTCCGAAGTACTACTTGGGAGTGAAGGTGACATTATGAGAGCTTGACTGGGAAACTAATTTCGGCACGTTTTGGGCCTACTGCCTGATGAAAGATCACCAAAGTTCTTTCTATGCCAACCGACCACCTGCAGGCACCTATCCCTCTCCACATCGCTTCGGCAGTCCCCAACTTGCCGCCTCTCTCCGTACTCCCCATAGCTTTGCTTTCAGCAATTTCCATTTCGTATTTCTCACAGCATTTCATTCTGGTTTCCCATTCGATGATCCATAGATCAGTAGCTTCAGTTTCACTTTTCCGCATCAGTTTCACTTTGGGATATCAGTTTCGATTTGTCATCGCAACTTGTGACGCAACGCGAATGGTGCATGAAAAATTATTTTTGTGGGAATCTTTTTGGATTTTCTGAAAGGTGTAGAGTGGTCTAAAGTGGCTTAAGGATCTTAAGGGTCATAAAGGGGGTCTAAAGTGTTTAAAGGGTCTAATGGTCATGAATGGGTCTAAATGGGTCTAATGGCGAAAGAGCAAAAGTGGTGTGAAGTGTCCAAATTATCTGAAATTGTCAAAAGGGTCTTAAAAGGTCTGTAGAACTGAAAAGTGTCGAAAGGGTCGAAGACAGTCAATATGTCTCAAAAGGGTCTCAGTGGGTATTAAAGGGTCTAAAGGGTGTAAAGGGTCTAAATTGGGTCTATACGTCATGCAGGGTGTAAAGGAGTGAAGCTGTAGTAAAGAAATTACCTAATGTTAGTAAATAAATTAATTCTGAAGTGCAACATGGAAATAATGGGCCAAATTACCTCCTCATGACTATTTAAACCACCTATTTAGGTTCATTGTGGTTAAAAATCTGATTGCAGAAAGTTTCGTCATGAATTAACTTTGGGAACTCAAAGCAGTAAGGTCACAACCAAAAAAACATTTCAGTTTTAAATATAGAGATGGACAACCTATTTTTCTGTTGCACCCTCTTCTTCCTCTTCTCAGGGA
>CM068952.1:82991340-83015145 GCA_035128595.1 Eptatretus atami
GCTACATTGTGTGACCGTGGAAATACTGTGGCCGCCGTATAATTGCGTGGCCGTAGATTTTGGAGAGCCCACGGCCGCCGTGGCAAATGTGACTTAGGCCTAAGCGAGTGACGTCACAGCGGAAGGTAAGGCTCCGCCATATTGAGTGGCAAAAAATTCATGCCTACCACGCACGTGTCACGCGACTTCTGGGCTATTTCCATGGATTAGATGATATTTCTAAGAAGAGGTACTGCGAAAAACTGAAGCTGTGTGGTCTTAGTGAAGATCCTTATATTATTTCAAAGGATAAATGGACAACAGAAAGGAAATTTTGGCCTCAAATCGTTTTCCCTGACATCGATGTTTACCTTCGTTGAAACGCCGAGTCCTTGCACTCAAGCCAGCCTGAAAGCCTTCAAGAGTATGGACGCTTACTCATATTATGTCGCCGGCTTTGTTAGTGACATAATCTCGACGAAAGCTGAGAAGAACTGTATTTTCGTGAGGTAAAGGTAAGCCTGTTTTCTTTCATTTCACTATTATTGTATTATCGTTGTTGCTTGTTTTGTTCAGCAACCAGCGTCACTTTTTTCACCTGACTGCTGCCACAAGTTAATTTCAAGTGAAGCTCTTGTCTAAATGCTAAGTTTGTCAGTTTGCTTACAGATACATTATATTTTTTCCATGACAAACATTCGGTGTAATGCCACGCTGCTGTAGATATTTCCAAGTGCTAGTTTTTTATGTATTATACATATCGATGTGACTTTCTGTAGTGAAACAACTCAGAACTGTGCGTGTTAGACAGCTGTTAGAAAGGCGATCTAGCCTATCTCATTCTGTCAATAAAACGAGGGATATAATGCATTGTAATGATACAAATCAGACAATATTTTGTAACCACCAGCTATTTAATACCAACTACTGCAATAACGTATCAGAAATTAGTTACATTCCGGAGACAAAATGAAGGCCACACAACCAGTCATGTTCGCCAGGTCGCCATTTTTCTCTTCTCAGAACCGATATCCAAAGATTTCGTCGGTCTACTTCGGCGGGAAAGCGGTAAAACTGCACTCCAGAGCCTTTAGTATATCGCCGAGTACATCCCGGGGCACAACAACTCTTACCCATTTGCAGAAAAAAAATCGCTTGCTTGGAAATAACGGTGTAGTTGAAGTGGAGACTATCGGTTGTTATGGATGCGGTATACTTTCTTGCCACTCAATATGGCGGAGCTGCCACAGTCACGTGACCGGTGACGTCATCTGAATAAGGCCTATAGACGACACACACAGTGATGAACCACCCGGCTTGTGAAACACCAGGAGGACAGTTTACAGCTGAGTTGGGATTCAAATCCAGCCAGGCTACACAGAGTGAGCATGCGTACCTCTCTGCTTTTCTGCCGTGATGTGGTGATTCTTCACTTCAGAACTGAAAATAAAAATTCTCATTGTGATCATATAATTTATTTTGCCTTCCTACCTGCAGCGTAGAATCACGCTATCATAATTGAAAGTTGAAAAACGCACAAAGTGGCTTTACCATTCAATGCACGAAACGTTTGAAGAAACTTTAAAAAGTGAAACGTTTAATTACCTCCGCCACCGAAGGTGAAGGGGGTTATGTTTTCACCCCTTTCTTTCTTTGTTTGTTTGTCTGTTTGTTTGTGTGCAGGATATCTCAAAAAGTTGTGGACGGATTCAGACAAATCTTGGTGGGCATGTTGGGTGTGTAACAAGAAAGAATTGTTTCAATTTTGGTGAAGATCTGAATCCGGATCCGGATCTGATAAATTTTTTTATGTCATTCTTCTCCATTGAGAGATACGGCCAAAAACAATATATAGCATGATATTTCAAAAATGTATTGGGTCCAATATGTTCTTGTGGATCAGGCATTACATGGCAGATGTTTGCACTCTTCAGAGTTCCCTTCTAGTTCACCATGAATTTATTTTTTAAGTTTTTTTTCTCTCTTACGTTAGATAATAATGATAGGTGAGGTCCTGCAGGAAATGATGCCCTGGACAAATGAAGAAAAGGCTTTTTCTGTAGAATCCTACGCAGAAATGCAATCCTTCATTCAAACTCGAAGAAAGTTCAACAGAAAATTTAACTACTGAGATGCCTCATGCAAAGAAAGAATATTCAAATGGATGAAGACATTTGAGAGCAAGGAACTGTGCACAACTTAAAAACTCAAAATCAATGGGCACCCGCCATACTACAAATGAGTTCCATAAGTGGGTGACGAGCCACTTCAGTGAGAGAGTGATTGGCCAATGCTTCAGCGTTGAATGGTCCCACATTCCATTGATCTGAGCCCACTAGATTTTTTGATTTTTTTTTATCTTTGGGGATATCTCAAAGACAATATGTACAAGGATAACCCCAAAAACATCTTTGAGCTGAAACAAGCAATTACAGAGAAAGTTTGGTCCATCCCACTTGCCGAATGTCAGTGCATAATCAACAACTTTGCCCGTCGTGTTCAAATCTGTAATCAGTGCAGAGGTGGATATTTGGAGCATGTGATCGACTGAGTGCCAAACTAAAGTCTCACAAGTTATGGTTCTGATATGTGGTACACCTGTGTCACCAAAAATGTAGCACATATTCCTCAAGCTTTATGTAATTCAAAATAAAAATTGTGTTGTGGATTTTTTTTAATGGGTTTTTTTTTGGCACACCCTGTATTAACACCAAAAAAACATTAAAAAATAATGATGTGCAAATTGAACAGGAAACAAGACAGTTCTGTCGCAAGTTCCGGAAAAAAAGAAAGTGCGCTGAATCGGTTATATCCAATACACCTTCCTGCTGCCATCTCAGATAGCAATTCCAATCAGAGGAAAGTTTGAATACAATTTCTACTCCTGTACTGATATTATCCTTGTTTTAGCCATACGGATATATTTGTCATCATGTAATCTGATCTGGTATGTCCTATGACTGTAATAATTGTTGCAGAACCATGTTGGCATTGTCTAGTGCCTGATGGTGCCGATATCCTCTCTGGGGGTGAGGTTTATGTATGAATTTAAAATTTCACTTGAAAGGTAGCATGGGATATGCAGCATCCACTTGTGAATGCTAGGAGATGGGATACCAAGGTTGGCACCCCTCTGAAAGACGGCACACTTATTGATGTCTAACAACACTTGATGCACAGGACTTGAAGGACAGCCCTGCCTAAGAAGCACCAGGTACCAGTTACAGTTTATAGTTTGGCTTGGAATCAAAACCAGACGAGACATCTCAGAGGTGAGTGAACTACTTCTGAGCTATCTTATCAGCCTCAAGATTCCTCATTGTGGTTTTGTTTAGAAACTGCATGTTTTATCTATGCGTGGTAAATAACTTTGTTTCGGGATATACATTCTGTGTTCTGTTGTTGACATCCAAAACCTTCCCTCTTAAAGCAAAGTTGCCTTATGCACCATTCTTAAAAGAGAATGTTAAGCCAGCTACTGTATCTCATTTGCAAACATGAACGTACGTAAAATATTTCATGGCGTATTTCTCAACATATTAGTTTGTACTGCTATCATGGCCATAAATACTTGGACGGTAAATTAAAACAATTTTAGCTCACCTGGAAAGTAGATCATGGGAGGTATTAGCATATCATGCGGTGTCAGTCAGTCAGTCAATCAGTCCGTATGTAAATGCTCGAATCTTCTTTTCTGAAACTACACACATGATTTTGATGAAACTTGACCACAACCTTCATCACCCGTGATGTACTGAAATTTGTTCACGGCATTAAAAAAATATCAAGGTCTAAAGGGGTCTACGATGGGTCAAAATAGGTACAGGTTTCACCCCCCAAAATAGGTATTTGCTTTCTTCTCCGAAACTGCAAACACAATTTCAATGAAACTTGACCACAACATTCATCACCCGTGATGCTAAAAGTAATAGTCCTATTTTCACCAAACGTTGTAGAATTTCTGAGGACCAAGGCCTCCTGATGCCTTGCAAATCCCATCAAAAAATTGCATATTACGCAGACCAATTCAAAGGTCAAAGGTCATTACAATTCCGGGATTGCTACTTTTTGACTTCTCAAAAAGTATTCACCCGACTTAGATGTAACTTGGTAGGAATCATCTCCGCATGGTGCTTTCACAAGTTTGTTCAAACTATCACCTAATTTACATATTTTGTGGGTCATCCACGCCTACCAGTGGTTCTCCGGTTCTACCAGGTGAGCCCAAGGGCATTGCCTCTATTTTAAAAAAAATAATGTAGAGCATCTTTTGGCCTTCAGTTTGTATGCAACTGACCACGTGAATGCATCAAATCATCCTTCATGTTGGGTGAAATCAACAGGACATTGATTGAAGTATACTCACCACCATTGGAAGGAAGAAGAAGTTGACTTTTCGGGTGTTGACCCTTCTTTGGAACAAAAGAGGGTTCATTCCCAAAACGTCAGCTCCTTGCTTCCCATGACGTTTATCATACCTCAGTCAACCTTTTGTTTATTTCATCCATTATTCTGCATGTCTGCCAATGCAGATTGACACTCGTCTTCATCAGCAAGACTATTTATTCATTCTATGTACTGAATTTTGTTCGTTTAGTTGGTGCAGAATGAGAAGTTTGACAGATATTTTCTTAACTGTTCTCAACAAAGTATTACTGACTCACCATTATGCGATGATAGTGTGTCCCTTCCGAAGACACTTTTGTCTCTCAATGTGATCCATTGATAAAAGGGTTGTCCAGAAGATGGAATCAAAATAATTACTCGTATCGATTTTACATCCAAACGTTAATCACATTTAGTCCTGTCCCCAACTGACCTTTACCTGGTAATTATTTTCCGACACATGATTAAAAAACAAAAAACCTCTTGGACATGAAAGTGAATGAAATAAATCTTCTCATTGAGGCAAAAAAAAAAAAATGCCACTGATAACGAGCTGAACACCATAATCATTGTTGGTTTCTTATTATATGCCTGGTGTTGGCTTAAGCCTTAATGGTTAGGGTGGTGGGCTTGGGATCTTATGGTCCTGAGTTCAAATCCCGCTGAGCTGTTGAATTAATACCAGGTGGGGTTAACTCGACCTGTCATCCTTCCGAGGTCGGCAAAATGAGTGCCAGCATGCTGGTATACTGTGTCGGAGTGGCGACCCGTCCAGGATTGTGCCTAAAATAGTCAAGGAGACTGCTTAAGCAGCACCAACGCTCTGCACAGAGTATGGTCCCAATGGATGGATGGATGGTTTCTTATTGACTTCTTTATGAGTACACTGTGGCATACTTTCTTCAAAAGTATGGCAAATCTGTAATGTTTGTCATGCTTATAGTGGATGAAAGGCCCTCCTATTACCGATGCACAAATATCAAAAATGTTGATGCCTTACCCACCCTCATAGTATTTCCCTATAAATCCTTCTCTCCTTCCCCCTTTTCCAAAAGCTTCTTTCCCCTTGCTCCTCCATCACATCCTTCCCTCCCCCCAAATTCAATGCCTTACCCTCCCTTTATTCTTATAATCCCTCGATTTTCCTTCCTCTTCCTCATTGTAAGGTTCTATAATTGGCTGATTACACTGGGCTGCATTTGAAATATTTTTTTCAGAGGTCTAGGTTTTCTCAATGGCTCTCATATGTTTTTTTCATGCTGAATTCAGAAATGTATCTCATTTCGCTCAATCAGGTCAAGTTTTTATGATGCTATCTCAATTTTACAGGAAAAAAAAATAATCAAAATTTTGGTTTTTTTAATTAGCATTTTTTTTTTATCAAAATCAGACTTACATTGACATAAAATGTACAAACTGTACATATAATGATGCACAAGTACACTTAATGTGGAAGAAAGTGCCTTCTCAATTACTTTCATTTCAATTTCAGAAAAATATAGATAAATCGTTGTTTCTGGCAACACCCAACTTCAGTCGCTCCAGCAGTCGCTGTTTTCCTTCGTCTTTTGATGTTGAATTCACATTAACGTACTTGTGCGTTATTTTATATATAGTTTGTACATTTTCTGTCAATGTAGTCTGATTTTGAATAAAAAAAATGCTAATTAAAAAAACAAAATTTTGTTATTTTTTTCCTTAAAATGAGATAGCATAAAACTTGACCTGATTGAGCGAAATGAGATACATTTCTAAATTCAGCATGCAAAAAACATATAGGAGCCGTTGAGAAAACCTAGACCTCTGAAATGACGCAGACCAGTGTTATTGTAGATGATATAGTATGGACGGGGCGAGCAAAATGTCTCGAGGTGGGACAGTTCAGTGCTGATTCCCAGAAAGAAAATAATTGCATATGGCTTTACCCGTCCAAAATACTTCCTGATGCAGCACTTCATGTTGGCACTGCATCAAGGTGATTGTTTTTTTTTTTTAGAATCAGAGTCAAATCTGCCTGAGCAGCAAACATCTCAGTATAATTAATTTGATGCTATCGTTGAGCAATGCAAGAACCAATAGAAATGGGATCAAAAGGCGTCGTCCGGTGTTGACCTTACCGTGTTACAAATTGGATGTTTTATTTGCCCCGAATTGCCATGATAGACAAATTGTAAATCAGAAGGTTTGCCGCAGTTTGTTTTGCCTTTACGGGGTTTGTGATCTTCACCATCGACAGAACCAACGGAATTCTGAAAGTTCATTCGTTGTAGCTGATTGTTCTAAATGTGCTGTTGTTATCTTGTCGGTTATCACAGATATGGTTTTGTTTCATTCAATGAAAGCACGAACACAGGTGAAAGAATTATGTTTTAAGCAATGAATTTCATGGCATTAACGTTAATGTGATTTTTCCAGCACCTGAAGTGTAATGTTTGTGTCATTCGTTGAACATTGTAAGCTAAACATATGCTTTTATGGTTTCGATGCACAATTTCTACATCATTACAATGACATATTCTGCTGTTATTTTCTTTGCGACATGTAAAACATTTTGGGAAATTTTATTCTCCCACCCTTTCCCTATCTTTCCATGGGTTTTGCTCCTTTCTTTAACTTCAGACCTTCACTGCATACAGATTACTCGTGCTCTTTTTTTTTTTTCCACCACATCTTCTTCGTGACCCTGTTCCCTTGATCACTCATCCAACATGTCTGATAATGCCACACATGGTGCTCTCCATGACTCCTGTGTTTCCTTCTCACACCTTCAACCCCTCCACACGCTCCTCTCTCTCTCTCTCTCTCTCTCTCTAATCACCTTATGCTACCCACCCCTCCCCCTTTCACATGATCATTCATCCTCAACCACCCATCTTTCTTCTCTCTTTCCTCTTAGATGCTCATGCACAGATTTGGCTGGTGTAGTGTAATGAACCATTCAGCATAGGATGAGGCGCAAGGGAGGCCTGTTTGGTCTCTGAGTGTCTCCCGCTGAAACATCCTGACACATTCTTCCACCAGATTGGCCTTATGCAACCAGTTCTGGCTTTCTCTTCTCAACTCATGCTAAGCGAAAGACAGTGTCATGCATCGAACTATTTGTGTGAAAACTTTTTTTTTATATATAAATAAAGATGTTGGAGCATAGGGTATTAATATCAGGCTGTTTCTTTTGCTTTTCACTGTTTTGGCCTACCTAATCCGAAAATGGATTACATCACCAGTCTTATACGCTCTACAAAAGTGGTGAGATTTTAGTCGCAGAATCTTTTGGATTTGCAGAGCCAGGTCACTGAATTAGAGGATGGCCTGCAATGCCTGCCCGTTTTGACTGGCTATGTGAAGGAGAGGCACAGCTATGTATGTGAAATATTCAGGTTAGCAAGGTCACTTTCACGTTCTGCAATGGTTCAGAGGCGTCTTCATTCACAGCTGTGCGACTGTCTGTGACAATGGTGGCCAAGGTGCTTCAATAGCTCGACGACTCTTCACGAAGGAAACCTTGAGATCTTTTACATCCACAAACTAATGCTGGCAGACTGGATACCCAGTTTGAAGTCCATCCGAGGAATGGCACCCACATTGGTGAATCACCCTGCATGCGAAACACCAGGATGATCGTTTATAGCTCGATCGAGATCCAAACCCAGCCAAGACTTGACAGCCCAAAGGAGAGTGTGCAAGCCTCAAGGCCATTCTCTCTGCCCTTCAATATCATTAGTCAAAATTATCTATTAGAAAATAAACGTATTGGACATCAATGTTATTGTTTTGCCAAAAGCAACTGAACTGTTCCTTTGAGAGAATACAGCAAATCTTGCGATATTCAAGAGAACGTTTGAATATTTCCTGATGTAAACAAATCTTCCAATCCAACATATTGTACAATTGTACAATGGAAGTGAAAATTGACTCCACCTGCTCTTCATCACAGCAAAATTCTACCAACATGACTGAATGTCCAGCCTTGTGGTAAGGACATGAAGAACAGTACACTGGGATTTTAAAGGTTGTGGGTGCACATAAGACCGATGGGCACATCATGTATAATTTTGGTAAACACCTGAACATTTTGAAAAAGAAACAGAAAATGAAGTGGAGGGTAGAGTGCCCTAAGGCAATTTCTTTAAGCCCAGTCTTATTCCTCATCTCGAAAAACGATCTCTGATGCTCTGGAAAATCTTTCATTCCTTTTTTGCAGATGAGCCCACATATCATAAAGTACCCATGGTATACAGACAGCAGCTGCATCGCTCCCTGCAGATCTAGAATTGATTGGATATTGATCTGATGAATAGAACTGCACATCTTTCAATCCTGGCAAATCTCACATGTTAGTCCAGAATGATCACCAAACTCACCTGTCTTTTCCCATGGTCAGCCACTGAAAAAGGTTTTTCGACCTCACCATCAGCCATATGACTTCTTCGTAGCTGACCACATTGCAAATTTGGCCTCAAAAGCCAGCCACAAGACTGGACGTGTCATTTTCTTGAAAAATCCGAACTACTCATTGCCTCCAAGGTCTTTGTACTTAGCTCAATGGAGTAATGCTCTCCCTTATGGGCTGAAGCCGCAGCATCACATCCATCTCTCCTGAAATCTGTTGCAAGTAAAAGCTCTCATTTTAGTTGCATCTCCCAAAATAAGGCTGATTCACAAGGTCTGTTACTTTCATTTTGAAAACTGGTTGGTGGCCTTTCTGGCTTTCTTTTACAACCTGTGCTCTGATCTAACTCCCTTGCTTTCTTAGCCCTTTTACCCTCCCCAGCAACTCCAGGATGCATACATTCTTCCAGTAACCCCCTCCTGAATAACCTTCCCAAAATCCAGGCTGACTGCACACCTCAACTCTTTTGTTCCTCTTTTCTCCCATGTTTTGGAACCGCCTTTCTGAGGCTGTTCCAGCCTATTCTTCCCTCCAGCACAGGCGGTGCATCTATTATCACCACGAGATGGCAATTGAGATTATCATGACAGGGCAATCTCATGTCATCTGCCATCCCGACCTGCAATCCTTTCTTTACCTCCACTAGCCATACCCAACCTAACCCAACCCTCTAAATTGCAGGCTCCTTGTTTCCTCTTGTCCTTTCACTACTCTTTTCTTATTTGTTTAGCCTCTAGGTTTTCAGTTTTCAATTGTGGCCTCGATGCCCCACTCTCAGCTGGTTGGCATTTTACCCTCTACAACCTAGGTTTTCCATGAGCCTCGATCCTGGATAAAATATATGTACTAATCTCAGGACAATTATTGAAAAATTGTCAAAACATTCCCATCTGGTTCACCAACAACCTTCAGGAATAAGGTAATCTGCCTGTCTACATTGGACTGACCTACGGAGAATGCTGGTGCTAACATTTACAGCAACAGAAGAGGGACACCAAAATACGACCTATAAAAAGAGGCAATGCCCCTATATCCTAAAACTGAATTAGAAGAAAGGATTGACTGAAGTGGAACGACCATGACGCCAAGTGTTCAGGTCTAATAATAATGATTTGCTCTGTTGCGAAAGTTGTGATGCTAATTTAATGTGAACTCAATACCCATTTTCAAGTATATTTCCTGCAAATATGTGTGTAGAGGAGGAATTTGGTGTTTAAGTTAATCACGAAAACTATTTTTCTGTGATTGTTCTGTCTTTTTCAGAAACTCAATTAATCACATAACATTCTTATTGAAATTATTTTTTAACATTGTCTGAATATACAGACATACAAATAGTTTTTTTTATCCAAAGTTTACAATATATGTGTGTTCCATGAGTTACGATTCCAATAATTTATGCATTCCACTACCAGGTAAAGGTGATGCTGCGTGTATTCGCCGCTCCGTCTGAGGTCTCGGACTCTGGCACCATTTTGAAGGTCGACTCACGGCGTAAGCAAGTGACTTTGTTTGATGCAGCCGGGAGTGGAAGCAATTCACGTCATGCCAGCCTGGCCATGCCTCGAGTTTTCCCCGTCGATGCCGCCTTTCCACATGATGCCTCTCAGGTACCGAAGCTCAAAAGATATGATATAGATGTAAACACTTTGCTAAATGATTCGTACTGAAAACACATGATTCGTACTGGAGCGGCAAGGAAGGGCTACTTTAAGTTGGATGTGGCCATCCCAACTTAATGGACCATTCCCATGCACAACCCAAGTACAACAATCAAGTTTCAACGCACAGTATTTCGTCCCACAAACAGACATCTATATTTCAACTCATTCCCCCCACATCTATGATGACTATAACACAGATAATTGGCATCTTTTAGAATGATTTGTACAACTTCCATGAGTTTGATTCATATTTCTTTAGTGATAACATCCAGTTTTTAGGTTATTCTGTCCAGCGGCGCAGGAGTGCGTTAGCAGGTATTATAATTCACCCACTTCTTTTGATAATTTCCCACTTCAATATAAAAGTAGAAACACAAGTTGGAAATGCCCATGCTGACTTAGTAGAACATTTCTATGTGCACCCAGAGTACAACCATCACTTTTTACATTATTTTGTTCAACGATTGAGGAGTGCATAAAATACAGAGCACATCTGTAAATCGGTCATATCGTTTTTGATTGTATAAGGTTTTCATACAGAGCTACCATTATAATACTGTAAACTGCTGGGTCTTCTGATACACTCTCCCACTAGGTATGGCACCATACGATACACATTTACATCGACATTTGTGTCCTTTAACCGTCGCCCACTAAACCCCCACGACCGTGAGTGTCTTTTAATACCTAAAAGCTTCCCAGACATACTCCAAGTATCACCACCAAATTTTGACTCATTCTTTTGAGTGGTTTAGGAGTGCATACAAGTCAAACACACACACACACTAAATTATATATATGATTGATTTGCAGTTTCACAGTTTAAGTGACCAGCAAATGTACTTGTATACCATACAGAAATTGAGATTAAGTTGGAGGAGATAGAGACAAGGGATACTTCCTACAAGTGTTAAAGTATAATTCCTGATATATCTCTTCTCAAAAAAACAGGTGCACAAAATAGAGTGTGGTGCCCATTGGATTATTGCTTTAAAACCTTAAACTTTGCTCATGTTTTATGAATTACAAGGCTTTCATATTTTGACACTCCAATGACAGCTATTATATCTGTTTGACGTTATTGATTAATCTCCTGGCTACTCGGACAGTTTCTACAGCTGTGCATTATACCCTCATGCCATTCAATGACAGTGTGAACCTTCATCAGGAACACCCTCTGGGTTATCAGGATGCTGACCCCTTCAGGCACCCCCTGGGCTCCCTAATTGTGCATATCGATTTTGGTCAAGATTGGCCAAAAACTGGAGGATGCATGAGTGAAAAAAAAAAACAGACTGCTCTTACTTTACAATCAAAGATTATCATTATAGTGTATGTTTTATCAATAATCGCTATATGTTGGGAAATGCTATATTGATTTTGTAGTGGCATAACGACGTTGTGACAATGGAGACTGAAATAATGATAGGCCTTCAACAAATACAATAAACTATTGCAATATACACAAATATTGCTGCATTATGACCTCATGCTGACTTGGCTCTTTAGCTGTGGTGCTCTTCTTATTGTTTTGGGTCAGTTCTCGCTGTGGAATGTCAGTGTCTTTTGCGTATAGGAGCCTATCGAATGAATAAAAGCAGTATGCTCATGTTGAATGAGTAGGACTTACCTTTGTGTTTGAGGTCACTAGATTTCACGAGTACCTCCATGTGGGATACTTCATTATTCAGACAGACCATAATCTGCTTGGTCTCCTGAAAGAGGATCAAGTGATGTCACTGGTGTCCAATGCTCAAATACAACATTGGGCACTCACAGTATCTAACTAGAAGGGCACTTGGTGGAGCGCATACCTCCGCCACATAATGCCTGATCCATGAGAACATATTGGACCCAATACATTTTTTTAAATATCATGCTATACAGTACTAAATCGTTTTTAGCCCTATCTCTCAATGGTGAAGAATCACTTTAGAAATTATATAATTCTCGTATCCAGATTTGGATTAGGATCTTCACCAATATCAAATCAATTCGTCCTTGTCACACACCGAACATGTCCACCAAGTTTCGTCCGAATCCGTCCACAAATTTTTGAGATATCGTGCTATCTATCAGTTTAGCCCGATCTCTCAATGGTGAAGAATCACTGAATAAATTCTAGTCGTCGGTTCCAGATACGGATCTTCACCAAAATCTAATCAGTTCGGCCTCATCACACACCAAACCTGTCCATAACATTCAAACTGAATCCGTCCACAACTGTTTTGAGATATCCTGCACACAGACAAACAAACAAACAAGCAGTCATAGACTGGTACTTACGAAATCGTCAACTTGACCTCTGACCTTGTCTAATAAAAGCTGTCTCTAGAGAAGGTAGCGACGCAAACCAGAAGTTTCTACATGATTCTGTACCAAACCATCAAAATCGTAACATCGACCGAAGCAAAAATCTCCATTTCTCCACGCAATTATTTAATATTATTTATCAAAGTCACAAAACCGTAATATTCGCCATCCACCAACAATCTTTACATAATCCGACGGCTTAGCGAGTCAGGCATGAGACGATAACCTTTATTGGGATAAAAAATGACTTTTAAACACCATCTTATCGAAACACCATCAGCGCGCACACGAAAACCTTACGTGACTCAACGACGCGTCTGCTCGGGCGCACTGCACCACGTGACGAGCCGTGACGCGGCGAGTGAAATATTTTTATTACAATCTTAAAACGTCTCCAAAACATCCGATTTTTACCAGAATTTCGACAACCGAGTGTTTAAGCGTCCTAAGCGATCGCAAAACCTAAGACAAAATTAAAATCGAAGTTAAAACGAACTCGTAACGTCGACCGAAGCAAAAATACTCCATTTCTCCACAGAATTTATGGAATTATGTTTGACCTCACTGTGACCTTGACCTTTGACCGATTTTGACCAAAATCTAATCAGCGCTAGCCATCACGCTCCTGAATCACGTGGTGTAATTTGACATTGGTAGCTTCTTCCGTTCTCGAGTTATCGTGCCTACAAACAAACACACAACACACACACACACAAACAACAACACAAACAGAGGACGGAAGTCATCAATATACTTACGAAATCTTAGATTTCGTAAGTAACAAACAGACAGAAAGGGGTGAAAACATCACATCCTTCACCTTCAGTGATGGAGGTAATTATGTACCATTTTCAGTACAAACCAGGTTGTTAGATTTTGAAAGCAGATGGCTTCAGCAGATTACCACTGTTAGCAGTGACAGCTAAAATAGCTAAGCCTGAGGTCATACTTTCACTGTCATCAATTAACTACACCAAGGTTAATGCTCGATAGGTCACTGCCTGGACAAGGAAGGATCCAGTTTTATCATGTGTAATACAAATTGGCCTGCAATGATGGTCAGGAAAGGTGGATGTAGAGTTTGCATCTTCCTTCAGACGTAACAATGTATTCCCAGTACGTGAAGGATATCTCCTTTGGGATCAAATATAGGAATTGGAGTCAATATTCCATGCTGAAAGTACTGCATGAGAGTCATCCGGAAATTGTTTGCATGAAATCACTTGCACGCAGTTACTTGTTATTCAGACAAGTAGCCTTGATTGGATGCAGCGATTGAAGCAGAAGTGCTTGCTTGTGCCAAGTGTCAGCAAAACAGCAACTTGCCGCCAACTTCACAGCTTCACCCATGGGAAAGGCCAGGAAGCACCTGTTTTCATGTTCAGGTGGACAATGCTGGAACCTTCTGGGCAATATGATTTTGGTGGGGATGGACCTTAATGTAAGTATGTAGATGCTCACATGGTGTCATATCTAGCACTGTGGTGACCCTAATAAAGTTGTGCCTAAATTTTGCTACACATGGACGATCTCATATTCGCATGTAAGGCAATGGGACATAATTCACCAGCTTCGAGCTCCATGTTTTATTTTGTCAGGAAAATGGCATAAAACACATCTGCAGTGTACCCTACCATACAGCCAGTAATTGCTTGGCTGAACGGGCAGTACAAATACTGAAGGAAGGGCTATGGAAAATGAGTGATGATCTGGAGTTCAGGTTGTACAGATTCCTGGCCAGGTACAGGATAACTCCTCAAAAATGACAACTGGACATCCCCCGGCTGAACTCCTCATGAAAATGAGGGCAAGGTCAAAACTCAAGCTCATGCAAACTGCACTGGAGGCCAATGCGTTGCTCAGCATAGCAAAACGGTGTAGCTACTTCAAAGTAGCAAAGCAGTGCTACCTGAAAACACAATGCACGATCACTGGCCTTGGGAGACACCGTTTGAGCCCCAAATCTTTATGGGAGCTCCAAAATTGAGAATGCTAGGACCAGTGTTATGTACTGTAAGACAAGAGGATGGTCTCTTGTGGAAGCTACTCAAGCACCTCCTCCACTTGGTGTCCCGCGGAGTTGGACAGAGCTTTACCATCCATAACACCTTGTGTTTGCTAAGACATACCATCACCTCAGGGGATATTAGATAAAACTCCTGTACTACCAGGTACACCAGCTAAGCCAGTAAACCCTCCAGTTTTGTTAATCCACCTCTTGATGAAATGCCAACAGTGCATGTGAAAGCTATGAATGTGTCTAGTGTTTGGAAAAGTCTGAGTGTCGAAAAGCATAGCCTCCAGTGCAGGAGTTTTGGTGCTTATGCAAGGCACCTGATATATTGGACCTGTGAACCGAGATTTATGGGATGGGATGCGGGTATATCACTTGCCCATAATTAATGAATGGATTTGGCTTTTGGGATTATACACAAAAGTAATTTTGGAACATTAATGGATTTTTGGACGACACTTTATAAGTCTGGTCAGAAACCACAATGTTGTTCGTCAAAGAGTGTTGGTGCATTTAATTATTTTGTTTAATGATGAGTCTGCAATCTGCATGTACTAAGAAGGAATCTTACATATCTTACGTGGATAATTGCAATATGTTGGTACGGTATATGTTTGTAATGTATCGGGGATTTTGCTCACAAATCACTGGTTATAATCTTGTTTTGGTTTGCGAATGAAAGAAGGACCCATTCATATTATTGGCTTATCGGGAATTTACATTCCAGATAAGGTATGGTCATCGTGCCATCCGTCCGTTCATACGTTTCTCCTTTTTCGACTTCTCCGGCCAAACCACTGGGCTGATCCAGCTGAAATTTTGTAGCAATGTTCCTCTCCTGACTGGTAACAGGAATTGCAAAGGTCGTTCCGGTCACATGACTTTAAGTATGTCAAAATGGCCGACTTAGTAAATTTCTTCTAAAATCTTCTCCAGACCCACCAGTCAGAATGCTACCAAATTTGGGTTACAGCATTAAACCAGGGTAGGGATGTTAAATTGTGAAGGTCATGCCGATCACTTGACCGGAAGTGTGTCAATATGGCCGACGAAGTCAATTTTGGGGAAAATTGCGTAAATTCCTTCAAAAATCTTCTTCTCTAGACCCACCAGTCAGGATGCTACCAAATTTTGGTTACAGTATTAGAACAGGGTCCTGATGTTAAATTGCGGAGGCCATGCCGAACACATGACCGGAAGTGTGTCAAAATGACAGTCCCAGAAATTCCTTCCAAAATCTTCTCTCTACCAACCTATCAGAATGCTAACAAATTTGGGTTGCAACATTATGGTAGGGTAGGGATGTTATTTATATTGTGGAAGTCATGTGGATCACTTGACCAAAAGTGTGTCAAAATGGTCGACTTAGTAAATTTCTTCTAAAATCTTCTCCAGACCCACCAGTCAGAATGCTACTTAAATTGGGTTACAACATTAGGACAGGGGAATGACGTAAATTGTGGAGGTCGATCGGAAATGTGTCAAAATGGCGGACTTAGTCAAAATTTGGAAAATCACATAAATTCCTTCAAAAATCTTCCTCACCAGACCCACCAGTCAGAATTCTACCAAATTTGGGTTAAAACATTAGGCCAGGGCCCAAATAAACTCCAGGTCCAGTGGTCATATTGTTTTTTATTTTTCGATTTGAAGTGGTGCCTCTGTTTTGGCTTCCATGGCCCTTCCTGATGAGTTAACAGTTCCTGATGAAGCCTGATTGTCGAGCTATATTCCAGAAGAAGTCATCTTCGATAACAAACGCTCCAAACTAAGCAGGAGCCTCAATTGCTCAAATTATGTTGAACATACTGTATATAGGCTTTGAACAGGTTGAGGAAATTCCCTTTATAAACAAGAGGTGACAACTGTCTTGACCTTTCACGTAGCTGTAATTTGACATCAGACCCCTATTCACCAATGTCTCTTATTCAAGATTTTTTTTTTTTTACCATTTCTCCAAACCGATTTCCGATGTGTAAACAACTATTTTGCTCTCAGTGGTTTATCTCTCTTTTTAAACTCCACCATAACAGGTCTCCTTTAGCTGAATTATCTTCCTTCTCTTTTTTTTTTTTGGACATCTTCCTTTGTCAACATGAAATCATCAGAAACTTATCCACCATCTGAAACATGCATCTGGTTCTAGGAACGAGTAATATTCCTCTTATGTCTTTCAGAAAGACGGTGCTAGCAAATCATTTTCCTTCCTTCCTTTCTTTCCTATTTCCTTGTTGTTATAAGATTCTTCGCTTCTCATGGCATACAATAATTTTGTATTCAAATCGATGTCGGAGACTCGACAGCCATGATCTCATACATGAAATTTATCTTCATGCTCCAAATGCTTTGAAGATTATTTTTGCTGTTGGACTTAGGAAAATTGACGTCTGCTAGAGTTGAACAATTACACTAAGAATCCTAAGAAGTGGATTATGAGATGTTCGGATAAGGATTGGGGACAGGAGGAGGAGGGGGAGGAAGAGGAGGAAGAGGAGGTTAAAAAAAACGGAATTGGACAATAAGAACAACTAACAGTGAAATACTGGGGATGGAGGAAACAGGTGGAAATGATCATTATAAGCTCTATTCCAGAGTACATGGGGATTTTTTTCCTTCTGGCTCTTATGTGCTCATCCAATACCAATACCATGGGATGAGGGAGCTGGAGGGGTCTGTGGTTATACTCAAGCAAGTGTGGGGAGAGGGAGCATTTGGGGTGATGATTGGCACAGTGATGTGAGAGCACAATCCTCAAAACTTATTGGCAGATTAACTAACTGTTTCTAAATGGGTCAAAGAACGGGTGATTGACGAGAGTTCTGCCATTATGTGGATTTTTTGTATACGTGGTCAAGGCTTACAGAAGAGCTGGAGTAGAATAGAAGGGAACAAAATGGAATCGGGGAAAATACCAACAGCCGAGTAGAAGTGAGAATGAGATATCAAGGGAGGGGGAAAAGGACACATGGGAGTGAACAAGCTGCCTACAAGTTGAATGAAATGCAGCAGGAAGAGTGTTTTTAATTTTATTTTTGCTGATGCCATTCCACTAGCAGATGTGGTCATTTTGACTCTCCACTTTCCATTTTAAGGCTAATAAGAGTGTTTACATTTGAATAGTAAATTTAATTACTAAATGTTTATTTATTTTATGTTTATTGTTGAATTCTCAAACTTTTTTCTCATTTTCCCCACTGACATCCTGAGAGCATGTTCTCACATCTCTCTGTGATAAATCATTGAAATCTTCTGAGCCCAAGCCTTGTACACATTACCCACAGGCAGAGGTTTGTGCTGGGACAGTACCCGAAGTAATACAGTCAGTTGTGAATGGAGCAGACGGGTGCATTTTTCCCTTCGGCAGCTTACGCCTCGGTGAGATGATTAAGATATCTGTCTCTTGGCACACCTGCCACCTTTCATTTGTTATCCAATGTTCACACAGTCAGATTTTCAGTCTCATTAACACTGACTTTTAAAGGTTGCCTGCTTTTGAAACTGCACTCAGAAATTTCAGTGCTAATTGCACACAGCACAGCAAAATGTTAGATGCACCTCAACTCTTCTGCTTCACAGAGCCATAAATCACACTTTTTGTAATCATTGGCGTCTCGTCATGTGTTTCAGCTCATGAGAATAAAAGAATTAAACACACTTGTGGCTCTGCGAAAAAGATACTCCACACATTTCCTGAAAATAATTATAATCATCAGTTCCATTACCTTCTTGGACATTGCTTTGTTCTTTGAAGTTATTCTTATTCAGCAGTAGTTGTTTTTTGGCTGCTCACAATATATTTTTTACAGAGAAGTTGTGTGACTATAATAACCAGAGAGTTGGTGTCAAAGCCACCCAATGCTCGCCTGTTTATACATTTATCGTTTTTAAAAGACTAGTCTAATAATATTTTTTGTAAAGCATTGCAGTGAAGTCTGATCCAAATAATTTTAAAGTAATATATGTATTTGTATATTGTAATCAGTAAAAAATAGTGTGGTAGATAAAAACATTAGAAAGGAAATAACTTGCACCAAAAACTTTAACATTTTCACACTCACGCCGGGGGTATCGCTATAGCTCTCTGTTCTTCGAACAGGCGAGCTAAAAATTAGTATTTTTTATGAGATTTTTTGCCATTCTAGAAAGATGAAAATCAACATATATATACAAAGCGCTTTGCGAATTTAGTTCTAAATTAAAAGTGCTTTCTAAGAATTTATGATTGATTAATTGATTGTCTGGTCATGGTTCTTTTTGTGTAAATTAGTTGTTTTGTTTTTTTCTCTGAATTTGTGTTGCAAAGCCATCTCCAATATTCAATTTCCCAAAAGGAATTAATAACTATTCCTTTGACTATCTCGGTCAGTGCAAAAGAGGATGAAGAAAAACTCTGATGCTCGTTCTATTAAACCAAAACTAAAGAGAACTAATAATTAATCTTTGTCTCTTGTATTTAGTTTATTTTAAATAATAATAATTCAAACTCAGATTTTCAGAAAAGTCAAAAAGCTCCACCAAAATTTATACATGAAACGAAAACATTTCAACAAACCCTCCAGCAAATTTCATAATCACAAGACAGATATAAAATGTAATATTTTAAACAATTGGAACGTGGAATAATCACCCCATGTGGCAAGACGATCAACAGATTGGTGGCAAAAGAACAAGAAAAACCCAGTCATTTGCATGTTTTGCCTTTCGGAGGTGTGGGCACAAAGAAAACCATCAGGAGATCAACATAATAGCGGAAGAGCAGACGTCAACAAACATTAATGCTTTTATTATAATGATGGTGATGATGCCACAAGGAGACATACTGGAACGCCTGAAATAAAATCCAACTCAGCAGGGAAAGTAAGCAATTTGGTTGCCAAGTCTGCATTTTATGAGTGAACCCCATATTACTTGGAAGAGGCAGTCAGAATTAGCAACGGGGTGGTACTTTATATAATGATTAGTACATTATCAGCAGGTAACACATTGAAATGACTAATTTTCAACAGTGTTCACTTGAATTGTGAATTCATTTTGGCCTTTGTTCCACAAGGCTTAGGTATGCAAAACTGATGAGGAATCTATCATTGGTTTTTGAACACAATTTCTGAGGAGATTATGGAAGATACACATTTGCAAGATGAATGTAAACTCGAAAATACTGTGATAAATACAACAGTTATCTTTGATTATGTTATAACTTGGCATGATGATGTCTTTCACTGTTTGTAACCGATTATTGTTGGAGATCGAATGTCAGATCTAAATTTGCTTGTTACTTTACTACTGTGAAATAACCACAACTTTATGGAGACCACATATATACTGTACAGCTTTATGTCCAAACCATTTACATACATTAATTTTACATGCAATCTAATTTCCGAGATATTTTTCACGAATATATTTGTCCAATGTTTGTTTTGTTATGATTACAATAGAAAGACACTGGCATCAATCCAAGAAAGTTTGAAGCAAGGTTCATACTGGAACTGTGATGAACTCTTGAACATTCCAAGTCACAAATTGATTGTTTGGGTAGAGAAACACACAATTACAGTAAAACATGACTGCAATAAAACACAGAAACTTTAAGACATGAGTACTTTAAAACACGGATACGGAAAACGAAATAAATGCGATTAGAGCCGTACAAATCGGACAGGCAGGACTTATTATCTATTCGTACTCGGCACTTTGAATATACAATAAGCACAATACTTGGCTTTATCCCTCAGCATTTTAAAACAACAATATGCTCCAAATACATTATGCTTGATATCTTTGAGGCAGGGAAGTGCCATTAGCTAGGAAGGACATTCTTATTCTACATGGCTTGTGTGATGCCAAAGAAAGATTTTCTTTCAGCCCTGACCTTGTATATAAAAATGATATTAGTAACTATTTGCCTGCTTTGTGAGGAATGCTTTTGTTTTACAGTGTCGTTCACAAGATTCAAATTTCACTGCAACATGAACAGCCTTCCTTGAAAACCTAATATGTAGGAATATATGAATTTATATTTACTCATCATGTTGACAACGCTTTCTCAATTCTAATTTGGAGCAAAAACTCTCTGCCGATTCAGTTGATCATCCAATTTCCTTATAGTCAATGCAAGCTTGCTCCAACTGATTATATTTACTTGGTTTTGAAATGAAACATCATTGAAAGTTGAGCAATCGTTTTTTATTGCCAATTTGATATCTATATGTATATAAAATTGTATCATGTACGAATGCCCAGGGCATACTTTCCACAAATAACATTTGTTGATTAGTTTTTTTTTAAAATTGAGGCAGAGAGTGTTTTCCAGAAACAAATTCTGCAACAAAACCACTGTAGTGCAATCTATTACTGTAAGTTGGAAAAACCATAGAATAATTCTGAAAATATTTTCGAGTTTTTTTGTTAACTTTACTGTTTGAGAACATTTTTCAAATTGCAAGTTAAAATGTTAATGCAACATTATTTCTGCCTGATTTTAGACATAACACAAATTACATGCAGATTTTACAGTCAACAATTAATACTGTTGCAAGTAACTTCATTGAAGGATAATGTTTGTGTGAAAGCAATTACTTTAACAATGAATGACTGAGATGTTGCCTATATATAATTAATGTGATAAGGAACAGAGCATAGGTTGACTCACAATTCTCAATGTCGCCTTGCCTGCTTATGATCATGGAGCAAATTAATTCAGATTCCAAGATTACTGTTTTTAGTGAAATGCGATTAACTCTACTATCAATGTTATCCTTTAAGAAAGAACTATGAAAGCATATATGAGTTCATAATGGGATATGAATGTCCTTCTTAACCCAACCACATAATGGTCTACTCCCTGGCCAAATGATCCTGAGGATCTGCATGGGGTATACCTCAAGGTGATTGATTCATGGGGCCATCTATATGTTATCTACAGAAAGCATATTATCCCAAAACATCAGCTTTACTTCGCTCCCACAGTAGTTAGCATACATTTTTCAACCTTCGGTTGATACAAACTGTAATTTAAACAAAAGCCTGGAAAATCACAAAAACTTAAAGCTCTGCTTGTTTCTAAAGGTAAATCATACATTATTATATATCAAATAAATGGTTGTGAATTAATAACCTTGCATGTTTCCTCATGCTCCCAATATTTATGGTTTATATAATGTATTAACCAAGCGAGATATAATCAAGTTAACCCTACCAATTTTATATGGCATTCATCTGGTTTGAAATTTCCATTTAGTGGTGACGCTAAACAATTTGAATACCCACCAGTTAAAATCTCGCAATTTCAACAAAGTACCAACCACTATATGTAGACCAACCACTCTCACCAATTCTAATATCACAAATTTGAATAAATCATGAGGCTACAGTCTTTCTTACTATTTAAAAAAGTCATAGTTTGAACTATCACTTATTCTGCAGTATATGGTGTGAGAATTAAAAGCTCTCGTCCATTTGCTTATGCGATTTAACTGCATATTCAAATTGACGAGAGTGAGCTTCCAACATCACACAGTAATGAGGCAAATATGAACACAAAATTTAGCATAATAATATGAAAACAAAATATTAGTTTACCTGAAAAAAATGATCCCGACGATCTCTGTGGAGATAAAGAACAAACGATAGCTCCAAATTAAAAATATATATGGAGATGAAGAAGTTATTAATTCTCATTAATTCTCGTGTTTTGCCATTTTCAAATGGTCTCCAGATATCTATTCAAATTGGCAAGAGTCCATTGTTTTATGTAAACTTTTGGAAAATTAAAATATAACAGTTATAAATTCTGAAATATTGTGAAGGTTGCATAGCAATACATGAATAATGACTTTCCCAAATTAATTGTGGACAACTATATTCATAATTCATTTTCAGTACAGTATTTACACACGTGATTTCTATAAATGAATCGCTATATCATTAATTGTAAAACTATTTATGAGGCTTTGGATGGATGCATTCATTCATATTTCATTAATCACTTTGACAAAGTGATTACATCTTTATAGAATTATCACTTATACAATTATATAATGAAAATGCATTAGACAGAGGCACAGACTCACATCCTCATGTTTCTCTTCTAAGAAGTCATGTTTCTCTTTTGTAATTTGATGTAACCTACTCTAATAATTTTTTTAGAAGTGTACTAAGTCTCTTCATGCATGTTCCCAGCATGTAGAGATAGCAAATGTTTTCCATTTTGTTCATTCTCTTCTTACATCTTGCAGTTTTAGTTTAAAATGCAGTATTATAATTTGTCGTTTTTGGGTATTAATGTTTGATTTTACAATGAAAGGCTTCTGACTTCAAGATCAAAAACTGCTTGGAAAAGTTCCATCAAACTTTTCACACGTGCTCTGGATACTCATGGACAGGTCATGGATGCAAAATAAATTTGGCCCTG
This sequence comes from Eptatretus atami, assembly GCA_035128595.1. Taxonomy (NCBI): domain Eukaryota; kingdom Metazoa; phylum Chordata; class Myxini; order Myxiniformes; family Myxinidae; genus Eptatretus; species Eptatretus atami. Next base: position 83,014,500 of record CM068952.1, read on the forward strand.
TACCGCCATCCACCCCCCCCCCCCCCATTTGTTTTTTCTTTTTTTTTTTTTTTTTTTTTTTCCATCATGAGGATGGGAAGATTATGCCGACATGATAGGGTGTATGTTAATATTCGTGTAGCTTTGTTTGTACTTTTTTTTTAGCTTATCTGGAATTGGAATTCCAGATAAGGTATTGTCATCGTGCATCATCCATCTGTCCATCTGTCCATCCATCCATCTCCTATTTCGACTTCTCCGGCCAAACTGCTGGGCCGATCTGGCTGAAATTTGGAAGCAAGGTTCCATTTCTGACACTTAATGGGGATTGCAAAGCTCGTTCCGGTCACCTGTCTTTAAGTAGGTCAAAACGGCGGACTTAGTAAATTCCTTCAAAAGTCTTCTTCTCCAGACACACCAGTAAGAATGCTACCAAATTTGGGTTACAACATTAGGACAGAGTTGTGGTGTTAAATTGTGGAGGTCATGCTGGGATGGCCAGACGGAGACCCCTGGAGTACTGACAGAAAGTGGACGCAGCGACGTGCTGTGGCACATGCTCCCTATGTATGTATGTATGTTTGTATGTATGTATGCCGATCACATGACCGGAAGTGTGTCGAAATAGCAGTCGCATAAATTCCTTCAAAAATCTTCTTCTCCAGAC
>CM068952.1:83015155-83033452 GCA_035128595.1 Eptatretus atami
GAATGCTATCAAATTTGGGTTACAACATTAGGAGAGGGCCCAGATAAGCTACAGGTCCAGTGATCCTATTTTAAGTATCACTTGTTGCTCTACAGTGTCTTATTTACTCTGTCTTCTGACCAGAATAAAGTTGATAAATAATTGCTATAGCTATGAAAGTCACCTCTCCCTGTCAACTGAAGTCTCTCTTGAGCATTTTGTGCCTTCTTGCTCGTTTGATGTGCTTCCCATCTTTGCTCGGTATACGAGTATTGCAATTAACTTGTGAGTATGTTTGTCTGTTTGTCGGAGAATAACTTAACAACACAAGAAGCTGCAATCGTCAAATTTAGCAAAGAGCTTCATATTGTATACAGATACATGATTATTGCAAAAGCCATGTGCCGGCCTATGGCTGTGGCATGAGCAAATATAGTCTTATAGTAAATTTAATTTTGTGTTTTTAGCTGTGAGCTCAAAGGTGAACTTGCCTGAAACAATCACAATAGGAAACCCTGTGCAAAATGTGGCGATTGTAGCTGCCCTCATTGTCCCATTACTTTGGTGACAAACAGCCAAACACACAGACAGGATCATCGCAATACTCAAGTGCCCAGCTTACAACCCTGGCGTGAGTCATGACTCACACACTTGAATGAGATTATAATTTTTTCTAAGGCCGAAAATACCTAGTTGAAAGCCATGGCATGAGTAATGTCTTGCACACTTGAATGAGATGATTTTTCTAAGGCCTAAAACTATGTGTAAGTTTTTATCCTTGCTTTTAGGTCTTAAATAGGTATTATATGACCAGTATAATAAACATAATCTCCATGACACCTGAAAATTTATCAATCATTTCTGTAAGATCTTTCTTTTACAGGTAAGACCTACACAATGATTGGCCTAGACAGTTCGAGGCAGACATTAGGTGCAGCGCCCTGTGCAATTGCCTGGCTATTCCGTCTGATGGACGAGCGCAAGGAGCGCACTGGAGCACGTTATTCAGTGCGTGTGTCTGCTCTTGAACTATATGGCCGAGATGAGGCCCTCTCAGACCTGCTGTCTGAAGTTGCTTCAGGAAACCTTCCTGATGAAAGCCAATCGCCTGGAGTGTTTCTGCGTGAGGATCCTGTTTGTGGCACGCAGGTGAATAAACTTTCATCCTCAGCTTGTTTTCCCAACTTGGTTGATGATGGAGCAAGTCTCGTTTGAAATCGGTAATTATTTGTGAAAAATCATTTGTTGGCATGTATTAATTATGATGCAAACATTGTGAGATTTCCAATCCCCTGCATCATCCCAAACACATCATTCCATCATCCCATTTGTACCATATGCATGTATCAATTTGAAATCTTCCAACCACCCCCTTCCCCCACCCCCTGCTCCCCCTGGGCCAACCCATTTTCCTGTTATGTTACCAAAGCATTCTCTCCAATTATTAAAAGCTAAAAATGATCCCAATTTACTGAGATTGCAATATTAATACCTCAGCCAGTCAGATGTATATATTGGGGGGAATATTTCATTGTGACAAACAATTTAATTTATAAAGAGCAAATTTATCATTATATAATGAACTTGTTTAAAATTCACATGAATACGAGTTAATTACATAGAAAAATAATGGAAATTATACACCGTCTCCCTATAATCTGCAACATTACAGACAATCATGGATGTGTGCAAGAACCTGAACAACACTTAAGTAACCCCTCACTCACGCCCACCATCCCCCATCCCACCATTCAACATTTCATCCTCCCAATCAACCTCCCTCCACCTTATTTGTACTGAGTTGAATCCCTCATTTCTACCTCAGCTCACCTTCTTCCCTCAATCTGCCTCTGTACCTGCCTGATTATTATTTATAAATACATTGTTAGATGCCTCATAATGTTACACATATATTTTTATTTTTCAACATCTCGTCTCAGAAGAGCAAGGCAACAGATGGTTAAAAAAGACAACATACTGACAGTGGGGGCAGTTGGACATGATCAAGAGAATAAACAAACAGGAAAAAGGGAAGAAAGGATGGGAGGAAATACAGGAACATGCAAGTAAGGGGGTTTGGTTCAGTTGTGTTGATGGGAGGAGAGAAAAAACATGGGTACATATGGGGGATAATATGTGATGGTGGTGCACCACCTGCTTTAAGCCCTGGAAATAAGAGTGTGATTGAACTGCCTGTAGAAGACGGTTACAAAAAGGAGACAAAAAGTAACAAAAGATGTGGACAATTTGCCTTGATTTTGAGAATTTAACCATGAGGGGTTTACAGGAAAAACGGGTTCATCCTGGAATAGTTGGGGTTAGGTGGCAGGAGTGCTAAAAGAGCAGTTCCCATCATGTGCTGCCTTTTTGGCTGCTGGTTGCATCATTGGTTCGGGGTGCAGCTATGCCACTGATGCAGTGCCCCTATTACCAGTACACTGGTGCTCATTTCACCGACCTCAGAAGGATGACAGGCTGAGTCAACCCCCTGGTGTTAATTCAGCAGCCAACAGGGCTCAAACTCAGGACCTTAGGATCCCAAGCCACCACCCTAACCGCTAAGCCAACGCCAGACTTGAAAGAGCAGTGAGAGCTAAACTGAAGGAAAGGCAGTAAAAACACCACTGACCTGCATGAAATATGAGATTAACAGGCCATGTGTTTTGGCCTCACCATGGGAGATGCCAATAATGTTGAGAGATTCAGATTCCAGATAATCCAGGAGAGACATCCCATGCTGGGGCCCTGACCCATAGAGGAGAACAGAACTCCTTTGACCTTTTCCACTGGCTGTCTATGAAAATAGATTGGGTGATAATTTGATGGTTTTGTATGCAAAAAGGAAGAGTGGGCTTTTCCAGAGCATGTGAGAGGTCATTTATTATAGAGTAAAGGATCAAAACAGGGGCCAAGACCATTTGTGGAATTCCATTCTAAACTGAAAGGAGAGGAGAGAAGAGGGTTCCATTGATAGCAATGCAATGACTGCACAAGTGGAGCAAATCAGAAAGACAAGTATGAAGGTGGTCTTGTTTGTTACAGGCAGTGTGCTTGGCAACACAGCAGGAAGCCAGAATGTGTTGAATGTTTGTGGTATGTCTATGGGAAAAGGTCCTGACCTCTGATTTGTGATTTAGGAGCTTTGAGCATTGCTGAGCAAGAATCAGCAGCATATCCAGCATTTTGGACACAATCCAAACTAATGGTTAGAGATCAAACTATTTGAAAGGGTTAAAGATGTGAGGTGAGCAAAAAATGACGTTGTTACTGCATGTAATGCAGTCATTGTGGAGAGAGTGAGTCACTGACTCGTCATTTTATTGTGCTGATACAGTAAATATAAAAATCACATTAATTTCAGTGCATGTCTGTACAAAGCTGTACAAGGACTTAGTTAATTAGAAACTTGCTTTTGCTTTCACATGCTTTACTTCCTTTTGATCACACCTCATTTACCTTGAACTTATTTACATCTTTTCCTCCGACACCTTTTCTTTTCATCCACAACCCTTTAATTGTAGCTTCAGAACCAGTGTGAGATCCGGGCACCCACGGCTGAGCATGCTGCTTGGCTATTGGATGCAGCCCTTGCAGCTCGAAGAGGTGGTGCCCCTGATTGCACTGAAGATGAGCATCGAAATTCCCACATGCTGTTCACACTTCACCTGTACCAGTACCGCATGGAACGCAGTGGTCGTGGAGGGAGTGAGTCACTTACTAGTCATTTTTATTGTGTTGATACAATGTGTGGAGACATATATATATATATATATATTATACACACATATTTCAGAACTGAGAGCAAACCTGAGAGAGAGAGAGAGAGAGAGAGAGAGAGAGAGAGAGAGAGAGAGAGAGAGAGAGAGAGAGAGAGAGAGAGAGAGAGAGACCGCCGAGACCCGAGACCCCGAGCCGAGACCGAGACCGAGACCGAGACCATAAATAACTCAGTATTTGGGAAGCTTGCAATTGTTCAAACTTCAGTTTTGGGATCTGAATGATGGTGAAACATTGTATTTGTTGGACTGTTCTATTTGAAAACTGACAGCAAGACGTGAGTACGAGTTTAAATAAGGTGAGTAGTTTGTATTTATCTAAGTCAATGCACTGCTGATCAAACAGGATTTAAGTTAGCAGGTTTCTGGTTAGTGACGAAGAGGATCTGCAGTGCTGAATTTAGAGCAAACACATAGAGTAAACATAGGGGCAATACCCCTGGGTGCTCACCTGTTAGCGGCTGGATAGGGAAACCAGGGAACCACTGGTGGGCATGGATAACCCACAAAACGCAACGGAGAAGAAAGTAAATACCTACGGAGTTTTTTTTAATGCTGTGAACAAACTTTGGTACATCATGGGTGATGAAGGTTGTGGTCAAGTTTCATCGAAATTGTGTGTGTGGTTTCGGAGAAGAGAGCAAATACATATTTGGGGTCAACCACCCGTAGAACCCCTAAGACTGTAAATTTTTTAATGTCGTGAACAACATTTAGTACATCAACTGCCAAAGCAGTCTCCTGAGCTATTGGGCACAATCCTGGATGGGTCCCCACTCCGACACAGGATACCAGAAAGCTGGCACTCATTTTGCTGACCTCGGAAGGATGACAGGCAGAGTCAACCCCACCTGGTATTAATTCAACAGCAGAGTGGGATTTGAACTCAGGATCCTAGGATCCCAAGCCCACCACTCTAACCATTAAGCCCCTCCATATGATATATTTATTTATATATATATTTATTTATATATATATATGTATATATATATGTATATATACATACATACACATACACACACACACACAAACACATACCGGATAGTGGTGAAATGGCCGACTGTTAGTTTGGTCACTCTGATGGTCTGGTTATCATGCTCAAGCAGTTGTTGTAGCTGTGTCCAATAAGTTGACTCTCCCATGATAATTGAGGTAAACACCGGTCAACAAGCACATTATAAGACTGCCAATTAGTCACTCCTTGGGTGTCATTTCCATGGTCTCTGTTGGTGCTCTAACTGAGGCAAGTGATCTCACTATGAAGGATCTCATTCTTTTCCGTGCTTGAGTTTATGGTTGGATCAGTGCCCCAGGAGAGATACTCTCCTTGTCTTGGGGGATTTCAATGCATCGATTGGCACAAATAGGGATGGTTATGAGACCTGTTGGTCCCCAGGGGTCTGGAACTGTGAACCAGAATAGCACTAAGTTCCTTGACTTTGCAAGAAGTCATGGACTTAGGTTCGCTGATTCATGGTTTCAGCATTCACAGCCTAATCGCTGGACTTGGTATTCCAGTGTTGGTGGTGTGGCAAAGGAGATTCACCATATGCTTGTTGATGATCACTTGATGATTCAGAACTGCAGGGTCTCCTGGAGGACTCAGTTCCTCAATACTGACCGCAATGTCGTAACTCTGAAGTTGCAGCTCAAATCCAGGAGACTGGTACCATCCCAGCCCTGGCTGGATGTTGGGAAGCTCAAGGATGAGAGGGTAGCTGAGAAGTTTGCCAAGAGGCCAAGTGGGGATTTGGGTGTCTGGGTGTTTCGAGAAATCCTGAAGACTTGTAGAGTGCCTTCAACACTACCATCCTTGATGTTGCCGGTAGATGTCTTGGAACCCACCATCAGGCAAAGATGAGCTTTGTCTCCCATGGGACACTGGATACCATTGACTGGAGTTGCAGGGCCAGGCTTAATGGCAGAGCTGAGCTGTTCAGGGAGCTGAGGCATAAAACTGTACATGCACTGAGGGTGGACAAGGACACCTATATGCGAGGAATCTGTGAAGGGGTAGAGCATCACCTGTGGTCTCAACTGATTCTCATCCTGCTTACAAATAAATTTGTGCATTGCGTTCACCAAAGCCCCTCCCTCGGTGTACTGCAGTTAAAGCGGAGGGTGGTGGGCTCTTGCCAGAGGAGTCCGAAGTGAACGCCCGCTGGGCTGGTTACTTTGTGCAGCTGTACCAGCCTTCCCAACCAGCTGTTGAATTGGATGTCAGGGGTGTTACCATCCCTATTGCTGACCCTTCAATCAATTGTGAACCACCTTCGTTTTTGGAAACAGGCTGTGGTGATCAAGTTGAAATGGGATAAAGTTCCTGGGATCTGTAGCATCCATGCTGAACTTCTCAAGGCTGCTGGAAATGCTAGCTTCATGTTGTTGCATGCAGTTCTGTGTTCTGTTTGTAGCACAGACATAATCACAACTGACTGGAAGAGGGGCCTTGTTGTCCCTCTCTGGAAAGGTAAGGGTGATTGCCAGGACTGGTTAATGATTGATTGTATCCTTGCTCTTCGGGTCCTCACCAAATGCAGGGGAGAGTGTCAGCAGGGGCTGCTCACAGCCTATGTTGATCTCCGCAAAGTGTTCAATTCAGCTAATCAGAATGCCCCCTAGAGGATTCTCGGTCTTCTTGGGGTGCCACCAAACCTGATCAATCTCATTTCTGAACTACACTCTGGTACTGAGAGTGCTGTGAGGTGTGGGGGTTCCATCTCTGACTTATTTCCAGTTGCTACTGCAGTTTATGAGGGGTGTGTACTGGCCCCCACACTTTTCAGTGCTTGTATGGACTGCATTCCGGGGAGGATGTTGGAGAGATCAAGCTGCGGAACATCGTTTGGGAATGTTAAGATCTCTGACCTTAATTTCGTAGATGATGCTATCATCGTTTGCAGAGACTGGATATCCTTATGGGGGCCCTCGAGGCACTGAATGAGGAGTCGTAGCTGGTGGTATTATGGGTTTCCTCGGTCAAAACTAAGATTCAGGTTTTCATTGACATCTTGGATGCTGCTATCTTGTCTGTACCTATTTGTGGTGAGGATTTTGAGGTCATGGAGAGATTCACTTACCTTGGCATTGCTAATTATGTCTCTGCGTGTTTTGAGCCAAAGTTTTATAGACATCTGGGTCGGGCCTGGGAAGTTCTGAATTCATTGGATCATGGGGTGTGGCGCTGTCAGTACCCATGCAGGAGGATGAAAGTCCAAGTCTTTATGTCCTTGGTCCTTCCAGTCTTGCTCTATGGATGTGAGGCTTGGACTCTGACCAAGGATCTGAGATGGAGACTTAACTCCTTTCATACCAGGTATCTTTGGAGAATCCTTGGCTCTCACTGGTCAGACTTTGTGTCCAATGAGCGGTTGCTGAGAGGGACTCAGATGAGATTTGTTACCTGTATAAGCCGTGAGCATCAGTTGGAGCTGTAATAGGACATGTGGCTCAATTTCCCGATGCTGATCCTGCTCACCAGATTCTCTCAGTGAGTGAGGCTCATGAGTAGAGGAGGCCAATGGGCGAACATGTGCCTCGTGGTTGCAGCAGGATCATCAGCATCTCAAGGAGATGGGGATGAGCCAGCATATCTTCCTGGGAGATGGCCAGATGGAGGCCCCTGGAGTACCAGCGAAAAGTGGATGCAGCGACGCGCTACTCTGGTGCATGTTCCCATACCCGACTTGACCTGACTAACCAAAATGAGCAGAACCTGATAAAAATAGGGGAAAATAATTAATTAATCTATTTGCACCCTCTGAGCTTGGTACTGATGTGGTTTACCAATGGGGGGCCTTTTGATTATGACTGGTGACCTTCAAGTGTTATTTGCAGAAGGCCCTCAGACAGAAAGTCTAATGGGGTCTGCTGGGTCTTCGGGTCTAAAAGGGACTTTGGGTTATAAAGGGTCCTCGTGGTCTTATGGGTCCCAGATGTCTAAAGGGACTTAAAGGGTTTTTGGGTTATATAGGGTCTTTAAGGGTCTTAAGGGTATTTCAGGTCTTAGGGGTCGAAAGGGTGTAAAGGTTTAAAGGATATGAATGGCCTTAAAAGGTTTAAAAGGTATAAAAGGTTAAAAATGGTCTAAAGGGGTCTAAAAGATCTCAGGGACATAAAGGGGAAAAGAGCTCCAAATGTCTACATTTGTGAAAAAGTATGTTCAATACTCCGTAATTAATAGAGGCAATTAATAGATGTAGTCAAGGTCCAATAATAAGTAATTAATAGATATACTCATGGCCCAACTCATGTCCAAACAGTACGTAATTAATAGCCATACTCACAGGGGTTGACCAAGACTTCAACTTGAGGAGGATTCACCGACCACCCATGTTTTTCAGTTTTATATACAGTATATACATAGATATCAAGTGAATCGGTTGAACCTTGATGATGTATGACCTTGACCTTTGACCTTTTGACCTCGTGACCTCAAAAACAATAGGTTTCCAGCTTGTCACTACCTTTACTAGGTGGTAATAAACAGACAAACATTTCGCAAATAATTAACAGGAGTGAATACATAACCTCCATCCACCTTCGGTGGCAGAGAAAACTATTGTTTGTAAAATCCTTTTTTGTTTCCTCTTTGCATTCTATCTCTTGTGAATCAACGTGAGAGATTTCCATCAATTTGCTACTTTCTGCATTTTTGCTGCAAAATTTTGATTTTAAAATAAGTGGTCAAATTATTTTCTTCGCACTGAAATGAGGCCTCGACCCTTCACCTTCAGGTATTATTTCATATAAATATGGGTAATTAATTTGTTGTTATTATTGTCATTATTAATAGAATAGTGTACTCATCCTACAGGTGATCCGATTCCAAGTGTGCAATGCATTCTTCTGACATATCCCTTTATTTGGATGGTGTATACTGTATAGGCAACACACCACTGCCTGGATCGCTCCTGGAAATATAATAACCCGGGTTACGTACATGAAGCAAAAACATGCGTACTGCTTCTGTGCATATATGTTATAATACATTGTGGTTACATAGCTCAGATAATTCCAATTGCACTGGCCCATCGGCTGACACCTGAGGCATGAAGCAAAAGGCCTATACGTCCTGTCGCCTACACAAGGCCCATGATGCCTATCAGCTCCATGCTTTCAATATTTGATGATCCTTTTAACAGTCGCTTTGGTTGTTTTAAACTGAATGGAAAACTTATAGGGAAGGCATGGCGGTTGTGAATATGATACCTCCGAAGATGTCTTTGGGTTACCATAATGGCAGACGTATGATTTCATTATTTTTTTTTTGTCCAGATTACAATTGTGGGAGGTGTCAGGCCGTCTGTCCAACCAAAGAATTAAGAGCAGACATACATACATACATACATACATACATACATACATACACTTGCTCCATTATATAGATTATATATTAGATTGTGACTATAAAAAGTAATCAAGTGTGGAATTATTACTATTTTCCTTTTTTATATAAATCTCCACTTACATGTTTGTACTCCACAAAATGACTGAAAACGTGTGCTTTCTGCATTGTCCAAGTTAAATGAAGGGTTCTTTATGAGGGACAAATTATGAGGATAAATCTAATTGTAAGACTGCATCGGATTTTAACATATACTTTCGAGCCTGAACAAATCTCTCTGGCTTGGGGAGTCTTACAAGATAGCCACAAAAAGAACATTCTGTATCGTTTGATCTTTGATGACAATGAGTTGATAACGTCCAAAACAAAGTTTGATTACGTCCAAAAATGGACTTTTTGTAGAAAAAAAACAAAACAAGACATTCTGTAGAGTTTGAGTATTTTTTTTTTTTTGCCATTGACTATTTGTTTATTGAACAGTTGCAATTAAACATTGTGACAGCAATTAAATGGGAATGTTGATGAGTATAATTTGCCACTGTCATGCTTCATCTGTGTGATAGGGAAATAGCCAAAAGCATAAAAAATTTGACACCATCTCCTCTGAAGGTTTATTGAGGGCCAATTTTCATGAGCTCAACAATGATATTTATCAGATTATTATCGATTGATTTTGCTAAAGTGTGAATCGATCAGACAACACATTCACAATCTAATCAACCGACAATGATGAGCCTTATGATTGCCAAACACGATGATGGTGATGATCGATCTGATGTTATTGAATGAACATGCAGTCAGAGGTCGTTTAGTCCGTCATGTCAGTCTCATCAGCGTGTGTGTGTGTGTGTGTGTGTGTGTTGTGTGTGTGTGTGTGTGTGTGTGTGAGTGAAACAAGTATTGTACACAGAGCCAGAGTGTATGTGGTTGAGTGTGGCTGAGAGGGATATATATATATATATATATATATATATATATATATATATGTATACACTAGCAGGGTGTGCTTACACATTGTGTAAGCATATGAACTGTGCTTCCCCATTGTCTCGGGTAGCTCACCTGCGTTTGATTTTTCATTTATTTATTTTCATTTATTTATATTTTCATTTGCTGATGCTTTCCAATGGTTCGGTGATTCTTCCTGGTGTATCAAATTCGATGTCCATCGGCACACAAAATTACTATGCTTCGCCATTGTCTCGGATCACTCACCTGCATTTTTTTTCACTCGAGCCCATCGTTGGAGACAGGATTAAACAAGCTCGAATGAGCTAAGATCCTCATCCTCTTAATGATGACGTCATAAAAACGAATATGACGTTTAAACAAGCTCGAATGAGCTAAGATCCTCATCCTCTTAATGATGACGTCATAAAAACGAATATGACGTCATTGTGATGTATCAGGTTTGCGATAAATTATCTGTGCTAATGCCCGGCTTGATTCCCGCAAACAAAATTCAAACAGCTTGCCGAGTTTCGGAGATAATGGTATAGGCGATTTCCATTAGCGGCCATATTATGATGTCAACTTTTTTTCTAGGAAGAATTTCCAAAATCGGAGATGGTTACTGCCTGCGCGTGGGCTTTCTGCATATACATGGCAAGTTTCACGAAGATCCGATGAAAACTCTGGGTTGTGAAGCAAAAAATGTCAAAAAATAGGAATGACGTCATAAATATTGATATGACGTCATAGTGATGTATCATATGTGCGGTAATTCATCTCTGCTAATGCCCTGTTCGATTCCCGCAAACAGAATTCAAAAAGCTTGCCTAGTTTCGGAGATAATTTTTTAGGCGATTTCCATTAGCGGAGATATTTTGACGTCATAACTTTTTTTCTAGGAGGAATTTTCAAAATCGGAGATGGTTACTGCCTGCGCAGGGAATTTTTACATATATATGCCAAGTTTCAGGAAGTTTCGATGAAAACTGTAGGCAGTGAAACAAAAAAGTCCACAAGAACAACAACGTGAGTAAGACTTAGAGATCTTCCACGAGAATCTAAAAACACATACGGTGCCATTTATACATAACCCTGAGAGATTAATCATCCTGATTGATAAAACCTGGATTGACATCACTTTATCAATGAACTAGTTACTCCGAATTGCTTCCTTGATATGTTCTGTGAATGTGCTTGGCATGATTAGCACGTGTAGTGTGTTTACGGATGTTTGAGCTGGTGACATAATGCTTGATATGCCGGGTGTAAATCAATATGACTATTAATTGAATTGTCATTTGAATACCACACCTCTTGCAGCTGTCTGGACGTTTGGTTGTTCGCTTGTCTGATCACCTCGGCCTCAGTGAACATGAATTGATGATCATGTCTGATGCTGTGCATTGCGACCTGGGAGAGCGGATCCTTTCTACGTACGGATAACTGGTGTTCATGTAGCCTTGTTTTTATTCTCTCCAATGTAGTGGGTTGTGCATTTGCTGCAATTTATTTTATAAATGACAGATGATTTGTTCTCCCGATTCAATGGGTCTTTTGGTTGCATGATCCTGTGTTTAATGGTAGCCTCGGGTCTATGTGCGATGCCAACTTCAAACGCGATGAACAGGCGAGCGGTAGCTTCTGAGACGTTGGTCATGTATGAAAGGGCACACCAGAACTTTGGTTTGGGTTGTATAGACTCGCCGATTACCCTCCTCCGCATACACTTGTTCACAAAACTGTTGGGGTAACCATTTGAACGGAACAACTTTCGTAGAAAAAGTTCCTTTCTTCTTTTTTCTTCCACATTACTGCAGTGTGTTTCGATAAAGTTTATTTTTTCACTTTCCTCACTCATATATTCTGGAAGGACATAGATGCCATAGAGAGGGTTCAGCGCAGGGCTACTGGATTGATTCCAGGCCTAGCTAGACTCAGCTATGAGGAGCGGCTGAAGGAGACAGGGCTTTATACACTAGAAAGGAGGTGGTTACGAGGAGATATGATAGAGATGTTTAAGATAATGAAAGGTATCGATAAAATAAGTGCAGATGAATTATTCACCAGAGTAGACAGTGATAGGACCAGGGGCCAGAGCCTGAGAGTAAAGAAGAAGAGAGTTAAGACGGTAGCAAGGCAGGGGACTTTTACTCGGACAGTAGTTAATGCATGGAATGGCCTCCCTGGAAAGGGTAGTGGCAGCAGAAACAGTAGATACATTTAATTATAATTAGATAGGTACCTGGAAGTTATGGAGATAGAGGGGTATGGGGATGTTGACAGGACTCTTCGGTAGTTTGAGCATGATGGGTGATTGTGTGCATGTGTACGGAGTGCTGTTGTGGGGGTCTTGTCAAGGGGGGTTGTGTGGTTGATGTTGTGTGTTTTAAAACAAGCCCACGCCCCCTCCCCTGGGGGAAGAAATGAAAAAAAACACAAAAATTACAAAAACTTTTTTTTTATACAAAAAAAACCAAAAAAAACGAAAAAACAATTCTTTCATTAATTAAAAACATTTATTTTGCATTTTCTTCCTTGGATCTTGTGTAGATAAATTAGTATGGTGTTTGGTGCAGGCATGATGGGCTGAATGGCCTCCACCTGTGTTAGATTTCCTTGTATTTCCTTGTTTATCGAATGTCTGTTCATCACAGCTATGAATCATTGTATACATCACTTTTTGTAAGTACTATAAGTTTTCAAATTAGGAGCATGGAGTGATTTCATGCATTATATGAGACAATTTTCCACGATATACTCTCACGGACTCATTAAAGTATATCCTCGAAATATTATTTCGCTTTTTAGGATCGGTTATCTTCCGGGCTAAATAAGTGTCGAAATCTGTTGCGAAATCTGATAATTTAAAGAAATAACGAGTCTTTAAACTTAGCCGATAGATCTATTTACTTGAAGCAAGTAAGGCTATGTTCTCTCCTCCATACATACACAAGAAAATGTTAAAATTCCAAAGCATTAAACTTATCTTTTTCAACTGTTTGGAGAATTATATTGAGTGAACAAATTAACCAGCTTGATCGAGCTATATGATGTAATGTATTCACTACAAAACCTCACGTCCTGTCCCCCAGAGGAACTGCCGATTGATAGCATCTGCCAGATCTGTGTATATATTCAGATGTTTCACGAGGAGCTTTACAGCGAATCAAAGCAAATCTGGTTTAAAAAAAAACAGACGTTTTAAAAAAAAGTTATCACGTTTGTGCGGACCGCGAACCATGTACCACATGACATGTACACAGACGAGCAGGCAAAATGGCGGATTTTCTGCAAGGTTAATTTCATGGGCGATTGAACTTTTCAATGTCTCCAGGTTTGCTCTGCATTAAGCTGCAACTCTTTTGTGGATAAAGTTATTTTATTTCATTAATTCATTTTATTTCGTTAACTGCTGTGTGTGCAGTGAAGACAGGCTTTAAAGTTAAAGGGTTCCTTTATGTAATGCAGTGACAGCTTGGCCAACTGTTCCTTATCAACCATCTCATTGGAGTGCTTGCAGGAGTGCTTAAGCCACTTGCCAAGCACCCATTGTCAATAGCGCTACATCATTCTTAGTGAATCGTTCACTCTATGCAGACGCTTTTGCCGCGCCACATCATTCAGAGCAAGTGATTCGTGCTCTGTCGCCCTGAGCGAGTGATTCGTGCTCCGTCACCTGAGCGAGTGATTCGTGCTCTGTCGCCCTGAGTGAGTAGTTCGTGCTCTGTTACCCTGAGCGAAGTGGTTCGTGCTCCGCCACGCTGAGCGAGTGGTTCGTGCTCCACCACGCTGAGCGAGTGGTTCATGCTCATCACCCTGAGCGAGTGATTCGTGCTCTGTCACCCTGAGTGAGTAGTTCATGCTCCATGCACCCTGAAGCGAGTGATTCATGCTCTGTCACCTGAGTGAGTGGTTCGTGCTCTCTCATCCTGAGTGAGTGGTTAGTACTCCATCACCCCTGAGCGAGTGTTCGTGCTCTCACTCATCCCTTGAGTGAGTGTTGTACTCCATCACCTGAGCGAGTTGTTCGTAGCTCTGTCATCCTGAGGCGAGTGGTTAAGTATCCTGTCACCTGAGCGAGTTGTTCGTGCTCGTCACCCTGAGCGAGTTGTTCGTGGCTCTGTCATCCTGAGTGAGTGGTTAGTTACTCCGTCACCCTGAGCGAGTTTGTTCATTCGGCTCCGTCACCCTGAGCGAGTTGTTCGTGCTCCTGTCTCCTGAGTGAGTGGTTAGTACTCCGTCACCATGAGCGAGTTGTTCGTGCCTCCGTCACCCTGAGCGAAGTTGCTTCGTGCTCTGTCATCCTGAGTGAGTGGTTAGTACTCCGTCACCTGAGCGAGTTGTTCGTGCTCTGTCATCCTGATGAGTGTTAGTACTTCCGTCACCCTGAGCGAGTTGTTCGTGCTCTGTCATCCTGAGTGAGTGGTTTAGTAACTGTCACGTCAGACCATCATGCAGCGACTGACGACGTATTTCAGTGCTCGCATCACCGGTCAGCTGACGTGAGTGATTCATTCGCTCTGGTCACAGCCTAAGCGCAGTGGATTTTCGTGCCTGTCATCATCACTAGAGCTGAGGGTTAGTATCCATACGGAGGATAGGTTTGCTGACTCTCAATCATCCCATGAGTGAGTGGATTTGTACTTCGCAGTCACCTGCTGAGGGTAACTAGATGGCCAGGTTGTGGCAGGCTGACGTATCGCGTCATCAAGGTATTGGAGCTAATGCTACTAGATGCGCATGTGTTCAATCCTGAGAATGGTTAGTACTCCATCACCCTGAGCGAAGTTGTTCGCTGCTTCCGTCACCTGAGTGAGTGGTTAGTTATGATATCCTCCAGCACATGCCGACGAGTTGTTATCAGTGCTCTGTCATTCTCTGAGGCATGGTACGAGTGAGTATTAGTCTATTCATGTCTCGGACTCTGATCCCACTAGCATGAGCGAGTTTTGTTCGTAACTTTCTCAGTGAGGCTCTGTCCATCGCTGAGTGAGTTGGTTAGTAATCCGTCACCTGAGACGAGTTGTTTCGTGTCCGTCACTCTGACGAGTTGTTCGTGCTCTGTCATCCTGAGTGAGTGGTTAGTATCGCGTCACCCTGAGCGAGTTGTTCGTGCTCTGTCATCCTGAGTGAGTGGTTAGTACTGGCCCGTCACGCCTGAGCGAGTAGTTCAGCTCCATCACCCTGAGTGAGTTGTTCGTGCTCTGTCATCCTGAGTGAGTGGTTAGTACTCCGTCACCCTGAGCGAGTAGTTCATGCTCCGTCACCCTGACGAGTTGTTCGTGCTCTGTCATCCCGAGTGCGAGTGGTTAGTCTCGTCCACCCTGAGCGAGTTGTTCGTGCTCTGTCATCCTGAGTGAGTGGTTTAGTACTCCGTCACCCTGAGCGAGTTGTTCGTGGCTCTGTCACCTGAGTGAGTGGTTAGTACTCCGTACCCTGAAGCGAGTATTTCATCCCATACCCTGAGTGAGTGATTCATGCTCTGTCACCTGAGCGAGTGGTTCGTGCTCTCTCATCCTGAGTGAGTGGTTTATACTCCATCACCCTGAGCGAGTGGTTGTGCTCTCTCATCCTGAGTGAGTGGTTAGTACTCCATCACCCTGAGCGAGTTGTTCGTGCTCTGTCCATCCTGAGCGAGTGGTTAGTACTCATCACCCTGAGCGAGTTGTTCGTGCTCCGTCACCCTGAGTGAGGTGGTTTTAGTACTCCATACCCTGAGCGAGTTGTTCGTGCTCTGTCATCCTGAGCGAGTGGTTAGTACTCCATCACCCTGAGCGAGTTGTTCGTGCTCTGTCATCCTGAGTGAGTGGTTAGTACTCCGTCACCCTGAGCGAGTTGTTCGTTGCTCCGTCACCCTGAGCGAGTTGTTTCGTGCTCTTGTCATCTGAGTGGAGTGGTTAGTACTCGTCACCTGAGCGAGTTGTTCGTGCTCTGTCATCCTGAGTGAGTGGTTAGTACTCCGTCACCCTGAGCGAGTAGTTCATGCTCCATCACCCTGAGTAGTGATTCATGCTCTGTCACCTGAGCGAGTGGTCGTGCTCTCTCATCCTGAGTGAGTGGTTAGTACTCCATCACCCTGAGCGAGTGGTTTTGTGCTCTCTCATCCTGAGTGAGTGGTTCGTACTCCATCACCCTGAGCGAGTTGTTCGTGCTCTGTCATCCTGAGCGAGTGGTTAGTACTCCATCACCCTGAGCGAGTGAGTTAGTACTCCATCACCCTGAGCGAGTTGTTCGTGCTCTGTCATCCTGAGCGAGTGTTAAGTCCTACATCATCTGAGTCGAGTTGTTCGTGCTCCGTCACCCTGAGCGAGTTGTTCATGCTCCGTCACCCTGAGCGGAGTTGCTTCGTGCTCTGTCATCCCTGAGTGAGTGGTTAGTACTCCGTCACCCTGAGCGAGTTGTTCGTGCTCCTGTCATCCCTGAGTGAGTGTGTTAAGTACTTCCTCACCCTGAGCGAGTTGTTCGTGCTCTGTCATCCTGAGTGAGTGGTTATGTACTCCGTCACCCTGAGCGAGTTGTTCGTGCTCCGTCACCCTGAGGAGTTGTTCATGCTCCGTCACCCTGAGCGAGTTGCTGTGCTCTGTCATCCTGAGTGAGTGTTAGTACTCCGTCACCCTGAGCGAGTTGTTCTGCTCTGTCATCCTGAGTGAGTGGTTAGTACTCCGTCACCCTGAGCGAGTTGTTTCTGCTCCGTCACCCTGAGTGAGTTGTTCGTGCTCTGTCATCCTGAGTGAGTGGTTAGTACTCCGTCACCCTGAGCGAGTTGTTCATGCTCCGTCACCCTGAGCGAGTGGTTCTCTCGTGACATAACACCCAATTTTAAGCTGTTTGCTGCATTAACGTTTTTTTTCAAATTACCGAGCAAAAATTTTTTGTTCCACCCATCCACATGCAGCTGTTTATAAAGAATAAAGTTTGAACATATCCCTGAACATCTAAATAAATGCACCGTTATTTTTCAGTCAAAGCTACTCAAGGTTTCTGGTTATAAGGTATACATAAGTGCTGTAGTTGATAACCACATGACTCCTGTGGTGATCATCTGTTTTGATAATCACTAAGTGACAGAATACTGCAGTTGTATCAACTGACTCCAACCTGCCGTTCCCGAAAAATTGCCAATATGGCCAAGCGTGTGTGTGTGTTGTGTGTGTGTGTGTGTGTGTGTGTGTGTGTGTGTGTTGTTGTGTGGTGTGTGTGTGTGTTGTTCATTACCATTACATACTCTTTCTGCAACTCCACTACCCCCATATCTCTCTCTCCCCAATCCTTGCTCTAACTCCTCCCAATACAGTGTAGTATCCTCCTCCTGCATCACTCTCTCCTCTCTCTCTTCCTCCTCCTCCTCTCTCTCTCTCTTTCTCTCCTCTCTCTTTCTCTCTCCTCTTCTCTCTCTCTCTCTCTTACTTCTCTTCTCTCTCTCTCTCTCTCTCCTCTCTCTCTCTCTCTCTCTCTTCTCTCTCTCTCTCTCTCTCTCTCTCTCTCTCTCTTCTCTCTCTTCTCTCTCTCTTCTCTCTCTCTCTCTCTCATCTTCTCTCTCTCTCTCTCCTCTCTCTCTCTCTCCTCTCTCTCTCTCCTCTTCTCTCTCTCTCTCTCTCTCTCTCTCTCTCTCTTCTCTCTCTCTCTCTCTCTCTCTCTCTCTCTCTCTCTCTCTCGCTCTCTTTCTCTCTCCCTCTTTTCTCTCCTCTCACTCTCTCTTTCTCTCTCTCTCTCTCTCTCCTCCTCTCTCCTTCTCTCTCTCTCTTTCTCATCTCTCTCTCTCTCTCTCTCTTCTCTCTCTCTCTCTCTCTCTCTCTCTTCCTCTCCTCTCCTCGTCTCTCTCTCTCTCTCTCTCTCTCTCTCTCTTCTTTCTCTCTCTCTCTCTCTCTCTCTCCTCTCTCTCTCACTCTCTCTCTCTCTCTCTCTCTCTCTCTCTCTGCTCTTTCTCTCTCACTCTTCTCTCTCTCTCTCCTCTCTCTCTCTCTCTCTCTCTCCTTTCTCTCTCTCTCTCTCCTGCTCTCTCTCTCTCCTCTCTCTCTCTCCTCTCTCTCTCTCTCTCTCTCTCTCTCCTCTCTCTTCTCTCACTCTCTCTCTCTCACTCTCTCTCTCTCTCTCTCTCTCTCTCTCTCACTCTCTCTTCTCTCTCTCTCTCTCTTCTCTCTCTCTCTCTCATCTTCTTCTCTCCTCTTTCTCTCCTCATCCCTCTTCTCTCTCTATCTCCTCTTCCTTCTTCTACCTCACTCTTTGTCTCACTCTCGTTCTCTC
>CM068952.1:83036004-83073366 GCA_035128595.1 Eptatretus atami
AAGGCTCCGAAGACCCCAAAGACCCAACGTTTAGCATGAATGTGTTATTTCTCTATGAATACGATCGGACATGTGTCAAAGTTTGTTTACGACTTGACAAGCTGTCTCAAGGGTCTTACACATAGATGTATTCTTACACATTTAGCAAGAAGAAGGCTTGCATACCTGATTTATTCTTGCAAATGTTAAAAATGACCACCATTGACATCTATCTAGGCACTGATGACAGCGGTGAACAACTGAGCGACAAACTTCAGCAAACATTTTGCCGAGATCGATGCACAAGATTGCTCAATTCCATGCCTAAGTTCTCCGAGTGTCGCTGGTTTCCTGCTGTACACCACATCCTTCAGGTTACCGCACAGGTAAAAGTCGAGTGGAGTTAAATCAGGTGAACTTGGTGGATGTGCAACACATCCTCTTCACCCTATCCAATGGTTCGTAAATTGAGCATCAAGATAGGCGCCGACTTCACGATGATGCGGGGATGCTTTGTCTTGCTGGAAGTCAACTTCTTCATTGCCATACTTCTGATGAAGTAAATGGTGGTGACTTTGAACATTTGCCATAATAAATTGGGTAAGTAAGCCTTCTTTTTTTTCTGAATTACATCGGTGTATTCTTTATTGAAATACGAAATATTACTTGACGAAGTGTGCCCACATTATCCTGGGACACCCTGTATTGGTTACGCTAACTTCAATGCTTTAACTTAATTTTATTGCCATCCCCCATGATGAGGCCGATGCGCAAGGTCTCCTGCTCTCACATCAAAGGCAGGTCGGTGTGTCTGTTTTTCACAATCTATTCTTCAACGTTGCTCCCTCTGCTCTCAGTCCTCTAACACCTCCTATCTACTTCAGGATACATGCATTCTTCCATTAACCCACTCCTGGTTAAACCTCCAAAATCCAGCCTGATGAAGCACCTCAACCCTTCTATTCTTCACTTCTCCCATCTTTTGGAACCACCTGTTCTGTCTCATTCTTTCCTCCGGGACTTCATGCAAGCAGTGTATCACCATCTCTTGTCATCTCCAATTATTCTGTTCCATGATCTTCACTATACTACCCCCATTAACCTTTCTGAATCACCATTTTAGTTGATAGTTTCAGTTTTCTCCCCCTCCTCTTTTCCTGTTTTCATCATCTTTGCTTGTCCCACTGTCTGTAGAGTGGTACATAGTTAGCTTATAACCTTGCTTATGGAATTATCCACCGAGTTTGCTAATTTAAAATATCATTATGCGCCTTCACCATAGACTGCCACCATGCATTTGCAAATCGGTTTTGAGATGTTATCTTCTTTGCATAAAAATTTCATGACACCTCTGCTCTGCCATTAGCCTTGCTTCTGCAAAGAAAAATAAATGAACTTGCCTGATTTGGCCTGCAAACCGAGTATTCTTGTTGTTGGCGAATCCATGACACACAAACAGGGACAAATGTTGAAGTATATTGTTGTCACTGTGGCCTTGTCTGGGGTGTGTGGGGGGGGTCGTGTTTGGGGGTTTATCGTGATCCAGCTGCTCGGAGCCACTGTCACGGATGACAGTCTGCACAACATGGGCCTTGGGCACAGGCAGGTTGTCATGAATGAGGAGCACATCTTTGGTCATTATCACTCACCATTTGACCATGGTGGCCTGCCGGCGGTGATAACTTGTGCTTCCAATGCATGGATTCCAATTTGGTGTTAGAAATCCCAGGAGCAAAGCTACATTTCATCACCAGTTAACAGACGAGTGATAGTCTGCTGGATCTGTGTTCAACAGTTCAAAAATCTTGTGGCATAAAGCCAGCTGCTTGCTGCTGATCGGGGCTGAGGTTTTGGGAGATCGATATTGGCAAGACCTTGTACATGATGGCAAAAAAGACACCGCCTTGAGAAATTTTCACTTCTGCAGATATTTCATTGACCTTTTTGCAGTAAGCCCCCATGATCAATGCCTCAGCGTGGGTAACGGTTTGTGGTTTAGTCGAATCTGCTGGCATCCCTCACCCTTGGGTCATCTTCGAGGGATTTGTGTCCATGCTTATAAAATTAGCCACCCAGTTTGCTAACTTAGAATATGAGGGTGCACCTTCACCATGCACTGCCATGTATTTGCAAATATTTTTGGAGATGGTATCTTCTTTTAATAAATATTTGATGGCACCTCAATGCTCAATTTTTATATATCCATCATTTTATGACATGGCAATCATCTGGATAATACTCTGAAATAAGTGACTACATTAGGTTAATGAAACTAATGGCATATACCTATCTCTAATTTTTGTAATGAGCAAAAAAAAATCACAGCTCTAGCTATGGTACCATTGAATACTATATTCCTAAAACTTTATCTGAACATCCCTCATATTTATAAACTATCTATCAGAAACATTTTTTCTTTCTTGCTTATGTCTTACAAAGTAGCTTCTACATGTATTACAAGCTGAATGACATCAGATGTCATCAACGTCTTTGTCCTGGGATCACAGCTGCGTGCGCACTGGTGGACGCAAACATGCTGAGCCGAACATGGCACAAACTCGTGTACCACCTTGATGTCCCGCGCGCGACAAACGGAGCTCCCATTGAAGTGTGTTGATGGTGTGCACAAAACTTTATGAGTTTCTGTATCATATAAACCAAAAGGGTATCGTCGTATCATTTGTGGTTCTGAATATATTAAAGACCAAAGTTGGCCAGATCTTTTTGGAACACCCTGTACGTTAAAAGGGTGTTATGAGAATTATTTACAAATTAACATAGTATATGGTATGAACTTGGGGTTACAGTATAATGTGCCGAGAATATATGATGCACGTAAAGTTTAAATAGGAACATCAATGAAAATGATCTGATTGTCAGATGAAAAATTAAATCTTTGAATAATATCAGAAGGGAAATGTACGAGAAAACCAACCTGACTCAGCTGTTTTTCTTGTTGCAGTGACAGGGGGACGTAGTCGTTTGCATCTACTTGACTTAGGCAGCTGTGAAAAAGTTCTCTGCAGGAGTCAGGAAGCAGGAGCAGGACTGTGTCTCTCATTGACAGCACTTGGAAATGTCCTGCTTGCACTAGCCAATGGTTCAAAGCATGTTCCTTACAGGTATGAGAAAGCAGTGAAGAATGACATTAGTACACTGTATTTTGTTCAAGTTTTGAATAGTCAGGGTTGTTCCCACTTGATTGATTGCTGGGGTAAATTATTGAAATATCTGAATAACCTTGAGGTGTGTGTCGTTGTGTCACCTTAATATGATTTTTAACTTTAAATAATGTCATTACTGAAGCCTTATGTCACTAAATTGCATCTTGCCCCCTTGTGGTGTTCCACTACCCAATCAGGGAGAGCAAACTGAGTATGCTCCTGAGAGAGTCACTTGGGAACATCAATTGCCGTACAACAATGGTTGCACATGTATCAGCCACGGCAAGCCGCTACACTGAGACAATGGCGACGGTGCAACTTGCCGCACGTATCCATCGCCTACGCAAGAGAAAATCGCGGGTGCGTTACATCCGTCAGGAAATATAATGAAGTCGACTTGCATCTTGCTGTTTTACACATTTGCTTGGTCTTGGAACTATGAAAACTCCATTGCATGTCAACTTCTTAAAACATATATTTTGCTGGAGCGTGAATATTAGGTGGTACTCGGCACGCATCTTCCATTGAGGATAAGCCAACACACTCTGCTGTTTGCTCCTGAAGAGTTGAAGATTGTGGTGAAAGCAGGATGAGTAGTAATAACAAACCTTGGATTTGCCAAATATCCTGGGATTAACGGTGACACTTTCAGTCAGGTATTGTTGTGGTGCCGGGTTCGGTGGTGAGGACGACCGCTAGATGGAGCAATCGGGCCGTCTCCCACCGAACACCGGAATTGAAGGTCGTAACCTTCGGATAACTCCGAAAGTCACGGGTCCCTTAGTGGACCGTGGACGACAATATTTCGACGGCGTGGGGTAGGGTCAATTGTCTAATTCCAATTTACCTAACTACCCACGCCGTCTAACTACCGGGGAAGCCACACCCTCGGCCGACTTTGTCCGAACCGAGTCGTTGTTACCGACTCGGATCCGGCGTAACCGAGTGGGAATTACCAAAGCCGCACCGGTCCAAATAACAATTTATGGCTCAAGCGGCCTTACTATTTCTCAAGCCCGCACCGTGCTGGGTCGATGATAGAAACGACAGGCAAGGAACTGGAACATTTAACAGGGGTTTATTTACAATAATCGGGAAGGGAGACACAGAGCAGACGTAATCACGAATATGCAGGAAAATGTACAATGAGCAATCAACACATACAATTTCTACTTATAGGACGGCGCCACCACAGACACACACACACCAAAAGAAAAGGGACCCGGATGATCTTTATTTCGACCCTCGTAGCCAAGGGGATAGACAGGCTGGAGGTCAGAGTTTGGTCGGTACCTGGCCGCCTCGTGCGGTTTGGCCCGTGACTGCAGGTGTGAAACTCGGGGTCGTGGGCGAGCCCAGACACAGTATAGCGGGGTCCAGGCGGGGGCCAGGGTCGCTCCTCACAGAGGGCCAGCGGAGATTCCCGGCACGGACTCCGGATTATTGCTCGACAAAATGAGAGATGGAAGTCGACGGCTGTGGAATAGTCAGAGGACCAGCTTGAGAAACACGCGCAACCGCCGACCACCAACGACGCGCACACAAGAGCAATAGCGACCCCTTTCTTCTCCGACAATTCCAACCCAACTCCAGCGAACACTAAGGAAGCCCGGAGATTCTTATCCCTCCCCGGGCGGGGGTGGGGGGGGAGGTGATCGGTCCTCTGAGGTAATCTTTGCCCTGATTGGACAGGGTTTCTCGTGGGTGATATCTGTCCCCCTCTGATTGGACAGGGGAAACCCTGCCTTTCCTGGGCAGAGTCGGTGTTCTGAGGTGAGGAAACCTCCGCCCATGTCCGTGCTCTAACGCACGTGGGCAATGGCGTCGATGGTGCGAAGAAGTGAAGGATGATTTGTTGGCGTTGGATATTGCAAATCTAACTAGAAAGAAACTTCGCAGTGCACACATGTAATTCCCTTAAGACTAGGAGGAATCCTACTATACACACACTTATTGAAATAAATAAGCTTAGTGACTGCTCTCGTTTGTGTGCAAATGGCTCTCAGATTCGTAACACTACCCCCCCCCCCATCCCTTTCTATAGACTCGTCCCGAGTCGTAAATTTTGTGTGCCATACAGGTGTAGGTTTTTCCCCTAGTACGTTTTACCTACGGATCCCTGAGTGCGCCTTGGATACATGTCCAAAAATAAATAACCTAGTGCGCTGCGTAACTAAACTATCAGACTCACATAGACAACTTAAATGAATTGCCAGCGCTAGACAGACACACAGGTGGGTTTTAATTATTTACATCTTTAACTATTTACACTAACCTGCCCAGGACCTGTTATCTGTGGGAAAAGAGGCACAGCAAAGTCAACAGTTTTGTGTGGGGAGTGCACAGCAGCTTGAAGGTCAGACGTCTTCAGGGCCTGCTCAAAAGGTCCCTCTTTTTGTTTCACTGAACCTTCTTTTTTCTTTCTTTCTTTCTATACCTCAGCTGCTGGAGGCAACTCACCCTAACACGGCAGGCCATACGTGTCCCACAGGCATTTGAAGTGGCCTTATTCAAGGAGGAGGTAGCCGGGCTGCTCAATGCAGTCCCTGGCTCATTTGAAGGAGAATGGACTGGATGCAAAAACACAAATGATGGAGTGTGTGGCTGCCTGCAGGCAGTCCTTGCAAAACACCTGATGATGGATGGTCCTGGCACACATGGATGGTTGGTGACATGGGGAGGTCATGCAACAAGGGAGACAGGCATGGGGTCAAGGCAAAGGCAGGCAAGTGAAGGCATGGCAAATGCGGACCAGAAGATGCAGCACAACAGGCCGGCATATTAAGCTGGCCGGCTTCTGGTCTTGGTCCGTGAGGTCCTGGAGGGAGTGCGGTTTGCTGCGCCGCTCGAAAACAGGCTCGGACTTACACTACTGTCTCCCCCCAACCTATCGTCTTTGCCTGTCTTTGTCCATACCCACTCCCTTAGTTTGTAACAACAAAATTTAGACTTCCCCCTTTTTCCCCTTTATTTATTATTATTACTAGGCGGCCCGTAGGTGCGTAAACGACGACGTGGATTGGGCATTATTTCAATTAGATTGGACCAACCGTATCATAAATGGCCATAACTTGGGAAACATACTCAGGTCCCAGCGGTCAATTGTGACGTCATATCAAACGAAGAATAATTGTGTGTCCTGTCATTGGTCGACAGATAAATGGCCGTAACTTGGGAACCGCTTGTCCGAACGATATCAAACCTTGAAAAGCACATCCGCGCGGGCCCCGGCAATATTCCTGGCAAGTTTCAGTCAGATCGGACCGTCGATCGTGCAATAAATAATAATCATAATAAAATAATAAATAAACATTAATGTGACGTCATTCGTGATGTCATAGCACCGTGTCTCGTCATTGGCCGATAGATAAATGGCCGTAACTTGGAACCGCTTGTCCGATCGATATCAAACCTCGAAAAGGCACATCTGCGGGCCCCGGCAATATTCCTGGCAAGTTTCAATCAGATCGGACCGGGCGGTCGTCGAGAAATGGCGGTCGCAGACAGACAGACACACACACACACACACACACACACAGATTGCTGGAATTATAGATAGATTATTTTTAATTCTCAGTGTCCCTAACCCTCCTACTGTCCTGTCCGGCTAACCTATCCTACCTGCCTACTCCCCAACCCCCAAGATCCTTCTTAGGGGAGTAAGGAAGAGACAGGTGCATCTGTCTCGGGGCCCAATGGAGCCTCAGAACAACCTCCACAGACTTCAGCAATCTTTCCCGGGTGGGTCCAGCGGCCTACGGAGAGCGAAGGGATGGATGATGCGAAGGGGTTCACATTTCCTATCAGTTCTATCCTTATTACACTTTAAACTATCCCCAGGGTTTTCAACATGCCTGTCTCTTTAAACTATTGGTTCTAGAAACCATGATTCCCGTTGCCTGTGTTGGTGTTCGTTATAAATTTGGGCCTGGCCCTCAAATTTGCTCTCTCGTGCCCTTGCACAATTCGTGGCTGGAACGCGTGGTCAATTGGCAGGGATTCCCATCTGCCGAACTCAGACTACGGCACCCCCGGCAGCTGAGGCTGTTTCCGAGCCTACCTACTCCATATGAACGTGGGGGTGCCCTTCCTGGCATTGCCCCCGTCGATGCCACGTGGCATTCCGGTGCTCCAGGTCCCGTTCCGAGGGTCGCCTGTGCCCATTACACTATTCGGTCCCTTGGACCATGGACTACTCTGGGCGACTGCTCCGGTGCCAGGGGGCCCTCTCCTCAGTACTCACCTTTCCACAGCCATGCTCCCAGCTGGTCAATGGACTCCTGCACCTTCAAAGGGTATCGTTGCCTTCACTCACAACAAACGACCTCCTTTTGGTAAATTTTAACTAACCACCAACTAACATTACACTGACCCCTGGGTTCCCTTTGGTGAGATTCAATCCTCCCCCCAATCATTCATTCGCACCATGCATCCACATTCACTCCACTCACACTACTGCGGCCTGCTGACCCATACTCATTCATATGTACTTCGTTTCTTCATCTCTTTTTTTTTCAATCACACTCTAACAACTACGTCCCCCGAAATAAGCTCGTGCTCCCCGTCATCCCTTATTTTAATGCACGGTTCCATTTAATTATATCGCTAAGCTACGGTCCCCACTACCGTTCCATGTCTGGTCCATGTCTCCCAAAATCATTTCATAGATTTGAATTACTAGACATCCCTACTAACTCGTTGCCACGGGGGCCCCATGAGGAACTGTTCCTGCCCCATGAGGCCAGTCTATCTCCGCTAAACCCTTCCCACTAACTAGTGCTCCTTTGCCCGGGCTAGGATGCTTTCCACATCCTGGCCGGGGTATCGTGTGCTCGTAGCAAGGCTCGGCCATCTTAGTGTCGCCAGGGCGGCGGTCTGCAACACGCACGTCCCTTCCTTTCGGGCGATAAATGAGGCCTTAACGTCGCCCCATAAATCACACCAAGCACTCGCCTTTGAGCCATCTGCCAAGCAAGCCGTGCACCACTCACCTGGCTTTCATGCTGTGACATCCCCAGTGACATCACTCGCACACAGAACCTGCACAGCTTGCCGTGCAGGCCCACCCGAGCGGGTCGTCCCGAGGACTCGCTCCGCGCCTTCCGTGAACAGAACACGCGGCATGCAGCACATGATGCCCCACACACGCGCTCGCATGGGGACCCGTGCTTTCCAAATTCACACAACCTTCCTTTTAACCGAGCACGTGCCGGTTTCGTACCACGCACGAGAAGTTTCAGCGCCGGGTTGCGATCGCGCAGACGTGTGTGCTTAGGCCGCTCACAACACACGGGATGGGCCTCGCACCCGACGTCCCGCGGAGCCAGCGCGGTTTCCAAAATAACTTTGTGTGGCCTACCAGGCTTGCCATTCCCGTCTCCTGTCTGGATCAGTCCGTGTGCCATTTCCCCACATGCACTCGCGCATGCCATTACACTCACACCACTCGCACACTCCAACACACACTCTGGGACAATCACATCGGGGGCTCGTGTTAGCCCAAAAGATCCCGTGGTTTCTATACCCCACAAGTTCGGCGTGCACTCATTCCCACCATATACCCGCTCGACCTCGCACGGCCTTACCGGACTCACCTCGTCACAGCCTGCCTCGAGAGAGCATACCGTCTCCCCTCGTTCCTGTGGGAGGTTAATCCGACCCTCGCATTGGGTCTCGATACATTCCACCAGCTCCGTTTTAATATCCTTTACCGTCCCTTCCATCCATGCCTACTCGTCTTTTATTTTATTCACATCGTCCCTCACCTGCTCTATTTCCCCTTGCGTCTCTGCCAATTCTTCCTTAATCTCGTCTATGTGTTTCTCCAGTCGTTCTCCCATTTCCCGCGTCTCCGTCTCGACCTTCCGTCCCATCTCTCTAACTATTCCCGTCATTTCTTCATGTCTCAATTTGCATCCCTCCTTTTACGGCCTCCAACTCCTCCCTTGTTTCCTGCTGGCCCTCTTTTAACATTTCTATCGCCGTCGTGTTCTTTTCCATTTCTTTCTTTAATTGCCCTTGCCCTTTTTTAATTTCCTTTACCCCCTGTCCAAGTTTATCTACATCCCGTCCAACCGTCATTATTTTGTCCGTCACGTCCTCCTTACTCGCTTCCATCGTGGACCAAACACCTTCAACACTCCCCCTCAACTCAGTCATCTCCCCGCGTACAGTGCCGATCTCATCCACCATTTTGCCTTTCACCTCCTCCAAACCCGCCTGCAGGTTCAACCCCATGCTCTGCATTTCACCCCTCATTTCGTTTTTCATGCTCTCCATCTCTCCTTTTATTTCCTTCTTCATTTCTTGCATGTTCACATCCATTTTGTGCATATCACTCCTCTGTGCTGTATTCCCATCCATTATTTGTTTCAACATCTCCATCATCTGGCTCATGTCAAATTGCGGAGCCGATCCAGCATTGATCGGGGGGGGGGGGGGGGTTTGCTCCGCACACCCCTGATCCGTGTCCCGTGAATTTCTCTATGGAGGCAGAGGGGTCCGAATCGCACTCCTGACACCAATTTTGTTGTGGTGCTGGGTTCGGTGGCGAGGACGACCGCTAGATGGAGCAGTCAGGCCGTCTCCCACCGAACGCCGGAATTGAAGGTCGTAACCTTCGGATAACTCCGAAGGTCACGGGTCCCTTGGTGGACCATGGATGCCAATATTTTGACGGCGTGGGGTAGGGTTAATTGTCTAATTCCAATTTACCTAAGTACCCACGCCGTCTAACTACCGGGGAAGCCACACCCTCGGCCGACTTTGGCCGAACCGAGTTGTTACCGATTCGGATCCGGCATAACCGAGCGGGAATTACCAAAGCCGCGCCGGTCCAAATAACAATTTATGGCACAAGCGGCCTTACTATTTCTCAAGCCCGCACCATGCTGGGTTGATGATAGAAACGACAGGCAACGAACTGGAACATTTAACGGGTTTATTTACAATAATCGGGAAGGGAGACACAGAGCAGACTTAATCACGAATATGCAGGAAAATGTACAATGAGCAATCAACACTTATACAATTTCTACTTATAGGACGGCGCCGCCACAGACACACACACACCAAAAGAAAATGGACCCGGATTATCTTTATTTCGACCCTCGCCGCCAAGGGGATAGACAGGCTGGAGGTCAGAGTTTGGTCGGTACCTGACCGCCTCGTGCAGTTTGGCCCGCAACTGCAGGTGTGAAACTCGGGGTCGGCGGCGAGCCCAGACACGGTATAGCGAGGTCCAGGCGGGGGCCAGGGTCGCTCCTCACAGGAGGAGCCAGTGAGGATTTCCTGGCTCGGACTCCGGGTTATTGCTCGACAAAATGAGAGATGGAGTTGACGGCTATGGAATAGTCAGAGGACCAGCTTGAGACACGGCAACGACGACCACCAACGACACACACCAAGAGCAATGGCGACCCCTTTCTGCTCCGGCAATTCCAACCCAACTCCAGCGAACACTAAGGGAAGCCCCGTGATTCTATCCCTCCCCCGGGCGGGGTGGGGGGGGGGGGTGATCGTCGTCTGAGGTAATCTTTGCCCTGATTGGACAGGGTTTCGTGGGGTGATATCTGTCCCCCTCTGATTGGACAGGGAGAAAACCCTGCTTTTCCTGGGCAGAGTCGGTGTTCTGAGGTGAGGAAACCTCTGCCCATGTCCGTGGTCGAACGCACGTTGGCAATGGTGTCGATGGTGCGAAGAAGTGAAGGATTGATTTATTTGCGTTGGGTATTGCAAAAATCTAACTAGAAAGAAACTTTGCAGCGCACACATGTAATTCCCTTTAGATATAGGGAGGAATCTAACTATACACATACTTATTGAAATAACTAAGCTTAGGGACTGCTTTCTGTTTGTGTGCAAATGGCTTCCAGATTCGTAACAGTATTTCATTTCAACACCCTCGTGCGGATGTCGTTCAAAAAAGGACGAGGCAATTACCAATTTAAGCTGTTTAGTCTATCAAGTGGTGACAGGTTGACATTGGCAGCAAAACAGGTGTGCACTGTGGATTACACCGATCGATTGGTGGATTTAGTTGCAGGCTTAAAAACAATAGTGCAGGCTGCATAGTATCTCAGTCCATCATGGTCTTAACCCTGAGTAGTTAATCATGGCCATGAATCCACATAGATTGTAATTCCCATGAGTAGCCTTTGAATTAAAAGTATAGGTCCACCATGCTCTACCAGAGCATTGGCAACCTTCAGAGAAAACGATACGTGGCTCGTTGACTTACCGCTGATATAATCAGTCCCACCTATGGTAACTTTACATAATCTCTGGCCACATGTGGCATCATCACAGCCAAACCCCTAATCTCAATTAGTTCAAACATGTAAGGGCTGACCAATTTAACTTGCAATAACCATTTAAGGAAATGGTGTTACCGATCTCGATGTTACCACCCAAATGGTTCAATCATGTCACCACCCTTCGTACATATTTCCTTTAGGTATATTGTGTGTTTGGATTGGGATTGTTTTATACTCCGGTGAAACAGCAAAACCTGCAGGTGCTGTTAATGCAATTACTAGTTTATTTAATTCAAATGAAGTTGCAACATATGGCGGATTAAAAAAAAAATTTGGGCCAGAAATTACTAATTGCAAGATGTTTCCTATTTAACGATGCTGTGCACATTAGCTATGCAAAATGCACAAGTCAGCAGCAACGCTCTGGGGATGTTCATCATGACAGGCCAAGTAGCTTACAGCTCTCTCAAACATTTCTCTCTTTCTTTCTGGTTGACGCATCACAGTTCGAGATCCGTGCCTGACTTTCACTCCGTTCAAGGCCATGATCGCTGCTGTAAGCACTTCATGTTTGTGGAAGGAGAAACCTATAACCATATCATCATCACGAAGCAGGTCGCCGTGGTCGGACTGAAAATGAGCTCGTGTTCGAACAGCCCCAGGTAATAAACGAGACGAAGAATACATCGGAGTTCTTCCTTGTTCAAAATTGTTGAGGCAGAGGTTACTACACCCAGCTTAACGTCTTTCTAATTGCACTCATCATTTTGTTGAATATGATCGAATTGTGTCATCAAAATCACATTACTCCTTCCTGACTCTCAACTATACACGAAGAAGGAATCGAAAGGAGATGGTAGCGAAAGACCAGACAGCTCAAAGGGCATTTTGCCTTTAGGTACAATGTGCTATTTATAGCTTGCAGTGAATGGTGATCCCTTGTGCTTCTGACGAAGCTATTTGTCAATTGAACTGTTAGACAAGGCTGGAGAATCCATTACAGTAGGTCAGGATCACCACATTTCAGTGGACGTACAGTTTGAGGTTGCGCATACCTCCATTCATGCTCACAGATCTGCTCAGTTTCATGTCTTGTTATATGTTTGCTAACCATATGTGATTGATTTAAGGAAAGTGAACGTGTCGCCTTTACATTTGTGAGTCATTCCAGGTTTGAAGGGCAGGATATTTGGCTTTTCACTAATCAGTCTAAAAATAGAGAAGATACCTATTTTACGTACATGCCATAAATGGATTTCAGTGCTCTGCATTCATGCATATAGATCAATGGCTATGGGTTTAAATTCCAAATCTAGCTCCAACTGGTGAACCAGTGGCCAACAACCCAGTAAATGTCTGGCCAGAAGACTGCTTCAACACCTCCTAAAAAAAAACACCCATGGCACACAATTGGGCAGATAATTTTTCCAAAGACACATCTTGGTTTTGTTCCAACAAGAATTCCTTTGTACGCCTTCCAAGAAATCAGTGGAAGGGTCAAATAAAAGGCAACGGAGTCAGAGGGTTCTTTTAGATTTGTTGAGTTTCTTTAGGCACAGAGTACTTCTGGATGGTAATGAGATGAAGAATAAATGAAAGCCACATGGTAATTTTGAGTAGAGCAAAACACCGGTCTGAACAACTTACAATACGAACTACAGCAACCACATATGCAAAAAGAGCTTGGTCTCGGCGTGAGTCCGTCCTTCCTTCCTTCCCTCCGTCCATCCATCCGTCCGTGTGACTATGTGTCTATTATTTACGTACTATTGGAATGTACCTTTCGACCCTTTAGACTGCTGAGACCCCAAATACCCAAAAGACCCAAAAGATCCTGAAGACCCAAAAGTCCCCAGAGATCCAAAAGTCCCCAAAGACCCAAAAGACCCTGAAGACCCAAAAGTCCATGAGGACCCAAAAGTCACCGAAGACCCACAAAGACCCTGAACACATCAAAGACCAAAAAGACCGTGAAGACTCCGAAAGATCCAAAAGACACCGAACATTCCGAAGACCCAAAAGACCCCAGAAGACCCACAATACCCTGAAGACCCCAACTATCCCGAAGACCTAAAAGACCTAGAAGACCCAAAAGTTACTGAAGACCCAAAATACCCTGTGGACCCAAAAGTCCCAAAAGATCATGAAGACCCCTAAGACCCTTAAGACCCCTTAGACTTTAACAACATTTTGACCAAATAAATTTAACAACAACAAAATAAATTTGTCAAAAAGAAATGTTTGTTTGTATTATGATTGGTGTAAATCATGCCAACACAGCAAATCTGTGAGGTCGATCTCTGCAACGACGTGTGGAGAGGTGAGCGCAGCGAGCCGATCCATGCTAGTTGTTGATAAAAGGTGGTTTGTATTATGCAAGACAATTTTTCACTTTATTATATAACCTGGAAGTTGTACTTCTTTTCAGTACTACAGTACTTAAATACAACTTCTGCCTGAAACAAATTGTGCTTTTTACAGTGGTGTTTGTTATATTATATAGCATTAATTTACTGGTATTGTCTAACTTATCATAGATAATCTTCAAAGCAAGTCATCAGTTGAATGAAAAAAAAGTGGAATAGCAACAGTACATCCATATGATCCATCGAGAGCTTTCAGAATGTGTGCTCTGTGATGCACCTCTTGCTTTGAGTACAACACCAAACTCTACATCAATTAAAAATATCACCAGTTATTATCAATGATGGAAAAAGTGTGAACAAAACTTCATCAAAAACTTTCAGCATTTTTTATTTCACATGTGGGAAAAAGGTTGAGAAGTATGAGAGGGTCAAGCAAGCTCTTCAAGTCAAGCTCTTCTTGGGCTTCTTCCCTCTTTCCCACAAAATTTCCCCCTCCTCCCTCCCCCCACCACAACCCGCTCCCAACAATCCCTCTTTTGCCCAATCAACCCCACATACTTGGAAGCATTCAGAAAAGTCTGAAACGGCAAGATGAGACTTGCAGGTCTTCTAAAATCTCATGAACTACACAATTGAAACAATATAATGTGCATAGCAAGTTCATTTTGGCATGATATCAGAGAATGTGCTCTCCAAGTAGTATGATCTGAAAATGTAATGTGAATGTATAAACCAATATCTATACCTCTATTTAGTGGCTGAGTTATGTCAGATAGTTGAAGGGGCGTACAGATTGTTGAGGTTTGCATGCCACTGACTGGATGGAAAACAGGTGAATGATGGATGTTTCCATTGCATGTATAACGATTCAAAGGGTGAGAAAATAATTGTTCTCTTTTGTTTTACAATTGCATGCATCCATTGGAGTGTATTTGAGTGAAAATGTTTTTAATCAAACTTAATTAATGCTGCTGGCATACTTTCTTTATTGACCTGTTTTTGTTGCCAACTATGTAATGATAATATTTATTCCTTCATTAGGATGAAATAGGCAATTATGATGTGCTGAAGCCTGGATTATTTTATTGCTTAGATTTCCCTCATTACTGTATTACTTGTTGTCATCACCATATATAAGGTGAGTAGATCACATCCATGTCAGAAAGCCATTACAAAGTTATGCGCAAAGATTGTATACCATTACATTGGTATTTTACTGTTTCCATTCACTATCTCTTTTCATGCCTACCTTGTCGAGAATAATATGTGAAAGATTAATTAATCAGCATAAGGCACAATACAAAACTCCTTGGTTGCCTTAGCATGACTGCAACTGTGTTTAAAGCACCCGAAGATGTAAGTGCTTTGAGGTTTTATGATAAAAGAAAGCATTATCTAAGAAAACTAGAAGGGGACTCAGTAGAGTGCATACCTCTGCCACGCAATGGCTGATCCAGTAGAACATATCTGGCCCAATAAATTTTTGGAATGTCATGCTATGTATTGTCTTTGGCCTCATCTCTCAATGGTGAAGAATCACTTTTAAAATTATATAATTCTCGTATCCAAATCTGGAGTCACATCATCACCAAAATTTAATCAATTTTTCCTTGTCAAACTCCCAATCTGTCCAACAAGTTTCATTTGAATCCGTCTGCAACTTTTTGAGATATTGTGCTATATATCGGTTTAGCCCTATCTGTCAATGGTGAAGAATCACTTTAAAAATTATAGGATCCACATCCGGATCCAGATCTTCACCAAAATCGAATCCGTTCATCCTTGTCGCACACCCAACCTGCCTACTAAATTTCATCCAAATCTGTCCACAACTTTTTGAGATATCCTGCACACAAACAAACAAGAAAAAGATGTTGTGCAGAGCACGATACTTGCAAAATCCAACCCCCTCTCCAAAGGTTGCCATGGATACATCAAATTGTTCAATGCCTTAAGATTAAAATTGACAATCTTAATCAAAGCTTAGGTCAATCGGATAAAAAGTGATTATTTTTCAGATTGAAATTGATCATTTTAGAAGTTTGACCTTCAGTTGACCTTTGACCTTTTGACCTCAATAGTTTGTTTTCCAATTCAGTGACGCACAATGCAAATCCTGTTTACCTTTCAAGTCAATCGGATGAAAAATGACGATTTTAGAAATGTGACTTCAAGATGACCTTTGACCTTTGACCTCAAAATCAATAGGCTTCTCAGTTGAGACTACCTCTAAAACTTGGTAAGGTTTCATGATAATCGGTTTAGAATTGTGACCTGTAGGCGATTGACAAACGACAGACAGACAGACACAGAATAACAAAATCGACTGACCAATATAGTTGAAAAAGCTTCGATTTTGCAAGTAACAAAGAGACAAACAGACAGACAGGGGTGAAAACATAACCTCCTTCCACATTCGGTAGCGGAGATAACAAGAATGGCACTCGGCAGAGCACATACCTCCGCCAGGCTAAACAGTTTACATTTTATATCCCACTGATAGGCTCCATCTGGATCCGGACCTTAACCAAAATTGAATCGGCTTGTTCTTGTCGCCTTCCCAACTCATCCACCAAGTCTCGATATAACCCGTCCACAACTTTTTGAAATATCGTGATATACAGGGTGTCCACATTGAAATGAAACAACTTCGAAGCTTTGTAAATTTTATCGAGTAATGCAAATAGAGGAATATTCACACAGCCCAGTCAGTATGCTTGAGTTTCATTTGGTATGTGGATACATATCACACGGATACATTAGTGTATGCTACAGTTAACATTCAACATGTGCACCATTCGTATGGCAACATAACTAAGTCACAATGGTACTCACTTTCCCTCCACACATTTTCTAATATCTCAGGGGTTATGAAGGCCACTGCCGCTGTGATGCGCTCTATCAGTTGAACAATGTCTTGCACCTTTTTGTCGTACATTTTGCACTTCACATAACCCCACAGAAAATAATTGAGCGGGGTAAGGTCAGGCATCTCGGTGGCCAGGGAATTGATCCACCTCTACCCAGCCAGCAGTCTGGCACCCAGGCATCAAGGAAGGAGCGAACATCACAGGACCAGTGTGGAGGAGCCCCATCTTGCTGGAATATGAAGTTCGGTTGGCAGTCCTCTACCCGCGATGCCACGAACAGCTGGAGCATGTCTAAGTATACAGGGACTGTCACAGATTTTTCCACAAAGAAAAATGGGCCAACAATCCTGTTACACATGAGACCATACCAAACGTTAACTTTTGGACTGTCTCTTTCGACCTTATGGATTACATGTGGATCCTGTGCTCCCCAGATGCGGCAATTGTGTTTATTAACGCCCAGATGTGTGAAATGTTGCTTTGTCAGAGAACATGACCCGGTTCAGGTACTCAGGGTTGTTTTCCAGTTGGGTTGTCGCCTCAGGTTTCTTCATCCATGCGTACAGGTCTCTTCATGTCGGTGGTTCCTTGTCAAACGTACGGAATCGTCGTTGCACCAGTGTAGGTGGCTTCAATTCGGCCATCCAGAACACACATTTCACCTTTTCTTGTGAGGTCATCATAATTCATTCTGAAACACAAAATAAACTTCAAGCTCAGAAACTTAGATATATGGTGTGGTCACTTTACAACTTTTAACATTCTCGAATTTATGCATAAAAAGTTATAAGGCTTCAAAGTTGTTTCATTTCATTTTGGACACCCTGTATGTGTATGTCCGTCCATAACGTTTTTTTAAGATATCGTGCTAGATATCATTTTTGGCCCTATCTCTCAATGATAAAGAATCACTTTTTAAAATTTGGTATTCAGATCAGGATCTGGATCTTCACCAAAATCTAATCAATTTGGCCTTGTCACACACCCAACCTGTCCAAAAAATTTCGTCCAAATCCGTCGCTAATCTTTTGAGATGTTATGCTTTGTATCGTTTTTGGCCCCATCTCTCAATGGTGAAGAATGACTTGAAAAAAGAAATTATGATCCGGATCATCACCAAAATAAAATCACATCAATTCGTCCTTGTCACACACCCAACCTATCCACCAAGTTTCGACCGAATCCGTCCGTAACTTTTTTGAGATATCTTGGTCACAGACAAACAGACAGACAAACAAGGGTAACAAGCCGGTAGGTGGCGATGGGTCGCCGAGCATGGAAACTATAAGATAGAGAGCAAAATGGATGTCATATAGCGGATAGGGAATCACCTTAAGATTATGCATATCAAATCTCATCCAGTTCCATCTACTGATAACTACTCGGTATCCATTTGAATGAAAAGTACCGAAAATGTGGTTTGAGATCGGAAATCCCCAAAGTTCGAGGGGGTGCTGTGGGTGAAGAAAGATCTAAATCGAAAATCCGGCTCGATCGTTTGTGCACAATGTATTCCAGACGATTAGTGTGAATTTTCATGGCCATCCGACCATAACCCTAGGAGGAGTAGCATTTGGCGCGAAGGCACCTCCAGCTCTGGCATATTATCAATTTTTGCATTAATTGACCTTTGACCCCTGACCTAAGCGAAATCGGTCAATATGTCCTGAGGGCATTAAGTGTGTAGTACTCATTGAGTACCATGAACCTGCAAAGTTTCATTCGATCGATGCACTCACCTGGTCGCTAGGGGCCTTCAATTTTCGCCAATTTTCACGCCTACCCTAATTGTAGGGGGTGCTGCGGGTAAAGTATTCCATATATCACAAAAACGGAATATATTTGATAGAGCATCACCTGTCGATCATTCGTGCCAAATTTATAACCCTACGTGGGATAATGGCTTTCGGAATTGATTTCGCGTGAACGGTACCGATTTTGAAGGTTTTTCGGTTGTTGCTAGGGAACCAAAGCGTCCCTGCAACCATCACAATTTCCAAAGCACTAGGTCATAAGATGTACCTACCACCCGAGTTTGTCAAAATCCGCCCACGTTTACTCCCAATTATGCTGATGACAAACGAACAAACATCCAAAAAACAGACAGAATTACTGACAATAAGGGTCACATATTTCGGCAACCCAAAAACATAAACCTCCGTCCCACCTTTGGTGCGGAGGTAAATGTTGATTTGATTTGATTGGACTCTAAACTCTATTCAAAATGTAAGGCAGCTCAGCACTTATAATATCGGTTAGTTATCAATCATCAGGCACTTTCAGAAATCCCCATGCTGCTTCTCCTCCTCATTTATGAAACAATATTGGACTAAGGAATGAATTTGCAAAATGGAGAACTATTTCCACTAATTGACCATGTGGGTTCTTGGATATTTTCAAGCAACCAATTTTTTTTTTAATGCTGCAGGTGTTTAAAAGTTAGGTGATATAATCCATTAATGCAAGCCTGACTCCTTGATAGACCTTTGTAAACAAATTTTGCTTTATTTGTTAGCCTGAACAACTGAGCATTTATAAAATATTCCATGACCCCCAACTCCTCTTTGTCTTTTCAGTCTGCATCAAGTTCATCGGGTGGAGAGAGTTCGTGTGAAGAAAGTCGAAATCGTAGACCACCGAGTTCATTGAGGCCCTTCCAGTCACGTCTGGCAGGTCCAGAGCCTGAAGTGCTAGCACCTCGACTGGGCAATGAGGCTGAGTGTTCGTCAAGTAGTGAACAATCGTGTGACACAGTCGTCTACATAGGCAAGAGTGGGGATCTTACTGATAATGAAGGTCCTCCAGATGCTGTCTCAGTCTCACCTGCATCATCTTCCTCCGCAGCTTCTTTGGTGGAGGAGCAAGTTCCACTCCTAAGCCAAGAGAGTTCAGAAACATCACCAACTTCTCCTGATTTAACTTGCTGGTCTCAAGATCAGCAGGAACCTTTACTGAGACCTCCTGACCGAGATTATTTCAAATGCAGCACTTTTGCTGAGCTTCAGGAACGACTTGAATGCATTGATGGCAGTGAGGAGCCAGAGAATTTCACTCCTCAGGTCTCTCTAGACAAATCAACTAGTCCTGAACATTCAGTAAGCAAAGAGCAGCCAGATGGGCAAGCTTGTGAGATATATTCTCAAACAATGAAAAAATTAGCTGAGAACACTCTCAGTGAATTTTCCATTACAGAGAAACCTGATAATGTTTCAACAGTAGACAGACCAGATAGTGCAATGGACATTTCTGCAGATATGATAAATGGCAACGAAGTCATTAGTCCCACGAAATCTATGGTAATTAGAAGGGGTGAGGTTCCTGGTTTGCGAAGCACACCGTCAGATAAAGAAATCCAAAAAGGTATTCTGCCACCAGTGACGGAATTGAAGGTGAAGGAGTTCGCATACAAAAGACAACTTCCCATCCCTACACCACCATCACCACCACCACCACCACCAGAAAAGGAAGAAAGGCAAAGCAACACTGATATTGGGTTCTTGGAAACAAGAACATCTCCAGTGGGCATGAGCCCAAGAATAGCCAAGAGAGGGCTTCCTCCAAAGTTTCAGGTTGAAGCGAACTCTGAACCAATTATCATTAGGAGTGAAAATGGTCTCTCAAAGGTAACAAGCCAAACTTTGGAGACAAACAAGGAGGATGAGATAATAGTTGCATTGGTGCGTGAACTTTCACGTGGTAGCCTCCGCTCTAGTGATGACAATGGTAACCGCAGACGTCCTATAAGCATTGTGAGATTCACCAGTGACTGCTCAAATCAAGCGGTGGCCCCTGGTTCTCGTCCCATGAGCATCATCAACAGTGTCAGCATTGACTTTGATCCATATACCCTGGCCAGTCCACCAGCTAATAATTCCGAGTCTCAGGTGATACATGGTGTGCCTGTTGCTTTTACTAGTCCTTTGGTACACGAGGAAGCCTTTGACCTCAGTGAAGGTTTTAGTGATAGCCGCCGTTCCTCTATCAGCTCTTGGTTGAGTGAGGCAAGCAACACAGGGAGCCATGGCAGTGAAGGTGAGCAGTTATGTGACAGCTTTGTCATTAGGACAACAATGACGAAAAGTACCAATCAAGATTTGGGAGAAAATCTCAGTATTCACACAAACCTTGACTCTAAGTCTGAAGATAATTTTTCACCAGAGGTCTCAATGGCTAGTCAGAATGGGTTTTATCAGCATTCTGGTTTCAAAGGCACTGCAGATACAATGGCTGTTCAGAACATTGAGCTGAATGGTATAATTTGGACAGGTCTCAGCTCTGATGCAGTTAAAAAAGCCAGAGAAAAATCTGAGAACATAAGAAAAGCAAATATTGAGGAAGACTTAGCTCATTTCAGCATTGATTGTTCTCACACCAGAAACAACAAACTCGTCGTTTATGGAAATCTCAAAGATATTTCTTCAATTGGAAATCAGCTCACCATCTCAAATAACATAGAGAATCAAACTAAAAAAATAGATGATCAGGATAAAATTACAGAAAGGACTGATAAAGGCATGGTCACTGAGACTCGCAGTGTGTCGTTGCCCCCTTTCATTAAGACAACCATCTCTGTCCACCCTAAAATTGCACTCAAATTAGCAGGTTCCCTGCAAAGCCAGAATAACCTTCATATCAAATCTAAAACAACTCCTTCAGATCCCAAAAGTAAACTCAATAGCAGCACTACTGGTCAAAAATCTGAGGAAAGCCCTTGGATTGTGCGAGAATCTTGTGCCAAAAATGATCACCAAGGTGGAACAGAAAGAGTTGAATCCAAAAGCAAAAATGAAATTGCACCCACAATCCAAATGGGTCTGAACGAGGGAGACAGTTTTCAGACAGCAACAGTTCAGAGAATTGTTGATGGTTGTGAGGTCTCCACAGCTGCTTTACTCAAGGTCGGTTCTTTGTATAACCGAGAATCATGTAAAAATGCCTTGACTGGTTGTTCCAACACACTCCCTCGGAGAGCAGCAAGTTGCATAATGAAATCTGGTGGTGAGAGAGTGAAGAGTGTAGAGGCTTCTTCAGACATCAGTGAATATCCATGCCCATTACAAACCAACACTATTGACAGGCGGAGAGCTTTGCATTCAAGTACAGGTGTGTTTCTGCTTTCTAGACCTAGGAGCAGCACTCCTCCGGCACCACCTGTTCGTAAGTCCAGTCTGGACCAGAAAAATCGGGTCAGTACTTCGACAATGTCCAGTGGTTTATTACCTAACCGAGCTTGTGACAGGAATATTTCTAACCAATCCAATGGCAAATCAGATACAGTATCTCATGTTGAGATAAAGCCAGGTCTTATGCCAAAGAATGATGTGGCAGATAAGGTTTCTAGCAAAAAATACATGACTGAGGCCTCAACCTCTGTAGGAATGAATGGCATCCCAGCAGGGAAACCTACACGGCAAGCCTCAAAGGGGAGTAATTTTAGCATGCACTCTTCTGCTTCAGAAAGCAGTGGCAAGTTTGTGGAGTCCAACAAAGGAATGCAACAACTGGTAAAGCCACGAGGTCACTGTGGTGCTCCAGCAGCAGGAAAAGCCATGAACTTGTCAATGTCTTCATCTGCAAACTCTAAAACACTGCCACACCCAGGCACCACAAGAGGTTCTAGTGGCTCTGGAGGCTTAAGGGCGGCCACATTGTCACGCTCAGTTCAAGCTTTGCGGGGGAAGCTTGGTCGTGTTGCGCTGGAGGGTGCAAAAATTGCAGGCCGAGCCTCACATAGCCGGGTTACAGAGCTATCAGGGGCAAGCAAATCTGGAAGCTCCGGAAATATTAATAGTGGGAGAGGACGCATAACACATGGTGATTCAGACAGTGGGAATGATAGTGGTGTACAGCTTGCAGATGAAAAGCTGGGTCCAGCATTGCCATCACCATACAGCAAAGTCACAGCTCCTCGACGGCCACAACGCCGTAGTAGTGGACATGGAAGCGACAACAGCAGTGTGCTGAGTGGTGAACTTCCTCCAGCAATGGGTCGCACTGCACTACTACTCTATTGCCAGCGGGGTGGCTCTGGACAGA
Organism: Eptatretus atami; assembly: GCA_035128595.1. Lineage (NCBI taxonomy): Eukaryota > Metazoa > Chordata > Myxini > Myxiniformes > Myxinidae > Eptatretus > Eptatretus atami. The sequence goes on from CM068952.1 coordinate 83,058,675, forward strand.
CTAAAATGGCTACATCCTCAACTACAGCTTCTTCCACTGGCCTCTCACCGGCGATTAATAATGAAACGACCACGATGATAACGAGTAGCAACTGCAGCAGCAATGAGCTTGAAATTGGACTTGAGCGAGAAAGTGGTGATGGTAACATAAATCCCGCTTCTGCCACCATTTTGTCTGCCATTTCACAAGAAATTTTAAGTGAGAACTTACAAAATTCAGGAGGGCAATCCTGTCGCAGCCTCAAGTCTTTGAAGAAAAGAGTTCTTTTGGGTAAGTCAAGGGCGTATAAAAGCATATGTCACATAATTTTGTGAAAACCTGTCGATTTTTGTCTTCATTTGAGAGATACTTCATTGGTGCCATTTTAATGACTATACCAAATTGTCCCACAATACATTTGAGAGTGAACCATAAAGTATGGCTATTGCAAGCCAGGTCAGGTGGGCTGAGTCAAAGTGCTACCTATGCTTAAAGGTCATTAGTAAACCCGCTGGAATGTACTGATAATTTGATTACAAGGTGGCGATTCTCTTGAAACTACCTCAGCTTTCAGTAGGTTAGGAATATAAAAACATTAATACTGCCATCTTCAGCATATTTGAACCCCCACCTCCATTATTCATCAATTTTATCAGACCAGTTATACAGAAAGTTATGCAAAGATAAATCTTCTACTTAATTTTACTGTTATAATCATTCATAGATAAGTAAATAACACACACACACAAACACACACAACACTTACTCGTACTTCAAACAGATCAAAAACATGGCTTGATTTCTCGTTAAAATAATGCTGTCGTTAAGTTATACAACAATTTAATACATTATGTGACATACTAGCAATTTTTGCACACTGTCTGTACATATATGCACAAGTTGGCATGTACACATATGTGGAGCTGTAATTTTCTGACACAAATTGCATTGAAGCCGAGTGCAGTTTGTGGTTTCAAAGGCATATTCGACATTAGAGTGGCAAAACTATTGTGGCACCAAAGCGGTTTTGCCTTAAGATCTGTGCAATCCACACAAACCATTCATGGCAGCTGAGCAAACATGGTCTGGCAACCATCTGCTGCCAGACTGGCGCAGCTTTCCAAAAAGCCTGAATGGGGAAATGCTCTGTCGGAAGGACCCCGTAGTCTTCCCAACCCATCGTTATCCAGTACTGCCATATTGCTGACAAATTCCAGTCATGTGGTACCCAGATATACTTCAATTACACGTTAAAGCCCCTCCCTCTCTTGCTACTCAACTTTAGTGAACACACCAATAAAATCAAAACTGTTTGTTTCAAGTTGTCTCCACTCATGAAAACTCATCTCCACTAAAGTTTGTCATTTGTTTTGCTCCAAACTCCAAGTCCTTTCCAATGCTTCACATTCAAAATGACTATTACCTTCGTATGGACAATCCCCAAAGGTTGGAGGAGGAAATTTTTCCCGAGGAAATGCCCCGTTGAGAAAGACAGCACCATTGTTTTGAGGTTGCTGGTACCCAGAGTGCCTTGGGAAGTGATGGCACTTCCCCCCATTGCAGTGGCTGTGTTTGTCTTGTCTAACAGTCTTGTGCTGTGTCTCTTGTATTCGGCTATATGTCCATATGTGTGAGATGTGTGTGTGTGGCATCTCTGCTATGGGCCTTAGATACTGTCAAAAAACATTTTACGTGATTGTAATAAAGATACTACAGGTAGATGCACGTGATTATGTGACCATCTTTAGAGTAATGTATTACACAAACAAAAATGGTAGCACTTTTAATCTACGACCACCTAACTATTTCCTATAACCACACAGTCACATTTCCACCCATTATCCTTACTCATATATCCTACCAACCTCCTTCCCTTTTGAATCCTCAATCCGACCACACATGCCCCCCTCCCCCAAACAAACCCTTATAATGTTTAATTACCTACCCCTGTGAATATGTAAATGTGGATTGCTCTTCACATCATAATGAAAAATTGTTTCATATATTGGAATAAGGAACTTCTAAGAGAAATATGCAAATTGCAAACACATGCAACAGAATAATAAAAAAGAGAAAGAGAAAAAGACATGCTCATGCAAATAGAGCTGTGAATTGAGAGATCATATGCCTAACATCAGGTTCCTATACTTATCCGTTTTTGCCATTTATACACCATCCTTCATAATATCCAAATGTCGAAATTCATTTTGAAGCTTGGAGAAACAATTTTATGTGATTCAACTTCATCAGAGAGATCAGCTTACATTCACCATGCTGGTCTGTTTCACTTATAGCTTCCAACATGACGTGAACCACGCTGTGTTTCTCGAAACCTTTATACTGCCAGACTAGGTCTAAATAAGAACCAAATGTGACTTCAAGGAAACACCTTGAAGTTTTCCTGGGATGTTGTAACTGGTAAATATGGCTTTATGTGCAGCACACATGCACGAAACATGTCACTTGCACTGAACTCATCTGACGCTGAATTATTTGTGTCAGGTTGAGAGGATGGCTGGCTCATTCAGTGAAGTTTTCACAAACGGTGCAGTGTCCTATGTTCAAATCCTTACTTATCTGAATTGTGTATTATCAAGGATAGGTCAGGCGCTGTAAAGGCATGGTGTTAAACTGGTGGGCATTTGTTTTAAAGAGCAAAAAGCCAGATGTCCTATATGCATCCTCTTTTGGATCATATTGAACCTACAGTCAATTATGAATGAATATATCAGTCTCTTCTATAAATATTTCCTGCATGCCAATTCAACCCTGAAATTATCATTTTTGAATACTGTCTTTCTTTGTATCAGAGGCATGCTTACTGTTTCCATCGGAAAGGTATTGCAACAAATGGTGTATATCCGGTATTCAGCGGTAATATCAAGAACAAAGGATCAGCTGCTCATCATTAAGTTGCTGAACACAATAACACGAAATTCACATAGTTTTCCAATTGGAATTTCAGAGAATTCAGGTAATGTTTTGTATTTTGTGATCATTTCACCACTTCATCCGTGGCATTAACGGTAAGCATGTCTGTTGTTCAGATTATTCGAAAACATTGTGCTTCATTGAATGGCTTGAGACACGTATGGGGTACTGCGTTTCTTTAATCGTTGGACAAGTATGATGACTATATTACAACCTCTTTGTATGAGTTAAGCTTGTGTAAGAGCAGCTCTTCACACTTATGACTAAACTTGGTGTATTCTTTCAATGGTTTCAACCTCCTTAATTCTCTTTTCATCTCACCTTTTCCCAACTCTTCTAACCACCCCTCCCCCCCCCCATCCTTTCACCACCTCCAAACATCCTATGTTCTCTTTTTTTAATTGTATTTTATTTTAATCAATGCATCCATCTAGCCTTCATCACTACATAGGTAATATGTATATGGTTCCACCATGCTTGCAGGTGGGTTTCAGAAACTTTTATCAACTCTTGATTCATTTTTATGGACTGCGGTACCGACCTTCCACATTAAAGCAAGAAAAATAAACTGAATTTTTCATACCTTGTTCCTGTGCTTCCATGTGCTGTATGTAGGCTCACAGCGTCGAAGGGGCTCCACCCACAGCCAAGGCAGTACACCAGAAGGCCCGTCCCCAGTCCGCAAACCCCAAAACCCACCTCCAAGGCGCTCTGATATGCGTCCGGTACCACGTCCTCTAAATGAGCCTTTCGAGATTAAAGTCTACGCAATTGATGATGTTCCACCTGCTCAAAAGCAACAGAGTGGAAATGGCAGAGAGGTGAGGCACCCCTACCTGCCCTGACCACCTGGGTAAATTTGTAAACCTTGCTTTGTTTGCTTTAGTCATGCCTATCTTTCAAGGCATTTCACACTGCAGTGGAAATGTGAGAAGATGATTTTATGTCTAACTCAACACCAGCCTCAATTTGTCCCAACTCAATCGTTTGCTTCCTAAAACCCCTTCTACACCATTTTCAACACAGATAATTACACTTTAAGTGCTATTTGGATTTCATTTTTCGTAATTATTTTTCATGTAAGGGCGTCAAATAATCTTCATAGCTCAGGCCTAAGCAGAGACATTTTCTTGAAATATTGGATTTTCTCCTACATATATGAGATTTTCGGTATAATTTTTACCATCTGATGAGTGAACTTGACGACATTCAATTTAGCTCAGCACAAGGACGACTTAACCCTCCTATTACATGCTATCTCATATGACATCATGCTGCTGTCCATCACACTGCCTAGGTGATTTAATGAGTCCAATAAGGCTGTATTTGGTGAGACTTTATCAAGCAGAGATGAGACTGTTAAACTTTTTTCAGCTTTTAAGGAATGTGTACAAGAACATGATGAAAAGGCGAGCAATGATATTTTGAATGTCATTTCTCCTCCACGGGAATTAGCGGGACTTTTTCCTCGGGTTTCAGTTCACTTACCAAAGTGCACCGAGTTGGAAATCTCGTAAATTTATTTCATTCATTTTCAATTGTAAACCACTTTTCTAATTATAATCTCCATATTTTTTCCTTTTAACATGTTACATTATTATTATAATGTTTCCTCAAAAATGTCGACTTTTTTTTGTTTGTTTGTTTGCATCTTTATGTGCTCATGGTCCATTAGACCCCCACTCTCAAAGGGCCTGAGAAGTCTAGGTTTGTCCACTTTGCTTTTGCTGGGTGTCTGTCCTGAAGTGTTCGCATTATTTGCTGAGGCCCTGCTCACTCATCTCTGCCATAATCAGCACTAATGTAAATGCTATACATCTCATTTATCTTGCTGAGGAATGATGGTTGTATTTACTTGTTTAATACTAATTTCTGATTTTGGGGGTTGCTTTGGGGTTGAATCCTCATTTGGTTGCCCTCTTTTGTTTCCTGATCCCTCTTGTCTTGCTTGTCCTCAACTTTTGGCATTAGCCTTTCCAAGGCATTGAAGAAGTAAGTGTTTTCTTGTAACTGCCTTTCATTTTCATTCTGCAATATGACATAAACTGTTTCACTGGTTGTATTATTTTCTGAAATGTTTCTCGTTTGCTATTCAGAAAGATTATCTTACTTCGCTGCTTTGGAGTTGTCAAAACTTTTACAATCAGAAAATAGGTCACTTCTTATTTAAATATACTTTAATTTCTTCATTTCTCCTTACCCTGAATTTCTACATTTACCCAATGATGAACTTTATCTCCACCTGCAACTTTTTTTTATGTCTTCGTTTTCCAACTCAACCAACTTGTCATAACATTTTATTCCTCTTTTCCTGCTCCCTTTTTTCAAACTGTGCCTTCCTTATCTGTCCTATCATCTTTGAGACCCTCTTACAGGAATAACAATTATACCAGAAAAAAATGGTATGTTACTGTAGATTAAACCACAATATCATATGATTTACATATTGAATATAAATTTGTATCTTATTAGTGAATTGTATACATTCAAATCCAGAAACATTTCATGTTTTAATAGATCTTTTAAAATCTTCAATGAGCCATAACTGCATTGTATGTTATTTATTTCTGATTAAAAATGATACAGGCCTCATTCCACAATTTAATTTTTATAAGTCGATCTTTGGACCTGCATGATGGCTAATTCTTAAATTCCTTGTCAGGGTAGTGAACAGGATTAACGTTGTTGCCTTTCAAGAAACTTCCTGTCGATAGCCATTGCGTAGTTTCAATGCAGGAAATCGATCAGATAATTAAAATGTATTCCATGATGGATGAGAAGTCCAACCAAACAACTTTCCCTTAAAATAATTCTCATGAAATTTGATGAGATTCTCATCAGGTTCCGATCACACCTCAACATATATGATAGATTTTTCAACAGCTTTAAGCCTCGACCCCCCCCCCCTCCCCCCCGATAGGTTAGCAGGAGGCTTATTATAGCTGTTGTAGGGTTTGTTTCTACAATTGGTGCCCCCAATTTTTAATGGTACCACAGAGTTTCTTAGACCCGTAGGAGTACTAAACCAACATTTTGTTTTTTGGGGGGTTTGTTTCTTCCTTCACCGCCAATTTATGGGCTGTCTCAAAGCTGACTGGGATTTTCGGAACTAAATTTTGCATCAATAATGGGAATACAAAGTATGTAGGGTTGACCTAATTTTTTTACATTGACCTAGTTAAGGTTATGACCTAATCTTAGACAATTAACATTTTTGGCCATAACTTGACTAAGATTTGTCCAATCAAAACAAGATTGCCTTCTCCATATAGCCTAGAGGAAGGTGCATTTATGTTTAACTTACATTATACCTCTCCGAGTTAAAGGTCAAGGTCTTACACCCCTTGGAGTACTAAACCCCCATTTCGGTTTTTCTCCCTTTTTTGACAATGCCCGAAGACTTTCAGAATGAAATGTTGCATCAATAGTGGCAATTTTTTAAAAAAGTAAGCGGGGTTGATTTTTTTTGGCCTTACCTAATTTTCAGGTCATGACCTGATTAAAGACATTTTAACATTTTTCACCAAAACTCCACTCAGGTTTGTCCGATTGGAACTAAATTGCCCTCTCAAGATATCCGAGTGCAAGGTGCATTTACACTTAATTTACATCATACCCCACCAAGTTAAAGGTCAAGGTCAAATGTAAGCAAAAGCTTATAAGAATATCTCATTGCAAGCATGACTGCACAGTGACAGAATTTAATTAATGGCTATCTGAAAAAATAATATGGTCAAGGTCAAATGACGGTCTGAAAAAAAGAACGCATTTTTTGGCATTGCTCAATTTTGCCGATCCTGAATATAAAAGACTGCTTCGCCTTCCAAGATGTTGTTGCTTCATAATAGTTGTGCATCTGATATTTGATTGGTGTCCTTGACTTTCCTTTTTCAGATTGTGACATAATTAACAAAAAACAACTTTTTTGATCATAACTTGAATAATTTTCCTCCTATTTTCATGATGTTGAGTTTTATGGATAGATTGTAGATCGGGACACATTTTATTCAGTTACACTCTTCCCCTAAATGTTGAAGGTCAAAGTCATATGGCAGTCCGAAAAAAAATATGGTCATCATTGGATCATGGACCAGGGGTAAGCCGTGTGCGATCACCAAGGGTATGTTGGGAAGGTTTTCCCTTGCCAATCGCTTTGTGTTCACAGATAACTAGTTACCTCCACCACCGAAAGTGGACAGATTTTATATTTTTACCCCGATCTGTCTGTTTGTTACTTGTGAAATCGAAGATTCGATTTGTATCTTATGAGAGGAATGAGATATCGAAGATTCGCAAGTATATTGGTTTGGTTGATCTGTGATTTTGTGTGTTGTTTGTCAGTTTGCTTGTCTGTCTTTGTTTGTTTGTTTGTTTGTTTGTTTGTATGTCAATCACCCTCAGGTCACATTTTTACTCCGATCTCCATGAAACTTCACCACCTGGTAGAGGTAGTGACCAGCTGGAAGCTTACTGTTTTTCATGTCAAAAGGTCAACATAAGTAGTCCAAAGGTCAACAACTTTGCCAAATTTATGAAATTGTCAATTTTCATCTGATTGACCTGAAATGTGAAGAGGATTTGCATATATAGTCAATTAATTCAACTACCCATTATTTTTGAGGTCAAAATAGGCCGAATTTCTAAAATCATCAATTTTCATCCGATTTACTTGAAATATGAAGAGGATTTGCACATTTGGTCATTGAATTCAACCACCAATTATTTTAATGTCAAATTTGTTTTATGGCTTTTGCAAGTGTTGTGCTCTGCACGACGTCGTTATTTGTTTGTTTGCTTGTCTGTGAACAGGATATCTCAAAACGTTGTGGATGGATTCAGACAAAATTTAGTGGAGAGGTTTGGTGTGTGACAAGGACAAAATGATTAGTTCTGGTGAAGATATGGATCCAAATACTATAATTGTTAAGTGATTCCTCACCATTGAGAGATAGGGCCAAAATCGACATATATGACGATGTCTCAAAAAAGTTATAGACGGATTCGGACGTAACTTGGTGGACAAGTTGGGTGTGTGCCAAGGTAAATTGGTTGAAATTTTGGTGAAGATCCAAATGTGGATCCGGATTCCAGAATTTTTTAATGCAATTCTTCACCATTGTGAAAAAAAAGTCCAAAAACGATATGTAGCATGATATTTCAAATAGTTGTGGACAAGTTATGACAAAACTAGGTGAATGAGTTGGTTATGTGACAAGAACAAGCCGATTCGATTTTGGTTCAGGTCCGGATCCAGATCCATCTTATCAGTGGGATACAAAACATAAACTGTTCAGCCTGGCGAAGCTGTGCGCTCTTCCGAGTGCCGTTCGAGTTGTTCTTGTTTTTAATGAAGCCCAGCACATTTTTCATCATGTAAACCTTGTTATTTTATTTTATAGAAAATATTTTTACAACTCAGTAATATCTTTCTAATCACTGAGGTTTATTGATTATCTTCATCTTAATTCATCTATTTCCCACTTACATGCCCGTATTGTGTTGGGCAACAGGGCTTGGTTTACTTGACAGCAGCGCTCCGAGCAGCTGAAGAGCGACAACGTCGGCTCACAGAAGCACAGGGTCGATACCAGGCCTTGTGCGGTGAGATGGATGTCACAAAGCGCCACCTTATGCTGGAACCGGAAAAGTGGGCAAGAGAATGTAAGCATTACAGCACTTACCAATAAGCAGATATCACATACTGTACATTCTGATTAAAATCGATGCTATCTGAGTTAACTCATAATATAACTGCAAAAAGAACACTTGTTTTTCTCTCAACAATAAATTACTTATAATTAATCTGCATAACATTCTTATTTACTTTATCTTTTCCAAGTTCAAAATGCAAATACATTTTGACATTCCCTATTTTGTTTCCATTATGAGTTGGCCTGTTTTATCACTCCCATATGAGCACATAGCTGATGATGCTGGGATCCTAGGTTCAAATGCCACACATTCTGATGGTTTATCCATTTGTATACTAATGCCCTTGGGGTTCATATAAAAGTATATTGACATCTCCTTATGGTTTATGCACCAGCTTCTCTGTGAGCCTTAGACAGTTGGAAAAATACACCATGAATAATAATGAAACATTTCATCTTTGGAGGATATAGCACATAGTATTTGAAAATAATTGTAAAGTTATCAGACGTATTACCCCCTGTTATCAAAAATCGCTGTTCTCAACATTATATGTTTGTAACTAAGTATTTGTGGCCAAGATTGAAAACAGAAGTATACACAAACTATGGGTTTTATTTAAAGCTGAGACCATTGTTTTACATGTTCAAAATAACTTAAAAGCTGGAGCTCTGATTACAGACTTAATTCCTGGCCCCGTTTTGAAATGACGGTTCAAACGTTTGGATTATATCCAAAAAGCATTGCATTAACTGTTTGTGTCTCGAGAATGGAAGGTTTTAAAACTCAGCCACACATGTATGGAACAGAGATGCACAGATTGCACTTCCACTGAAAGTTGAAGGACCATTTAGTAGGCACTCAGCATCTTGCACTGTTTGGCAATCCATCCTGTGGAAATCGGCAAATGTCAGGGACGGAGGTAATTTGAGTAGATGGTAAAGCTCGACTATCATCATTACAAAGCAGAAGTGATGCATTGCATCCCTCTGTTGTAACATGAGCTTTAATGTGCTATTGCTGAAAAATGTTGGTTTTTAAAGGCCTTTTATGATCTTGCAGGAATTCCTGCTGATTAGAGCATTTGGCATCCTGTTTACCTCAAAAGGCCTTATTCTTCCATTTGGCAATAATGCACCTCAGTCGATCTATGACAGATGGGATCAGGATATTAAAGCAACTACTGCAAACACATTTTTTAATAATAATTAATTGGTTCTATTTTATGAAGAAATAAAGCTCCAGCCATAGTAATTATTCATAATAACAATAACATAGTAATTTACTTCATAATAAGAACATAGTGATTATTAATAACTGGCAAATACCACCCATCGCTTCGCCAATGGGAATACTAAGAGAGGAGAGGCACAGAGAGCGAGAGAGAGAGAGAGAGAGATAGAGAGAGAGAGAGAGAGAGAGAGAGAGAGAGAGAGAGAGAGAGAGGAGTGGGGGGAGCAGATCGGATCATATTGGAGCAGGTCAGAATATAATGAAAGCAGATCGTGCAAGAAGGTGAGACAATGCGGTCATGTTTAAAAAAACAAATTTTTCACAACATTTTCAGTGGACAGAGCGGATGACACCGAAGCAATGCATGACACCACAGGGCCGCATCGCATGCTTGTGGGGCCTGAGTGTTGTAATTTGATCCATTGGCCAGTTATTCCAAAGGAGGATAGGGTATATTTTTGGTTGGTTTAGGAAAGTGACAGTGCGTGCCACCTACTGGTACTTTTGCCCATGACTTAATAGTGTAGGTAGTGTGGGGTAGTGCAGTTGACTAAACTGCGTACTTAATACCTCGTCATTCAGTTCATCTTACCATGTCGCTCACTGTCGTGTCATAAAAAGACGTGTGTGAAGTGAACACCGTGGGGCCGCACCACAGGTCTCTCTAAAAATACCACCCATCGGCTTTGCAAAATACCACCCTGCGCTTTGCTGACGGATGGCAAGAGAGGGGGGAGGAGAAGAGAAGTGGGGAGGGGAAGGGGTGTTCTCGACTTGCATTTGGTAGGGGAACTTGAGGGGGAATGGAGGGGTTCTCAACTCTGGTAGGGTGACTTGAGGGAAGAGGGTGGGGTTCTCGACTTGCATTTGGTCAGGGACTTGAGGGGAATGAGGGAGGGATTCTCGACTTGCATTTGGTAGGGGAACTTGAGGGAATGGGAGGGGTTCTCAAATCTGGTAGGGTGACTTGAGGGGAAGAGGGTGGGGGTTCTCGACTTGCATTTGTCAGGGGACTTGAGGGAATGAGGGAGGATTCTTGACTTGTGTTTGGTAGTGGGACTTGAGGGGAAGTGAGGGTGGAAGAGGGGGAAGGTCATCTAGAGTGTAGGTTTACTTTTGCCTTGAGTCTAGATTTAACCCCCTTACACCTCATGGAGGCTAACGAGGGTGAAGCAAGAAGAGGACTTCATGGAGGGGGGGAGGTTAACCTCTCACAGATTCATAGGCAGGCCGAATCATCAATGTGTTTACCGTCCCTCGGAAGGATGTAAAACTGGACGTCACATCTGCTGCCATTAGTGCAGGATTGAACGAAGTGGAGTGCGTTCAAACAGCACATGGCATTTTTAAAGACATTATAACATGGGCTTCCCTTGAGGGATGAGACTCGTACAGCAGCTGGCACCCTGTGTGCCCGCCATTATGGAACTGGAACTCTCTGAGGTGGTAATTACTCTTACTATTAAGGTTACTTGTCTTGTCTTACATTTTAAACTTTTGTCAGATTTGACGAAGACAACAGATCACACGTTTATATTTGTATTTTCTTGTGTAAATATGGAGAATACTTAATTTACTTAACATTTTCTTGAATGTCCATTTGTAATCTTATTTTCAAAAACGACAACCGCTGTGAAAAGAAATGTCATTTACACCGCCGTCGACTGTATTGCCATGGCTTGCAAATATTTAAGCAAAAAGACAAATAAAGCAAATGGAAAGGTAAGAGAATAGTGAAACAGGGGTATATCCCATTACCAAGCAGCTTGTAGAGTGCTCACCAAGTGGCTTAAGCACTCAAGCAAGCACTCCAACAAAATGGTTGATAAGTAATGGTTAATTTAACAAGTGATAGCAAGCTGATTGCTAATGGGACGCACTTCAGCACCTCCAACGCAAAAAGCAAAACCTGTCGTAAAATACGGAGAAGGAGGGATCATAGCCTTGCTTATAGTAAATACGTTTAGTTATAAGAATTGCTAATTTCTTTAAATTTTCAGATTTTACTTCAGATTTTGGCGCTTAATGAGTACATGAGCTACGATCCTCAAATCTGAAGCCAGATTTTGATTATATCCTTTAATTAGTCCAGAAGAGGCGATCATGAGGGGCCACGTCAATGCATTATTAGGCAGGCTGAAACAAAATGGAGGCTTAAGACCCTGGCAAAGTGACAGTGAGCTGACTAAAATGGCGTGCCGCCATCTTGATTAAGCCTTTTGTTATTTTATGAGCACCCCATTAGTTATCTTCAAAAGGGGTGTTTAAATTTTTCCAAATATCCAGTTTTCATTCATGCACTCCATTGGAGTTCCCTTAGTATGGATGAAAAGTTTTGGGTTGCTCGATTTCATGGTTTTGGAGTTATGGAGTACACACACACACACACACGCACAGGCATTCATTGTTAAAGATAACATTTCAAAGAATTTCAAGAACTAATGGTTCATAAAGTCATGTAAATTTTTATAAGCAAGGAAATTGTTAAAAACTATTAAAATGTTTTAATAAAGTGAAGGAAAATATCTGAATTAAAAAAAGAATTACAACATTAAAATAATTTGTAGTTACAGTCGACAAAATATCGGTTACATTGTAACAATAAGAAAATCTCATTGTTTCAGCAACTGTCGTGTGAAGTTTTCTTGCTCAGACAGGCGAAAGAGTAAGATCTGAATTTTCTCTACATCTCTTGCGCTGTAAACTTACAGCAAAACTGATGGCCTGAATTCCACAATCATTTTTATTCTTCCTTCAAATCACCATACATTCATTTTGTCAGCAATGTAGAGGGGATGTGGGAATTAAATGGACGATATTTGATGAAAGCCTGTTTTTGAATTAATGATCCAATCTCCAATTTTTTTTTTCATTTATTTGCATTTTTTTAAATTTATTTATATTTTAATTTACAGATGCTTTCTGACGGTTCTGTGATTTGCCCCGGTGTATTGGTTTCCACATCTGTCGGCACTTAAACATCTTTGGCCCCTGGCCGAGAACCCTGAACTGTCATCCAATTCGGGAGACCCCGCCCCTCCGCCACCCCCAACCAAAAGACCTTGCAAAGGTTGAGATAAAGGAAGTCAGTGGCAGAGGTCAGGTCCGTGGAGAGGAGGACATGAGGTCCGGGCAAGGAATGCGGAAACATCGACCATATTGTGCCATAATAATCTCCCTTTTACACCTGCGCCAGCGCCCAATCCTTCCTCAAAGAATGAAACTGGGTTGGACCTGATGGACCGGACACAGACTCGGGTGCGGCAAGTATGCAGGATGTTACAATGGCTCCCGGGGATGACTTCACAACGCGGGCTTTGCAGCCACGCTCGGGAATCACGACTACCTCGGCCCCTCGGCAGCATGTCGTAGTCCAGCTCCGAAAGGAGCTGGTCATGCATTCTGACAGCCAGAAGATAGGCTTGCCAATCGGCCAAGTAGCCAACTTCTGGTGGGTCATGGTCCCATTCTGCTGAAGCACTCAAACCCACATGCATTTACATGTACTGCATATATACTTGTATGGATGTGTGCATGTTTATGTATGTACTGTACCAGTCAAAAGTTTGGACACACCGACTCATTCAATGGTTTTTCTTTATTTTTACTATTTTCTACAATGTAGAATAACAGTGGAGACATCAAAACTACTAGAAGATAACCCGCGCAAAGCGCGGCATAACACGGATGTGACGCTGTAGTATATCGCGAGATGAGTGCCTGTTATCGAAAAAATCAGAGCATACTTACTAATGTTAACCCAGTCCACTGTAAACAATGTTATCCGTGTAGTAGAAGCCGTCGTTGGGTTGACTCAGTTGTGACAGTATTTTGAATCCCATTTGGGGTTGCATGTAAATGTTAAGAAGAGGTCAGGTTTCGAGTATCGCCGAACGAAAGCCATTGACTCCTGATACAGTTGATGCGTATTTCGTGGGCTTCCGGTAAATGACGACGGAAGGACAACTCGGCGACCGATTGAGACACAGTCAGTATCCCCAGCGGCGACTGCATCAGATAGTCCTTGATACAGCTCCTCCTGCAATTGCCTTTGATTGTGGTAGACGTAGATCAGGCGTCCATGTTCAACCTTTGTGTATTGATCGACAATATATTGTTGTAGTAATCTACCACTACATAGTATTGCATTTAAGTTACTTCTCACCATCAAGTGGTAAGCGTAAAACTCCATAGCACTGACGCATTTGCCATCTCGTTTCTTGATGGTAAATGTCCAGCCCAGATCTCCATGTGGTAGTAGCAACACGTAATTGAAGAGGGTCTTAATCAGGGTGTGGTCTCATTGATGCGGATAATGTCACGATTTTCCGGATCCAGGCTTGACCGCTTGTACAAAACGATGTCGTGGTGCGATGGAACATCAGCACTTCCTGGTAAGGTAACCGCTACTTCTGCTGCCGTCGGTAGATTATAGCGCCGTAAATCTGTCGTTGGGTCCGCTCTCAAAAGGGAACTTCATGGAATAATTTTCTTCTCGTTCCAGTAATTTGGCGGCTTGCTTATAAGCACTTACGAACGGATTACAGTCATGCAGTACTGCCTGTAGCTTTTGAAGCAAATCACGGTGCAGGCCGCTGTTCCATGCTGTTCGATGAGCGATTTCGTTGGCAGTGTTATAGATATAGATTTGCGAAAACTTCGGCGGTTTACTGTTCTCGGGGAAAAAAATTTCGATTCTATGATAAACACTGCCTGGAGCTGAAGTGGATATGGGCCCCTTGTAGGTAACACATCTTCCTGTACACCCAATGACGCGAACGCTAAACTCAAGTTGTATGCCCGAATGTTGGATCGAAAATCCCTTGCTTCAGGTGTGCAGTCAGTGAAAAGGCGTTGCAAGAGGGGAGGTGGTTCACTGATGTTGGGAAGAACAATTTTT
>CM068952.1:83074140-83088239 GCA_035128595.1 Eptatretus atami
CCTGGAATGCTTTTCCAACAGTCTTGAAGGAGTTCCCACATATGCTGAGACTTGTTGGCTGCTTCTCCTTCACTCTCCGGTCCAACTCATCCCAAACCATCTCAATTGGGTTTAGGTTAGGTGATTGTGGAGGCCAGGTCATCTGATGCAGCACTCCATCACTCTCCTTCTTGGTCAAATAGCACTTCCACAGCCTGGAGGTGTGTTTTTGGTCATTGTCCTGTTGAAAAACAAATGATTGTCCCACTAATCGTAAACCAGATGGGATCGCGTATCGCTGCAGAATGCTATGGTAGCCATGCTTGTTAAGTGCCTTGAATTCTAAAGAAATCACTGACAGTGTCACCAGCAAAGCACCCCCACACCAATACACCTCCTCCTCCGTGCTTCACGGTGAGAACCATACATACAGAGATCATCCGTTCACTTTCAAAGTTCTTGAAATTTTCCGGATTGACTGACCTGCATGTCTTAAAGTAATGATGGACTGTCGTTTCTCTTTGCTTGAAGGGCTGTCACACCTTGACGTTTTAGCCAGCGTATGGCAAGGTATCAAAATGTATGTAAAACGTTGGCGTACGCTGAACTATTGATGTTTTTTTAATTTTTGGGCGTATAATAACGTGTTGGACGTATGCATAACGTATTAGTAACGTACACAGAACGTTTCAATCACATATAGATAACTTATACCAACGAATGCTGAGCGTGTTGTCGGCGTTCACAACCTATGCCCAACGATAGTGTAACTTATGCATAGCGCGGCAGCGTATCGCCGACGATCACATGGTGTAGGGTATAATAGGCTGCGCTCGACGATTCAAATGATAACCGCACTAGACATCGAAGTGTGAAGCCGCTGTCACACCTTGACGTTTTAGCCAGCATATGCCGACGTATGAAAAATTGCCGAACCAAGCTGGCACACGTCGAATACGTTATGGGTAAGTTTTGTATACGTTAAGAGCACGCTGGCATACGTCGTAGCCGCTGGCATACGTCATAATACGCTGGCATACGTCGTCATACGCCGAGTACGTCGAGAAATTTTCAGCATGTTGAAAATTTCTCAACGTACTCGGCGTATGACACACGTTCCGCATACGCTGGCCATAAGTTGTAGGCACGTTACGCGATCGTTGACACACGTCGACACACTTTACTGTAAGGTACTCATAAGTCGAAACACGTCGAGGTAATGGTTAGCGTCAGTGTTCCAGACTCCCTGTTTTTTTTTCTCTCTCTCTCTCTCTCTCGGTATGACGGTGATGTTGACACTTCGATTTCTAGTGCGGTTATGATTTAAATCGTTGAGCCGCAGCCTATTAATTATATTATATTATAACCGCACTAGAAATCGAAGTGTCAACATCACCATCATACCGAAGAAAAAAATAAATAAAAAAATAATAGAAACCAGGGAGTCTGGAACACTGACGCTAACCATTACCTTGATGTGTTTCGACTTATGAGTACCTTACAAGTAGCGTGTGTCGACGTGTGTCAACGATCGCGTAACGTGCCTACAACACGTTACTCATAGGTTAGAAATAAGTTTCGGGTACGCTAAACATTACCTCGACGGTGTTTCGACTTATGAGTAACTTACAAGTAACGTGTGTCGACGTGTGTGTCAACGATCGCCTAACGTGCCGACAACTTATGGCCAGCGTTATGCGGAACGTGTGAGTCATACGCTGGCATACGTCAAAAAATTTCAAGCATGGAAAATTTGTCTAACAGCTCGGCGTACTACGACGTATGCCAGCGTACTATGACATATGCCAGCGTACTAAGACGTATGCCAGCGTGCTCTTAACGTATACAAACTTACCCATAACGTATTCGACGTGTGCCAGCGTTTTAGCCAAATTTTTCATACGTCAAGCATACGCTGGCTAAATCGTCAAGGTGTGACAGGGCCTTTAGTGAGTTGTTCTTGCCATAATATGGACTACTCCAGTGCAGACAAAATAATGGTCTTTTACCAAATAGGGCTATTTACTGTATACCAACCCTACCTTGGCACAAGACAACTGATTGGCTCAAACGCATGAAGAAGGAAAAAAACTTCCACAAATTAGCTTTTAACAAGGCACACCTGTTAATGGAAAAACATTCCAGGTGACTACCTCACGAAGCTGGTTGAGAGAATGCCAAGAGTGTGCAAAGCTGTCATCAAGGCAAAGGGTGGCTACTTTGAAGAATCTAAAATATAAAATGTATTTTGATTTGTTTTACACTTTTTTGGTGACTCCATAATTCCATATGTGTTATTTCATAGTTGTATGTCTTCACTATTATTCTATAATGGAGAAAATAGTAAAAATAAAGAAAAACCCTTGAATGAGTAGGTGTGTCCAAACTTTTGACTAGTACTGTATATGTGTGTTATATACATACATATATATATATATAATATGTATGTATATATGCACACACCTAACTAATATACAAACCGTAGGCGACGAGGGATTCGCTAGGATCGAAGCGCTGGATACGATGCTTTTCATTCTGACCGATCCACCGACGAAGATTCATTGCCAAGATGTATTAGTTCACATACAATTGTTCCTCTGCTGTCAAGATTTTTCCTATTGCGTATTTTGCCAACTGGCACTCCTCATAAAAATTGACGGTAAATAGACACCCTATTTTTGAAGGACTACCATTTGAAAATAATCGGTTTGCTGGTTTGTGCTGTGGAGCCTCGCGTTGCAGACAACACACACACACACACACACACACACACACACACACACACACGGAAAACCCGATAAACTTCTCTCAATGCTCTTGTTTGACCACGTAACACCTCCTGAGCCACACAATATTTTTCATAAGCCACGCCCACTTTCCTACGCCACTCCCACTTTAAATAATAAATAATTGGAGGTGGTGTGTGGGTCGTGGAATCGTTTTCGGTAAATAAAATAATAATTGGAGGTGGTGTGGGTGGGGAATCGTTTTCGGTAAATAAATAAATATTGGAGGTGGTGTGTGGATCGTGGAATCGTTTTCGTTAAATAAATAAATAATTGAAGGTGGTGTGTGGATCGTGGAATCGTTTTCAGTCAATAAATAAATAATTGAGGTGGTGTGTGGGTCTGGAATCGTTTTCAGTAAATAAATAAATAATTGAAGGTGGTGTATGGATCGTGGAATTGTTTTCGTAAATAAATAAATAATTGAAGTGTGTGTGGGTCGTGGAATCGTTTTCGGTAAATAAATAAATAATTGGAGGTGGTGTGTGGGTCGTGGAATTGTTTTCAGTCAATAAATAAATAATTGGAGGTGTGTGTAGGTCGTGGAATCGTTTTCAGTAAATAAATAAATAATTGAAGGTGGTGTGTGGGTCGTGAATCGTTTTCGGTAAATAAATAAATAATTGGAGGTGGTGTGTGGATCGTGGAATTTTCAGAAATAAATAATAATTGGAGGTGGTGTGTGTGGTCGTGGAATCGTTTTCAGTAAATAAATAAATAATTGAAGGTGGTGTGTGGATCGTGGAATTGTTTTCGATAAATAAATAAATAATTGAAGGTGGTGTGTGGGTCGTGGAATTGTTTTCGGTAAATAAATAAATAATTGAAGGTGGTGTGTGGATCGTGGAATTGTTTTCGATAAATAAATATAAATTGAAGGTGGTGTGTGGGTCGTGGAATTGTTTTCGATAAATAAATAAATAATTGAAGGTGGTGTGTGGTCGTGAATTGTTTTCGGTAAATAAATAAATAATTGAAGGTGGTGTGTGGGTCGTGGAATTGTTTTCGGTAAATAAATAAATAATTGAAGGTGTGTGTGGGTCGTGGAATTGTTTTCGGTAAATAAAAAATAATTGAAGTGGTGTGTGGGTCGTGGAATTGTTTTCGGTAAATAAATAAATAATTGATGGTGGTGTGTGGGTCGTGGAATTGTTTTCGGTAAATAAATAAATAATTGAAGGTGGTGTGTGGGTCGTGGAATTGTTTTCGGAAATAAATAAAAAATTGAAGGTGGTGTGTGGATCGTGAATTGTTTTCGGTAAATAAATAAATAATTGAAGTGGTGTGTGGGTCGTGGAATCGTTTTCGGTAAATAAATAAATAATGGAGGGGTGGTGTGGGTCGTGGAATTTTGAGTAAATAAAAAATAATTGGAGTGGTGTGTGGTCGTGGAATCGGTATAATAAATAATTGAAGGTGGTGTGTGGATCGTGGAATTGTTTTCGATAAATAAATAAATAATTGAAGGTGGTGTGGGTCGGAATTGTTTTCGGTAAATAAATAAATATTGAATGGTGTGTGGATCGTGGAATCGTTTTCGGTAATAAATAAATATTGGAGGTGGTGTGTGGGTCGTGGAATTGTTTTCGGTAAATAAATAAATAATTGGAGTGGTGTGTGGATCGTGGAATTGTTTTCCATAAAAAATAAATAATTTAAGTGGTGTGTGGTCGTGGAATCGTTTTCGGTAAATAATAAATAATTGAAGTGGTGTGTGGATCGTGGAATTGTTTTCGGTAATAAATAAATAATTGGAGTGGTGTGTGGGTCGTGGAATTGTTTTCGGTAAATAAAAAATAATGAAGGTGGTGTGTGGGTCGTGGAATTGTTTTCGGTAAATAAATAAATAATTGAAGGTGTGTGTGGGTCGTGGAATCGTTTTCGGTAAATAAATAAATAATTGAAGGTGGGTGTGGGTCGTGAATTGTTTTCAGTCAATAAATAAATAATTGGAGGTGTGTGGGGGCGTGGAATCGTTTTCGGTAAATAAATAAATAATTGAAGGTGGTGTGTGATCGTGGAATTGTTTTCGTAAATAAATAAATAATTGAAGGTGTGTGTGGGTCGTGGAATCGTTTTCGGTAAATAAATAAACATATTAATTATTAGAAATCCACAAAGACAGAAATGCCGGTGATTCCATTTTATTTGGATCCTTTTCACTTTGGTCAATAACGTTTGGATCGAGGAGAGATCGAAGGTGGAACGACGGTGTAGTTCCTTACAAACACTGGATACACACCTTAAATGACGGCAAATAGACACCCGATTTTTGAAGGACTACCATTTGAAAATAAAACCTCAATCAAAAATCGGCTCGTGTACAATTTTCTAAATATCTCGAAGTGTTTAATTCCGAAGTCTCGTTTCTCTACATTCAAAACTGAAGGACAAGTATGGAAAATACTGTACGCGGTTTTTCGGCCGCTGTACAGCAACGGGTGGTTGCTAGCAACGAAATTCAAACGCGCACATTCCCAGACCATATGGCAACTGTTGCAAAGTTTCATCGAAATCGGTTCGCTGGTTCGTGCTGTGGAGCCTCGCGTTGCAGACACACATCACACAGACAGACAGCCGGAAAACCCGACAATAAGGGATATCTCATATATAGCGAATCCAATAAAGCTCTTTCTTAAGCGCCAGTCACACCTTGACGTTTTAGCCAGCAATGGCAACGTATCAAAATGTATGTAAAACGCTGGCTTACGTTGAACTTTTGATGTTTTTTTTTAAGATTCGGACGTATTCATAACGAGTTGGTCGTATGCATAACATATTAGTAACGGACACAGAACGTTTCGTGTCTTATAGATAACTTATACCAACGAATGCTTAGCCTGTTGTCGGCGTTCACAACCTATGCCCAACGATAGTCTAACTTATGCATAGCGCGCTGCACGTATCGCCGACGATGACGTGACGTAGCCTATTAAAAGGCTGCCGCACAACGATTCAAATCATAACCGCCGGAGAAATGGAAATGTCAACATCGCAGTCACACCTTGGCGATCTTGCCAGCGTATGCCGACCTCTGAAAAATGCGTCTAAAACGCTGGCGCACATTGAATACGGTATGGGTAAGTTTGGTTGCGTGAATAGAACGCTAAAGTACGCTATCATACGTCGTATTAAGTGGAGTACGTCTTGTAATTATAAACGTGTTAAACATTTTACGACGTACTTGCCGTATGAAACACGTTCCGCATGCGATGGGAATAAGTTGTACGCACGATATGCCAACGTTGTCACACGTCGACAAAAGTTACTTGTACGTTACTCATAAGTCGAAACACTCAAGGTAATGGTGAGCGTCAGTGTTCCAGACTCCATGGTTTTTTTTTTCTTCGGTATGACGGTGATGTTGACACTTCGATTTCTAGTGCGGTTATGATTTAAATCGTTGAGCGGCACCTTTTAATTATATATTATTATAACTGCACTACAAATCGAAGTGTCAACATCACCGTCATAACGAAGAAAAAAAAAAAACCATGGAGTCTGGAACACTGACGCTCACCATTACCTTGAGTGTTTCGACTTATGAGTACCTTACAAGTAACTTTTGTCGACGTGTGCCAACGTTCGCATATCGTGCGTACAACGCGTTACTCATAGGTTAGAAATAAGTTTCGGGTACGCTAAACATTACCTCGACGTGTTTCAGCTTATGAGTAACTTACAAGTTACGTGTGTCAACGATCGCGTAACGTGCCTACAACTTATGGCCAGCGTTATGCGGGAACGTGTGAGTCATACACTGGCATAAGTCTTAAAATTTCAAGCATGGAAAATTTGAGGAACCCAAAAGTACAACGTTTAAAGCCAGCGTACTACGACTGTAGGCAGTGTTTTTCAGCGTGCTCTCAATGTTATCAAAACTTACCCATAACGTATTCGACGTGTACCAGCGTTTTACACAAATTTTTCAAAAATCGGCATAAGCTGGCTAAAACGTCAAGGTGTGACTGGGCCTTAACCACTGATTGACTAACTGACTGATATTAAAGATTGGAACCTTCCGGGTGATGTAGAAATCTGAAATTTTTTGGCCGATGGACATCGAAGCCGGTACACTGGAAAAAAATCACAGAATCATCGTTCAACATTCATGAATGAAAATATAAATAAATGAAAAAAAAATGAAAAGGTTCAGGTGAGCAAACAAGACAATGGGGAAAATGGATCGTATGCTTACACAATGTGTAAGCACACCCACGAGGACAATATAATGTGTGTATAATACTATAATATATATATATATATATATATATTATCCAGTACCTAGAGAAAGTGTACACCCCCTTTCAAAATTTTAACCTTTTGTTGCATTATAGCCTGGAATGAAATTGTATTAAATTAGACTTTTTCCACCTTTATTTACACATCGTAACCCACAACTTACAAGTGAAAAACTCATGTCAGGAAAGTAATTAAAAACACAAAACTAGAATATTTTTGTTGGATAAGCGTCCACTCCTCTTATAATAGCAATTGTAAATTTGCTCAGGTGTAACCAATCACCTTCAAAATCACCAACAAGTTTATTGGCCTCCACCTGTGTTGTAGTGATTCTGATAATTTCAGAATAGAATCAGCTGTTCCTGTATGTTTCCACTGTAAGGTAGTGCATTTCACAGCAAAGACTCAACCATGAGAACCAAGGACCTTTCAAAAACCTCTGGGATAAAGTTGTGGAAAAGCACAGATCACGGGATGGGTCTAAAAATATTTCAAAAGCCTTGAACATTCCTTGGATCACAGTCAAGACAATCATAAAGAAGTGGAAGGCGTATGGTACCACCAAGACCCTGCCTAGATCAGGCCGGCCCGCCAAACTGGATTACCAGGCAAGAAGGAGACTGATCAGAGAGGCCACTAAGAGACCAATGGCAACTTTGAAACAGCTACAGGCCTTTATGGCGAATACTGGTCACTGTGTGCATATGACAATATCCCAAGCACTCCACAAGTTTGGCCTGTGTGATAGAGTGGCAGGAAGGAAGCCATTACTCAAAATAGCCCACTTTGAGTCTCGTTTGAGGGTTACAAAAAAGCACTCTGGAGAATCTGAAGCCATGTGGCAAAAAGTTTTGTGGTCTGATGAAAGAAAGATGGAACTTTTTTGGCCTAAATGCAAAACGTTACGTTTGGTGCAAACCCAACGCAGTACATCACCAAGGAACACCGTCCCTACGATGAAACATGGTGGTGGCAGCATCATGTTATGCGGATGTTTCTGATCAGCAGGGACTGGGGCACTTGTCGGGATAGAAGGGAAAATGGATGGAGTAAATTACAGAAAACTCCTAGAGGATAACCTGCTGCCCTCTGCAAGAAAGCTAAAATTGGGACAGAAGTTTACCTTTCAGCATGACAACGACCCAAAGCTACACTGGAGTGGCGAAAGTACAAAATGACAAATGTCCTTGAGTGGCCCAGTTAGAGCCCTGACCGAATCCAATCAAAAATCTGTGGCCTGACTTGAATATTGCTGTCTATCAACACTCCTCACACAACTTCACTGAGTTTGAACAGTTTTGTGAAAAACAATGGGCAAATATTGCCCAATCAAGGTGTGCAAAGTTGGTAGAGACCTATCCCAATGCACACAGCCGTAATTTCTGTCAAAGGTGCTTCCACCAAGTATATTAACATCTAAGGAAGCGGTATTCGACGGGGGTGGGGGGTGGACTCTTATCCAACCAAGATATTCAAGTTTTGTGAGGATTAATGGGAAAATATTGCCCAATCAAGGTGTACAAGTGTTGTAGAAATCAATCCCAACAGACTCACAGCTGAAATTGCTGTCAAAGGTACTTCCACCAAGGATTAATTCGGGGAGGGGGGGGCGTGGACCGTTCTAACCAGGATATTCTAGTTTTGTAGCTTCATTTAATTTTCTGAAATTTGTAGAACTGGTTTTCACTTGGAAGTTGTGGGTTACATGTGTAATAAAGGTGGAAAAAGTCTGATTTAATGTAATTTAATTCCAGGCTATATGGCAACAAAAGGTTAAAATGTTGAAATGAGGTGGGACTTTCTATTGGGTGGTGTTTTGTGTGTGGTGTGTGGTGTGTTGTGTGGTGTGTGTGTGTGTGTGTGCGTGCGTGCGTGCGTGCTGCGTGCGTGTGTGGCGTATATACAGTGGGGAGAACAAGTATTTGATACACTGCCGATTTTGCAGGTTTTCCCACTTACAAAGCACGTAGACGTCTGTAATTTTTATCATAGGTACACTTCAACTGTGAAAGACGGAATCTAAAACAAAAATCCTGCAAATCACATTGTATGATTTTTAAATAATTAATTTGCATTTTATTGCTTGAAATAAGTATTTGATCACCTTCCAACCAGTAAGAATTCCAGCTCTCACAGACCTGTTAGTTTTGTCTTTAGAAGCCCTCCCATTCTCCACTCATTACCTGTATTAACTGCACCTGTTTGAACTCGTTATCTGCATAAAAGACAGCTGTCCACACTCAATCAATCAGACTCCAACCTCTCCACAATGGGCAAGACCAGAGAGCTGTTCTAAGGACATCAGGGACAAAATTGTAGACTTGCACAAGGCTGGGATGGCTACAGGACAATAGGCAAGCAGCTTGGTGAGAAGGCACAACTGTTGGCGCAATTATTAGAAAATGGAAGAAGTTCAAATAACACGTCAATCTCCCTCAGTCTGGGGCTCCATGCAAGATCTCACCTCGTGGAGCCTCAATGATCATGAGAAAGGTGAGGGATCAGCCCAGAAACTCACGGCAGGACCTGGTCAATGACCTGAAGAGAGCTGGGACCACAGTATCAAAGAAAACCATAAGTAACACACTACGCCGTCATGGATTAAATCCTGCAGCGCACGCAAGGTCCCTCTGCTCAAGCCAGCGCATGTCCAGGCCCGTCTGAAGTTTGCCAATGACCATCTGTATGATCCAGAGGAGAATGGAGAAGGTCATGTGGTCTGATGAGACCAAAATAGAGCTTTTTGGTTTAAACTCCACTCGCCGTGTTTGGAGAAGAAAATGGATGAGTACAACCCCAAGAACACCATCCCAACCGTGAAGCATGAGTGGAAACATCATTTCTTGGGGATGCTTTTCTGCAAAGGGGACAGGACGACTGCACCGTATTGAGGGGAGGATGGATGGGGCCATGTATCGCGAGATCCTGGCCAACAACCTCCTTCCCTCAACAAGAGCATTGAAGCTGGGGCGTGGCTGGGTCTTCCAGCATGACAACGCCCGAAACACACAGCCAGGCAACTAAGGAGTGGCCCGTAAGCAGCATCTCAAGGTCCTGGAGTGGCCTAGCAGTCTCCAGACCTGAACCCAATAGAAAATCTTTGGAGGGAGCTGAAAGTCTGTGTTGCCTAGCGACAGCCCCGAAACCTGAAGGATCTGGAGAAGATCTGTATGGAGGAGTGGGCCAAAATCCTTGCTGCAGTCTGTGCAAACCTGGTTAAGAACTACAGAAACGTCTGATCTCTGTAATTGCAAACAAAGGTTTCTGTACCAAATATAAGTTCTGTTTTTTCTGATGTATCAAATCACTTTTTCATGCAATAAAATGCAAATTAATTATTTAAAAATCATACAATTTGATTTTCAGGATTTTTGTTAGATTCCGTCTTTCACAGTTGAAGTGTACCTATGATAAAAATTACAGACCTCTACATGCTTTGTAAGTGGGAAAACCTGCAAAATCGGCAGTGTATCAAATACTTGTTCTCCCCACTGTTATATTATATATATATATATATATATATATATATATATATATATAGATATATATATATATATATAGATATATATATATATAGATATTTATGCATGTATATATAGATATATATATATTATATATATATATGTGTGTGTATATATATAATATATATATATATATATATTATATATATATTTATACATGTATATATATAGATATATATATTATATATATTATATATATGTATATATATATATATGGATAGATAGATAGATATAGATATATATTTACCTACTTCATGCACTCAATTTAAAATGACTAAATTTTTGGCCTCAGTTTGTTAAAAGTGTTATTTTTTCAGAAAGTTACAACAAACAATAGTAATTGGCATAACTGCAATACTAAAGAATTGTTCATATGTAGTATGAGGAGGAAAGGTGGTTGATGGCTGTGTGTTCTATTAAAAAAACATAGTGCAAGATCGTATCCTGCTTTTAAAGTTCACTTTGAAGTCATCTCATTAGAGTTATCCGCAGTCGATTTTAAGATACACCGTGCCTGTCTGTAGCCAGCCCTTTTCTCCAGAGGCCTCATTGCAGACAGCCCCATCCACTATTTTTACATTTTAGTCATCATTTTCGTTTTTATGTGAAGAGAACACCGCATTCTTTGAAGTTTGCAATATTTTATTTTTGTTTAATACAGAACAGAAAGGAGCCATGCACATGTTTCTCAAATAAAATGTAATGACATCTGTACTCTAACCCCTCCCAACCCCCTCCCTGCCCCCCTTTACCTCCATTTGCATTTCTTCTTCATTTCTGTTCCTCTGCTTTCCTTGTTCTCTTCCTTCCTCCTTAGCATACCTAATTTCAATTTGTCACCTCCTTTTTCCAACTTAATCCTTCTCTTTTATCAATTTCTCTCCTCACTTCTGCCCTCCCCACCGAAAACATTCATAACATGTTTGGTACTCGAATACATATGCTTATTGATAAAATACTCAAAAGGACATCCATTGCGTGGTATGACAGACATGACAGGTCGAATTGCCGTTTTTGCATTTCAATTTGTTTATTTTTTCTCTATTCATCTCAATTAAAACCAATTTTTTCCCCCTGTATATCAATGAAAACCTTTGATCTGACCACTGCTTTTAATGTCGAGCAAGGTGGCGACACGTTTCATAGCTTCAACATGTGAGCATGTCAGTATCGAAACAAAGAAGCCATTGTAAATTTCAGCACGTATACTGAATTACTTGAGAACATTTTGAAAAAAAATTACAATGTGAACAAAGTTTTCAACATCGAAATGTCTGGACAGTGTTATGCTGTTTGCGAAACCGAGTAAAGCCTCCACTGTTCTCGTTTCAGTCAAGCATTTGTAGTTTCAAATTATTCTTGCAGGAATATATTCTGCATGTAATTAGTGATTTACATTTTCAAATTGAAATTATTGTAAAGCTGCTACAAGATGCCACGATTTTATCAGACCTTTGGATCAGCGACAGGATTTGTAAATAAATGAAATTGTTGATGGTGAAAGACCCCACAAGAGAATCTCGAGATTACCCATAATGTAGAGAGGAATTGGTGAGTTAGAAGTTATTGATGCAAGCAGCTCAAATGTAAACTATTTTTCATCTCTGTCTCTGTCTCTGTCTCTGTCTCTGTCTCTCTCTCTCCCCCTGTGGCTGCTGGTTGCATCATTGGTTGGGACGCAGCTATGCCACTGATGCAGTGTCCCCCTTACCAGTACACTGGTGCTCATTTTGCCGACCTCGGAAGGATTACAAGCTGAGTCAACCTCCTGGTGTATTTTAATTCAGCGGCCAACGGGGCTTGAACTCAGGACCCTGGGATCCCAAGCCGCCACCCTAACCACTAAGCCAACACCAGGCTTATTCTTCACACTGCACTGGCAGATATAATGTGCACAACAAAGTAAAATGAAAATGACATAGTATCTGTAACTTCAACTTTTTCATCAGTGCAGAAAAATATATTTAATAGCTCTCAGTGCAAGGAACAATGGACTGGCTTGTATCCAACTCTCAGGTGTAAACGTTGCTTAGAGCCCAGTCTGGGCTGATTGATTAAGGGGTCGCATGCAGTGAAATGGAGCAGAACCTTATTGAGTAATATTAATCTACAGGGAAGGCCGACCAAATAAACAATTGTGAATTATGGCACGTATAGAATTTTCCTGTTTGAAACTAGCAATGTCGGTTGAAATGCAATGCACTTCATTTAGCTGGCATGTTATTAGTGAGACGCTTCGAAAGGAAGTCTCACTCTATTGGTCAGTCGAGACTGTTTCTCTGTCCTTGACAATACTTTTCCATATGATACTGAAATTTTGCTCATTTTTGCATCCCATGCTGATGCACAACTGATGAAATTATGTGCACTGTAGAATACAGCCAGACGATGTTATCCAACAAAGTGATTTCCTAGGTTTCCAGATATGTGGACATATCTCAGCAATGCAATATTGTTGAAAGATGACATTTTGCAACTTCTTTACAAGAACATTTAACTTTAATTGCACAATTGAATATAAAGACATAGGTAAACCACCTACCTGCATCGGGATCTCAGTTTTTCTGTTCCATTTTCACAAGTCTAAAATCGCATGAATCCGAAATTTGATGCAGACATTTATAGGGATGAGTCAAATGTAAGTAACTTCTTGTTGACATCACACGATCTCACAAAACACGTAATCAAGGAAGTGATAAAAAAAAAAATTGTGTTTATTTATATCAAATTGCAATGCCGGCTGGCAGGATACCCTCGACGTGGAGTAATGCATATCCGGTGTTGAGCTGTCTAACCTGGGTTTGAATCTCGGCCCAGATATAAATTGGCACTCTGGTGCTTCACATGCAGGGCGACGCATCAATGTGTCATCTTTCAGGTCAGCATTAAGCTGGATGTCCCAACTGCTGGCATTATTTGGTAGATGTTAAAGATCCCATCCTTTGAGAAGAATAGGCAAGTTATCACCGGCACCCTGGCCAAATTACAAATTCCTGCCTTGACTGACTGCTGTGAAGGCAATAGCAAACAATTTAGCATAATACTTACACAGAAACTGCTTTGGCAGCACCGACGTTTGGTGAAGAGTTTGGGATGATGATGAGTTTCATAAAATGGTGACATTTTAGACACTTAACTCGTGAATAGTCTGAAATACCTATCTTTCAGAGAAAATTCCATAATCGTAGACTGAAGGTCCCATGTTCGAGTACCCAGGAAAAGTGTCACTGGTCAATCTATCACTGATAATTATTAGCACCCGTTGGACTTAGTCCGAAACGGGGGCTTATGGATTTTGTATCGATTTTCGTGTCCGTGTGTGTGTGCGTGCGTCCGCAACCATATCTCGGACATGTATGGACCGATTTTTTTCTTATTGGGCAAAAAGACAACACATGATGGTATACATATGCATGTCTTTTTTGTCGACATCAGATCTAAGATGGCGGACAGGCAGCCATTTTAGTCGTAAAAAAAACCTGATGTTGAACACATCCTCAACCATTTCTCGGACAAGCATTTACCGATGCTTTTCAAACTTAGCACACAGATAAAGAATGATAGCTTACAT
>CM068952.1:83088249-83120916 GCA_035128595.1 Eptatretus atami
AGATCCAAGATGGCGGACTGGCGTCCATTTTAGTTGTAAAAAAAACACCCGATGTTGAACATGTCCTCAAGCATTTCTCGGACATGCATTTACCGATATTGTTCAGACTTGGCACACAGATAAAGAATGATGGCTTACATATGCACGTCATTTTTTTTTCAAAATCAGATCCAATTTGGCCGACTGGTGGCCATTGAGTTACTTAAATGTGTTCCCAACCATTTCTCAGACGTGCATGGACTGATTGTGTTCAAACTTGGCACAAGCAAAGTACATGATGGCCTACACATGCACCTCACTGTATTTTGCGATCTGATAAAAGATAGCTAACTGGTGGACTGGTGACAATGTTAGTTGTACAGAAATATGGCGAGCCCTTTAACTTCGTACAACAAAATTACTAAAACAATGGGGACTTTGAGATTTTATGTCTTTTTTACTCGTTTCATTCTGTACTGCCATTACCATTTCGCTTCAACAGACACACATAGTTTATGCAGTCTTGAGGGAATAAAAACTGTAATCTTTGTGGAATTTATGATTTCCTGATTTGCATTGTTTTTTTTCAAGAGAATAATTTATTCATAATTGTTTGCACATCAAGGAAGAGGGGGTGTGGAGGGGAGAGGAGAACACTTATTGAAGAACATAAGGAATGACTAAGTAACTCCAACTTCAATGCAGCATCCTCCATATTGTAACTGGCTGTACATTATTTTTGTTTTTTTTTGTTTTTACCATATAAACTGAGAATTGTTTCTTTCTTCTTTGCTCTCCTCATCCAGTGAGAGCATAATTTCACATGAAACCTCCTGAGGTGTTGAAACCAATGCTGCACAAAGGCAATCAGAAGTTATCAATGTTTATCGGCAAGCCCAAGAGAAGTTCCCCTCAGATGGCAGAATTAAATATTCATGCCGCAGCTCTAATTTCAATGAGATTTTCATTTCTGAATATGAAATTTTATTAAGCTTTGAAAGAAAATGGCAAAGTCATAGGTTTAATGTGTGAAATCACGAAACTAATTTACATATTTGCAAATTAGGTGTTATGTATGGGACAATTTGAAATAGTGATGTAATATATTCAACCAAACTTTCCAACAATTCTTTTACATGGACATGAATACTCTACCATGCCCTTTTAATGCACAACAAAAAATTGTTCACTTCATTGGTTATGCAAATTAGGCCTGTTCTTAATAAGTGATGTCCCATACATAACAATTTAAACTGGATTTTTTAGGATTACACTAAAAGCTCCAAAAAAAAATTAATGCCATTTTCAGAAGTTCTAATCCATCATGTATTGGTCATATGTCCTGTATTTCTAGGTTAAAATATATGTCGATAATTAGTTCACAAGTAATTTTAATGTTACATATGGGACAATACCGTTACTTATGGGACATTGCTTGCTGTGGGAAAGACTACTTCAACATCGCCAACATTTGACCACTACTTTGTCCAGTAGACATTTGGGGCATTCATGTATTCTCATGAGACCTGTCCTCCACACGTGGCCCAGTTTAAGGCAGACTAAACAATATGGGATCACTCCATTTGTAAGGAGGGGTGTAACCTCCTTTTGAAGAAGATATGAGTTTTTGTTTATCATTATTTCAGGCACCTCTAAATTTCTGGTTTTTCTATGAAAGATACTTGAATATGTATTTCCCTTTTACACAACATTAATACCTTCTTCTATTCCCTTGTGTAAGTGTAGGTAGTCCATATTATAACTACGTTGCCATACTTGATATTTTCAGTCCAGTTGATAAATGTTTACATCTACATATAATTACTTCTATTGAATGTATAAAAGCCCTGAGGTCTTGAGACAAATCAAAACAAAAATCCATATGAACATTAAAAAAAAATAAAAAAATTACCAACAGATTACTCCATGCAAATTATTTTGTTTATTTTCATTCCTTGTACACACACAAAAACAGATCTGTCCTACATGTCCTGTCCGGGTTTAATCATTTTATCTCGTACCTTTTTGTGTATGTCCGCAATACAGTTGTGCGTTTCATTTTCTTCAGAAGTACTTGCAAACCATGGTTAATATGATTCTAATTTAAAATCATTTTGCATTTTTAATACTTAATAATCAGATGATCACTTTGTTTCTCATATCCTACTATATGAATTGCTGAGTTTCTAAGAGTTAAATGTTGGATCTTTGTGTCAAAATATGCTCAAACCTGTTGATTGTGTTATGAATGGCAATTTACACCAACAATCTGTATATCGCATGTAAAGCTGATGGAGAATTTTGTCCCATACGTAACATGTCCTTCGGTAACACTAATTAATCTCTCTTGAATACCGTGTATTTTTTTTTCTGTAAGAGAATTTGTGATGAGTTACGCAAGTGTTTCAACCTTCTCCACACTGAAAATTCTGGTGAATGATAAAATACTTTCAGAGAACTTTGAACTTGAACATATTTCTTTGAAAAATCGTGTTTCTTGTGGTCCCCAACATGACGCGCCATGTTTTCTTTAATTACATTATCATCCCAAAGACTCATGACATACAACTTATTGTGGGTATTCTTCTTGCAGATGTCCAACATTATAATATAAATCAATGACTATCTTAATTGCTTTTCAGAGGGTTAAACTTTCTGAATGTCCCATACGTAACGTGCGCAAATTATTGGGTGCCCTAAAACATATTGATTCATCAATTTAAATGGATTTAAGGTTGTCTTTTTATTTTTGTTTTTTATAGACAATGTCAAGGTTTGTATAAGAGTTAACACACAGAACGTATAACAACGGGAGCAGGAGACAAGAGGGATGGGAGAGAGAAGCACAAAACAGTGGGGAACAGAGACATTAGGAGATCTGTGGAAGGGAGAGGGATGGGGTGGGGTACACAGGGTAAACAAGATGGATACTACAGGGACTTTCAGGAAGGAAAGCAGGGAATATGAAGGAGGTGGATTTTGGGTGGATTAACGGGGGTAGAAAAGATCGTGGTTTTGGATGGGGAAAGATAAGAGATGGTGGTGAACACCTGTTTTGAAGGCTTGGAGGGAAGAATGGGATTGAACAGAGTGAGGGAGTTTATTCCAAAGGTGGGGAAAAAGAGGAATGAAAGAATGAAGGTGAGCAATGATTCTTCATTTTGGTAGTTTAACCAGAAAGGGATTTCTGGTGGACCTTGAGCACCCTGCGGAAATATGGCAGCACAGAGAGCAGACAGAGCAGGAGAGGGCGAGGCCAGAGAGGAAACAGGAGAAGACAAAAAGACCATCAACCTGCCTGCGGTGAGAGAGTGAGAGACCCAATGACTCAGCCTCATTGCAGAAGATACCAATGTTCTTCAATGCCTTGGTTTCCACAGCATGAGGCCAAGAAAGGTGAGAGGCAGGAGCACCATCCCGCAGGGAAGAGCAGTATTCCATCAAGCTACAGATGAAAGCTTTGTGTGTGGTTAGAAGCTCAGGTTTGCCAAGGAAGTACTTTGCATGACGGAGGATGCCCAATCGCCGACTGGCTTTTAAGGCCAGCTTGGAGATATATGTTTCCCAGGAAAAATCATGGCAGATAGTGAGGCCCAAAAGTTTGAATGAAAGGACTTCTTCAAGAGGAATCTTGAGAAAATAGATGTGGGGGTTTCCAGACACTCCTTTTGGAGAGACATAGTGAGAGTGTGAGATTTCTCAGGATTGAAAGACATGTTCCACATGTTGCACCAGTTTTTAATTTTATCCAGATCTGCAGAGAGTGAAGAGGCTGCTGCTTGCCGATCTGAGGGATGGCAGATGGTACGGCAGAGGGTGGAATCATCAGCAAATAGATAAAGAGGATTTTCCACAGAGTCGGAGAGATCATTGATGAAAATTAAAAAAGCACAGGGCCCAGAACACTGCCTTGAGGAACTCCAGCCTGGACAGAAAGAGGGGATGAGAGAACTCCTTTAAGGGCCACACGTTGATTGTGACAGGAGAGAAAGTCTGCGAGCGAAGAGTGGAGATTTCCTTGGATACCAAAGGAAGAGAGTTTGGTGAGCAGGGCAGGGTGCCAGACCATATCAAAAGCATGTGATGTGTCTTGGGAGATGGCTCTGATCTCATGTCTGGCATTGAGGACCTCCGTTGTTGGGAAAGCAGGAGCAGCAAGTCCAAGGTAAGGTCACCTGATCTGAATCCAAATTGATGATCGGAAATCAGATCATTGGAGAAGAGGAAGGATTTAATGTTGGAAGCGATGATGGATTCCATAACCATGCTCATAATTGGGAGAAGGGTGATTGGCCTGTAGTTGCAAAGATCTGTTTTTGCACCTTTTTATGCAGAGTGGTAATGTTTGCTGATTTTCAAGCAGAAGGCAGATGACCTTGAGCAAATGAGAGGCTGAATAGAACAGAGAGAGGATGAGCAAGAGCAGCAGAGCAGGTTTTTAGGACACGTGGACTGGTGCCCTCTGGACTGGTTGCAGAATCAGTGTCGAAGTTTGACAGAAAACTCTCCACATTGTCAGGAGAAAAGGACACAGAGTCCAGGAACACCTGGGTGCGACTAGGTAAGGTGGGTACAGAAAGCGATGGGTTTTGACACAAGATTTTGATGCAAACACCGACTTTAGGCATTCAGCCTTTTCACGTGCAGTGTCAGCTGTGTGGCCATTTGAGGTAAGGGAGGGGATGGAGGGGGTAACATTCACCAGAACCAGACTTAATTTGATGCCACCAGGATTTGGAGTTGGGAGACAGGTTTGAGAGTTCAGACTTGAGATTAGAAAGATGTTTCCTGGCTCTGCAGAGGTTAGACACACACTTGTTCCGAACTTTGTGGAAGGAACTGAGATTGCATTCAGTTGGATTTGCCTTCCATGAGGCGAAGGCAAGTTGTTTCAGGACAACTGCCTCACCACAAGCTTCAGTGTGCCATGGGTGGGAGGAAGGGTAGGACAACTGAAGACGAGAGGGGATAAATCTGTGATTGGTCAGTCAGTTCAGTTTATGTTCACTCAACAAAACTGAGCAATAATTAAAAATATCTGCACAACCATCCACTTGCTCTTAACACAGCCCACAAATTTCTGTTTGCATTTGAAAAATGTAGTGAAATTGTGCAGTTGCTTTTGGTAAAGAAATGAATAGAGTGTATTTTTTTTTAATGCATTGTACCCTCCCTTCTTATATAAAGCTCATTTGAGGAAACGCCATTGATATCATTTTGAATTTTTGTGCTTTGTGAGTTAAAAGTGTAACTTTAAATGGGTTAAATGTTCAAAACTCTCTGCATGTCATGAAATACTTTATTCGTGCTTGTTTTGCTTCCATTTTTTAGCCATGTCCCCTCCTTGCATTTCACCTGTGTTTATTGCTCGACACCCGTGGTGTTGACTGTCGTTTTAGATATTTTATATTAGCACAAGTTGACACCCTCACTTTCTTCCATTTTGTAAATCGTGCGTCTGCCTCTTAATTTTTGTTTTTTTCATGAGTCGGCATATTATGTACGACAGGTAATTATTTTAATGATGTCAACCCACAAGGTTTTATGCTCTACTTTTCCATTGATGTAAATGGATGTAAAAAGTTGTTTAATTGTATATGTGGTTTCATGTACATATTTGTATTTCTTGCTCTGTTAGTAGTATACTGTGACGGAAAGAAATTCTGCAAATCTTAGTTGTTTTTTTCTTTCTGTCATGTATTTCACAGTTGAGCTGAACCCAGGTACCAATCGTGACTCGCCAGAGTTCTTGGAGCTGCTGGAGAGCGTCACATCTCGTCTGGAACAACGATTGAACCTTTGCAAAGCTCGCATCATGATCGTCACGTGCTTTGACACAGCATGTTGATGTTTCTCTTTGCTCCCAAGGAGAAGTGCAGATGTTAAAACACTTCCTGCTCTTCCAAGAAGTGCATCACATTCAGCCTTGAGCACGGGCATTCTTTAAAACCCACAGTATTAACAATTGCATTTTAGCCACTGGTTATAGGATGATGCAAATTTTACCATTAAGATCCTAATTTTGAGAGTAGAAAATCTTGCATTTTTTTACTTTGTAGCAATGGTAAAATATACGATACAATACAAGTAAATTACTCAAGATTTGATGCATGTTAATTTGAAAGTTAGTGCTGCATTGAATTCTGTGCTGGGATTAGCAACCAACTGTATTGAATATTTTTGAAGGATTTTTCTTTTTTAAGTCATAACAATCAAAAGCTAAAGGGAATTTGTGGATTGTTTTTTATATGATCATGGTCATGACAAAAAAAGTTGAGAATGTTGTAGCATGTAATAGGAAACGTTTGTGAAAGTTTGCAATGATTTAAGAAAAGCAATTAGATTCAAAATTTGAAATTTTGAACACCAATGCTGTGTTATATACAGGATCAAAAACACCTTTGGTGAAATCATAAGATGTTAACCACTTCATAACACAAAGTCTTTATCAACACTTATCTGTCTCTGAAGGTTTTACCGATAATTAATTGCAGACACAACTAATTGTCAGGTTTGTCTGCGTAAAAGTGCACTATACAGGGACCAAAAACACATAGACTTAAAAACATGTGATTTCTGTACAAGTAAAATCATAGTATTTATCAGTAGTTTCATTGTCCGTTTTGAAAAAATAACAAGGAAATAATTTCCAAAAAATGCATGCAATGTGATGTCATGCATTATCTGGCTGGGAAAAGAAAAACTTTCATTGAACTTTTTGAAACTGCATTTTTCAAGCCATTTGAAAATCACGTTCGGCAAATGTGATGTATGGCTCGTAAAAAATTAACGGTGGCAGAAAGATAATCAAATGAATTCCACAAATATGATAGTGTGGTATGCAAAAAGTTGGTTTTGCGCTTGGAAACCTTTCAGATGGGGAAGAAAAAAAAAAAAGACTTCAAACTGGAATGGCCTGGAAGTCATAAGTAACTTCAAAATAAATTATTGCACATTCCTGTGCAATTGCATACAGTTTGAAAGCTTTTAATTGGCACATTAGTGTTGGGTAATATTTAGTGTTTTTGTTTAAAAACATGAACTATCAATATTTTAATGTAAGTGCCTTAAGTGTTACGTCACTAGTCAAAGTTTAAGAAATCACTCACACCCATGTTCATAATTATTTAATGGTGCGCATCCACTCGCACGTTATGCTGTGATATAATCACTCAGAGACAAAACTATGCTATTGTATGTGCACATCATGAAATGGCATCAATACACAATCCTTCTTATGGTACGGCCATGAACCTTACATCCAAACTGAATGTGATGACATCACTCTAAATGGGATAATGGTCTTCAACGAGGCTCTTCATGTAACCACGAGGGCTCGTTGAGAACTTTGAGGTCAATGTCTTGCAACATGAGCATAACATGGTACTGCTCAGGACATGTTTGGCTCAACACTCGAAGAAAGCTGAGCACTTTGATCAGCACGACCTTCTGTTGAATATGTAGTGTAATTCTCATCTTGGCTGGATTTTTACCCACATGATGTTCCCACTCTAAAATGTGCAAGCGGCCACTTGACAAAGCATTGATAGCTGGCCATCTCATCAAAGGCTTAACACGATAGGAAGGCAGCACTTCTAACAATTGCTTGCATAAAATTACCTGAGATCGAAATTATTGATTTTATGGTCTATTATAAAATAATTATCCCCAGGAGAGTTATAACTGCAGACTTAATGGATTTAGGCTGAGAAGTATTGACCTCATTTAAAGCAGGATGGTTGCTTTCGGAGTCCTTGACACAATTATCATGGTTTTGAAGCACACGGATACTGGAATCTACTTCCTGATATATTAACAACAGATTGAGACCAGTTTTAAGGCCCTAATTAATTCTACCAGTATAGTGTTGAGGTCGAAAATACAGTACTTCGTCATTTAATTTTTTTATTAAAAAAAAAAGAAAAACCTTTGTGATGGTTGTGAATGTAGAAGATCGCATCCTTTTGAAGCCAAGCATTCCAGATGTTACTGTAGTTTCTGTAAAATGTCGTGTTGTTGTCAACCCACGTGCATTCGTGCTGCATGCAAAGCGAGGTGCGTACGTCCAGTCGTGAACTTTGGCATGTGGTCTCTTCCTTATGAAAGTTAAACATAATGCATCAAAAAGCTGTTTACAGTAACGTTAAACACACCATACTATTCGGAGTGTAGAATCCAGATGCTTAAAAATTCCATACAATAGGAATGCGAGAATGTACATTTAATGGCATTGTGCTCGGCTGGCTTTTAAAGCTTTTTGGAAATGTGCAAGTTTGAAATTCAAAATGATAATCAATGGCGTTTCCTCCAATAATATTTCTATAAGAAGGGTGTGGTGTACAATGCATTAAAGAATACACTCAATTCATTTCTTTTCCCAAAGCAACTGCACAATTTCACTGCATTTTTAAAATGCAAACAGAAATTTGTGGGCTTTGTCAAGAGCAAGCGGCTGGTTGTGCAGATATCTCCACAATTGAACTAGGACTTGTTGGGGACAAGTTCAATACACACAGCATGTAAATTGCATTGGCTTTCTTGTTTACGAAATTATTTTATAATAATGTGTTTTCCAAGACTGAATTATATGAAATTCATTTCAATAACGGCTATACACCTGTTTGTTTCCATGGATAAGGCATTAAAAGCTACAGATCCATTTGCGCCATATTAATTGTCTGGTCGGTTGAACAAAATGTGTACATAAGGACATTGTACAGACAAATAAATGAAACAGGATGCAAAGTTTTATCATTGTGAATACACATGGATCATTGTATGGCATCTTCTGATGTTAGATCATGACATAATGAAAACCAAAATATAATAAAAGGAAATCATTTGAAAGTCATGAATGCATGGGCTGATGTTCATGAAACAGCAGTATGATGTTCACTAATCTTTTTCTGGATTAAGTTAGGAAGTTTAGAAAAGATAGTACTTTTCACATCACAAAACGAAAATGAGTTGTATTTATTAACTTGCTGAAACATTTCAGGTAATTTACTTTCTTAATAGTGACTTAACAATGCAAAAAATTGTGAACGTGTCAAATGAGAGACATGTAGATACCAATGGCCGAATTTACGAGTCGTTTTGCGATCGGCTTGCTCACACACGCCTAACCTTTAAACGTTGACAAAACGTCAGAGCTAATTGCCCATCTAAATAGCAATTTACGAAGGGAGATAAACAGTTTTTCAGTTGTGCACATCTAAGCATACGATTACCCGATAATGTGAAACACCACACATATCTACAACATCCAAATGAAATGCACTAGTATGGAATCGCAGTGCTCTGGACAATTGTTGGAGAGGATTCAGTGCATTGCCCCTCATAGTAGGTTGCTCCATCTTACACAAGATTCAGCAGCCAACGAAATGATTCCTTCGAGAGTCTGTAACTCCGGACAACTTTGAGATTGTCATACTTCTCCAGAGGATTGCATCAATCCTCGAAGATTCTCAATACACGTTGGCCAACCGCCAGCTATTTCTATCCTCTTCTACCTCCTCTTGAGCTAACTCAAGCACTCTTAATGCATCCATATTCACTGTCCCATGTAAACTACCAATCATAAGCCATACAATTCTTATACATCCCTTTATGATAGTTATTCTCTGCAGACGACTGCAATTAGAAGT
This sequence comes from Eptatretus atami, assembly GCA_035128595.1. Classification (NCBI taxonomy): domain Eukaryota; kingdom Metazoa; phylum Chordata; class Myxini; order Myxiniformes; family Myxinidae; genus Eptatretus; species Eptatretus atami. The sequence continues at coordinate 83,097,876 of CM068952.1, forward strand.
GTAACCAACTATAGTCTTAACTCGAGTATTAAGGAGTAATTTTCTGCAGACTACTGTAATTAGAACTGCAACCAACTATAGCTTTAACTCTTGTGTTGAAGAAATTTTTTTTGGAGACTACTGTAATTAGAAATGCAACCAACTATAGTTTTAACTTTAGTATTAAGGAGTAATTCCCTGTGGACTACTGTAATTAGAACTGTAACAGACTATAGTTTTAACTCGAGTATTAAGGAGTAATTCTCTGCAGACTACTGCAATTACCTCCAACAAGCAAAGGTGGACGGACGGAGGTTCTGTTTTCACCCCTGTCTGGCTGTTTGTTTGTTTGTGTGCACACTATCTCAAAAAAGTTGTGAACAGATTTGGACGAAAATTGGTGGGTGGGTTGGGTGTGTGACAAGGAAGAATTGATTCAAATTTGGTGAAGATCCAGATCCGATCATTTTTTAAGTGATTCTTCACCATTGCGTGATAGGGCTAAAATGTTATCTCAAAAAGTTATAGACGGATTCGGATTAAAGTAGGTGTAATATGGAATAGGCAAAGCCTAGAAGCGAACGTCGAATTCTTCTTACATTCGCTTCTTAAATATATCAAATTAAACCGTCTTTTTGCGATGAAAAAATAAATATTACCATAACATTACCTTCACAACAACAACTACACCGCCTCGAACAGGATCTCATGTGCAAAAATAATATTACCTCAACATTACCTTCACAACAACAACTACACCGCCTAGAACAGGATCTCATCTGAAAAAATAAATATTACCTCAACATTACCTTCACAACAACAACTACACGCCTAGAAGGATCTCATCTGCAAAAATAAATATTACCTTAACATTACCTTCACACCAACAACTACACTGCCTAGAACAGGATCTCATCTGCAAAAATAAATATTACCTCAACATTACATTCACAACAACAACTACACCACCTAGAACAGGATCTCATCTGAAAAAATATATATTACCTCAACATTACCTTCACAACAACTACTAACCGCTTAGAACAGGATCTCATCAGAAAAAAAAATCCTCAACATTACCTTCACAATGACAACTACAACCGCCTAGAACAGGATCTCATCTAAAAAAATTAATATTACCTCACATTATACTCTACATTACCTTCACAACAACAATACACCGCTAGAACAGGATCTCATCTAAAAAATATTACTCAACATTACTCTACTACAAACACTCGCAGAAAGGATCTCATGAAAAAATAATTACCTCAAACATTACCTTCAACAACACACTACACCGCCTAGAACAGGATCTCATCAAGAAAAAAAAATCCTCAACATTACCTTCACAACAACAACTACACCACGCTAGAACAGGATCTCAATAAATAATATTACCCATCACATTACCTTCACAACAACAACTACACACGCCTAGAACAGGATCTCATCAGAAAAAAAAAATCCTCAACATTACCTTCAACAAATACAACTACACTGCCTAGAAGGATCTCATCTAAAAAATAAATATTACCTCACATTATACCTCTACATTACCTTCACAACAACAACTACACCGCCTAGAACAGGATCCCATCTGAAAAAATAAATATTACCTCAACATTACCTTCACAACAACTACACCGCCGAGAACAGGATCTCATCGAAAAAAAAATCCTCAACATTACCTTCACAACGACAACTACACCGCCTAGAACAGGATCTCATCTAAAAAATAATATTACCTCAACATTATACCTCAATTACCTTCACAACAACAACTACACCGCCAAGAACAGGATCTCATCTGAAAAAAAAAAATTCCTCAACATTACCTTCACAACAACAACTACACCGCCTAGAACAGGATCTCATCTAAAAAAATTAATATTACCTCACATTATACCTCTACATTACCTTCACAACAACAACTACACCGCCTAGAACAGGATCTCATCTGAAAAAAAAATTCCTCAACATTACCTTCACAACAACAACTACACCGCCTAGAACAGGATCTCATCTAAAAAATTAATACTAGAAGTGAACGTAGTATTCTTCTTACGTTCGCTTCTGACTTTACCTACAATTGTTCAAACTGTATACGCAATTTCCGGTTACTTCGGAATTAGCGATCAAATAACGTAAATCACGATAAAAATTATTTTTTGATGATGCGGGAGATATCTTTATTAAAATCAGTGGAGGAAATTATACACCATGTCTGATATTATTTGGGTCTTTCATGTCTCCGACGATGCTTTATCTCCCGGCATGCATCATTCCCATGACAAAAACCCGGAAACAAACAAAAACAGAAGCAAAAAAAAAACGGAAGCAAAATGGTCATAGCAAACGACACGGATTCACAATTGCCAGGGTATTGTGTTGTTTTTTGTGTTTCCTATTTCTCATGTGCACGCGTTAAGTAATATTCACAAGATAGAAATAAACCCAATCGTGTTTATACACCGCACAGCGTTTAAAAACAACCGGAAGCAAAAGGTCATAGCGAAAGCCACGGATTCCAAATAGCCAGGGTATTGTGTTGTTGTTGTTGTTGTTGTTTCCTATTCTCTCATGTGCACGCGTTAAGTATGAAGCTCACTGCGTTCGCTATGAATTGGTTAGATGACAAGAACAAGCCGAGCTGTTCAGGTGAATCCAGGTGAAAGCTATGATCCTTATTGATTGCACCTGTTAAATCCACTTCAATCAGTGCAGATGAAGGGGGAGGAGACTGGTTAAAGAAGGATTTTTAGGCCTTGAGATGGTTGAGACATCCATTGTGCATGTGTGCCATTCAGTGGTTGAATATGCAAGACAAAAGATTTAAGCACCTTTGAATGTGGTAAGTAAGTAGTACGTGACAGGCGCACCGGTTTGAGTGTGTCAAGAACTGCAATGCTGCTGGGTTTTTCATGCTCAGTTTCCCGTGTGTATTAAGAATGGTCCACCACCCAAAGGATATCCAGCCAGTGGTTGAAAACGGCTCATTCATGAAAGAGGCCAAATTAGGCTGAAACAAATAGTGCAGAGCAACGGACTGGCTACAGTTAGTCAAATGACAGTGCAGTACAACATTGGTGCTGAAGACCCATGAAAGAATGCACAACTCGTACCTTGACACAAATGGGGTATGGCAGCTGTCCGTACAGAGTTCCACTTCTTTCAGCAAAAAAAAACCACAACAACATGTGGTTGCAGTGGGCTGAGGAATGAAAACACTGGACACTGGAGAATTGGAAAAACATTGCCTGTTCTGATGAATTCAGGTTCCTGCTGATTCACGCTGATGGGAGGACTAGGGTATGGAGAAAACCACATAAATACACGCATCCATCCTGCCGTGTGTCAACATTGCAGGCTGGTGGTGGTGGTGGTGTGATGGTGTGGGGTGTGTTTTCATGGCACACATTAGGCCTCTTGATAAAAGTGGAGCAACGTTTGAATGCCGCAGAAGATCTGAACATCATTGCCAATCAGGTGCATCCCTTCATGGCAGCAGTGTATCCATCTGCGAATGGATTTGTTCAGCAGGATAATGCCCCATGTCACAAGACGAGGATTGTTCAGGAATGGTTGCACGAGCAAGACTGAATTCAGCTTACCGCAGTGGCCTGCGCAGTCACTGGATCTCAACCCAATTGAGCATCCGTGGGATGACATGGAATGAGCTATTCGGAGTACAGATCCACTACCAGCCAACTTGACACAACTGTGGGAAGCATTGGAGTCAACATGGACCAACATCCCTGTGGAACGCTTTCAACACCTTATAGAGTCCATGCCCTGTCTAATTGAACTTGTACTGACGGAGTGCAACTCGATATTAGGAAGGTGTTCCTCATGTTTTGTACACTGAGTGGATATTTAAAGTTATGTGTGTGTGTGTGGGTCGTGTGTGTGTGTGTGTGTGTGTGTGTGTGTGTGTGTGTGTGTGTGTGTGTATTGTTACACGTGGTCTCCAAGCCTCGGAACGAGTGTCCCTTGAGGACTCGAAGGGGAGCATGGCAGACAATTAAAACGATCACTTTGAACTTTTCTGTCAATTGACAACCAGGTGACAACCAGTGAATGACATAAAACAGAAGGAACTTTTAAATTTAATTTATTAAACCCCAACATTAAAATGCGCCAATATCATTCAAGCAGATTCAATTGGAATTCAATCACAGTAATTCATCACGATTCAATCACAATTAATCACCATCAAACCTCAGTAACTGTAAAATTCCGTACAGGAAATACATGTCACATACAATGCTTTTTAAAACTTAACCAAAGTAGCACACATATATTTCCAATGCCGTTTCATATACTTCCACAACTCTTAGAAAGGCCATTTCCCTTTATGAAAGCAACTCCACACTCACGTTTTAAAGGATTCATGCCATGAATCAAAGTCAGAATCTTGCAGTGTCCGAACGTGCAATTGATGAACCTTGTTGTGTTGAAACGAACATGCAGATGAACAGTCAACCTTGTATATGGAGTGCGTGAGCCCCGTGGGAATGATCTCTCAGTAAGGAATCTCAATGCAACCCCGGTCGTACTGTGAGAAGGAGTGCGGAGGAGGGACGACCTTGATGGGAGCTGCCCAGAGAAGCTGTCGGCGTGGGCTGTCAACATGGAATTGTTTTGCACCCTGAGTGCTGCGTTGGCGACTCGTGAGCACAACCAGTCTGCCAGCAGGAGTGAATCCGAACACCGGCAAGGTGCACTGGATCACAATCAGGTCTGTGGTCAATGTGAATTCAATGGTACAATGCTCACAATGCCGTCACAGCCTGTCCCTGCTTTGCACCGTTCGTTTGGCCCTTGCTTGGCAACACGAACGTCTCTGCGCTCTGCCATTCAGGGCTCCGTACGCTGCTGGAGCTGGATCTCTGGTTCACCTCCAAGACCTCCTTCATGTTGCTTCTGCCGAACGCTCATCGCTTCACCTTTTTATGGCAACCACGCAAGGTCAATCCTGATACAAGGCGACATACTGTCTAAATTCAAAGATCGACCGAATCTTGACCTTTGGTTCGGCGCAATGCTTTTCCATAACAAATCTGTCACCCAATCCAGTTCTCCCCAATGTAGGATTGAAGTTGTCACGTTACTCTAACATTGTAGCCTCACCAAAAGTCATCCTCAAAGTTCTTTTGATAATCCATCTCGATGTGAATGCCCATGACACTCAGTCGTCTGCGCACACGCCCTTTCCCTCCAATACGTATCACATTTATTTAATTCACTGTAACTCCAGTTGCCTTTCTCACAGTTACTCTCAGAATAATGTAATGCAAGTTGTCTTTGACACAATACTTAACATTTCCAATTATATCGGCTTTACTAATCCGTAACACCTCCACACAGAAAAAGCAGAGAGTACGACCTAAAGAAGGACTCTCTGATCCTCTACATAAGATAAACAACAACAAATCAGCTTTAAGGATTAAAATAAAACAACAAAAGAACAATGCAGCTGAATCCCCCATAGTCTATAAGAACAATTCCAAAGTTATTCTGCTCTACACAAAGCATCTGCAATGACATTGTCTTTGCCCTTTGATGTCTAATCCCCATACTTCATTCTTTGTCGGTGCAGCAACTACAAGTAGCACAGGTGTGGCAACAACCTCTCCCTCTGGCTGTTCTCTGTCATGATACCCTTTTTTCATGTTTATGTGACACAGTCACTTCTGCTTGCATCTCCCTGGAGTCTGCACGACATGATTAGTCTCACTGACTTTTCGTTCAATGAGGTAAGGTCCAAAATACCTTGCCTGTAAAGGTTGCCCTGCAATTGGCAGTAACACCAAAACCCAATCACCAAGACTAAATTCTCTGTCCTTGGAACACAAATCATGCCTTGCCTTCATTTTGTCCTGTGTTCTTTTTAAATTCTCTTTGGCTATTTCTTGTGCCTTTGCCAATCTCTCTCTGACATCAGACAGTAATCCAGCAAATTTACCTGTGACTCCTCACTTCGCCACTGTTCCTTCAAAAGCTTCAATGGTCCTCGCACATGATGTCCAAACATCAGTTCAAAAGGATTGAATCCCAACGATTTCTGAACTGACTCTCTGACAGCAAACAACAATCAGTGTACTACTACATCCCAATCCTTGTCACACTCAAAGCAGTATGTTTCAATCATGTTTTTCAAAGTCTGATGGAACCTTTCCAGAGCCGCTTGTGACTGGGCGGTACGCACTCGACTGAACCCGTTTCACTCGCAACTGGCGCAAAAACTGTTGGAAAAGGTTTGACATGAAATTCGAGCCCTCATCAGATTGTACACCCTTTGGAAAGCCCACTAGTGTAAAGACCTTAACCGATGCCTTGACAATGTTTAACACTGAAATTCACCTGAGAGGTATCGTGTCTGGAAATCTGGTGGACGCACACATAATTGTCAACATGTTCTGATTACCTGCCTTTGTCTTGGGTAAGGGACCAACACAATCAATGATAACCTGACCAAAGGGTTCATCAAATGCTGGAATGGGTTTAGTAGTGCCATGGGAATCTTTTAATTAGATTTCCCCACCATCTGGCATGCATGACAAGATTTACAAAACTTTGCCACATCACATCGCAAACCCAGCCGAAATATATTTGCCCAAATTTTATCACAGGTCTTATTCATCCCGCGGTGACCTGCCAATGGTATCTCATGCGCTAAGTTCAGCATCTCATTCCGTTGCAGTTTGGAACAACAATTTCATAATGAATGCTCCGTTCATCATCTGCAGGTAAATTAGGTGGTCTCCACTTTCTCATCAGCACCCCCATCTTTCTTAAAGTAACAAATTTGGCACCTTGACTGCATCCTGCTCTGTGAGAGCTTTAAGAGCTAACCTTCGTAGCTCCGCATCCTACAATTGTTCCTGTATAAGTCTCTCTCTGCTGAGACTCGACTTTTCTGATTGACTATCAGATTTCTCTTCTGGTCCACGACCATCACTCACTTTACTGGCAGTAACCTCATCACCAACTTGGTCCATAAAGGTTCTATCTAGTGTAAATGTGGTTTCTACGTCCATGTCCTTTTGCACTGCACTCTCTTCTGCATGCTTTCTGGACCTAGAGCGAGTTACCACACATGTCGGCATCAGATCAGGAACCTCCTTTTCTTGTGATTCTGAATAATTCTCAACAATCGATTCTTCCACCATTCTTTACTCCGCATCACTATTTCGTTTCCCTCCAACAAACTTTGCATAACCACCACTGATAGGCGAGCTTTCCTGTAAACCTTTTTGTATGGATCTCATTCCCGAACTAGGTTTACGGTCACTGTCCAAGTTACTCCTCTTTGGAAAACCCGGTTTGTTAAAATAGAATTTGTGAGTCAACGCGTAATTGTCGGCCGCTGTGGCTGCGATGTGCAATTCATCCACCTTCCCTTTGTCCAAAAGCATTCGAATGTCAGAAGGCATGCACTGCTTATACTCCTCCACAAACATCAGCTGCTTTGACTTATCACAGTCGTTCACAATTTCCTTGTAACTACATCACCTGTTGAACAAAGTCTCTCTTTCTCGAGCAAATTCCACGTATCTTTCACTCTCTTTCTTCCGACACTGCCGAAACTTATGTCTGTACGTGTTGGGGACCAACTCAAAGGCTTTCATAATGGCAGCTTCCACCTCATCATCCTGGGTCCACACATCCATCGGGAAAGCCAAGTATACCTCCTGAGACTTACCGACAAATACACTTTGCAATAACATAGTCCAATACTCCTTAGACAACTGCAATGCACGTGCTACTTTTTCAAAATGCAAAAAAGTACCCGTCTACCTCCATTTCCTTAAAGAGTGGAACAAGTCTCACCTGTCTGGTCAGGTCCCAAGACTTTTTGACTAGTCATCTGAGGTGTTGGACTCGGCGCAGGTTGCATTCCCTTCTCAATTTCCGACTCTCGTATCCTCGGCTGTTCCTGCACCTCTTATTCCATAATCTCCAGCTATTTCGCCCACAACTCCGATTCTCTATCCTTTTCTCTCTCTCTTGCAATTCTCTGTCTCGTGCTTCATTTTGCAGTCCCAATGCTCTTATCTCTAACTTTTCGCAATTCCACATTATCGTCCCGTATTAATTGAAATGCAGTGTCACGCAAAAGTTTCTTTTCAACTAAATAGCTTAACACCAACGCCAGTACTTCTGCTCTCTTTAAACTAGGCTTAAGCTCAAATTCACAATGTCGAGCCAAGTCTACCAACTCAAATTTCTTTAGCCCACTCAGTTTCTCAACACTCATGCCATAGTGATCGTTTGTGGTTTCACCTGGTTATTTTAATCATTTCAGAAATACCATTAGCAATCCGAGTTCTTTTTAAATGAACCCCAATGCGTTTTTATGAGGTCTTATCCCAAACAAGAATGCAATGTCGGTTATAAGTTTAAATCAGTCGAACCCCACAATTTCTCTTATGGGTTTCTGTGAACACACCCACAAATCCTAGTGCAGAGTGGTCCAAGTACTGAATTGTTCTTATGGATTAAAGATCAATCCCAGACAAGCCCCCAATTTTCTGTTATATGTGGTCTTCAAGCCTGGGAAGGAGTGTCCCTTGAGTATTTACAGGGGAGCACGGCAGAAAATTAAAACGATCACTTTGAACATTTCTGTCAATTGACAACCAGGTAACAACCAGCACACGATGTAAAACAGATGAAACTATTAAATGAATCTTTTTTTTATTCCCACATTAAAAAAATTTGTTGTATTATTTTATGACACCAATTATTGTGGGAGTGGCTGAATTCTAAGAATTCCCACAAATGGGGAGTAAGTTACTATAATATTCAAGCATAATGCTAATTGAAACCTCATGGCTTTCCATTCAGCAGACAGGTGTTTGGAGAGGATCATGGTGGTTTTAGGGTTCAGCTGTTTAAGTTTTTAAATCTTCATCCAGCCTTTGTGGGAAAAGTTTATATAATCAGCCCATTTTTATCAGCTCTGTTTTGGAAATGTTTTTGCAACAATCCTATTGGAAATCATGCCAATGTGTTAGAGACAGGATGGAAAGAAAGACCCTTTTGGAAATCAAGCCAGTGTGCTACAGACAGGATCGAAAGAAAGACCCTTTGGGAAATCATGCCAGTGTGCTGCAGACAGGATGGAAAGAAAGACCATTTTGGAAATCAAGCCAGTGTGCTACAGACAGGATGGAAAGAAAGACCATTTTGGAAATCAAGCCAGTGTGCTACAGACAGGATGGAAAGAAAGACCATTTTGGAAATCAAGCCAGTGTGCTACAGATAGGATGGAAAGAAAGACCCTTTTGGAAATCAAGCCAGTGTGCTACAGACAGGATGGAAAGAAAGACCATTTTGGAAATCAAGCCAGTGTGCTACAGACAGAATGGAAAGAAAGACCATTTTGGAAATCAAGCCAGTGTGCTTCAGACAGGATGGAAAGAAAGTCCCTTTTGGAAATCAAGCCAGTGTGTGAAAGACAGGATGGAGAGAAAGACCCTTTTGCAAATCAAGCCAGTGTGTGAAAGACAGGATGGAGAGAAAGACCATTTTGGAAATCAAGCCAGTGTGCTACAGACAGGATGGAGAGAAAGACCATTTTGGAAATCAAGCCAGTGTGTGAAAGACAGGATGGAAAGAAAGACCCTTTTGGAAATCAAGCCAGTGTGCTACAGACAGGATGGAGAGAAAGACCCTTTTGGAAATCAAGCCAGTGTGAGACAGGATGGAGAGAAAGTCCCTTTTGGAAATCAAGCCAGTGTGCTACAGACAGGATGGAGAGAAAGACCCTTTTGGAAATCAAGCCAGTGTGCTTCAGACAGGATGGAAAGAAAGACTTTCTTTTATTTATATTGCCTGGGTGCAATCCATCCTGGTGGAAACCATGGCGCCATGGTTCCTCTTTCAATCCTATCTTCTCGCTTTAGAAAACAACTGAATTGCCTTGTGTTTACTTGTGAACCACATCCATTAGTTTGTTATTGAAGAGCAAGATTCCTATGGGATTAACAAGAATGTTTCTTTGTTGCTCTTCTCACATTTCAATCGATAGCCGTGTTTGTAGTGTTCATAATGTGGGCTTTTCTATGGAGTTGGGAAACTGTCAGTCAGCCAAAGTGATCCATTATTAATGATGCAGTGCCCCCTCCCTGAGTGGTGGCTCTTTGCCTATATTTTTATGACTGTGAAGGCAGCCGTTCCTGAACTGAACATGCACAGAACTGAAATAGTACTGTCTGCTTGTAAAAAAAAAAATAAGGAGGGAAATGTTAGGAGTGTGGAGCATTACAGTTTATGGAAATCTTGTCTGCCAATGTATTTGTTATTACCCTATAGTGTAAAATAAAAATTGCAAAATGAATTCAAGGAATGTGAGTGGAGGCAAAATGCATGATAAATACACTAACATTTTTTTTAGGGAATTGTAACTAAACTCTCATTGCACGCAACCCTCGAGCCTGGTGTTGGCTTAACGGTTAAGGTGGCTGGTTTCAGATCTTAGGATCTCGAGTTGGAGTCCTTGTCGTAACGTTGAATTAACACCAGGTGTGTTGACTGAGCCTGCCACCCTTCCGAAGTCAGCAAAATGAGTAACAGCTTACCTGGTAACAGGGTTACTGGCACTGCATCAGCAGCACAGCCATGCCCCCCAGAGAATGATGCAGCCAAGGAGCCACAGGGTGCACACGAATAAATGAAAAGAAATGCAACTCTCATTGGTGGGAATGGTCGTAGAAGAAGATAAAACAGGCTGAGAAGTTTATATTCTAAGCTTGATAGAAGACATGCAATGTAAAAACAAATTATATACACTTGGGATCAGTCATGCAATTGAATATGACCAGAATAATGCAAATGCCTGGCTAATATAGAACATTCAAAGCATTTCAACTTCAAGGTAACACAGTGATGCATTCAACAAAATAAGATTCGAGGAGTTATGTACGATCACCATTTTAAACAACCCATTGAGACTCCATAGACAATGGGAATTGGTCATGGGAAGGATTTAACATTGCAATGAACTTTCGCACCGAAGCACAGAAAGGCAGCCAAAACAAGGTCAAAACTTCAAATCTGTAACACGACAAGAATGATGCAGCATTAAATAATATTATAAAATGCGATATTTAAACGATCATTGTTTTTGCAAAACATGGTGGTTAAAATACACTATGGGCTTGGCAAAGTTCAAGATCTCCTAGAGGTCGAGCATTCCAGCAAAGTGATCGTTTGGCACTGGCAATCAATAATGCTTGTTGTTCAAACAAAACAAGTCAGTTTACAGAGTTCTCACAATGTGAAACAGTGAAGAGAGCTTATCCTTGTTGAAATTACAAAAGAGTGACTTACAGTTCGTGACCCCCAAACGTGTTCCAAACATTCAGTGTTGATGTGACAAAGTGTTCTCTGTGAGTGTTGAAGATGGAGTGCAGCTGTGCCTCACGGTCAGATATTGCAGTGAGGGATCCATGAACATCCAAGATGTATTTTGAGCAGAGCCATAAATCTGTGAAAATTGAGCCACCCAGATGGACGTGGCCCACTGCGCTCATCTCCAAGAGCTCAGACCACCATGTACATTAGAAACATTGATGCTAATCCAGAAACTGGAGAACTCTGGAGAAGTCAACTATGCCGGGTATGGTTGAGCAAAGAAGAGGAAGAGGCATACCTTATATCTGCTGGATGGATGGGGTACAGGCTACAACCAAGCTGTGTCTGCCAAAGCTATGGGAAAGCAGTACAGGATAGGGATGTTTGGAGAAATCTGATCATGAGTGTCCCCAGAAGTCGCACAGGACTTGACGGAACTAGATAAATATAACAAATTAAATATGCTTATATAATGAGTAAACGCCTTCTCTTTCTTTGATTGTTATGAGTATCTCATTCATTCAACTGTTCGATTGTTCCAACCAGCTCACAGCACACACCTTGACTTCAGAATGAAAGGAGAATCCATGACTTATGACCTTGTAGTCTGACTTCTCAATTGAGCAGACAAATTAAAATCAACGAGGACAGAGCTATAGAGAACAACAAAGTGTAAAACTCAGTCGAGTAGAAGCCAGAAGGTAGTGCGTGGAAGTGGAACCACTTTTGCATTGACACACTCCGGGCATATCAAGCCACTGATCTCATAAACAGCACAAAGCCAGACAACAACAAAGCTATACGTGGAGATTAAAGCACAACACAGTGGAAAACTACAAGGGCACTCAGTGAAGAGCATAGCTCCTCCAGGCTGATTAGTTTACGATTTGTATTCCACTGATAGGCTGGATATGGATTCGGACCTGAACTAAAATTGAATCAGCTTGTTCTTGTCACCTAACTAACTCATCCACCATGTTTCATCCGAAGCCGTCCATAACTTTTTGAGATATCCTGCTACATGTCGTTTTTGCCCGATCACTCAATGGTGAAAAAATTACTTTTAAAATTGTCGAATCTGGATCCAGATTCAAATCTTCACCAACATGGAATCAATTCTTCCTTGTTACATACCCAACGTGTCCACCAAGTTTCGCCTGAATTCGTCCAGAACTTTTTGAAATATTTTGTTCACAAACAAACAAGAAAGATGTCATGTATAGCACAATACTTGCAAAATCCAGAAAACAAATTTGACCTTAAAAATAATTATTGGTGGTTGAATTCAGTGACCAAATACGCAAATCCTCTTCAAATTTCAATTCAATTGGACGAAAATTGACAATTTTAGAAATTTGGCCCACGTCGAAATTTTGTCCTATGTTAACCTCTTGGTTATTGTTGACCTCAAAAATAATTGGCTGGTTGAATTCGATGACCTGAAATATAAATCCTCTTCAAATTTTAAGTCAATCGGATGAAAATTGAGGATTTAAAAATTTGACAAATTTGTTGCCCTTTGGCCCAAGTTGACTTTTTGACCTTTTGACCTCAAAAACAAATAGGCTTCTTGCTTATGGCAAACTCTACCATGTGGTGAAGTTTCGTGAAGATCGATTCAAAATTGTGACTTCGAGGCAATAAATATAAAAACAAACAAACAGAACAAGAAAAACACGTCGTGCAGAGCACAATACTTGCAAAATCCGCCCCCCCCCTCTCCAAAGGTTGCCATGGATACATCAAATTGGCCATTTCATCTATATATTACTAAAACTCTCATCTTGTATGTATGTATGTATGTATGTATGTATGTATGTATATATGTATGTATGTATGTATGTTCCCGAAATACAGACAAAACTGTACACGATAGCGCAAAAATTTTAGGGCCACCTTACTCACTATTCTCCTGCGGTGTGCAGTATCAAGTTTCGTTCAAATCGGGCAACGAAAAAATTATTTAAAAATCAATTCCCGATTCAGTCAAGTACTCTTCGGGAGTATTTGATCAATGCAAACAACCTCAGCGGTATAGTTCGCTGGAGCTATCTTTTTTTTTTTTCATCAACCGCTGTCACAACGGGAACCCAACGGGTTCACGGGTCATTTAGTTAAGATTAAAATTCACAATATTAATCAAAGTTCAGGTCAATCGGATGAAAATTGATTATTTTTCAGATTGAAATTGATGATTTTAGAAGTTTGACCTTGAGTTGACCTTTGACCTTTTGACCTCAAAATAGTTGGTGTCCAAATTCAGCGATGTACTATGCAATTGCTGCTTAATTCTCAGGTTAATCAGATGAAAATTGACAATTTTTCAGTTGAACATTGATGATTTCAGAAGTTTGAGCTTGAGTTTGACCTTTGACCTTTTGACCTCAAAAATAGTTGGTTCCCCAAATTCAGTGACACAGTCTGCAAATCTTGTTCAAATTTTAAGGTAATCGGATGAAAAATGACGATTTCAGAAATTTGACCTCAAGATGACCTTTGACCTTTGACCTCGAAATCAATAGGCTTCTCATTTGAGATTACCTCTCCAACTTGGTGAAGTTTCATGACTATCGGTTTAGAATTGTGACGTGTGGGCGACAAACAGACAGACAGACAGAAAATAACAAAACCGACTGACCAATATCCTTGAAAAATCTTCGATTTTGCAAGTAATAATGCACGCAACCAATCAATGTACTTGAAAAATCTTTGATTTCGCAAGTAACAAACAGAGAGACAGGGATGAAAACATAATCTCCATCACCTTCAGTGGCAAAGGTAACAATATACATTCAATTTGTTCTGCATTGTTATATATTTATCAATACAAATCAGTAAACAATCTGGCTTAGTAACAAGATGCACTCACAAACTGTATTATCTATTTATAACGCAGCTGTTTGTGTAGAAATGATTTTGGGGAGAAAAAAAAGATGATTCAGAATACTTTTTCCAACCATCTAACACCATACTGCATAATTTTAACTGAGCTATGTTCAGAGGGGAACTCCATTGGTTCATAGCATTATATCTTTCATCACATGTAAGCACATTGCACAGCCAGCTTTTACTTCATTTTTAATGAGGAGCAGTAATATCAAATTTGTTCAGTAACTCATTCTTCCTTCTCTTCCCTTTATATTGGGTGAGGTCCAATGGTACCAAGCTTCTGCCCTGCATTGCCCACTGTACTCCTCTACTTCCCCCTGTACTCAGCCAACTCTCTCCACTCACCAAACCACCCCCACCTTATTGCTATCCCTCCTCACACAATCTTCTCAATCCTAGTCTACCTCTTTTCCTCCTACCTTGCTCCCTCAACCGATTCACTCTCTTTGCCATTCTCTATTCCTCCATCCGCACCAAGTGTCCAGCCCACTTCAACCGGCGTGTTTTTTTTACTAATCTCCCCGTCAAGCTCATCTGCACACCAATCTCCTCCCTCAGTTCATCCATCCTCCTTTTATCCACCCTCTTCACTCCCATAATTCTCCTGAGCCAGTTGTTCAGGCCTGTGACTTCTGTTCTTGTCTCTCTGTCAGTACCACCCTTTCAAGACCGTAAAGTAAGCTTGCCTCACACAAGACACCAAAGCTTTCCCCTTAATTTTCCTTGATATTTTCCAGTCTGACATTACTCCCTCCACCCAACTCCACACATTCGGACCTACCTGAATCCCCTTCCGCACCTCTGCCTCCGAATTACCATCAACGATCACTGTTCCCCCCAGATACTCAAACCTATTTCTCTGCCCTTTTCACCCTGCAATTTACCATAGGTCATTTTCCATCTGCTTGGAAGTCAGCTAACATGACAGTATTACATAAGGAGCAAAAACTAATCCTCTTAACTAAACACCAATTAGTTTACTTCCAATCATCAGAAAGATCATGGAATCTATCATCGCAGTTTACAAAAAATCATTCCTTTTCTCCAGCAGTCTCATCTCAGATCATCAATTCAGATTCAGACCTGGTCAATCTTCCTTGGGCATGCTACTTCGACTCTCCCAACAATGGTGGAGGCCCTCAATACCAGACATGTGATCAGGGCCGTCTCTCTGGACATATCTCAAGCTTTCGATACAGTCTGGCATCCCACCTTGCTCTCCAAAGAGTCTGCCTATGGAATCCAAGGCCAACTCCACTCTTGGAACCCTTCCTCCAAGGAACCCTTTCTTCTCCTCTCCCTGTCAAGGCTGGAGGACCCCAAGACAGTGTTCTATATTATTCCTAATTTTCATCATTATTATTCATCATTTTCTAAAAAAAAACAAAAAAAATCCTATTATTATTCCTGCTTACCTAAAAAAATTATTCCTAATTTTCATTAATGATCTCACCGACTCCCTGAAAAATCCTCTTTATCTCTTTGCTGATGACTCCACTCTCTCTGCCGTGACATCTTTCATCTTTCTTCCAGACAGGCAGCAGCCTCTTCCCTCTCCTCAGACTTAGACAAAATCACAAACTGGTCAAACACAATTTTGCTTATGTATCCATATTGTCCATCCTTTTTCATATTCCCATACCCCTCATCATTACCTGCATCCCTTGCTTGTCCGTCTCCGTCTACTTTCTCCCTCTGCCCTGCTGTTCCCTTTGTTATGTTGCGTCCTGACTACCTCTGCCACCGAAGGTGGATGGAGCTTGTTTTCACCTTTGTTTGGTTGTTTGTTTTTTTGTGAACAAAATATCTCAAAAAATTCTGGACGGATTTGGATGAAATTTGGTGGAGAGCTTGGGTATCCCCTCGTAATCCCCTTGTAACCGCCTCCTTTCTAGTGTATAAAGCCCTGTCTTCTTCAGCCGCTCCTCAAAGCTGAGTCTAGCTTGGCCTGGAATCAATCTAGTAGCCCTGTGCTAAACCTTTTCTCTAGCAGCTATTACTGCCTAAGTTGTGGTGACCAAAACTGCACACAACATTCTAGATGTGGCCTTCACTAAATTACTATACAATGTTAACACCACCTCTTTTAATTTATAAATGACCTCCTTCTGAATACAACCGAAAACCCTGTTTGCTGTACCTATAGCTTCCTGGCATTGTGCTCCCTGCTTACCTCCCATATCTATTACCACCCCCAGACCCTTCTCCTGTGTGACATGTTCCAAAATTACCCCTTGCATCCTGTAATCTCTATTTTCATTGTTCTTTCCCATCCCCAACACCTTACACTTGCTCAGGTTAAATTCCATCTGCCAATCTTTTTCCCAATCTATGCAAGTATCAATATTTTCCTGAATCTGATCAACACCCCCCTCTGGTATCCACCTTACCTCCAAGCTTTGTGTTCACCTGCAAATTTGGAAAGCCTACTCTTCACCCCACTATCCAAATCATTGATGTAAATAATGAAAAGTCATGGTCCGAGTACTGATCCCTGAGGTACCCCACTACTTATGTCCTCCCAGCAAGACATCCTCCCACTCTTTGCTTCCTATCACTAATCCAGTTTGCAATCCAATTAGCGACCTGACCAGCCATTCCACAAGCTCTCACTTTGGCTAACAACCTCCGATGTGGTACCTTAACAAATGCCTTCTTAAAGTCCAGATATACTATGTCCACTGCCTTTCCCTCATCCACCCAATCAGACACTTTCATAGAACTCTAAAAGATTTGTTAGACAGGAACTACCTTTGGTAAACCCATGCGGACTATCTTTAATTAGTTTGTATTTATTTAAATGGTTCCTCATCTGGTCCTTAATTAATGTCTTCAAGACCTTCCCCACAACTGAAGTCAAACTAACAGGTCTATATTTTCCCAATTCTTCTCTGGATCCTTTCTTAAATAACGTTGTTGCATTTGCTACTCTTATCTCTCTATATGCCTGGTATTGGATTAATGGTTAGGGTGGCAGACATTGGATCCTAGGGTCCTGAGTTCAAATCCCACTCAGCTGTTGAATTAATACCAGGTGGGGTTAACTCGACCTGTCATCCTTCCGAGGTCGACAAAATGAGTGCTGGTATACTGTGTCGGAGGGGCGACCCATCCAATAGCCAAGGAGACTGCTTAAGCAGCACCACCGCTCTGCACAGAGTATGGTCCCAATCTCCTCCTCCTCTCTCTCGATAATCTGAAGCAAAATACCTGTTTAATAAGCCTGCCATCTCACTTTCCTCGCTAATCACTCTCCTGATGCTATTTCTTAATGAGCCCACACAATCCTAAACTGTTCTTTTCCTCTGATATACTTCAAGAAAGCCTTGCTTTTATGCTTAATATTCTTAGCCATGTCCTTCTCATACTCTCTTTTGGCTTGCCGAGTTATTTTCATAACTTTCCTCTGCTTACTCCGATAGTGATATAAATCCAACTCCAGTATTGTTATTTTAAACCAAATAAATGCCTTCTGCTTCTCCTTCACCCTTAATGTCACCCCTTTCTCTTGATGCAATGCTGTCCTTTACCCACATTGCTCCTCCTCCTCCTCCTATTCTCTCCTTCCTATCACACCGATACACCTTGTAGCCTTCTAATCCTGTCCTCCAGTTACTCTCCTCCTTAAACCATGTCTCACTCACTGCAACTATATCATACTCCTCGCTATCTACTTTGGCCTCAAGCTCTTCCATCTTATTATTTAAACTCCAAGGCATAGAATATGTTTTAATTCTTCCCTTCCTGAAATTCTATTTTCTTGCCTGGCCTTACTAATCACAATTACATCATCAGTTCCTTCCATAATAGCTTCCCCACCCTCCGCTGACCTAAAAAAAGCCTGAATTCCTTCCTCAATTCCCACTGCAAACCTTGCTGCCCTCTTTCTATTTAATACACGGCCATCATTCTGGAAACGCTCCTTTTGCCCCCAAAATGATTCCCACTGCTTCTTAAATGCAAAACCTTCCTCACTACACCATTCTTCTAGCCATTGGTTGACATCTATTGCTCTGCTTTTTAATTTCTATATAATTTCCTAATCTTGGGAGAATCCCAGAAAACATTCCCTCGCAACCTTTTACTTTCAGCCACTTACCCAATATCCTGTATCTATTTTTCAAAAACCTCTGAATAAACTTTCCCAAATTCATTTGCTCCAAGGTGTACCATACCCCCAAATGATGTAATTTACCCTTCCTTCAATGTCCCCACCTCATGCTCCTTCAAAAGTGCACAAAATTATGTCTACAATCTTTCCTACAGAATGAAGAATCCATATATTTAATAGTCTCATCACCCACAAAAACTGTCTCGCATACCTCATTCCTCACCACTACCTTTCACTCGCTGGACCTTCACCGCTGCCTACATTCTTTGCACCCTCTCCACCGCCTGCACTCACTGCACCCACACCACTGCCTGCTCCCACTGCACCAACACCACTGCCAATATCTTCATGCGGAAACCTCCCTCAACAGCCGTAACCAACTATTATCTACAAATTTCTCACATTTTGCTCCTTGCTGCAAATTATCTACACAATTCCTTCAACCGAGCAATAAATATCCTCTGTGCAAGTGGGCTATTTCCTCACACCTCCCACAACAGTGAGTTCCCTCTGCTTCCCCTATTACTGATGTGGCCCACATTAAGTATCTATCACATTTTATGTACCCCTCTTCTTTTCTCCATCGCTCTCCATTTACACCCTTTTTCCCCACCATATTCCCAAGACCTCAACTGACTTAAACATTTCCCTGTGAACAATGTTATCATGGTATTCAAACAAATGCAGTCTGGGCCGTCATTTTCAGTTTTGCTCAATCCTCTGGTGACAACAACTTCCCCACGCAAACTTATTGTGTTAGCAGTGGCTATAGAGTATACAAAGAAGAGGGAAAGAAAGATAAATAAATGGGGAGTGAGAAGGAGGTGCCCCCTTGCCAATGTTATCTATGCACCCTACCACTGTGTTTTTTTTGTGGGGTGCGGAGGGGGTTTGCATGTTTGTAAATATTGAAGAATTAGGATGAAAAGTGGAAATAACAATAATAGTATGAAATGCACGTTTACATCTGTTTTTTTTTTAGCACTTAATAAACTTTGGCACCAATAAATAGCTCAAAATTAAAATCGCCCCCTTTTATTAGTTAAATTATTTCAAATAAACGTGTCAAAGGTGGTCAGATGAAATGCTCAGAATGCACCACAGATAGCAAAGAGCATTTAGAATCAACAATTTGCAGTGGCTACACTTTCTCGGTCATTATTATTATCTCCGTGATTTGCACTTGCAATACACCTCTCCCCCCCCCCAACTTCTAAGTGGTGATCAACGCCCATGTGAATATTAAACCCTCAAATATGTCGAAAATCGCAACCTGTGTGTCGTACTCCTCGTTTTAATGTTTTTTTTTTCAGAAAGCAATGAGTCGAATATATGGGTTTCGTCACAATGCCTCAATAGGAGTGAGGGGCTTGGGTAGGTATGGGTTGAGGATTTGGCCAGGTGGTGGTGGGGTGTTTTCTACCAATTTGCAGTAAGTAATGGATGGCCCCGAGAAACTTATCCCGGTGAATCGAGTAAGTAGAAATTCCACCATAATTTGAGGATATAATAAATAGATGGCTCTTTGCACATCCAATAACTCCTGCTTTGAGCTGTTAGCCCATGAAGGCTCCAAGGGCAAATTAATGAACAAATTAATGAATGGCATTAAATAAGGATTTACGCTTTTATTCCCACAACCGAATGAGCAGAAACATTTGATGACTGATGAGAAAGTAGGATGTTAGGTCGGCAGATGTCTATCAGGCGGTGTTTTTTTTAACTTAAAACAGATCTTAGGATCCTGATGGAACTTGTACATAAATCACATGGAGGACAAAGGCATTAGAAGACATCTGTGCACGTCTTCATCAATTAGGACGAATCATCATAGAATATGAGATTTCAGCCTTGGCTTCCCAGCAGCATGAACCTGTGGTTCAGTTGGTAATGCAAAAATAGGCATACCCTTGATTGAATGAAATGAACTTGATTCTTGATTATCAATTATCAAATTGGCACATGGCCGGGGGTCAAGACGACCTCATGGGATGTTCAGAAAGCTAAGCTACACCTTATAGTAAAGCACAGACAACCACACCTCTTCAAGCAATCTCCATGCCTCTGATCAAAGAGCTGATTGGATGGTTCTGATGGCCGAACAAGTGGAAACCAAACGCAATAAGGAAATCAGACACATGGAAATCACATCACAGGTACAGCATCTGATTGCTCCAAAAAAAATGACGTTTTATTAAAACTCGGAAATCTTACATCAAAAGTGAAATCAAGGAAACCAAGCGCCACTCTTCAATTTTCCTAATCATTAACCTTATCTTAGTGCTGTCCTTCACTCTGCAGATTGAGCTGTCAGCTTGGGCATGGTGGCAGGTTTGTACGTGTCCTTTGTAATAGTGTGTGTGTGTGTAGTACTTCACCGTATGATACTGGATTCTGGAGAATGGTACTGTGATTGAGAGAAGGAAGAGAAAGAATAAAACTCCAGTTGGCAGTAAAGTCCATTTAATGAGCTGCGAGGCTTTTGCAGGACAAAGACAACGAAGAAGCATCATGGGATGCTCTACAGACCGTTGTGGTACAGTTGCGGTTTCATAACCGCTTGCAGCCAGACGATGAAATCATATAATTGGTCAAAATATTGTAGTAAAAAATATGGTTTCACCTTAATTCACGTGTAACTTGGGAGAGAAAGCCACGAGCTGTCTGTCGTGGTTCGCCTTCCAACTAGCGAGCTTCATCTCTGGCCTGAGGTTCAAGCAACAGCTCATCACACTCGCATATTCTCAATTGCTGAAATTCAATAATCTGTAACTGTGTCAATAAGCACCTCAATGTCCCTCTTCACTGGTGTCTCAGCTGGGGTTTGCCTGGTTTGGGCTTTGCACAACTCAAATCATGGTTCCACACTTGTAACTGCCCGAACAGCCAACTCTGCATGCTACAGCTCTGCCAAGCACTTCACTCTAACTCTGGACAACTATGTGATCCACCATGATCTTCCAACTCTGACTACGAGTGATTTTGCATGCTGGTTTTTCTCTCACATCTACCAGTCCATCGTACCTTCCCACCAATGGTTAAGTTTCCCACTATTACATGCTAATCAGTGAGCTCAATGTATTTTCTCTTAGCTTTATATGCATGCATCATGTGGTACTGTGCACGCTTGCTGGATACCAAAAGATAATAGTAATTTGATTGGTAAATAGATACTACCGCATCACTTAATTGGAGAGGACATGCTCGATGTCACCCATTCAGGACATCTCAGGCATCACAGATGAGCGAGATAGACTCGTCCCTTTGTCTTCTTCTCTTCTCTTATGCATGTCTATCTTGGCGCCACTTTCATGAGCAAACTTATTATCCCGCCCCCAGAGGGAGGGAGCGGGATATTGTAATCGTCCGGTTTGTTTGTCTGTTTGTTTGTCTGTCTGTCTGTTAGCAACTTTACGGCAAAACGGCTTTAGCAAACACTATCAAATTTAATCACAGGTGGGCAATGAACCTTGGACGACCCCATTAACTTTGGGTCAATTGATCAAAGGTCAAGGTCAAGGTCACGAAAAGATCAAAATCGTTTTTCGCTCATAACTTTGTCAAAAATGATCTGATTTACTTCAAACTAAGCTTATAGTGAACCTTATTCTATTTGTCACTTATAATCCTACCCATTCCTATAGTGAAAAATGCATATTTGTGAAGATCGGTAGGGTCCAAGTTTGGGGGTCATTGTCATCGGTCAAAATTACAAATTTTCCATGATAAATCAAAAAAGGTTAGGAAATGTGTGTTTACTATGGAAGACATATATCAAGTCCTTTATTGGCTTTCATTGACACCAGACCTTTGACCTTACGTGGCCTTGAAAGGTCAAAATTCTTTTACGGTCATAACTTCGTCAAAAATGGTTTAATTGACTTCAAACTAAGACTAAAATATTCCTTATTCTATTCCTTATAATCAACATTCAGGTTAAGGATGTATCAATTTAAATTTGATCCCCAAAATAACTTATGCCTTAAATGGGCGGGATTTGTTGTGTCTGGCACCACATGTTTCATGTTTTCATATTTTTGCACAAAGTTTTGCATCGCAATGCTCACAGCACATTAAAAAAATCAATTGAAAAGGCATAATATTTTTCTCTTTCTCTTTCTCTTTCTCTTCTCTCTCTCCTCTCTCCTGGTGGCCAGTCGCCTGTGTGTAACTGTCATGGCGGCATGTTGGTGCGTGTGTTAACTCTGTGTTGTCCTTGTGCTCTCTTGTCTACCTTACCAGCTGTGCAGCGTTTTCTTCTCCCACCCTCCTCTTGTCCCCCCCCTCCTCTTGTCCCCCTTTGCCCGAGTTTGAGAGAGGGAGAGAAGAACATTTACGCCGGTATCGGTACGTTCGTGTGTTTTTGGGCGGTGGCCGTGCCGATCTACTGTTGTGCATTATTAGTTTATTGCGTTTATTTATTTATTTACTTATTTTGTATTCATTATACCTTTTCCTTTCGTTTAAATTATCTTGTTTTCTCGTGACCCGTCGAAGTGTGATGAATGGTGTTTGCCTATTTATTTTTATACATCCGGCCAATTGAACGAGTCATGGCGGGTGAAAGTTCGTGGTACGCTTCGTTTGAAGCGCTAACCAGGAAACATGGCTTTGTTTGTGTTCCTCCATCGGAGATCGACATGGAGAAGTTAATTGTTGGTGTAGGTGAGATTATTGGGATTGAGAATGTTAAGGCGG
>CM068952.1:83122249-83137579 GCA_035128595.1 Eptatretus atami
CACTTGCAAGGCTTGATAAATTTTACATTAGTCTCTCCTTTTAAAATCGTGTAAGTTTTACTGACATCATGCCCTCTGGCTTTTCTGATCAGTTTTTAATTAAATACATCTTTATTTTCCTAGTCCTCAGAGGAATACTTCTCATTGGTCTTTTAACACCTCTCTTAAAATGATTCCTTTTTTAAATCATCTTTTTTAAAAAATTGGCTTCGAATTCTAGAATCACGGAACGATTTTACAAATCTTTGTCAATGGTGGGATTATATAAAAGCACAAATCGAGTCTTCTGTCCAGGCAACCTACCAGGAATACTTCACTAATGTAAAAGCAACGGGATATATTTAAGAGAAAGAACTCCCTTTTACAAAAGACTCGCTCGATTGATATTGATAAGATCTACGTGCCAGTGGCTTTATGAGATCACAAGCCGATTGATGTGTTTAATTAGAGCAAGATGCTCTCGAGAGTGCGAACCCCGACTGGAGTGAAAGGCTGTCGATTCAGAAACTTGCTGTAAGACTTTTACACTTTTGGAAAAACTACAAAGTCTAATCGTTCCACTGTTAAGCTCACGTTAAAGTGTGACAAATTATTGAAGACAATGCGTCCATTGAAGTGTTTTATCGGATTTTCTACAAAATATTTTTCCAAAAGAATAATGAACGAGCAATGTCTGATTTTCAAACAATCTACAAAATTTGGAAGAATCGCACAAAACCATTCTTTCAACAAGATTACTGCGGATGAAACTTTTAATATCTCTTAACTGACCTTCTGTATCATACAAGCACCTGGCCTTGATGTTTACCTGTTGATTTTATAAAACCATTGGGATTTGTTGGACAAACACTTTAGATGTTTTAATGTTTAGTTTACAAATTTTGTACCTTTAAGTTGTCGCTGTTGCATCGTGTGCCTTATCCCGGAGAAAGGAGATCTCCAGGACCTTCAGAATTGGATGCCTATTTCCTGCTTTGCGGATTACAAATTTTTCTCCAAGTCCCTTTGTAATTGTGTAAGCCTTTTCTAGTTCTAAATTCATTTTGATCCAATCTTTTGTATACCCAACCGGTCTATTCATGATAAAAAAATTTTAATTTGGGACTACCCCCCATTCATTGTTTTCCATTTCCAAGGGGTGATCTTGACTCTTCTAAACCAGAATCTCGCTTAGATTTACACATATTGGCCTCTAGATGTAAAGCTTAATCGATTGACATGATATTAGCCATGGTTGGTATTTTTACACCTATAAAACAATTTAGCTTTTGCTAACTGAGCAGACTTTTCATATCCCATGTGCTCAGTTCCATTTTGAGAATCACTGTATCATCTAGCATCATCAACATTTGAACGAAGCTCCTTGTGTTTACAATGTGGTGTTTGAAAGCGCATGCCGTCGCGTGTGCTTCGTTACTGAATATCTTTCGTCTTACTTGGACATCCAATTCGCTTTTCGCTTGATTTCAGGCATTCTTGATTGATAGCTAACTGAAAAGCTTCTATTGTGATCGCAGCATATGGCTCGCGTGATGTATATGTGTGTGATACCCTGAGTGCGTAGCACATAGCGTGGATGATGTCACGCGAATGTTTATTATATCATGATCCTTGGAAAGTTATCTATCGCTGACACCGACAATACTAATTAGAGCAAAATATGTCAAAAACCTTATGAATCTCTTCCCCGCTGCCAGACGCTTGTTCCGTCGTATAGCTCATACTATCCACCGAACCTTTGCCAAGCTGATAGACAGGTAAGCATTCTACTTATCTAATGGTCGTATGCGTAACATTGGACAGGCTTATCGCTAAGACAGTGGCTCTCCATAAGCTAGAATTGTAAGAACATACTTACTTGCGCGTCTGCACTGATCGATAGTCTTTTCGGCTCACTCTCTCCAAATCGATTGGATGCCGGAGACACCTCCTGAAGACATTGCTCCTGCACAATCCAGACATGCGGTGCTTTTTGTGTACGTGGCAAACATTGGGTCAAGCTGAAGTACACTTTATATCGCTCTTGGACAGATGTGCCACTGTTATCTTCAACTTACATTAATCACGCTGATTACTATCCCTTTCGAGTCACTTTTCACCGCTATCTTTTTTCGCCATCCTGACCATGCACCCAACTGCAAGACCTATTGCTGAAGAGGCAGGCATGCTTCTGTACTTCAACCTCGAGGAAGACATAATATTACTCATGGACTGCAACATTGCGGATCATTTCCTTACTGCTACTTGTTACAAATTGCCAAACCTCGACAAGCACTTAGTGCTCAACCATATATATAGGTCGAAGCAACATATAATAACAACGTTATCAAACTCTTCGTCGCTAACTGGCCGTTGTTCCGAAACTTATATTGATCGCGATATGACAACCAATGCTTCTAAACCTCGGCGCTATCACTGTCTCATACGAGACTGCTGTACGGCTAAAACAATTACTATTGCACCGTCAACTCGAAGCAACTATTGCGGTACTAGCCGCTTCTCGGTACTTTCGCCTCTTCTCTGATTGACATCCTTCGTTTCCCCTCCTCAGTGTTCTGCGTACCCTCTATTTAACTCTTCTGGGACTCCATTTTTGATTCACACCATACGTCTTCCTGCAACTCCATCTGCCCCCTTCTACTCAGCAGTGACGAGTATAACATTGAAAGATGCATAACAGAAAACTGTGAATCCAGATCGCTTCTTCCGAGGTATCATCTGTCTGCTAAAAACAGTTGCACAATGTACGTTTGTAGATCACCATACCGGAATCCATAACTATGCTCAAAATGTAGTTGTA
Source organism: Eptatretus atami (assembly GCA_035128595.1). Classification (NCBI taxonomy): domain Eukaryota; kingdom Metazoa; phylum Chordata; class Myxini; order Myxiniformes; family Myxinidae; genus Eptatretus; species Eptatretus atami. The sequence goes on from CM068952.1 coordinate 83,125,050, forward strand.
GATCCCAGATGGAAAAAGTCGTTGCATACAGTCCAACACTATGCCACCCACAGCACAGTAGCGATGTAGTCTTCCACCACGACGATATGCAGTGGAGCGGGACCACTGAACTGCACTGACTATCTCACTGACAACTAGCATGTACAGTGGGGCGCGAGTAGATTTCCCTACGAAGTTATTACTCATTTTAATGTTTTAAAATTCTGTTTCGTGCCCCTGTGTATGTTGGCTTGAGTTTGATATCATGCTATGGTTGACTGTAGCAGAGACGACCCCACTTTTACCTTTTTATCACAATTGTGCATGTCAATATGGAAAATGAGAAGTAGGTTAGTCTTATTGTACTTATTGATTGATTTGGATACCGGTAAATCCATACGTCATGTTGGAATCTGTTTTCATAATAGACAATATAATAATAGACAATAATAGAACAAAGTCATGAGACAATTCTTAATAGCTGAGGGAACATTAGCATCTATAAAAACAAGGAAAGCTAACTTTCTTGCAACACTGATGCTGATCTACAGTTTAACTGTTTTTAAGGCCCTCCCATGGCCAGATGACTGCAAATTTATTCCACACGAAACATATTAATAATCTTGAAAGTAGTTTAATCAGAGAAGTGAGCATCACAGAATGCTTTGTAGATAAATTAGAACCACATCGATACTGGTAATTAAGTATTCAATTGATTAGCGTGTACTGACCTATTATTTGCTTGTTACTTACGGAATCTAAAGATTCGTAAGATATATTATACTTCCGGTCATTTGTATGTGTGGTGATTGTGTGTGTTTGATGTATGTCTGTAGGAGCACGAATAACTCGAGAGACCGGAAGAAGCTGACAGACAATGCTCAAGAATTAACCACGATGATCAGGAGTGTGGTAGTGTGATTAATGTTGATCAACATCGGTACAGAATCAGGTCACGTGATGTCAAACATACATTTTGGTAGAATCGTTAGGTACACAAGTTCATCGCTGGATGAAAGCTATCTAGACTTTGTGTCGCTACCGTTCTCTGGATGAAGCAGCTATCTTAGTTAAACTAAGTCAGAGGTCAAGCTTTGATATTCTAAGGTACTCAGTTTTATTGAACTGTGTATTTGGTACGTGTAAAGTATGTGTACTTTTTCTTCTAACGTGTATATAAGGTATACAAATATGTCTTCCTGGCGTTTCTGCGTTCCCTGTTCTCATCGTCTAGACATAACGAGTTGCAGACTCAAGACTTCTTCCGTGTTCAATCGATCTCTCGAGACGAGATGCCAAGCTAGCAGAGGAATAAGATGTCAGATGGAGATTGCTACAGTTCTCTACTCGTGAGGTACTCGCTAGCTTATCTCCATACTCTCTCTCTCCTCTGTCTCAATGTACTCTCTCTCTCTCTCTCTCGTGTCATCTTTAGACTCTCGAGTGGCAGAGAGGAGGACTAGAAGCAGACATGGTACCATGACGAAAGATGATTGAGAAATGAAAGAGTGATGCGTACTGAGACTACAGGATCCATTGAGCAGACAAACAACAGTTATTCCCCCCCCCACCCCGGTGAGTGCATGGAAAGGGACGATTTAGGGGGAATCCTACTACATGCAGATCGGAAAATCAATAGACGCGCGGCGGAGAGTGACGATGGCGTGAACACTTGAGGAAAAGAAAGCAAGAAAAGAGTGATCGTAGTGAGAGAAGACGCTTGGTCGATTTGCTCTACTCATAGTCAGATGAGAACAGAGTGACGGGGATACGCCTACTAAGTACCGGAATCGAAGGCGGTGTGAATGAACTAAGGACTCGTTGAGATGACTCTGCGTGGACTCTTTGTACTGCAAAGGAGAGAGTACGCGCGGACGAGGAAACAAGATCACGAGGAAAAGAAGGAGAATTAGAGTTGAGAGAGTATAAATATGATCACAGAAAGAGTGGAGAAAGACCCTTTTGAGAGAGTGTGGACAAAAACAGAGACTTAGGAGCTGAGTAGAACGCTACGTGTACTCGACTTTTATTCGCGACTCAGAGATCATCTCTTTCTCTCGGACTTCGACCTTTCTCTCTCATCTTTCTCTTTCTTTTTGCTCTGTGATCTAGACAGATTGATCGAGAGACATAGCAGCGTATGTGGCAGTCGAGATCTCCTCGAGAATGATCTACACTCTTTCTCTCTCACTGCTTTAGCATCTCTCACTCTTTCTTCAAACTCCTGATTCTCTGCTCGAACTTTGTATCCTCATCTCTTATTTCCCTCCCTGTCTTTCTCATCATCTCTCGCTACTCTCTTTCTCTCTTCTCTCACTCTTCTCTCACTCTTTCTCTTCACTCTTCTCTCTCACTCTTTCTCTGTCTTCTCTCCGTCTTCTCTCTACTCTCTTCGTTACTCTGTGCTTCACTCTTTCTCTCTCACTCTTCCTGTCTTGCTCTCTCTCTCTCTCACTCTTTTTCTCTCCACTCTTTCTCTCACTTTTTTCTCTCTTTCTCTTCTTTTCCTCTGTCTTTTCTCCGGTTCCTCTCTCTCTCTCTCTCTCTCTCTCTCTCTCTCTCTCTCTTCCTCTCTCCGTCTCTCATCTCTCTCCGCGCGACTTCTCTCTTTCTCTCTCTCTCTCTCTTCTCTCTCTCTTCTCTTCCTTCTCTCTCTCGCCCTGCTGGCTGTTGTATTGTGTTTGCTGTATGGCCCTTCTCCTTGTGTCCGTGATACCCTCCTCTGCTGTGCTGTTTCCACTTTCCCCCCTTTTTGTTTCCATGTGTTCGTTTTCACTTGTGGACTTTTCCCGTGTTTTTTCCTCCTGTCTGGAGGAAAGAGAGAGAGAGAGAAGAGATGGAGAAAGACCAGTGAGAAAGAGAGAAAGAGAGAAGAGAAGCCACTCTCGTTTCTGCCTCACTGCCGTGCCCTTCCCCGTGGGCCGCCGGCGAGGTTTTTCCTTGTCACTGCGACGCGTTGTTCTTTGTTAATCTGCAACTTAATCGTTGATTCTTGGTGTTTTGTTGAAACGCCCTATTTTCTCTCGGTTAAAGTTTACTAACTTTTTTTTGGAGTTAAAATGGCGAGTGACGTTTTGTGATGGCAGGCGCTCGCTCTCTCTGCAGTTTTTTTTTCCCTGCCGAGTATATACTTGCTTTCCGCCATGGAATCGTTGTTTAATAATGTTGTGTGCTTGTCGCGTGATAAAAGTTTGTGGTTGTTGTGTCGAGAACACGTGGTCGCCACGGTGGTCTTGGAGCATGGCCTTTCACGACCGAACCACTTACCTCTCTGTGTTCGCTTTACAGGCCCAAAGTTTAACGTAATATAATTAATATTCACCATTATAAGAACCAGGACAGTGTAAACAGTTAACCAGTTCTGGTAAGGTTGTTCGAGGTCTCAATGCCATGCGTCATGTTTACATTAAATTTACATTCATGTCCTTTTAAAGAGTGTTAGTGATACTACCGAAAATGAGAAAAAACACTGATTTGTATGATGTGTGAAATCGACGGTGTTGAATCTAACTTTGCCTCCCAGAGTTAGACGTGTTTGGGTGTGGACTTACGGACGTGGAGAGTTTTGGCCAATGCGTTACACCAGGAAGTGAAGGGTCGGTGAGAACGATTCTTCTCACCACAAACTATAATGGGGGAGGTGAATGGGGCAGCCCCCCCCCCCCCCAAACTATGGGAGAGGGACGGGAGCCGGCCCCACCCCCCCCCCCCCACCGCTGAGTGTTCACATTGACTGTCCACCCGCACGGCGTTGGAGAGGGTTATCGGACGTAATTAATCCACCCCACCAAACGAGGAAGTGAAAGATGGTGCTCCTCCCTTTACATCCCTTAAGACAGTGTGGCGATGGAGGTTCTGGTTATGGATACCAGAAAAAAGGCCAAAACGGCAAGCGTTGATGCCTTTCAGTTGGATGCTAGGGCAGAATAAGGTTCATCGTGTCGGCTCGGTGGACCTCCAAGGTCTGTTCAGGCTCGTGCTTCTGACATTGGAAACCCCTGGTGTACCGGAGCGTGTGCGGAGTGGAAACTCGCTTGTTCCACTGCCGACCTCTGAGCGGACAAAGAACTCAGCTGAGGTTATCTCAGGATGTTTATGTTTGTCCGTACAAACTGTTCGACGTGTTAACAGCATGTTGACAGTGATGGAGAAATTAGATAAGGGGAATCCCTGTTGATGTTAAATGTACCACCCCTCCCTCACAATGATATGTAAGGGTTGTAGATGGGAAGGACATGGACAAGCAGAATTCGGGGGTCCGGTAAACAGAGCAGAAAACTTTCGGAGCCAAAGTAAGTCTGTTCCCAAGAACACTGAACACAATTTTTTTATGGAGATGTGTTGTAAATTAGACTAATTTGCGGTCCGCTGATTTCAAAATTCATACCCGTTTTGCTTGTATCCTCAGATTTCAGTAAACAGAAAATATTCCATTGCTAGAGTAGATTTCAATGAAATTTACAAAATCATTTTATTCATTATTCATTCATGAATGCTTCAAATTATAGACTTACAGAAAAACTCCATAGATATGAATTAAAAAATGCTTTGGCATTGCTTTGCGTTTGGCTGCTCTGTTTCAGTTTCCGTGCAGGGACCAGCAGAAATCGGACCATCAATGTTCGGGTTGTGGCCGCCCTTGGTAAGCGTCGTCCTGTGAAATCTTCTTGGTGCAATCGCTCGCCGTGTGTCCGAGACTGCCAATTGTCAGAAGAAGTTCAGGTGCTGTGTAGGAAAGATATCAAAAGGTTCATTCGGGTTCAAAGTTCATTCATAACCATCCTCTTTCACCACTGCTTACAGCTATATCTGATCAGCTGAGGGTTGAACGTGGTTTCGTCTCTGAGGCACGTTACCGAGCAAGACGCGTCAGGTATGATTGTGACCTTATTCTTTCTTGTTTTGGAAGCCGGGCGATGTTGTGCGTCAGATAACAATCATCATGATGATTTGGCTCCCGCCATACATGGTCACCGCAATGGCATGCTCGCGCGCTTGTCCCACCAACCGCTAGTCAAGGTTGTGTGTTTTGTTTGGATCAGCTTGGCAGGCAGATGTGTGGTGCCCAGCTCTTTCTGTCCCCACCTTACACCGAAGTGTGAAAGTAGGCTGGCCTTCATTTTCACTCTGGATATACTCGCTGTTATCTTTTTGGTTATCCGACCACGACTAAACACAATTGTCAGGATTGATTGGTTACAGGAACGCCCTACTCATCTTTTATCTGAAAGAAAAATATAACACATGTTAACAACAATTAGTACGAAATAGACTGTTAAGGACATATTAATTTCATTGAAATCCTGATCTTCTAGCATGGGTAATATTTTGTTCCTGAAAATCCTGAGTGATACCAGCAAAACGTGTTATTGATTTTGAGAATCAAGCGTACCCAATTGTCTTAATCACTTTACAATCTCCAGTAAAAAAATTTTTTGAAATTTGTTGTTCAGATGAATAGGAGAGGCCATCGAGAACACTTATTCAGATGAAACCTCTTCGACTCCCATATTCAGTCTTTAACTCTCAAGAGGATGGGGGGCGAAACGACACAACCCTTAGTGTCTCAAAGAAATGTGTAATTAAATCCTGGATGAGTCTAGAAGATACGTAAAAACTCAAAAATTACTTCCGAAATTACACTGGATTCATTAAAACCTGCAAGGAGTATGATTTGTATCCTTACAATTAACATTCAGTCCTCATCCAAGTAAGAAATTGTATCGGGTGGTAAAGACTTCAGAATAAATCTACAGAGATGGAGATTGAAGTACATCCCTGAACATCATGGAGGCGCAAGTTGTGTTGCGTCGCCTCCAGTATTTCAGCTCTTCCAAAATGAAAAAATGTTCTATTGCTACAGAGCACGCATGCAAATCAGGTCTTTGAGGATGAGTGTGTAAAATCTTAAAGTTGCTTTTTTCCGAGTGCGCTTGAGGCCAAGGCTGGTGGGCATAGTTTGCATCTCGACTCCAGCTTTGGAATAACTTGTAAGGAAAATTTGCAGTTACTTACTGTCTGTTCATTTGTCAGTGGTAATCTAAGTTTGCATGACAATGTTACTGTTCCTAGTGCTAACTCTTGAAGAGTCCTCATGTCAAGTTGCAGAGTTTGTAAGCACATTGACTTACCATGTTGTTTGTGTCGGGTTGACTACAACTGCACCTCAACCCACACTTGATCGGGAACCACTTGTGAGCCTTCTATCCACCCATGCAAGGCCTTTGGCACAATAGTTCAAAAAAGTTTTAAATGGTGGATGATGTAGCTGTTGGCACCAAACCTAAATTCCGTCGGAGGATTCAGTGAAGTGGAAGCTGACGACTGTGCTGTCCACTGTCAGTCAGAATCTGTGTTTGAGCGAGTGCGAAACATTCACAACTCTTAAGAAATCACGACTGTGTTTTACTCGGTATAATCATTGAATTAAATGTGATAAATATTTTACGAAATTACGCATAAATATACAGGTGAAATTTCTTTTAAAATACAGAGAGGAGATGGGAGATGTGTGAATGAAATATAGTAAGTATAGTAGTTATAACTCTTCGTGCACCATCCAACCTGAATGTCTCATATGAGACCTATGAGCGTTTCGCCTTTCAATCACGTTTCATGCGTCTGCAGTGATACTCTGTGAGCCATATAACACTGTCTTTACTACTGTAGCATAAAAGTGTCATTATCTGATAGAAGACTTAGAAGTGATATTGGTAAAAAGATATCATCGAGCTAGACTACCTAAATACTGGGTGAGTTTCGCACCTAACACAATCTGTACGGCTGCACAAAGCAACGCATCCTAAATCCTCATCTCTGAGATTTTCTGCTACAGCTTCAGTCCTCTACTTGCACCATCATTCTCATACTCTAACTTCTTAGATGGTTAATAGTGCTAGAGTAGAAAACACTACTTCGTGACTTACGATCCTGGGTGTTCATAACGATAGTGATGGCGATGTCGCTATCTTAAAAAACCCAGGGGTAGCTAAATCAGTTGCCAGACATAGAAGGCTGCAGGATCTCTGAGTTTAGATGGTGTAAGTCCCGTCATGGGGGTGGTAGACAATGGATACACTACTTGTGGTTGGACCTGGATATAAAGCGCAAGAGGGGAGGGGAGCGGAGGCGGCCGGGCTTTCGTCCGACTGCGGATACGAAAAAATCCAACTTGACCACCAAACAAAGGATCTTCATTTGGAAAAATATGGTCAAGAGCCTCCTCAAACAAATCCATGCTTTGTGCTCTTCTGGTTGGGTATTACCTCCAGGTGATAATCAAGCATGAAGCTACTAAGACTGATTTTCTAAACTTCTTCCAAAAAGAGTGTGAATAGGAGAACAGGAAGGCGATGCTTGAGCAGCTCCCTTCTCTGTCGAGAGACAACGCAATGTTGAGCCTGACATTTCTCTTGGAGACTTACTGCTCGCTCAAGATGTAAGGCATGTGAAAGCCCCTGACTAGACTGCTTCCGGCTGATTTTATAAGCTTCTGGCACTTCTAGCCCTACTCTTCTTAAGTCTTTAGGAGTGATGTTGAACAATGTGTTAATGCCACTGAGCTGCCGGAGGGCATTTTGTTGTCTCCTTCCGAAAAGGAAACCTGCATGAGGACGCAAATTAGGCGCTTGCACTCCTCAACCACGGACTATAAATATTGTCAAAAGCACTTGCAACCCGTCTAAAGGAAGGCTCTCTCTTGATGGCACTGATTCTAATCATCTGGTCCGAACGTTCCACTATACGATAATTTATTTTTGTGGTGAGAACTATCATCTGTATCGAATACATCTCCTGTTTTGGTTTATTACTTAGATAAGAAAAGCTTCTCACAGTGTACCTCTTTTTTTAATTATTCAGAAAACAGTTGGGAAAAATCTCATTGTTATGTTAATTATGTACGAAAATGCATTTGTCTGCTGCAAGTAATAAATAGCCTTTACAGACCTTTCCCCTTCATGACGCCATCCGCACAGCTGTCCGCTATCAGGCGATGCTCTACAATTATCGTAACCTCATTAGTTTATTCGGAACTTCCGTTTAGGAGTCTCCTTTCACAAACTCCAGGAGTTCATTGTTTCCAAGCTTATGAGTGATGATTTTTGTGTTGCGTATTGCAAATCAAAAAGGTTTCTGAGGTTCTCGTTGCCTTACCCAGTTAGGCTGCTATCTATGCAAGGGTAATTGGAAAAAAAAGGTAGCTTTCTTGCGGTGTGCCCCAGATTAGCCTCCTCGTCCCTGCCTGTTCACAGGGAAACAGTGGGAGTAGTAGAGGTTTAATAATTTGGCTTAGTTGGAGGAAATGGAAAGCGTAATGAACAAAAAAAGTTGCGGAAACTTCCTGGAATATTGAAATCTGGCAAGTGGCGAAATTGTACCAACTCTCTCGCTTAGACACGGTGTCAATCAAAACAACCTGGTGGTTCCCATGTTATTTGGCATAAGTATATCCCCTGGAAATCAACTCTCGTCACATCATTTCAGAGGGTTCTTTGACTGATTTTTGTTGGTGGTGGCACCTTGGCTGGCCCAGATGGCTCTGCAAGCCCCACCGAAATGCGAGTGCGTCAAAATCTGATGCATATGCCATGAGTCGGTATGGCATTCCGGATTCCACGATTAACGCCTACTGTACAGGTGTGTTCCCTGGCTACCTCTCACAACGCCTGATTTCAGAAAGTTGAAGGTTCTTGAAATATGACGTGACTTTGCTCATCGACCTGCAACACCGTTACATGTCTCAGTCCCTGAGGTTTTCGATCAGGTCCTTCTTGAATGCTTGGGCAAGTCCTCGGAGTGCAACGTTAAGGTATATACATGCCAGAAAGTCTGTACATGAGCCATTAGTTCGATCCTCTATTCTCTGTAATTTCAACTCCAGGTCGTTTATGCATGTTTCACCTAGTTGTTGACTAACAGAGTGTGAGACCTGTGCACCATCCTTGATGCCTTCTACCTGTAAGCCACTTCATAAAAAATGGTGTTCGTTTCTGCTCGTATTGTGAATGTCTGAAAGCAGTCTCCAAACCTTTATTAGACTAAACACGGGTGACTGGGGGATATGTGGTAGATACGTCTCTATTCCTGAACTTCAATTTCCTCAAAAACAAAGCGTGTGTTTCCTCAACTAGAGTAATTGGGCTCAGTCATGGGGAAACGACTATCACAACATTTGTAGAAGCTGTATACCTGGTTTTGACGAAACTGTTGAAAGATCGGTGGAATGGACCTACCTGTTGGATAGTGGAGCGATGGGCTGAAAACAAACTGAATCTTTCCCCTCCCTTTGTGTATCACAAGCGAAACCTTTTTAAATGAAGGCATGGTATTTCTAGTATAAGACAAATCATGGTTGTATAATTTTAAAAGTTGTACAACATGTTATTTAAGACCCCTTCGTTTGCCATCATCCGTTAAATGTTATTTAATCAAATTAATAGTCTAGCTCTATATGCACGTTGCTACTTTAAAGCATATATACTGCCTTCCACTTTAAACGATTCGCTTTGTTCCACCACCGGTGACGTAGTCATTTTTCAGCCCAGCGCTCCAACTTATTGGTATTCGGACAGTACCAGAAGCCTCTATCCAAAGTACTGAGCCCAACGCCTGGGAGAGCCACACAGACGTACCAAACGCATCATCTGAAAAAAAAAAAAAAAAAAAAAGAAAGAAAAAAAAGAAAAAATTCGGAATGTGGCCTAATTATTAGACAATTTTGTGATAGAACAGGGAACAAGTGACCTTGTGCAGTCTGTTATTGAACATGGATAACTCCGAAGCCACAGTCCACTCGAAATCTAATTGTGATTGCGGAGAAATTCCAACAATGGAGAGGAGTTATAGCATCTTTCTGTTGGTTGTACACTGTAGAAGGATCCTCTAAGCACACGACGAAGGAGCCGATACACGTTATGATACTGCATGCGATTACTCTTCCTTCCACTGTACAACGTATCTGTCCGATGTTGATTGCCGCGGACTTTTCGTCTCTATGCATATAATGAACAGATGTATGTTGCCAAAGAACCTTTTGCACGCAGTATAGCGGTAAATGCGTCACAAAGAAACGTATTGATCCAACCACCTATAGCGACGAACTTGGGATATGTTCTCCAGAGTTTGCCTTCGCCTTGCCCTCACTGCTTTTTTTGATTCACACCTAATGCATCTTTTGGAGTGGTAAAGGCTTTTCACTACCTTTAGAAGCAGATGAATCTGTGGCAGTTGAGGATGGCCGATCTCTGGTGTCCATGTTGGTTGAGCACAGAAAGCTTGTCCATGTTTATGTGACATAAGGGACAAGAAATGTGCTACACTATATGAACTCTGCTCCTCCTTCCACCACAAGGACAGCAGCCAGCCAATCCCCCAACAAAGATCGTCAAGCAGCATTCCTCATCTGTCGGATACCAACAGTATCTGGGCAGCAGGCCCCCCCAAAGAATAACCCCCCTATTCGCGAAGCCTGTGTTGAGAGTCCGTTGTTTATTTACTTACATGACTCTCACCATTGTTTACACAATAATCCGCACTGCAGAAGTCAGGGCCCTCAACATCTCTATTCAGAGAGGAGCCTGTACAGATAACCAAGCTGCATATCCTGTATCTTTTGTGATGTGCAACCATGACGTTTCCACCTTTCGAATGATGCAGATCAACGCAGACGCAGACAATCAGTAGAAGTAATATATATCACTATTCCCCACTTTACCGATCTGACTTACACCATCAATGTTCTCTATCTTTGCATTCATGTTTAACCAAAGTGTATATGTGCTCTGATGCGCTGCTACAGGTATAATATCTAAAAGTGATCGTATTTGCAGATTTGACATTTTGAGTTTTCCAATTGTGAAGGGGTTAAATGTGTCATAAATAGGCGGTACTAGGGTGTTAAATCAGGGGTTAAAGAATAACAATAGAGATCATTTATGATGACATTTGCTGCTATCTACTAATTCTGTGGTCACCTTTACATGAACTTGGATTGATTTTCAACATGTTTAAGATGCCATAAAGAGCCGCCTTTGTCAAGAAAAATAGTTCGTTACTGCCAAATAGTGGCCAGCATAGTCCCTTAACCCATAGGCAAAAGTGATAGTAATTATTTTTATTCTATATATGCCATCAATATCCAGGTAACCTAAGGAAAGTATACATTTCTTTATATTGTTATATGGTTCTTATAGTTATATGTCACAAATGTCAAAATGTTGTGTAAAAAAGGGGTTTTTAAGTCCTTTAAAGGCTATGTACAGTGGGGAGACAAGATTGATACACTGCGATTTTTTCATTAGCAAGCAAAGAGGCATTTAATCATATAGACTTAACTGTGAAGACGAATCTAAACAAATTTCCTGAAAATGCAATGTATGATTTGTAAATAATTAATTTTGCATTTTATTGCATGAAATAAGTATTTGATACATCAGGAAAATCAGAACTTTAATATTTTGTACAAAACTGTTTTGCAATTACAAGATTACATTTTTCCTGTAGTCTTTAACAGTTGCCAGACTGCAGCTGGGATTTTTGGCCACTCCTCATAAGATCTCTCCAATCCTTCAGGTTTCGGGCTGTCTGGCACACGACTTTCAATTTTATTGGGCTCTCGCGCAGACACTAGCACTCCAGGACTTCAGCATTTCTTACCGAGCCATTCCTTAGCTTGCCCTAGGCGTTTGTTCGCTCCTAGTTTTACATGCTGGCGAATCCTATCTCCGGCCGCTTTACCCTCCCATCTTCTTCAATGCTCCCTCTGTTGAAGGCAAGAGTTAGGCACGATCTCCCTTCGCATGATACATTGCCCCATCACCTCCCTCCCCCATACGGTTCTAGACATCGTGTCTATGATTCTCGCACGAATACTCATCCCCAACAGATTGTTTCCACCTCCATGCCTTCCCTTTCGGGGTTCTAGTATCATCTCTTCGCCTTCTCACACGCTGTTGAGTGCGAGTTTAAAACCAAAAAGCTCACATACTCAGACACTGACTTCTCCGCTTCCTCCTCTGATCATCACAATGTCATTGCAAACTTCAGATGGCCGACATCGCGCTTAGCAGAGGACCTTGCTATGCGCTGTCAGATTTTATCCGACAGGGATGGGCGTAGTGTGTTACTTATGTTTTTGATACTGTGTCCAGCTTCTTCAGGTCATTGACCAGTCTGCCGTGTAGTCTGGGTTCCCGCACCTTCTCATTGACATTGAGGTCACCGAGTGGATCCTTGCATGGAGCCCAGCAGACCGAGGAGATGCTGTGTATCTTAAACTTCTCCATTTTCTAATGAATGCTGCCAACAGTTGTGCCTCTCACAATGCTGCCTATTTGCTGTAGCCATCCCAGCCTGTTGCAAGTTACAATTTTGTCCTGATCCAGAAGCTCTCTGGTCTTGCCCATTTTTATCTGATTGATTGATTTGGACAGCTTTCTTTTATGCAATAAGTTCAAACAGGCATTAATACAGTAATGAGTGGAGAATGCGAGGGTCTTAAAGACAAAAACTAACAGTCTTGAAACCGATTCTTCCTTGTTAATCTCTCTCTA
>CM068952.1:83176240-83204231 GCA_035128595.1 Eptatretus atami
ATGGCTCAATCGTCCCAGCAAGCTGGTACTCATTTGCCGACCTCGGAAGGATGACAGGCTGAGTCAACCCCAGCAGGTATTAATTCAACAGCCGAGCAGGATTTGAACTCAGGAAGTTTTCAAGCAAGCAGTACACCATCATCTCTTTTTCATTCCGATTCTGTCCCATGATCTATATTACCCCATTAACCTTTCCACCTTTACTTCTTTCCCCGGTTGTTCATCCCCTTGATGTTTGTCCCACAGTCAGCATTATCTTGTTCTTACATGAGCCCCGCTCCTGTAAAACTTGTGCATTTGCACAATCTTGTGAGCTGTGGAGTTATGGCAATTCGTATGCATATTAACACTATCATATTTACATACAGTGCCCTCCATAAGGATTGGAACAGTGAAGTCAAATTTGTTATTATTTCTACATACTCAAGAAATTTGGATTTGAGATCAAAAGATGAACATGAGGCAAGAGTACCGAAGGTCAGTTTATAATTCTTGCTATTTCTATGCATGTTTTATCATTGTGGACCAAAAGCGCTTCTTATGTTTTGTCATTGTAGAGTAGTAGCACAGTTCCCCCATTTTAGGTAAGCATATAAGTATTGGAAAAGATTACCATGAAGCAAGTTTAAGTAGTATAATAGTTAGTATTTGGTTGAATCCCTCACATGCAATAACTACGTCGAGCCTGTGACGTATCGCCAACACCAAACTCTTGGTGTCTTCCTTTGAGATGCTTTGCTGAGCCTTGACTGCAGCCATTTTCAGTTGATGTTTGTTTTTGAGGGGTTTCTGACTTTAGTCTCGTCTTCATAAAGTGAAATGCATGCTCCATTGAATTTTAATCAGGAGATTGACTTGTCCAGTCTAAACCCTTCCACTTTTTCCCCTGATGAAGTCCTTGGTTGCGTTGGCAGGGTGCTTTGGGCCATTGTCTTGCTGCACAGTGAAGTGACACCCAATGAGTTTGGAGGTATTTTGTTGTGCATAAGCAGCCAAAATGTTTCTGCACACTTCCATAGTTAGTTACATCATCAATAAGGATGAGTGAGCCAGTTCCAGAGGCAGCCATGCAAGCCCAAGCCATGACACTACCTCCATCGTGCTTCACAGATGAGGTAGTATGCTTTATCATTATGCAGTTCCTTCCTTTCTCCACACTTTCACCTTTCCATCACTTTGGTAAAAGTTGATCTTGGTCTCATCTGTCCATAAAACTTTGTTCCAGAACTCTACAAGCTCACCTCCATTTCAATGCAAATTCTAATCCGGCCTTTCTATTTTTGGTGCTGAGAGGTTTGCATCTTGCGGTGTCACCTTTGTAATTCTCCTGTCGAAGTCTCTGCGAACGGTAGATTGATACTTTCATCCCTGCACTCTCGAGGTTGTTGGTGATGTCACTGATAGTTGTTTTAGGGTTTCTATTCACAGCTCTAATGATTTTTCTGTCATCAACTGCAGTTGTTTTCCTTGGTCGACCTGGACGTTGCCGATTGCAAAGTACACTAGTGGTTTCTTTCTTTTTCAAGATATTCCAAATTGTTGTATTTGTTATGGCCAATTTTTGTGCTGTTGTTCTAATTGAATTCTTCTGTTCTTTTAGCTTCCAAATTGCTTGCTTTTCTTTCATAGACAGTTCTCTGGTCTTCATGTTGGTTTATGCCTGCTGACTCCAAAGGCAGACTCCCAAGGCAAAAGCAAAGGATAAAACAAGACTGGACATTCACAGCTCTTTATGTGTGAACAATCAATGCAACAAGAAACACCTGAGTAACAAGAAACACCTGTCAGTCATTTGTTCCAATACTTATGCTTACCGAAGATGGTGGGACTGAACATAAAAAGTGCTATTGTTCTACAGTGATAAAACATATGTACATTGAAATACCAAAAAATAAAAGCTGATCTCGTACTCTTGCCTCATTTTCATCTTTTGATCTCGAATCCAAATTTCTTGAGTATGTAGATATAATAACAAATTTGACTTCACCGTTCCAATACTTATGGAGGGCACTGCTTATCTTCGAGTTCATCGTTTTAGTTACAATATAAAACCACTCGGGCAAACTGAGCAGAACACCAACACATTCCATAAATATGAACGATCGTATTTAGCATCCACAAGACAATGCAAACTGGAGGGCTGTGTTGATTTGCCTCTGAAGAATGGCATCATTCGAGATGCTTCACCACCGCGTGCCCAAGACAGATTGTGAATCTCAATTAATATTTTCGTTTCACACATATATTATTGGGGCCTTCGTCAAGCAAACAAGCAAAACATGACCAAGATCGACTATAGAGGTAATGCTGGTTGCAAGAAAAAGTTTTGTTGAATGGGATAACAGATCCAAGTGAAAGAATCCAGAAAACAATTCGTTGTGCCTCGAGATTTTCTATTCACTGGCTCGACACTGAGTCTTTCTTTCTATGCTCACCGAGTGCAAATACATGTCCCAGCAGGAGTATTAGTGTCATGGATGCAGTGTAGGTGTCTGCAGTAAACACAACATTGATATTTAACATCAACTACCAAATGCAGATGAGACAGATATGTGAAAACACCCTCTCAAGAATGGAGTATCCTACTCTGGAATGCTGCACCACTGCGTGCGCAGGAGAAGACAGCTGCTAATCACTTAAATTTCTGTTAAATATGAATGACCTTCAATTATGGAGAAACGTAACCATTTTCTTTATCAACACGAAGAGATTAAGGGAATAGCAAACAGAGTCGCACTAAACGTGATATTTTCCAAATTGCCTTCTTCATAAGCTGTGCCCCGTTTTTCAGTCTTGTCCAAACTCCCAGGTGCATTACCTGGAGAGAAAAAAAAAAAGACTAAAACTCGTCAAGTTATTTATTTTAAAACCTTTTCTTCCAATATTTTGCTTTTTACAAAACCTCAATCAGTATAATAATTTCTCAAAACGTTTTGTGTTCGACACTCGTTATCATCGTAAAAACATTTATAACAAAGCATCAATACAACCCATAACACACAGTATTCACATAATGTTGGTGCTGCCAAAGGAGTTTGGCAAGGATTATGCTGGGATTTGAACCACCATTTGAACCACCAACCTCCCAGACTGAGAGCAGACGTTCTAACCATCATACCACTGATTTGGGTTTACACCCCCAAGTATGGTTGTGAGTCTGGTTTACCCCTCCGAGTCTGGTTTACCCCTCTGAGTCTGGTTGTGAGTCTGGTTTACACCACCGAGTTTGGACGCTCTAAGGTCCTCCATGGACTGTTATGCCATGCAGTGACATTGAGGAGCTTTCAAGGTGTGTGAAATACCAGTACTCCAATGGCTCAACGTCTCAAACCGCCTCTGACAATCTATCCTCACACCAGCCATCTTGTGGTGGGATTGTTTGGGTGTGCACTTTAAAACCAGGTGGGGCTCATTCGCCTTGGTGGGCAGGTCATTGAGGGGAAGTAAACCCTAAATCCAAAATTTGTCACTACCTTGCCAGGCTGACAGGATATGCATACTCAGCTCTAAGCTGTTTAGCTTGGGTTTGAATCCCGACTCAGTTATAAACTGGTGCTTCACAGGCAGGTTGATTCATCAATGTGTGCGCCATCCCCGGATGCATGTTAAACGGGTGTCCCGTCTGCCAGCATTCATTGGTGGACGTTAAAGATAAAAGTGTCATTTGCAAAAAACAGACGAGCTATCGCAGGCACCATTGCCAAATTCTAAATTCCTGTCTGAACCAGCAGAGGACATTGAATCAGCAGCACAGCTATGCCCTCAGCCAATTGTGCTACCCTGCAGCCTTGTGCTGCATTCGAACGAAGACGAACTTCCTTGCCTTTCAGGTTTTGAAACCAAATGCGAAGGGTTTAACTGGGTAAAGGCAGCAATTCTTCTTAAATGAGGTGGCCTTTGCATTTGATAACCCATGGACCACCCTTGGGAAAGGTATCCCATTTTAGCCTCCGGATCAGGGTTACGTGAAGTCTTGGGAGCAGGTGTTGGATGGCCATGCAGGCAGCGAGCACACATTTCCAATAATAGCTGTCTGGCCTTGATGCTCGGCAGAGGATTCTCTCCCGGAGAACATTGACAAGGATCACCCATACAGTAGAGACTTCTTGGAAGTAGACAATGGCAAACCACTTCCATACATGCCAAGAAAACAATCATGATCACAAATCTGAAAGATAAAGGCATAAAGCTGTCGTGCTGCACTATTTTGCATTCACATTTGCTGATGACATATCCTGGTGTTCATATGGATAATGGAATTAAACAGTATATGGTGAGAACACCACATTCTTGAAGAAGAATTGTGCAAAAGTTTCTGAGAATCTGGCAAGCTGACATAATTATATACAGTACTTTCATTTATTTTCAAGGACTCCATACAAGCACTGCATGAGTTTAACAAGAAGCTCCATCATTGTATTTTCAGGGCAACTTCTGATGGGCATTTAAATGGTGCCTAAAAGCGCAACCACGGAATATTTTTTGAAGAACATTGTTTTTTTTAATTTACTTTTCTGCTGCCATGACGATGACTGTCATTTTGGCATTGACTGTTTAATTTTTGTGCTCCATATAGTTATTGTGCTTTAACATGGGAGAGTGTGAGCATGTGATGGAGAGCTTTGCTCATTAGACATTTATATCAACTGGGAGAGTGTGGTGGGAGTTAAAGTTTTGCTATCAACCTAGCTGTAGCCATTATATGTCCCAGATTGTACTGCTAGCATGCAGCTAATTGCCGTGAAATCAGAGGTGGATCAGTTCGAGGAGAGGCAATCTGCATTCTGTAGATGAGTTCAATGTGCTGAACTCTTATCCAGTGATAACTTCCATCCATGCTCAAAAGGGCATGTCGATATGAAGATGGGCAGGACATGTGATCCATAATTCAGTGACTTCATGTTAAGATGTTGTCTTTGCTGATAAATCAATGGCAAATCATTGATTGCACTCCACCTAATTTTAACGCAAGATCTGAGGGCAGCACACCAGAATGAGTAAAGAGATGGTCGAATAATTTGCTATTGTCTCACGTATACATCCTACTGGTGAAATGCCTGCATTAATATAGCCATCAGCCTTTTGTTTTTAGAAATGGAAACGCTGTAGGTGCTGTTGGAGTCAGTGATGTGGTGTTTCTTTGTTTCATTCCTTCATGAGCCTTGGAGAGCCAGTTCACAAGATATGCTTTGGTGAGAGAATGTTGCACCCAGGAAGAAGTTGGGCTGGGGGTGGAGTTTGGGTTGCTTATGTTCGAGTCACATCCATCAAGATTGTTTTACAAGTTTGTTTGCACTGTTTATCACCTAATGTTTTCCTTATTCCAATTATATGTCAATTTTATTTACGTTTACAGGAGCAAGGCTCATGGTAGAGCAGGGTAGATCTCTCACAGTGGGACAAATATCAAGGGAATGAATGACCAGGATAAGGAGAAAAGGATGAGGGAGCAGGGGGGGGCAGCACTGAGAATAGCAAGTAGGATTGTTGGGATGGAAAGGTTTATGGGGGTTGTAAACATCATGCAACAGAACTGGAGCTGACAAGAGATGGAGGTGTCCTGCTTATCTGAAGCCCTGGAGGAAAGAGTGAGACAGAACAGCCTCTGGAAGGTCTTTCCATAGACAATTGAAGTGAGAAATAGAAGAGTTGAGGTGTGCAATTAACCTGGATTTTGAAAGTTTAATCAGGAAGAATTTACTGGAAGAATGTGTGCATCCTGAAGTAGATGGGGGGATTGAAGAACGAGAGAACAGAGGGAGCAATATTTGAGAAGAGGCGGTTAAAAAAACAAACAGAGAAACAACTGAACTGCCTGTGATGTGAAGGCAATGGAGAGTGTGCTTCATCCTCATCACAGGAGATTTCAATAAGTTTGAGAGCTTTAAATTTCACTGAATCCAGGAGACACATGTGATGCTGTGGTGCCAGATGGGTGTGGAGAACAATACTCCATTGAACTATGCACAAAAACCTTGTGGACTGTGAATAGCTCTCATTTTCCAAGGAAAGACTTGGGTCAATGGAGGATTCCCAGTCTGGCTGGTTTTGCAGGCCAGCTTTTGTTAGGTAATTGACCCAGAAAAGGTGGTGGCTGGTGGTTAGACCTAGGAGTTCAAGAGACTGAACCTCTTCCACTGGTTGGCCAAGGAAATAGATAGGTGGGTTCATTTGATCATACTTCGTCAGGTTAAGATTGGGACAGAACGACATGAGCTGGCTGCACTAGATTTGGAGGCGAAAACAGAGTTTAGACATTCTGCCTTATCTTGGGCAGAGTCTGCAGTAATGCCATTTGAGGTGAGGAATGGGATGGAGCGGGAGTAAACACCATAGACAGACTTGTCAAGGCACTACCACGATTGCATTGTAAGCTAAAACAATACTTTTATTGTCTACACATCAGGAGCAAGACCTACAACCAGGTTTTTAACCTACAATTTTTGTTGTGTAGTCCACCCAAATGTCTTTCAATTATCTGTAAAATCTTAGCAACGATGCTAAACATCATTATGAGGTGAAATTGGATGAGATCAGGCTAGTAAGTGTCCTTATAGGCATCTAGGATAGCACATCAAATCTGCGAGAAAATTTCTGAAAGATAATTAATTAGACGAGGAACATTTTGGCACCAGTTTGAAGTCTCTATGATTAGCCATTCAAAAGTCATTGCTACAGATATGTTTTTCACATTTGCGATGATAGAGACCTTGACCTTTGACCTATTGATCTCAACATAACTAGAAGCGTGCTTTATAACTGTGAGCAATTATGACCGGGGGCCCAAGCCGCCCCGCTTTGATACAACCATGCTTTGATCGGACACATAGTGATTTAAAGTTTCGCATCCATCGGAGAGAAAGTGAGAGAAAGTAGACCATTGTGAAAATGAAAATAATTTTTGCTTTTTAAGACACGATGTACTTTTAATTCCTGCTATTATTGTAACTAGTACGTGCCCGTACGTGCGTGCCCGTACGTGCAAAAAAAAAAAGACCTTTCAAAACGCTTGCCAGAAACCCACACAGGCCGTTCCTTTGCTCTCGCTTGCCCGTACGTGCGTGGCCATACGTGCAAAAAAAAAAAACTTTCAAACAACCACACAGTCCGTTCCTTCGCTCTCGTAAACGACGACCGGATTGGGGCATTGTGTTTATCTATATATGCGCATAAGAAATCAACAAATTATTAGAATACACTAAGTCATCACTATCCGGAAGTCCGTACGTTGTAACCCGTAAATGGGGAACACGCTGAGGTTCTCTTCCCCAACGGCCACGCCTACGCAGCAACGTGCTTGTCATTGGTTGGTAAATAAATGGCCGCAGCAACGTGTCTTGTCATTGGTTGGTAAATAAATGGCCATAACTTGGGAAGCACTTGTCCGATTAATATCAAACCTTGAAAAGGCACATACTCAGGTCCCCAGCAATATACCTGGCAAGTTTCAATTAGATCGGACCAGTGGTTGTCGAGAAACAGCGGTCACAGATACACACACACACACACAACACACACACACAACACACACACACACACACACACACACACACACACATTGCTGGAATTATAGATAGATGATAATAATATCTACAGGGTGGCCAACATTTGATCATGCTGAGATTTCCTTAGTACAGTAATATGGTTATATGAATAAATTTCAAATTTCCTTACATTGCAATTGTCACACAGTTTTTTACAGGTCTTAAAAATAATGGGGAAATTTAACATCGAGCAGCACATCTTCATTTATGAGATGTACATTGAAATAAAGTCACCAAAGAGAGTGCAGGCAACATTTCAGAGAAGATTCCCAGCATCTCGTGTACCTGCTCATAAAACAATAAAGGTATGAGTGCTAAAGTTGAAAGATACCAGATCATTACAAAACGTGAATAAGGGCTGTTCAGGACAGCATCTTAGTGTTTGTGACCCAGAGACTATTGAAGCTGTACGGCAACAGATGGAGAGAAGTCCACGCAAATCAACAAGACGACTCCCAGCTGAAACTGGAATCAGTTGCATATCAATGTGAGTAATACTGAATTGGGCTTTTCCATGGAAAATCCTGCTTTTCCAGGCACTTAATGAAAATGGTCACAGAAGATTGTATGAATTTTGTAACTGCTTTTCAATTCAGGAAAATCCTAATCTCCAAAATGTTGAATACAATTTGAAACAGTCAATATTATTAATCAGAGGTAAAAACCTCAATATGGAAGCCTAAGATAAAAGTTTTACTGACTAATTGATATAAAATTAGGCAAAACTTTATATGTGGGGAACCATTTTTAGTTGATGGAAATGATAGGTTACCTGTTAAGACGGTTAGTATTTCTAATCTATTCCATGTGCTAAAGAACACGGTTTAACATCTTTAAACACTGAACATAGCTTTATTAGAAGTGAAAATGTGGTCAAAACTGTGTGATGACAAATATCGTGCTGGCCATCTTCGATTTACGCAAATTAGGCAATGTTCCACTACTTGGATGTTGGAGAACTTTTGATATGTTTTTCTATGGGTTTTTCTGAGATGAATGGTGATAAAATTAATTATATTGCAATTTGTGGTGGGTCATTCCAAACATATATTGACTGAACTAATCAGCAGTTTGAGGGAAGATGTTTTTTTTAAGGTTTCAGCTTAAATCCAACATGGCTGCCAAACCATGTGACCTATGATGTTGAAATTTTCAAACTATATTCTATATGGCTGGTCAATCCGATGGATGAAGTTTCTCATCTGTCTGTTAAGCGGTTCTGGGGAAGATGATTTTTTTTACATTTATATTTTCAATCCAAAATGGCAAACAATGTGACCGATGATTTCATATGTTTAATTCTTCACTCACATTGGGTCATAGATCAGATATATGAAGTTTCACATTTTTCAGATAACAATTTCGATTAAACCAATTATGGCTGGAATATCACTTCACCAATGATGTCATCATTATCACCGTATATACCCCATGGAGAGTTGATGATATATGCCAAGTTTTACTTTCTTTGAGTGGTTTCGGAGATGTCCAATTATTTCCTTTAATCCAATATGGCTGCCATATAATGTGACCTATGACATCAAAATTATCAATTAAGTATTCTTAAGTTTCGAGTCCCTTCTTTGTTTAAAGTTTCGTATCAATCGGACAAGCGGTTGCAGAGAAAAAAACATTAAAGCTAAATATATAGACATGGACACACACAGATACACAGACAGAGAGACAGACAAACTGCATGGGCATTACAATCACCTTGCACCCACTTCAGGTGAGACTAATAAACTAGTTCATAAAACACCTTAAACAGCACAGTCTTGAGAAAAAGGAGATGGGAAGAGTCTTTTAAACTCTTTCTTTGCATTTCTGAGCATGATCTATGTTCGTTTTGTTTGTGAACCTTGCATAACAAGCATGATGGTAACCATACAAAGCCGATGAGTCAAACGGATCAGTCCAGAGCTGATCATGCTCCGCTAAGATGTTTTTCATCGCCATCAAAGTTTATACATGCATTTGCACAATTGCAAACCTTTTGCCAACTCTTCTTGGAGTACATGACAATTGTGGAACAATCATTGAATAAAAGATGCACCAAACAAACAGCGCTAGGCGCTGCAATATTTGTCAGAATATAGAATCTCAAACAGTTATGCTGCCCTCAGGGAATGAGACGGAGTTAATGCTGATTCTCATAACTTTTCTCATGGTTACTCTGTCCTCAGGGCATGAATATCTTTCTAAGTACTGCTAAACGGATGGTTTTTTCAAAGTGCCAAAAAGGCAATTTTGTGTTCTACACGGCCACGCCTACGCAGCAACGTGTATTGTCATTGGTTGGTAAATAAATGGCCATAACTTGGGAAGCACTTGTCCGATTAATATCAATCTTTATTCAAGTTCATAATTCAATTGAAATAAAATAAAGATTTTAAAGGTTGTTAGAAAAAAAAAATGGTGGAAGTTTACTGTCATTGATGCAGCATCTTTTACACCACCTTATTTAATATGTTACATTAGTTCTTCATGCCTGGTGTTTGTGTCCTTTTTGAAACAGTAAGTTTCCTGTTTGTAATAATTTTCCATTTTGTTTGACTGCTAGGACAAGCAGACAGGCGTTTGGAGTCAGACGGGCAGACAGAAGTGAACCAATTGCTTAACCCCACTTTTTGCTTCGCACGTGCAGGGTAATAACTATATGAGTACCATCACTCACTTATCTGTGACAAAGTGTTTGCTGCAGAGCACTCCAGCGATTCCCATGTTTTGGTTACTCTGTACAGCATTCAACCACTTGTCTCATCTTTCAGGGCATTTATTTTTTGCAAGGAAACTTGAAAAAAAAATTCTCCTTTTTTGAGGTTGTGATTGGAACAACACTTCACAGCTTTTGGGCATGATGCTTAATGTCAAAATGCTGAAGCATTGATACAAACAAATCGAATATTTAAAAACAATGGTTGTATTTATTGTCATGCATATGCAGTTGTACTGGTACCATAAGTGTTGTGCTACTAAGCTTCTGCTTTCACCTTGCATTGACCCTGGGTCACAAAGTTGTGTGATGCAAAGGCAAATTACAAACAGTATTACAGCCAGCAGTGGTGTTCAACTCGTTGCAAAGGTGTTGATTTCAATGCGCAAAAATGGCAGCGGCCACCATTAACAGGAAGTAGTCCAAAGTTGCGTCTACCTATACAGGTCAAAGGCTAACCCCAATGTTCGAACCTGTTCCCCTTTACACAAAACAACTTTTAGAATTCATAGCTCACCACAGCAATCACTATACAATCACATATTAATATGGAATAGGCAAAGCCTAGAAGCGAACGTAGAATTCTTCTTACATTCGATGCTGCAATTTCCGGTTACTTCGGCCTGGATTCGGGATCAGCGATCTAATAATGTAAATCATGATTAAAAATTATTTTTTGATGATGCGGGAGATATCTTTATTAAAATCAGTGGAGGAAATATACACCATGTCTGATATTTGGGTCTTTCATGTCTCCGACGATGCCTTTATCTCCCGGGACGCATCATTCCCCATGACAAAAACCGGAAGCAAAAGGGTCATAGCCAACGACACGGATTCCAAATTGCCAGGGTATTGTGTTGTTGTTGTTGTTGTTTCCTATTCTCTCATGTGCACGCGTTGAGTATGAAGCTCACTACGTTCGCGATAACCAGCATGTTGTGTATCAAGTCCTCGACACACCAGAGTTAACCTGCTGTACCCATACACAAGTCCTGCTGTACCCATACATCGCCAAACAGACATGCGAATAATTTATGAAAATCAGCTCATAGCATTGGAGGTGAAAACAAACATCCTAGCTCTACACCATCTGATGTCACACATGCAAATATCATAAAAAGTAAACTCTCATGTGATCAATGACTATTGCATACTTGTGACATATCTTACTGAAGAAATGTTCAAGAAAAGGAGCAGTTGGTTTAAAATTTATTTGACATTGTGCTGAGAAAGCTTTAACTCCATAAATTATTTTGAATTCACCAAGATATAATTTGGGGATTAATACTTAAGCATTCAGCACATGACTGTGAAAGCTATCCTGCCATTCTTGTTCGGAGCTTGGATTCAGGAAGGAAGTTGAGCCTTAATGGAAAAGCCCAGCCAAAATAGTGTGAGAAGGAAACGAGCAACAAGTCTGAGAGAATTGAGAAACAAAACAAACAATGCAATATTCAAATCACTGAAGAATACCTTCCAGGAGGAGAAGGTTAACAATCCATGAGTAGAGCACTACAGAAACCAGGAAGATAATCATCAGAACTTTAACCTTTAACTGGAAGGAGGAGTGGGGGCTTAGGAGTGCAAAAACGAACAAGGTTTAAACACAAACCGTGGATGTTCACCTTGGAATATATAAATTACTCAACAATTGGAACTTAATTGTAAAATTAGTCGAAGGTTCAGAATACTTACCCGAGATGTATTGTAGGTTTGTATGGTTCCACCACTCATAGAGGTTATTGGAGATCATCTCACACACATTGTCTGCCCGGTCTCTGATGTCTGCCCAGTCTACCCGGTGGCTGAAATGTGGGAATACATGAACCTTTCTCTCTTTTGGCAACGCTTAAATTTGGTCGTGTTTTTACATTTTCCGAAAAGCAGTTTCATAACTTGTGTGTTTATTGATTTTATCGGAGTCCTGTGTTATAGTGAACAGCACACTTGCCTAGCAATTGAAAGGACATGGGGCAAAACCATGTGGGGATTCATGTGTGGGGCAAAACGTTTCGGGAGTTTCCGTCCCCCAAATTCCTCTGTTTATCAAGCAGTAAGTAAGAATTTGTTTGTTTGGCAATTGGTGTATCACTTTCTAGGTTTACCATCTTTCCAGTTCGGAAAGCAAGTGGTCCAATCTTCTTGGATATTCCTTGACACCAGGTTACACTGCTTGTTATCTCAGAATGTGATTATTATGTATTTTACCAATCTGCACACTATGCAGTGTGTCACCTTAATGCATATAATTTATGACTTTAGAATTACACCCAAATAATTTCAAATAAACCAATGATGATTGCGCAACAATGTGTGCAGCTTTTAGCAGCTGAAATACTCACAGAGCAACAAAAACTAAAGGTTTATCAAATATCTTCACCTCTTTTGCAGACCCGACAAATTAACAGCTGCACCTTTCCCGTGCAGGTTGTCTTATTTCTAATTATCACCAAATATATTTCTAGCTTATTATTAATCACACATTTCGTTCTTGTTAGAGCCTTTAAATCGCAATTTTCCTGTTGTTTCTGACTTTGCCAACATACACACACACACACACACACCACACACACACACACACCACACACACCTTATATTTGTTAATAATTAATGTAATGTTCCTTGTTTATTAATTGTTTTTTGCAGCAGAGACTAGTGCGCTGTTTGCACGTAACCCACACCGTGCACTCGGCCCACATGGGATAAGCAGTCGGACAGAACACAGCATATAAAAGTTTCCATATGGCAGGAAGTAAGTCTGACAATCAACTATTTATTCTTGGCACAAGATACATCTTACAAAAACCCCCCCCAAAAAACACCTTCAGTCATTACCCACAGTCGGCAAATTGATCTGGTTTCACAATTGAGAGTTCAGTTAGAAATTATTACGAAACGACGATTTTGTTGCTTTAGAATGGAATATTAAACACAGCAAGTTGAATCGTTTTCACATTTTACAAATGCGTTCCATTAATGAGTGTGTGGTCCATCGAATGGATGTTAAGGTGAGTGTCCCATATGCTAACCTGACTTGATGAAAGTTAAAGATCCCAGTGTGTCTGCTGACGAAGAGAAGATGAGTTCTCACCGGTATCCTGAACAAACTTCAAAATCCCTGTCATAATATTCAAGAGGTATACCACGTATTTGCGACGCAGTCGCGCCTCAATAATGAAGCAACCAGCAGACCGAATTCGTGATTATTAAATCTCGCTTCAGTGTGCAATCACCATAACAACGACTCCACAGAAGATTATTTGTCTTTTCCCGGGTCGATCAAAATTGCTAAATTATCAAGGGAAATGTTTTGGTGTTGGCAGCCAGAAGAGTTGAACTATTATATTTATTTTATAAAGAGTTTTCCATTCCTGCCATTCGAACAAGGCTCTGCGATTTAATTACGATAAGGATACTCGACTAAATGGTTTTCAGGCTCGGCTTTTGATTAAATTTGCAACCCAGAAACTCTCCAAGTCGGGTCGGAAAATTTAGATTTGCCAAGGTATTTATGGGAAGATTGCTGTGAGCCTGCAAGGAGCATTGTGGATTTGGAGCCTTTATGCCGGGACACGCTCCGTCTGCTGTCACGAACATGTTCACCAACCGCTGCAAAACTTTGAAGCCGTGTCTCACGCGGTTTTCAGTTGTTCAACACTTATTCTTTGTGCATACTCAACCCGGTACACAAATAGCAGCACATTCCTCATCCACCCAGCAATTTCCCCAGTGACATCCCCTCCCACCCCCGCTCCAGTTCTGTTGCTTGTCTAATGTCTACGGGGATCGGAATGTATTTATGTTTCTTGAGCACTTGTATGAGAAGTTGCACCAGAATCCCGTCAAATTAATCAAATAAAAACAAATTATTTCTTGCCACGAGTTCAACAAAAACTGAAACCCTTTCTTCTATCTGCTGCGGTGCAGAAACATTTGTGAACAAATGTTGATTTTTAAAAACACCGTGGAAATTCTCGACTTCGATCGAACGTGACAAATCGAGGACAATGTTTGCTCTGTCAAGGTCTTGAGTAAACAAACCAGACAAAAACGATGAGGTCATTGTACGAGGACTCGGAACGTTCAAAACCTGTCAAAACGATATACTCACAATAATCCAAGAATTGTCGACGCTTTTTATATTCTTCACTATGCAAGTACATGTAATTAATATACAGGGTGTTCCTAAATTGTCTTTCCTATTTTGATTGTAAATTACAAATAATAATAACAAGAAAGATATTATGCAGAGCATGATAGTTGCGGAATTCCTAAAACAAATCGGACCTTCAAAATAATTGGTGATTGAAGTGGATGACCAAATTTGCAACTCCTCTTCAAATTTCAAGTCAATTAGATGAAAATCGACAATTTAAAAAAATTGGCCTATATCAACCTTTTGACCTCTGTTGACCTGAAAAATAATTTGTGGTTGAATTCAGTGACCTGATATGAAAATCCTCTTCAAATTTAAAGTCAATCGGATGAAAAATGAGGAATTTAAAAATGAGACAATTTGTTGATCTTTGGCCGAGAAAAAGTCTGAGGTTTTTTTTTGGAAACATTCAAGGCCTTTTGTTGACCTTTTGACCTCAAACAATAGGCTTCTTGCTTATGACGAACTCCACCAGGTGGTGAAGTTTCATGAAGATCGGTTTCAAATTGTGACCTGTAGGCAATTTCCATAAAGACAGACAGACTGACGGACAGAATCACAGACCAGACCAACCAATATTCTTGCGAATCTTCGATTTCACAAGTAATAATAGACATACAAGCATGCAGTTTGCACCATCTTTTAGCCCAACTTAAAAAAAAAATCATATTTACATTGTTTTCTTTCAGTTATCTCTCCAAGATGTAGAGTAACCCGAAAAATGTTTTAAGAGTTGCGAAAAATGTGTGACCGTGGACGTGTTGTGGAGAATGTGAAATGAGATTGAATACCAGACGTTCTAAGAGCCACTAATGGTGCACATGTGGAAGTTTACTGACATGTCAAGAAAAAGTCTGAAGTTGTTTTTTTGAGACATAGTCAAGGCTTGTGGAAGAGCTGGGACACCGAACGATCAGGACGTAACATAGCAAAAGGAACAGAAAGAGGAACAGAAAGGCCATGGGACAAAATAGATGGAGATGGACAAACAAGGGATGCGGGTAAGGGGGGAATGCAACGGTTGGATAACATGGATACAGAAGCAAACTCTCATGAATGAAAAACTGGAAATGTTGGTAGTGGGGGTGGGGGGGGGAGGGTTGGTTTAAATGTGCATTTAAAAAAAAAAAAGATCATGGTTTTGGATGGGGGAAGCTGTCTTGAAGACCTGGAGGGAAGAATGAGATTGAAGAGTGTGTGGAAGTTGATTCCACAAATGCAAAAAAGAGGAACAAATGAGTGGAGGTGAGCAGTGATCCTGGATTTTAGGAGTTTCACAAGAAGGGGGTTTGCAGGTGCACGGGGAGAGCAGAGCAAGGAGAGAGTAGACGGTTGAAGACCAAAAAGGAGGCGGAAGAAGACAGAGAGACCACAACCTGTCTGCGATGGAAAAGTGATAGGCCCATAGTTGGGCTAAAAGATAGTGCAAACTACTACATGCTTGTATGTCTTGTCTTAGTTGCAGCAGAGCTTGTATTAGTTGTTTGTTTATTTATATTAAAAAATAGGAAATATAACTTAGGAACACCCTGTAATACTGGAAGCCCGTAATCTTGACAGAGCTTTAGAGTTGTGCACTTCGGGTAGAGAAACGTTTCAAGTCTGGAACTCCATCACAGGATATTTGAGATTCGTTTGGGGTGACCGAAATAATAACTCGCCCGCTCTTCGTGAAAGACACCGTGGAATCTCCAACGTTCACCAATAACCAGTGCTGGCAGACAGGTCCTCCGACTTAACGTCCTTCCGATAGAAGGCACACAATGATGCCTCTTCCTGCAGATGAAACATCAAGATGACAGTATGTAACTTGGTCGAGAGTTGGACAAACCTCAAGGCTATCATTCCAGCCTTTATATAATTATCGAGGAAATATTTTATCTCCCTAATTACGTATACTTTCATGCTGTAGAACTGATTCAAAGAAAATGTTGCCATTTCTCGGACTGTTGAGAATATCTCGTTCTGAGAACATTTTGAACACTCCCTTGCAATTGCTTGGAATGTGTGAGTTTTTTTTCCCGTGGGAATTATTTGAATCCCAAAGCTCAGGCATTTCTTCCCCCTTCGTGAAGAGTATTGCTGGTGTGCAGGCAGCTCAAATCTCCGGGCTAACCCAAGAAAACTATTACATAATGTAGAACACACGACATTTCCAGGAGTTAGACAGATCGACTTTATCGAATTTACTTTATTTGCCACTTTATTACCTTCTGTCTGCACAATCTGGAGGAAGGCCCTGTCTCGGCCACAGATGGTAACCTTTAAACACGACACGTAGTGTCCATAAAACTCGAAACATGTTTGGTTCATCACGAAGCTTTTTCCCGGGTGTGGAACCAACTTCCACATCCTCTTCAATTTCATTCTTCCCTCCAGGTCTTCAAGATAGCTGCTCACCACCATCTCAGATCATCCCCAATCCAAAACAATGATCTTTTCTACCATCGTTAACCGAAACCCCAATCCCTCCTCTTTCCAAATTCCAGTTTCCCTCCTGAGAGTTTCTTTCTGTATCCATCTTGTCCACCCCATGTGTCCTTTCCTGCCCCCATTCCTCCCCACATCCATAGTATTTGTCCAAGTATCCCCCATCTTGTTCTTCAACTCTGCTGTTGGTGTGCACCCCCCCCCCCCTTTTCTCTCCACTGTTCCTTTAGTCCTGTTACCCACTATAAACTGTCATCCCTTGTTTCACAGACATGGTGATTCATCAATATGTGTGCTGTCCCTCAGGTGGACGTTAAACAGGGGTCCCATCTGCCGGCATTAGATGGTGGACGTTAAAGAGCCCACAGTGTCCTTCGTGAAGAGTAGGTGAGCTATCGCCACCACCGTGGCCAAATTCCAAATGCCTGTCCTGACTAATACTGGGAAGGCAATGGCAAGCCCCCCCCCCAGTATAATCCTTGCTCAGGAAGCTACTTCGGCAGCAATGACGCTCTGTGAAGAGTATGGGACATCACGAGAGAGAGAGAGCGAGAGGCAATAGGTAGGCTTCTGTGGTGGGTTCAATGAGTTGGTTGACCGCTGTATGATGTGCATTCAGGACGTTAGACATGATGTCAAAGAATTTGACATTAAAAAGGTTTGTCACTCATGTAAGCGGGGGTGACAACTTTTGGGATGATCCTCCCTCATGCAACACTTCTTCGATATGTATGTAGCTTGCCTCCACCCCTAAGAGTAGATCTAAGTCATCACTATCCGGAAGTCCGTACGTTGTAACCCGTAATGGGGAACAGCTGAGGTTCTCTTCCCACGGCCACGCCTACGCAGCAACGTGTCTTGTCATTGGTTGGTAATAAATGGCCGCAGCAACGTGTCTTGTCATTGGTTGGTAAATAAA
The DNA here is from genome assembly GCA_035128595.1 of Eptatretus atami. NCBI lineage: Eukaryota > Metazoa > Chordata > Myxini > Myxiniformes > Myxinidae > Eptatretus > Eptatretus atami. The sequence goes on from CM068952.1 coordinate 83,194,006, forward strand.
TGGCCATAACTTGGGAAGCACTTGTCCGATTAATATCAAACCTTGAAAGCACATACTCAGGTCCCCAGCAATATACCTGGCAAGTTTCAATTAGATCGGACCAGTGGTTGTCGAGAAACAGCGGTCACAGATACACACACACACACACACCACACACACCACACACACACACACACATTGCTGGAATTATAGATAGATGATAATAATATCTACAGGGTGGCCAACATTTGATCATGCCTGAAATTTCCTTAGTACAGTAATATGGTTATATGAATAAATTTCAAATTTCCTTACATTGCAATTGTCACACACAGTTTTTTAGCAGGTCCTTAAAAATAATGGGGAAATTTAACATCGAGCAGCACATCTTAATTTATGAGATGTACATTGAAATAAAGTCACCAAAGAGAGGCAGGCAACATTTCAGAGAAGATTCCCAGCATCTCGTGTAACCTGCTCATAAAACAATAAAGGTATGAGTGCTAAAGTTGAAAGATACCAGATCATTACAAAACGTAATAAGGGCTGCCTTCAGGACAGCATCTTAGTGTTTGTGACCCAGAGACTATTGAAGCTGTACGGCAACAGATGGAGAGAAGTCCACGCAAATCAACAAGACGACTCCCAGCTGAAACTGGAATCAGTTGCATATCAATGTGAGTAATACTGAATTGGGCTTTCCATGGAAAATCCTGCTTTTCCAGGCACTTAATGAAAATGGTCAGCAGAATTGTATGAATTTTGTAACTGCTTTTCAATTCAGGAAAATCCTAATCTCCAAAATGTTGAATACAATTTGAAACAGTCAATATTATTAATCAGAGGTAAAAACCTCAATATGGAAGCCTAAGATAAAAGTTTTACTGACTAAATTGATATAAATTAGGCAAAACTTTATATTGTGGGGAACCATTTTAGTTGATGGAAATGATAGGTTACCTGTTAAAGACGGTTTAGTATTTCTAATCTATTCATGTGCTAAAGAACACGTTTAACATCTTTAAACACTGAACATAGCTTTATTAGAAGTGAAAATGTGGTCAAACTGTGTTGATGACAAATATCGGCTGGCCATCTTCGATTTACGGCAAATTAGGCAATGTTCACTACTTGGATGTTGGAGAACTTTTGATATGTTTTTCTATGGGTTTTTCTGAGATGAATGGTGATAAAATTAATTATATTGCAATTTGTGGTGGGTCATTCCAAACATATATTGACTGAACTAATCAGCAGTTTGAGGGAAGATGTTTTTTTTAAGGTTTCAGCTTAAATCAACATGGCTGCCAAACCATGTGACCTATGATGTTGAAATTTTCAAACTATATTCTATATGGCTGGTCCATCCGATGGATGAAGTTTCTCATCTGTCTGTTAAGCGGTTCTGGGGAAGATGATTTTTTTTACATTTATATTTTCAATCCAAAATGGCAAACAATGTGACCGATGATTTCATATGTTTAATTCTTCACTCACATTGGGTCATAGATCAGATATATGAAGTTTCACATTTTTCAGATAACAATTTCGATTAAACCAATTATGGCTGGAATATCACTTCACCAATGATGTCATCATTATCACCGTGTATATATACCCCATGGAGAGTTGATGATATATGCCAAGTTTTACTTTCTTTGAGTGGTTCGGAGATGTCCAATTATTTCCTTTAATCCAATATGGCTGCCATATAATGTGACCTATGACATCAAAATTATCAATTAAGTATTCTTAAGTTTCGAGTCCCTTCTTTGTTTAAAGTTTCGTATCAATCGGACAAGCGGTTGCAGAGAAAAAACATTAAAGCTAAATATATAGACATGGACACACACAGATACACAGACAGAGAGACAGACAAACTGCATGGGCATTACAATCACCTTGCACCCACTTCAGGTGAGACTAATAAACTAGTTCATAAAACACCTTAAAAGCACAGTCTTGAGAAAAGGAGATGGGAAGAGTCTTTTAAACTCTTTCTTTGCATTCTGAGCATGATCTATGTTCGTTTTGTTTGTGAACCTTGCATAACAAGCATGATGGTAACCATACAAAGCCGAATGTCAAACGGATCAGTCCAGAGCTGATCATGCTCCGCTAAGATGTTTTTCATCGCCATCAAAGTTTATACATGCATTTGCACAATTGCAAACCTTTTGCCAACTCTTCTTGGAGTACATGACAATTGTGGAACAATCATTGAATAAAAGTGCACAAACAAACAGCGCTAGGCGCTGCAATATTTGTCAGAATATAGAATCTCAAACAGTTATGCTGCCCTCAGGGAATGAGACGGAGTTAATGCTGATTCTCATAACTTTTCTCATGGTTACTCTGTCCTCAGGGCATAATATCTTTCTAAGTACTGCTAAACGGATGGTTTTTTCAAAGTGCCAAAAAGGCAATTTGTGTTCTACACGGCCACGCCTACGCAGCAACGTGTCTTGTCATTGGTTGGTAAATAAATGGCCATAACTTGGGAAGCACTTGTCCGATTAATATCAATCTTTATTCAAGTTCATAATTCAATTGAAATAAAATAAAGATTTTAAAGGTTGTTAGAAAAAAAAATGGTGAGAGTTTACTGTCATTGATGCAGCATCTTTTACACCACCTTATTTAATATGTTACATTAGTTCTTCATGCCTGGTGTTTGTGTCCTTTTTGAAACAGTAAGTTTCCTGTTTGTAATAATTTCCATTTTGTTTGACTGCTAGGACAAGCAGACAGGCGTTTGGAGTCAGACGGGCAGACAGAAGGAACCAATTGCCTTAACCCCACTTTTTGCTTCGCACGTGCAGGGTAATAACTATATGAGTACCATCACTCACTTATCTGTGACAAAGTGTTTGCTGCAGAGCACTCCAGCGATTCCCATGTTTTGTTACTCTGTACAGCATTCAACCACTTGTCTCATCTTTCAGGGCATTTATTTTTTGCAAGGAAACTTGAAAAAAAAATTCTCCTTTTTTGAGGTTGTGATTGGAACAACACTTCACAGCTTTTGGGCATGATGCTTAATGTCAAAATGCTGAAGCATTGATACAAACAAATCGAATATTAAAAACAATGGTTGTATTTATTGTCATGCATATGCAGTTGTGCTGGTACCATAAGTGTTGTGCTACTAAGCTTCTGCTTTCACCTTGCATTGACCTGGGTCACAAAGTTGTGTGATGCAAAGGCAAATTACAAACAGTATTACAGCCAGCAGTGGTGTTCAACTCGTTGCAAAGGTGTTGATTTCAATGCGCAAAAATGGCAGCAGCCACCATTAACAGGAAGTAGTCCAAAGTTGCGTCTACCTATACAGGTCAAAGGCTAACCCAATGTTCGAACCTGTTCCCCTTTACACAAAACAACTTTAGAATTCATAGCTCACCACAGCAATCACTATACAATCACATATTAATATGGAATAGGCAAAGCCTAGAAGCGAACGTAGAATTCTTCTTACATTCGATGCTGCAATTCCGGTTACTTCGGCCTGGATTCGGGATCAGCGATCTAATAATGTAAATCATGATTAAAAATTATTTTTTGATGATGCGGGAGATATCTTTATTAAAATCAGTGGAGGAAATATACACCATGTCTGATATTTGGGTCTTTCATGTCTCCGACGATGCCTTTATCTCCCGGGACGCATCATTCCCCATGACAAAAACCGGAAGCAAAAGGGTCATAGCCAACGACACGGATTCCAAATTGCCAGGGTATTGTGTTGTTGTTGTTGTTGTTTCCTATTCTCTCATGTGCACGCGTTGAGTATGAAGCTCACTACGTTCGCGATAACCAGCATGTTGTGTATCAAGTCCTCGACACACCAGAGTTAACCTGCTGTACCCATACACAAGTCCTGCTGTACCCATACATCGCCAAACAGACATGCGAATAATTTATGAAAATCAGCTCATAGCATTGGAGGTGAAAACAAACATCCTAGCTCTACACCATCTGATGTCACACATGCAAATATCATAAAAAGTAAACTCTCATGTGATCAATGACTATTGCATACTTGTGACATATCTTACTGAAGAAATGTTCAAGAAAAGGAGCAGTTGGTTTAAAATTTATTTGACATTGTGCTGAGAAAGCTTTAACTCCATAAATTATTTTGAATTCACCAAGATATAATTTTGGGATTAATACTTAAGCATTCAGCACATGACTGTGAAAGCTATCCTGCCATTCTTGTTCGGAGCTTGGATTCAGGAAGGAAGTTGAGCCTTAATGGAAAAGCCCAGCCAAAATAGTGTGAGAAGGAAACGAGCAACAAGTCTGAGAGAATTGAGAAACAAAACAAACAATGCAATATTCAAATCACTGAAGAATACCTTCCAGGAGGAGAAGGTTAACAATCCATGAGTAGAGCACTACAGAAACCAGGAAGATAATCATCAGAACTTTAACCTTTAACTGGAAGGAGGAGTGGGGCTTAGGAGTGCAAAAACGAACAAGGTTTAAACACAAACCGTGGATGTTCACCTTGGAATATATAAATTACTCAACAATTGGAACTTAATTGTAAAATTAGTCGAAGGTTCAGAATACTTACCCGAGATGTATTGTAGGTTTGTATGGTTCCACCACTCATAGAGGTTATTGGAGATCATCTCACACACATTGTCTGCCCGGTCTCTGATGTCTGCCCAGTCTACCGGTGGCTGAAATGTGGGAATACATGAACCTTTCTCTCTTTGGCAACGCTTAAATTTGGTCATGTTTTTACATTTTCCGAAAAGCAGTTTCATAACTTGTGTGTTTATTGATTTTATCGGAGTCCTGTTTATAGTGAACCACACTTGCCTAGCAATTGAAAGGACATGGGGCAAAACCATGTGGGGATTCATGTGTGTGGGCAAAACGTTTCGGGAGTTTCCGTCCCCCAAATTCCTCTGTTTATCAAGCAGTAAGTAGAATTTGTTTTGTTGGCAATTGGTGTATCACTTTCTAGGTTTACCATCTTTCCAGTTCGGAAAGCAAGTGGTCCAATCTTCTTGGATATTCGTTGACACAGAGTTACACTGCTTGTTATCTCAGAATGTGATTATTATGTATTTTACGAATCTGCACACTATGCAGTGTGTCACCTTAATGCATATAATTTATGACTTTAGAATTACACCCAAATAATTTCAAATAAACCAATGATGATTGCGCAACAATGTGTGCAGCTTTTAGCAGCTGAAATACTCACAGAGCAACAAAAACTAAAGGTTATCAAATATCTTCACCTCTTTTGCAGACCCGACAAATTAACAGCTGCACCTTTCCCGTGCAGGTGTGTCTTATTTCTAATTATCACCAAATATATTTCTAGCTTATTATTAATCACACATTTCGTTCTTGTTAGAGCCTTTAAATCGCAATTTTCCTGTTGTTTCTGACTTTGCCAACATAAACACTCACACACACCACACACACACACACACACACACACACACACACACACACACACACACACACCTTATATTTGTTAATAATTTAATGTAATGTTCCTTGTTTATTAATTGTTTTTTGCAGCAGAGACTAGTGCGCTGTTTGCACGTAACCCACACCGTGCACTCGGCCCACATGGGATAAGCAGTCGGACAGAACACAGCATATAAAAGTTTCCATATGGCAGGAAGTAAGTCTGACAATCAACTATTTATTCTTGGCACAAGATACATCTTACAAAAACCCCCCCAAAAAAACACCTTCAGTCATTACCCACAGTCGGCAAATTGATCTGGTTTCACAATTGAGAGTTCAGTTATAAATTATTACGAAACGACGATTTTGTTGCTTTAGAATGGAATATTAAACACAGCAAGTTGAATCGTTTTCACATTTTACAAATGCGTTCCATTAATGAGTGTGTGGTCCATCGAATGGATGTTAAGGTGAGTGTCCCATATGCTAACCTGACTTGATGAAAGTTAAAGATCCCAGTGTGTCTGCTGACGAAGAGAAGATGAGTTCTCACCGGTATCCTGAACAAACTTCAAAATCCCTGTCATAATATTCAAGAGGTATACCACGTATTTGCGACGCAGTCGCGCCTCAATAATGAAGCAACCAGCAGACCGAATTCTGATTATTAAATCTCGCTTCAGTGTGCAATCACCATAACAACGACTCCACAGAAGATTATTTGTCTTTTCCCGGGTCGATCAAAATTGCTAAATATCAAGGGAAATGTTTTGGTGTTGGCAGCCAGAAGAGTTGAACTATTATATTTTTTTTATAAAGAGGTTTCCATTCCTGCCATTCGAACAAGGCTGTGCGATTTAATTACGATAAGGATACTCGACTAAATGTTTTCAGGCTCGGCTTTTGATTAAATTTGCAACCCAGAAACTCTCCAAGTCGGGTCGGAAATTTAGATTTGCCAAGGTATTTATGGAAGATTGCTGAGCCTGCAAGGAGCATTGTGGATTTGGAGCCTTTATGCCGGGACACGCTCCGTCTGCTGTCACGAACATGTTCACCAACCGCTGCAAAACTTTGAAGCCGTGTCTCACGCGGTTTTCAGTTTCAACACTTATTCTTTGTGCATACTCAACCCGGTACACAAATAGCAGCACATTCCTCATCCACCCAGCAAATTCCCCAGTGACATCCCCTCCCACCCCCGCTCCAGTTCTGTGCTTGTCTAATGTCTACGGGATCGGAATGTATTTATGTTTCTTGAGCACTTGTATGAGAAGTTGCACCAGAATCCCGTCAAATTAATCAAATAAAAACAAATTATTTCTTGCACGAGTTCAACAAAAACTGAAACCCTTTCTTCTATCTGCTGCGGTGCAGAAACATTTGTGAACAAATGTTGATTTTTAAAAACACCGTGGAAATTCTCGACTTCGATCGAACGTGACAAATCGAGGAAATGTTTGCTCTGTCAAGGTCTTGAGTAAACAAACCAGACAAAAACGATGAGGTCATTGTACGAGGACTCGGAACGTTCAAAACCTGTCAAAACGATATACTCACAATAATCCAAGAATGTCGACGCTTTTTATATTCTTCACTATGCAAGTACATGTAATTATATTACAGGTGTTCCTAAATTGTCTTTCCTATTTTGATTGTAAATTACAAATAATAATAACAAGAAAGATATTATGCAGAGCATGATAGTTGCGGAATTCCTAAAACAAATCGGACCTTCAAAATAATTGGTGATTGAAGTGGATGACCAAATTTGCAACTCCTCTTCAAATTTCAAGTCGATTAGATGAAAATCGACAATTTAAAAAAATTGGCCTATATCAACCTTTTGACCTCTGTTGACCTGAAAAATAATTTGTGGTTGAATCAGTGACTGATATGCAAATCCTCTTCAAATTTAAAGTCAATCGGATGAAAAATGAGGAATTTAAAAATGAGACAATTTGTTGATCTTTGGCCGAGAAAAAGTCTGAGGTTTTTTTTTGGAAACATTCAAGGCCTTTTGTTGACCTTTTGACCTCAAACAATAGGCTTCTTGCTTATGACGAACTCCACCAGGTGGTGAAGTTTCATGAAGATCGGTTTCAAATTGTGACCTGTAAGCAATTTCCATAAAGACAGACAGACTGACGGACAGAATCACAGACCAGACCAACCAATATTCTTGCGAATCTTCGATTTCACAAGTAATAATAGACATACAAGAATGCAGTTTGCACCATCTTTTAGCCCAACTTAAAAAAAAATCATATTTACATTGTTTTCTTTCAGTTATCTCTCCAAAGATGTAGAGTAAACCGAAAAATGTTTTAAGAGTTGCGAAAAATGTGTGATCGTGGACGTGTTGTGGAGAATGTGAAATGAGATTGAACCAGACGTTCTAAGAGCCACTAATGGTGCACATTTGGAAGTTTACTGACATGTCAAGAAAAAGTCTGAAGTTGTTTTTTTGAGACATAGTCAAGGCTTGTGGAAGAGCTGGGACACCGAACGATCAGGACGTAACATAGCAAAAGGAACAGAAAGAGGAACAGAAAGGCCATGGGACAAAATAGATGGAGATGGACAAACAAGGGATGCGGGGAAGGGGGAATGCAACGGTTGGATAACATGGATACAGAAGCAAACTCTCATGAATGAAAAACTGGAAATGTTGGTAGTGGGGGGTGGGGGGGGGAGGGTTGGTTTAATGGTGATTTAAAAAAAAAGATCATGGTTTTGGATGGGGAAGCTGTCTTGAAGACCTGGAGGGAAGAATGAGATTGAAGAGTGTGTGAAGTTGATTCCACAAATGCAAAAAAGAAGAACAAATGAGTGGAGGTGAGCAGTGATCCTGGATTTTAGGAGTTTCACAAGAAGGGGTTTGCAGGTGGCACGGGGAGAGCAGAGCAAGGAGAGAGTAGACGGTTGAAGACCAAAAAGGAGGCGGAGAAAGACAGAGAGACCACAACCTGTCTGCGATGGAAAAGTGATAGGCCCATAGTTGGGCTAAAAGATAGTGCAAACTACTACATGCTTGTATGTCTTGTATTAGTTGCAGCAGAGCTTGTATTAGTTGTTTGTTTATTATATTAAAAAATAGGAAATATAACTTAGGAACACCCTGTAATACTGGAAGCCCGTAATCTTGACAGAGCTTTAGAGTTGTGCCATCGGGTAGAGAAACGTTTCAAGTCTGGAACTCCATCACAGGATATTTGAGATTCGTTTGGGGTGACCGAAATAATAACTCGCCGCTCTTCGTGAAAGACACCGTGGAATCTCCAACGTTCACCAATAACCAGTGCTGGCAGACAGGTCCTCCGACTTAACGTCCTTCCGATAGAAGGCACACAATGATGCCTCTTCCTGCAGATGAAACATCAAGATGACAGTATGTAACTTGGTCGAGAGTTGGACAAACCTCAAGGCTATCATTCCAGCCTTTATATAATTATCGAGGAAATATTTTATCTCCCTAATTACGTATACTTTCATGCTGTAGAACTGATTCAAAGAAAATGTTGCCATTTCTCGGACTGTGAGAATATCTCGTTCTGAGAACATTTTGAACACTCCCTTGCAATTGCTTGGAATGGTTGAGTTTTTTTTCCCGTGGGAATTATTTGATCCCAAAGCTCAGGCATTTCTTCCCCCTTCGTGAAGAGTATTGCTGGTGTGCAGGCAGCTCAAATCTCCGGGCTAACCCAAGAGAACTATTACATAATGTAGAACACACGACATTTCCAGGAGTTAGACAGATCGACTTTATCGAATTTACTTTATTTGCCACTTTATTACCTTCTGTCTGCACAATCTGGAGGAAGGCCCTGTCTCGGCCACAGATGGTAACCTTTAAACACGACACGTAGTGTCCATAAAACTCGAAACATGTTGGGTTCATCACGAAGCTTTTTCCCGGGTGTTGAACCAACTTCCACATCCTCTTCAATTTCATTCTTCCCTCCAGGTCTTCAAGATAGCTGCTCACCACCATCTCAGATCATCCCCAATCCAAAAACATGATCTTTTCTACCATCGTTAACCGAAACCCCAATCCCTCCTCTTTCCAAATTCCAGTTTCCCTCCTGAGAGTTTCTTTCTGTATCCATCTTGTCCACCCCATGTGTCCTTTCCTGCCCCCATTCCTCCCCACATCCATAGTATTTGTCCAAGTATCCCCCATCTTGTTCTTCAACTCTGCTGTTGGTGTGCACCCCCCCCCCCCTTTTCTCTCCACTGTTCCTTTAGTCCTGTTACCCACTATAAACTGTCATCCCTTGTTTCACAGACATGGTGATTCATCAATATGTGTGCTGTCCCTCAGGTGGACGTTAAACAGGGGTCCCATCTGCCGGCATTAGATGGTGGACGTTAAAGAGCCCACAGTGTCCTTCGTGAAGAGTAGGTGAGCTATCGCCACCACCGTGGCCAAATTCCAAATGCCTGTCCTGACTAATACTGGGAAGGCAATGGCAAGCCCCCCCCCCAGTATAATCCTTGCTCAGGAAGCTACTTCGGCAGCAATGACGCTCTGTGAAGAGTATGGGACATCAGAGAGAGAGAGAGCGAGAGGCAATAGGTAGGCTTCTGTGGTGGGTTCAATGAGTTGGTTGACCGCTGTATGATGTGCATTCAGGACGTTAGACATGATGTCAAAGAATTTGACATTAAAAAGGTTTGTCACTCATGTAAGCGGGGTGACAACTTTTGGGATGATCCTCCCTCATGCAACACTTCTTCGATATGTATGTAGCTTGCCTCCACCCCCTGTACTCTCACCTTTTCAGCTCTTTTTTTTTCTTTCT
>CM068952.1:83214141-83227383 GCA_035128595.1 Eptatretus atami
CACTGATTTGACATCACTTTTAATCAGTTTGGCAGCAGTCTCAATGAGTCTCATTTTCTCTGCAGTGTTGATGCTTTTCTTGGGTTGACTGTAGAATTTGTGGAGGATAGCGGATGCTTTGTGGCAGAATGTAACCACATTTAGTTTTCCATTGATCTCGGTGATCGTTAAAGAGAGAGATGTATTTTACCGAATCTGCACACATATGCAGTGTGTCACTTAATGCATATAATTTATGACTTTAGATTACACCAAATAATTTCAATAAACCGCAATGAGATTGCGCAAACAATGTGTGCAGCTTTTAGCAGCTGAAATACTCACAGAGAACAAAAACTAAAGGTTTATCAAATATCTTCACTCTTTTGCAGACAGACCGACAAATTACAGCTGCACCTTTCCCGTCAGGTTGTCTTATTTCTAAATTATCACCAAATATATTTCTAGCTTATTATTAATCACACATTTCGTTCTTTGTTAGAGCGCTTTAAATCGCATTTTCCCCTGTTGTTTCTGACTTTGCCAACATACACACCACCAGCACACACACACCACACACACACACACACACACCTTATATTTTGTTAATATTGAAATGTAATGTTCTTGTTTTTTAATTGTTTTTTGCAGCAGAGACTGTGGCTGTTTGCACGTAACCACACCGTGCACTGGCCCACATGGACTAAGCAGTCGGACAGAACACCGCATATAAAAGTTTCCATATGGCAGGAAGTAAGTCTGACAATCAACTATTTATTGCTTGGCACAAGATACATCTTACAAAACCCCCTTCCAAAAAAACACCTTCAGTCATTACCTCACAGTCGGCAATTGTTCTGGTTTTCAGCAATTGAGAGTTCAGTTGGGGGGAGAAATTATTACGAAACGACGATTTTGTTGCTTTAGAATGGATATTAAACACAGCAAAGTTGAATCGTTTTCACATTTTACAAATTGCGTTCCAGTTAATGAGTGTGTGGTATCGAATGGATGTTAGGTGAGTGTCCCATATGCTAACTTGACTTGACATGAAAGTTAAAGATCCCAGTGTGTCTGCTGACGAAGAGAAGATGAGTTCTCACCGGTATCCGAACAAACTCAACATGCCCTGTCCATAATATTCAAGAGGTACTACACGTATTTGCGACGCAGTCGCGCCTCAATAATGAGCAACCAGCAGACGAATTCGTGATTATTAAATTCTCGCTTCAGTGTGCAATCACGCATAACAACGACTCACCAGAAGATTATTTGTCTTTTCCCGGGTCGATCAAAAATTGCTAAATTATCAGGAAATGTTTTGGTGTGGCAGCGCAGAAGAGTTGAACTATTATATTATTTTATAAAGAGTTTTCATTCCTGCCATTCGAACAAGGCTGCTGGCGATTTAATTACGATAAGGATACTCGACTAAATTGGTTTTCAGGCTCGGCTTTGATTAAATTTTGCAACCAGAACATCTCCAGTCGTCGGGGAAAATTTAGATTTGCCAAGGTATTTATGGGAAGAGCGTGTGTGAGCTTGCAAGAGCATTGTGATTTGAAGCCTTTATGGCGGGACACGCTCCGTCTGCTGTCACGAAACCATTTCACAAACGCTGCCCAAAACTTGAAGCCGTGGTCTCACCGGTTTTCGTTCGTTTTTAACACTTATTCTTGTGCTACTCAACACGGACAACAAAAGCAGCACATTCCTCAATCCACCAGCATTTCCCAGTGACATCCCCTCCCCCCCCACGCTCCGAGTTTTGTGCTGTTAATGTCTACGGGATCGGAATGTATTTATGTTTCTTGAGCACGTGTATGAGAAGTTGCACCAGAATCCCAGTCAAATTAATCAAATAAAAACCAAATTATTTTCTTGCCACGATTCAACAGAAAAACTGAAAACCCTTTCTTCTATCTGCTGGCGGTGCGAAAGAAAACATTTTGAACAATGTTGATTTTAAAAACACCGTGAAATTTCTCGACTTCGATCGAACGTGACAAATCCGAGGAACAATGTTTCTCTGTCAAGGTCTTGATAAACAAACCAGAAACAAAAAACGATGAGTCATTGACGAGGACTCGGAAACGTTCAAAAAACCTGTCAAAAACGATATACTCACAATAATCCAGAATTGTCGACCTTTTTTTTTCTTCACTATGGCAAGTAACATTGTAATATACAGGGTTCCTAAATGTCTTTTTCCTATTTTGATTGTAAATTACAAAAATAATAACAAAAAGATATTATGCAGAGTCATTATAGTTCGGAATTCCTAATAACAAATCGGACTTCAAATAATTGTGATTGAAGGAGTGACCAAATTGCAACCCTCTTCAAAATTTCAAGATCAATTAGATGAAATCGACAATTTAAAAAAACATTGCCTATATTCAACTTTTGAACTCTGTTGACCTGAAAATAATTGTTGAATCAGTGACCTGATATGAAAATCCTCTTCAAAATTTAAAGTCAATCGATAAAAATGAGGAATTTAAAAAATGAAGACAATTTTGTTATCTTTGGCGAGAAAAGTCTGAGGTTTTTTTTGGAAACATCAAGGCCTTTTGTTGACCTTTTACCTCAAACAATAGGCCTTCTTGCTATGACGAACTCACAGGTGGTGAAGTTTCATGAAATCGTTCAATTGTGACCTTGTAGGCCCCATTTCCATAAAACAGACAGAGCTGAACGACAGACATCACAGACCAGAAACCAACCAATATTCTTGCGAATCTTCGAATTTCACAATAATAATAGACATACAACATGCAGTTTTGCACCATCTTTAGCCCAACTTAAAAAAAAATCAGATTTACATCTTTTTCTTTCAGTTATCTCTCCAAGAGTAGAGTAACTCGAAAAATGTTTTAGAGTTGCGAAAAAATGTGTGAACCGTGACGTGTGTGGAGAATGTAAATGGAGATTGAATGACCAGACGTTCTAAGACCACAATGGTGCAGCATGTGGAAGTTTATGACCATGTCAAGAAAAGTCTGAAGTTGTTTTTGTTGAGAACATAGTCAAGCTTTGAAGAGCTGGACACCGAACGATGGCAGACGTAACATAGCAAAAGGAACAGAAAGAGAACAGAAAGGCCATGGGACCCAAAATAGATGGAGATGGACAAAACAAGGATGCGGGTAAGGGGGAATGCAACGGGTGGATAACATGATACAGAAAGCAAACTCTCATGATAAAAAAAACTGGAAATGTTGGTAAGTGGGGTGGGGGGAGGGTTGGTTTAATGGTGATTTAAAAAAAAAAAATCATGGTTTTGGATGGGGGAAGCTGTCTTGGAACACTGGAGAAGAATTTGAGATTGAAGAGTGTGTGGAAGTTGGATCCACAATGCAAAAAAGAGGAACAAATGAGTGGAGGGAGCAGTGATCCTGATTTTTAGAGTTTCACAAGAAGCGGGTTTGCAGTGCACGTGGAGCAGAGCAAGGATGAGAGTAGACGTTGAAGACCAAAAGGGAGGCGAAGAAGCAGAGAGACACAACCTGTCTGCGATGGAAAAGTGATAGCCCATTTAGTTGGGCTAAAAGATAGTGCAAACTACTTACATGCTGTAATGTCTTGTCTTAGTTGCAGCAGAGCTTGTATTAGTTGTTTTGGTATTATATTAAAAAAATAGGAATATAACTTAGGAACACCCTGTAATACTGGAGCCCGTAATCTGACCAGAGCTTAGAGTGTGCATCTTCGGTAGAGAAACGTTTCAAGTCTGGCAACTCCATCACAGGATAATTTGAGATTCTTTGGTGACCGAAATAACTCGCCCGCTCTTCGTGAAAGACACCGTGGATCTAACCAACGTTCCACACAATAACCAGTGCTGGCAGACAGGTCCTCCACGCTTCACACCAATAGCTTCCGCAGACCAACAGTATGACTGCGATTGCAACTCAAGGCTATCATTCCATCCTTTAAACGATTTTTCCAACGTACTTTAGTGAACTGATTAAGAAAGCCTTCGACTTAGAACTCGTAGAACATAACCTCCTGCATGCCTAGTTGAGTTTTTCCGTCTGATACCAAAGCAGCTTCTCCCCTGAAGTATGCTGGCACTCAATCTGCACAAAACTATTATGAGAACAGATCATGATTAACAATCACTCGATTTACTTATTGCCTTACTTCGCAAACGAGAGCCCTTCACAGGAGACTAAAACACCGTACAAAACCGACATTTGCACACGAGCTTTTAATCCACATCTCCTTTATCAGCTAGAAGCTCTTCCACCATTCAGATATAATCATCAGAAATATTTATCTACCATCATTAACCGTATACTTCAATCGCTCTAGATGATTCAAAGATGTCCCATTTCTCGACTCTTGAAGTTAATATCTTTTCTGTACGACATTTGTACCTCCTTGTTCTAATGTGTCGCCCATTTTCTCCTGGAATCCATATATTGATCCCAAAAGTATCCTCTCTTCTTCTAACTTGCTGTGGTGTGCACCCCCCGCGCTCTCTCCTGTCTTTATCCTTTACCCAAGCACTATTAATAAATGTCGAACACCTGCTTTCAGGAGTAGCATGACTCGTTATTCATCCAATTATTGTGGTACCCTTCAGTGCTGTCACAATGCGAGCGTCCCATAGGCCGGCATTGATTCTCGGCACAGTGTAAACCTTACAAAGCACTAGTCCATAACGTCGAAGAAGTGTGGCTTCCATCCACCTTTCCAAAGTGTGACCAACTCCATTTCCGACTTCAATTACTCGCCAGGTCAAGGCAAGCCCCCTCAGCTCACACATCCATCTCAGAAAGCTCATCATCCAACAATGACTTTTCTACATCGTAACGAATGACTCAAGATCCGCCAGTTTAAGAGTTCAGATTTCTGAGCAAAGTAGGTGCTGTTGTTCACATGTTGTTGCACCCTTCATGTGTCTTTCACTAGCACATTATCAACCAATTTGCCATGAAAAGTATTGTCAGATCCCTCATCTGTTCTCAACTCGTGACCTTTGGTGATGATCCTCCCGCACCTTCTCATATTATTCTGCTCCACCCTGTCTCCTTTCAGCTTCCTTTACGTATAAATTATCTTTTCACAACAGGTGTCTTATTATCAAAAGTGCATGTCTACAGGTCGTTCCACAGGCCGTCATTCTAGCCGGCATTGAAAGCATGTGGGGAACCCCCCCGTTTAGAGTTCCCACAAAGTGATCCTTCGGGACGACATGAGTCTATAACCGTGGCGCAAATCCAACAGTGTTGACGTAATACTTGCTAAAGTCTAATGCGTCCCCGTATGAATCTTGCACGAGAAACTCACATTTCGTGGCAATGACGCTTGTGTGTGTATGGTGCGGAGGTGCAGGAGAGGGAGTTAGCGGAGTGCTGTACGGTTTGTCAGGGTGTGTTTTCTGGTTCTGTGGTCAGTTTCTGGGTCGGTGCGTGGGGGGCGGATTGGGTCGTTACTCGCTGGCGGTGAGTGTGTGGTTGACTCGCGCTCATGGTGTTTATGTATCGTCGCGGGATTGAGTTGTAGTAGTTAGGTCTATGTGGTCGAGCAGGGTAGTGGGGATTGTTGAGTGGTGCGGTTGCTATTGCGCTGCGCGTGTCTTTTGGGTTGCGACTTTTCTCTATGTGATTAGGTCGTTGGTGGCGATCTGCGCAAGCGGGTATTGACTCTGTCGTGGGGTGTTGTGATCTCGTGACTTTTGGTCGTTGGATGAGTCTGCCATCATGGGGCGTGACACTGTTGTCTTCGCTATGGTGATGGGTAGCGTGTGCCTGCCCGCGTATCTGGCTTTTCGCGTGGGCATTTTTTTTCTTCGGTGGTCTGTTTATTCAGGGTGCATTGGCATCTACTTTTCCAGCCTTGTGGCTACTAGGTTGGTGAAAGGATTTGCTGTTTGGTGTGGGTGGATACGTGTATCTCAGTGTGGGTTGGAGATGATTCTGCGGAGCGCACGTATGGTTAAGATAACTTTTAAGTGCTATCGTTCGTAGGAGTCTGTTGTCACGTGTGGACTTGTAAACAGTATCTTGACATCACTGGGCTTTGTGTCAGAACACCCTGGAAACAGCTTTGACAATAAGAAAAAAATAACAATTAATAATGATGAATTTGGACCTTTTTTCAGCTGATCATGATGGTGCCCACCTTCCAGAGGCTGTTCTCTCTCTCACTCTGCAGCTCCAGGACTTCCTCACCCAAGCAGTGCATTGCCATCTCTTATCGATCCCAATTCTGTCCCATTATCTTTAGTGCCCCCAGGGGGAACCTTTCATAACCCAACCAGATTATTTTGTTACTTTCATCTTTCTCTCCTCCTCTTTTCTCTTATCCTGTTCATTAATTCCCTTAATATTGGTCGCCATTGTCAATATAGCCTTGCTCTCCATGACCTGATCATGTTAAAAAAGTGCCATTCATTGCTGTTCTCTTGATATTCTATCTAACTTTGACCCATTAGCCATTCCGCAATACTGCACCCACCCTCTTTGCTCATCTTTTTCTGATCTCATCAATGTCTTCTGTTCGCTAAATATCCGCTTATCTTTTTGCTGATAATTGCACTCTCTGCTGGTATCCATCTCTCATCCTTCAGACAGCAGCACAGCCTTTTCCCTCTCTGGCAGAACTTGATTGAATCAGAGCTGGTCCAACACTTTGAATAGTCTTTCAACTCTACAAATACACACACTCTCACCCTGTCTTCGCAAAAAGACCGATCTGGTAACCCTCCAATCTCTGCCCAAAACAAAACTATACTTGCAAGGATAGTCACTCAAACTTTTGGGCCTCGCCAGCAAGCCATGATCTTCCTTGGTCAGACCATTATTTCCAAGATTGACCTCCAAAACCAGCTACCGACTGGATCCTCAATCACTGCAACGTTTTCTTTTGGCCAATTCTCACCTTTCACAACATACCAACCTTCATGCAGACCTGCAAACCATTCCAGACTGCAGCTTTAAAATACTGGTCCTTTGGATGCAATTTCTTCCTCACACCTTGTCCTTGTTTTATTTATTTGTAGCAGCCTGGGCTGCTTGGCTGCAATTTTCGGGGGCGTGGCTGTGGCCGCTGATGCAAATGCCCGATACCAGTAAGCTGGTACTCATTTTGCCAACCTCAAAAGGATGACAGGCTGATCGACCCACCTTGTGTTAATTCAATGGATGACAGGGGCTTGAACTCAGACCCAAAGATCTTAAGCATCTTAAGCGACCTTAACGGTAAAGCCAACGACCAGGCCTTTGCCCTTTGTTGATGGCATGGAAAGTAAGGCCGACAAAATCATTTTGGGGATTTCCCTGATAACGAGTGCTGGCCTGACTCTCACATGGCAGACATGGTGCATCTTTGTATTCTACCACCTCCTTTTTCGTGTCTTACACTCTCCACCCTCTCTTGTTTAGGACTCCCCAGGTTCTGTAGCGATAATCGATCTGCTAGTAAACCCACTTCTTGTCAAACTTCCCAACATCCAGCTCACTGCCACTTCCACTCACTTGTTCTCTTTTCTCTCGCATGTGGGAACCAACTCCCCAGTTTGTTTCGGCCCATTTCCTTCTAGGGCATCAAAGACAGCTGTTCACCCACCTTACTCAGTTCATCACCCATCCATACTCATGATTTCTTCCACCCCAAATACCCCATTCAAAAGCACATCTGTTTTTACAGTTTTTGTGTATTTTTTCCCCCCTTCTCCTTCCAACCCCCCCGTTTTGTTGTTCGCTTCAGGTGGTTTTTTCTTTTCTGTTTCATCCCGTTTTTCCCTCCTCTCGTTTTTTCTTGTTTCATTTAACTTGCATGCAGCTTGTTCACCCCCTTCCCATTCGCTCCTCTTAGACAAGCTGGTGTCTTTGTGGAGATTTGTAAGCTATCCCGGGCCCAGGGAAATTACAAATTCCTACCCTGACTACTGCTGAGAAGGTAATGGTAAACCACTCGGTATAACCCTTCCCAGAGAAAACACGCTCAGCAGCAACCAATGCTCTGTAACAGAGTATGGAACATCAGAATCAGAACCACGCCTGGGAACACTTGGATGCACTTTAATGCAGAGAGAGCGTTAAATATGCTTGAGAAAGCAGATGGAGCATTCATGGTGGTAAAACTTTTGATGACATAAAATGAAGAGATATTTCGTTCACTTTCTATTATAATAACAGGTTCACACTGTTTGACTTTCTAAAAGAAGTTGAAAAACAAATGAACGTGAAAATTAAAAGAGTGTGCGGATTTTTAAGACCCATGGGGCCATTCATTAGCCTTTGCATTGAGTAAACTGTATAACTCAAACAGATATTAGGAGAAGTGTAATCATGTCTCTGGTGGACTAATAAACAAAGTATGAACAGAAAAAGAGGGCAAATCAGATTTCAAACCTTCGCCAGAACGTCCTTTTGAGGTGGTATTTTTATAGGTTTTTGATAAATCCATATATGGCTGCAAACCATTGACCAATGAAATCATAAGTGTGAATCTTTTTGTCCGCATGAGAGTCAGAACATGTAAAATTTCACCTCGATATAGTATCAACCCACTTCAGAAAACAAGTTTTTGAAGGTTGTTTTGTTTTTTTTAAACAATATGGCTGCCGAATCACTGGACCGATGACGTCATTAATTTTTTTTCCTGTGCGACCAATTTAATCCCTAGATGACCCTCAAAAATCTTTCAACTGATTGGATGGGCGTTCTACAGATCAATTATGATGTCATAATGAGGCACCCCATGATGCAATAAAAACACGATTTTCCCGCATGAGGAAACTTGGTATGTGCCAAGTTTCAAATTTTTTCCTTGGTCGGTTTCAAGAGATACAACGTGCAAAGTTTTTCCGTTTTTCGCAATATGGCTGTCACACCACTTGACCTAATGACGTCATTATCATTTAAACATTCTACATGAGAGTTGCACAATGGGTTAAAAATTTCGTGCTCAATCAAACAAGCGTTGCGAGCGAAAACACGTAAGTTCTGTCAGACAAACAAACAGACAAACAAACCAAACGGACCCAAATGCAATACCCTCTTCGAAATCCCTTCGGCCTGGGTAACTAGAAGGCAACTCAGTAGAACGTTTACCTCCACGCCCGTAATGCCTGATCCAATGAACATATTCTGGCCAAATACATTTTTGAGATATTGTTGCTATATTCGTTTTGGCCGGTCCTCCATAGTGAAGATTCACTTTAAAATTAAATAACTCCCTTATACAATCCGGATCTAGATCTCCATCCAAAATCAAATCAATTCTTCTTGTCAGCACGTCCAATGATGTCCAACCAAATTTCATCGCGATCGTCCACACTTTTTGATATATCCTTACACAACACAAACAAACAAACAGACAGAAAGGGTAGAAAACCAAACCTCCTTCACCTTCGGTGTGGAGGTTAAAAAGTTATTGTAGTTTCAAAGGGTAAAATTAATTTTAAAACACGATGGGGAAACGAAATTAATGTTAAATTATGGATCAAAATTTCGTCAGTAAGCCTTTTAAACTTATTGAAGTGTAAAAGCAAGACTTACTGAAGCTCCTTGTACTGCGTCAAACCTTTCAAGTGGTAATTACTCACCAAATGCTCAAATCGAAACTCCAATAATATATATAATATATATACGAGGTGTGATTCAAAAAGTATCCAACTTAATCATGCGTAAACAAATGAAGCTAGGAGGCGTGGTTGGCAACGTATGTAGGCGATCCGAATCCATATGCGTGAATATTTCCCGCCTGCAGAACCTGTCAGTCGCCCGACAGACCCGATAGTGAGACAGTGTGTAGGGATGAGCGCCGTCGGAATTTCCGTTTTTGCAAAATGACGAAAAACTGAACAACGCTACTTGCATCAATTTTGTGTAAAGCTTGGCATTCCCAATGGAAACGATCCACAAGATTCAACAGCTTCTAGGAACGAAGCAATGGGCACCACACAATAAAAGAGTGTACAACTCTTCAAAGATGTCGCACATCATGTGAAAGTGAAGCAACGTTCTGGTAGGCCCTCAAACATCCGAAATGAGAATTCCATTGACGCAAGTGAGGACCCTGCTATGCAGGATCGTCGAATCACGAATCAGAGAACTTGCAGAACGAGGCGGCGTCAGCATTGGATCCGTTCATTCCATTGTGACTGAGAATTGGCTTAAGGGAATCTCAGCGAATTCGCCAAGCTGCTAAACGATCGAGCAGAAGTAACTCCGTTTGGAGATCCAACAGGACATTGCTGGAGACTGTGAACAGACGATCCAACTTCTTCAACATGATCACTGGCGATAACCACAGTGATCCGTCATTTTTTCAAAAACGAAAATCTCGACCGCTCACTTACACTTCCTCACTCATAGGCGGTCCTGTCGGCGACTGACAGCCTCTGAGGCGGGAAAAATATTCACGCATACGATTAGGATCGCCACAATACGTGCACCAAAACCACGCCTCCTAGCCTTCATTTGTTTACGCATGAAAAATTAATTGGATACTTTTTTGAAAAACACACCCGTAAGTATATATATATATATATATATATATATATATATAATATATAATATTATAACATAAGGATAAAGCTTGTTGTGGCTTAACTTCAGTGCTGCTTTAGATTTTTGGGTCCTGAATGCCAAAAAACATCAGTGCGTTTTGACTCAGCTTCCTGTCATCCTTTCGAGGTCAGAAAAAATACCCAGCTAACTGCAAAGAATGGACGCATCGGTTATCTTGCGTGGATTGTGACCCAGCCTGGGATTGTACCCTAGCCAATGAACCTACCTGGGCAGCCCTATAACACCTGACCAGTGCGACGGAATATAAAGTATTATTACACGAGGATAGCTTCGAGGTTTGCAACATTCGCCTTTGAGCTGTTCTTGGCAAGCCTGTTGAGAAATATTTGGCAACCCCACAAGAAGGTCGGAAGAATGACTTAAAGGAGTAGTATTGCCGTAGTAGTGGACATCATTGTAAAAAAGTTTTTTTTAATATATAATTTTTGGGGAACCAGTTATTTTTCAAATAGGCCAGCCAAAATATAATTTTAGAATCAGCCCATATGGAGTCTTTTTTTCTCCTTCATTGCAGAATTTATCTTCTCTTAAGACATCTGTTGAGAAAGGCACTCCCTCACCACTTCACCTTTATAAGTATCATACATCGTCGTAACTTTGTGCAGGAATCGCAGTCAACCATTCAGGGGAAGCTGGCAGTTGCGCTGTTGCCCTCTGTTCATCCATTGGTTTTCATCTGTACTCACCCATTTGTTCGCCCTCTTGTGTCAACCATTCGTTTATGCCATCTATGTCCACAGCTCTTTCGCCACTGTTCATTCATTTATTCACTATCTATGTCCACCCATTGCCACATAATCTCCTCTGTTCCATGTTGCGTCATCGATCAATGTGTTTACTGGTTCACCAAGCATCATCACCATTCTCTTGAGTGTTGTGTGTACAAGACCTCGATACCAAATATCTTTGCCGCTAGCATAGTGTTCAGGCTGCTCGCTAGAAGGTTCCCCGAAAGGCCCTGTCATATGCTACCAACATCATGTGTTACTGTGTTTTCAGCATACACAATTCAAGTATGCTTAAGTCCTGTTCCTGTCATATGTGCCCGATAGACCCCAGGAAGCTCATGAAGGTATGAAACCACCCATACGTAGTACAATTGCAATGCAAGTCACTGTCTCCGGCTCGCTCTGAATGATTGTTCATAGTGGCTGATCAAAAAGTGATAATGGGGCGTTGCATTGTAAGCGTTTGGCATGGTTCACACACAAACACCAATCGTGGAATATATACAGGACATATCACCAGGGTTCATGTCATCAAGGTAAAAAAGAGGACAGATGACTGCCCCCGGGTGTGGCCTTCGCACTGCCTGCAATCATCCGGCCATGCTGGACGTGGAGAGCGTACTTTAGGGAGATCTTCCAACGGAGAGGGTCGGAAGTGGAATTCTATCCTGCTCCTTCTTGTCTTCCAATACCATACCTCAGTGAGGCTAATCCACTGAAGGAATGTTAGTGGTCGAGTGTTGATGCGACCCACCTGCCTGCAACATCCTCCATTGTAACAGATATGCCGTGGTACTCCTACTTTTGGTCTGGTGTCCTAGGTTACAGTGCAATTATTGCCCATCCATGGAAATGTTCAGGCCATCAATTGTCCAATTTTATGGTTCTACATTGTTCAGCCACATACTGAATGAATTGGCCTTCGAGTGTAGTTTGGTAGTCTTGTTCCTTGCGGTGACTGCTGCATGCGCGTCAAATTTCTGCACTTTCTTATATGAGCTACAGAAACCGTGTGCATATCAAGAGAGTCGACTGAAATTTAGACCAAAAATAGTGGTGCATTTGTACGCTATAACCTATCTTAAGGAGCATTAGAAACTCTCTGCGAATGCATTGCATAATGGTTGGCCCACCACGATGCTATTTCTTATCGGCTCGCTTCCAACTGCGAGTTTCTGAACAGAAGTTCAATGATTCAGGTAAGAATGACATGCCTCTCAGTCGATGTCAATTGTACTTAATCTGGGTATACCTCTTTTGTCCTCTTCCACTATTGACATCACATTTTAATCAGTATTGCAGCAGTCTCAATGAGGTCTCATTTTCTCTGCAGTTTGATGCTTTTCTTGCGTTGACTGTAAATTTGTGAGGATAGCGATGCTTTGGGCAAATGTAACACATTTAGTTTTCGCATTTGAATCTCGTGATCTTATGTTGCGCCAAATTTTTGAAGTTGAATCTTTCATGTAATAAATCCATTAATGATTCACTGTCAAGTGCCCTCCAGAAATTCATGCCATTTTATGTATTAGATTCTTGTATAGTTGTTTTTCATCGTCATTGGCCCTCCAATACTCGCTACCTTAAAAAGATCTCTCTTACTGAATGGAGGGACTGCCCTGCTTAGCCTTGGAAGGGATCATTTCTTCTGCAACAACTATTTGGTATTTCCCTTCCTGTCTTAAAAGTTTGTGCTGTGAGGTTGTGTATAAACGCATCTGCACATGTAAGTCCTGCGCATACTCAATTCTACCTCTGACAGTGTCTGACCCACAAATCATTGCGTTTCTTTGGCATAACCTCATTAGGTCTCCGGAAATCCATTGTTTGACTGAGAATAAGTTTATGTGTTGTTTGTGTTTTTTTTTTTTGCATCGCAAACACCACAAATATGCAGTTTTCTTTGTAATTGAAAGATCCCATACTTGTGGATCAACTGCACATGTGCCTGAAACTACTGGGAGCTACGGAGTCATGTCCTCGCT
>CM068952.1:83231775-83243388 GCA_035128595.1 Eptatretus atami
CCTCTTTCTCACTGTCTCATCGTCGCTCCGCCCCTCTCCTAATACAGTGCAGCACCCTCCCACACATCTCTCTCTGTCTCTGAATGTGTCCGGGTGGTGATTATGTCAGGCCGGTGTTTGTCTCCAGATGGTGTTTGTGTCCAGGCGGCGTTTCTCCTCGAGTGGTGTCTGTCTCTGGACGTGTCCAGGCAGAGTTTATGTCTGAGCCGTGTTTGTCTCCAGACGGAGTTTGTGTCCGGGCGTTGTTTATCTCTTGATGGTGTTTGTCTCCGGAACTGACCGGGCTGTGTTTTCTTGTCTCCGGACGTGTCCAGGCCATATTTATCTCCGGACGTGTCCGGGTGATGTTTATGTCCAGACGGGAGTTTGTCTCAAGATTTGTCTGGGTGGTGTTTGTCCCCGGGAGGTGTTTGCTTCTGTGTTTATCTCCGGACATGTTTGCTTCTGTGTTTATCTCCGGACATGTCCAGGCGGTGTTTGTCTCCAGGCAGTATTCATAGTATGACCAGTAGAAAATGGATTTCAGACATAATATTTTTCCATCTTCACTGTTATTTTATGCAGAATAATTTTGATGAGACAGTATGAATCATAATTAATACTCCACCGCACGTCTGCCTTCCCTTCCTCTCACCTCACACTGTCTTCCCTTCCTCTCACCTCACACTGCCTTCCTTTCCCCCACCCCTCTCCTCACTCTCCCTCCCTCCTCGCTCCTATACCGCCCCTGCTCCCACACCCCTCCCCGCTCCCAGGCCTCTCTGTCCTGTTCCCCCACCTCCTCACTCTCCCCCCACCTCTCTCTCCCTCCCCTCTCTTTTTCTCCCCCCTCACTTCCCCCCACCCCCACCCCCTCTAATTACTGCCCTGCCAGCGAACCGACGTGTGGTATTTGCTCGTCTCAAATAAAATATAGTCATGTCATTTTCCATGAAGACCAAGGATAATATATCTTGGTGAAAAGCCAACCGTCTGGTTCTTTTGAGATACTCTGGGCTGAGGTCCAAATTTAATTCGATCTCAGCCAATTCGCAGTGTGACAGAATGCTAAACAACCCTTGTGTACTTGTCATCGATGTTGGCACCGCGTTTACATAAAGGATACCGAACCCTGAGGTGCTGAGAGAGAGAGACCAGCTCGAGGAAGCATCTAATGTTAAAATAACATTTCGGATAATTAACATTGCTGCTTGTTTATTCTTATTATTATTGTTATTATTATTATTATTATTATTATCATTCTGACAGTTATTACTTTAGGACATGTTTCAATAAGAAAGAAAAACTTTTGGGGTGTAATAATTAGGCTGACTGGTCTTCAGCCATGACAGACATCACCCTTTAAATTGAGACAGAATTTTCAACTCATTGTGTAAGGGAAATGTGTGTGGGATAATCTTTCAGAGCTAGGTGGAAAAAAGGATGCCCGCTAAGACAACTAGCTGGCTTCAAGAGGAGAGCGATGGCCTTATCCGAAGAGCGGCTTTTGACAATCACCACAAGCAAGTGGGCAGTTCTGCCTATTTGCTGAAGAGAACTAATAAAGTGGGTCAAGACGATGATCAGAATTTGAATACTGTATAATCTTTTCGCAGCCATCATATATACATATATATATATATATATATATATATATATATATATATATATATATATATATATATGTGAAACAGCAGCCAAAAACACATTATTACAATGACTCATAAGACAATGTCGAAAACCAGAGGTTTAATGATGACTTTCAGAGGTAGGTTATGATGACTGATGAAAACTAACAATTTTCTTAACATTAAATTACGATGCTGTGTAACACCACAATTATTGGGTACCAAGCCTTTCAGGATGGGTAACCAATTGTTTTTCTTCTGTTTATTCTCCCACATTATTTATTCTTGTGCATTGTTATTATTCCGCCGGCATTTTTCGGGTTTATTCCATTCTAAATTAATTTTCTCTTCAACCGCTTGTCGGATTGACACAAAATTTTCACCATAGGTGCGACTACTCGTGTAGAATGATGTCATGATCATTTTGACATGGTAGGTCATGTGGTGTGGCAGCCATGTTGGGGAAAAAAGAAAAACTTTGGATATCTGAATCCACGAAACCGCTCTATGAAAAAATTTGAAACTTGGCACATGTCAAGTACTCCCCATGGGAAACACGTGTGGTTTTTATGCCTCCACTGACGATGTCGCTGCAGGCATTATGTTTTTGGCTTGTCCATCTGTCCATACAAATGTATGCCCATTGTCCATGCTAATTTTCTCTGTTTTCTGTGCAACCACTTATCCATTTGACAGGAAATTTTCACCAAAGGTGCGACTATTCATGGAGATTGTTCTCATGAAAATTATGACGTCAAAGGCCGTGTGGTGTGGCAGCCATGTTGGAAAAAAGGTAAACTTTGGACCTCCATATCTCCAAAACGGCTCCATGGAAAAAATTGAAACTTGGCACATATGAAGTACTCCCCATGGGAAACACGTGTGATTTTTTTTTGATCATGTCATAGGTGGCTTCGTTATGACGTCATTGCATATGTCGAATGCTTTATATGATTAGTATGAAAAATTTTGAGGATCATCGAGGAATAAATTGTATTGGGGGGGAAAAAATGATAACATCATCAGTCACGTGGTTTAGCAGCCATATTGTTTTTAACATTAAAAAAAACCTTCAAAAGTCTTTTCCGAAACGGCTGAATAGATCGAGGTAAAACTTTACAGGCATGACCGCCGATCCAAGAGGAACAAAAAGTTCTCCACCTATGATGTCATAGGTCACATGGTTAGCAGCTATTCCTTTTTAAAGAATAAACCTTTAAAAATTGTTTTCTCCAGAACGCTTACGATCAAAGTGGAAACCCCACAGTCCTCCAGGATATGGAGAAATTAAAACACAGCTGGGAACACGAAAAAGAATAACATCCAATGGTGACAACCATTATTGGATTGAAAGAAAAAAATTTTTTTTATTCTCTTCAACCACGGAATTAATTGATGTGAAATGGCACAGTTGTGATCTAATCGTCATTGGGAACATATGTTTTAAATTTCAACCTGATCGGATGCATGGTCTGGTTGCAGAATTTTTTGATATTTTGAATCTGGGTTCAGGGATTTAAATCAAACTTGAGACATGTACAGTGTGTGTGTGTGTGTGTGTGTGTGTGTGTGTGTGTGTGTGTGTGTGTGTTGTGTGTGTGTGTGTGTGTGTGTGTGTGTGTGTGTGTGTGTGAGAGAGTCAGTGTGTCTCCTCCATAACTACAAAACATAAAACCTCGCACCCTGAAACTTTGCAGGCATACTAAGGCCTAGGTCACATTTGCCACGGCGGCCGTGGGGTCTCCAAAATCTACGGCCACTAGAAATTATACGGCGGCCGCAGTATTTCCACGGTCACACAATGTAGCAGTCACATATGTTTTTATTTTTCGGGGAGCTGCACGGCGTATTTATAATTGTGGAGACCGAAAACGTGGGGTTGCCGTGCGGTCTTTGATTTGATGTTGCACGGTGACCTTAGGGCGTTCCTGCGGCGGCCATAGAATTTTCAAGGCAGACGCAAGGTGCCCGCAAGGCGACCGCAGGGGGACCGTAGGGGGGCCTAAGGCGAACGTGCGGCCAGACGTACGGTAACGAATGGGTTAATTTTTTTTTTTACCAGTTTTTTTTTTTCGGCTTGTCGAATTGCTACGGCGAACGTAAATAAAAAAGTTATAACTCCGCGTTATAATTCCACGGCGACCCTACGGCCTGTAAAATATAGCCATACGGCGTAGGGCCACCCTGAGGCCACCTCAGAAACTCTGCGGCCGCTGCACGTTTCTGTCAATTCAGAGGGCGTACGGCCGCCGTATCCTCGCTGTAGAGCAAATGTGACTTAGCCCTTAGGTCTTAGAAATTGTGGAGACCGAAAACGTGGGGTTGCCGTACGGTCTTTGATTTGATGTCCACGGTGACCTTAAGGGGGCCCTGCGCGGGCCATGTAATTTTCAAGGCAGTCGCAAGGTGCCTCAAGGTGCCCGCAAGGCGACTGCAGGGGGCCCTAAGGCGAACGTGCGGCCAGACGGACGGTAACGAATGGGTTAAATTTTTTTTTCTTACCATTTCTTTTGTTTCGGCTTGTCGAATTGCTGTGGCGAATGTAGAAATGAAAAAAGTTATAACTCCGCGTTATAATTCCACGGCGACCCTACGGCCTGTAAAATATAGCCATACGGCGTAGGGCCAACCTGAGGCACCTCAGAAACTCTGCGGCCGCCGCACGTTTCTGTCAATTCAGAGGGCGTACGGCCGCCGTATCCTCGCCGTTAGAGCAAATGTGACTTAGGCCTAAGGGATCTCCAGGAAGTGCAAGATGGAAAATTGGTGTTTGGGTTCATTAAAACACCACTTTTTAAGATAATTAACGGCCTTATTTTTATATAATCCTTCATCAGACGATCCTCGGCCACCTCGCTGTCTGGGGTCTGAAAGGTGTTTCCTGGGTAACCTCGCTGGGGTCTGAAGCCACCATATTTTTGGCCTGCTCGACCTTACTTGTCTTGGAACAGGCCGCAACGATTTCTTAACGATAAAAGTTTTTTTTTTCACTTTCCTCACTAATATTATCGAATGTGTGTTTGTCATAACTACGAATTGCTGGGTACGTTGCAATCCTTATAAACTCCCAGAGACATCAGCATTCGTTGCTTTATTTCATTTCTGCAAATGCGATCACCATGAGAATCTCTTAAACTAAGAAGAATTACAAAATTTAAGCTCCAGAATTGAACATACAAGCAGTTCTGACTCTTAAAAAGTATTCATTTGTCCAATTCGGACATATTTAACATTTTGGGTGTCTTCGGGAGGTGGATGTTTAATTTGATGGTTCAGTGATTGCTAATCATGTCCCAAGTGAGCTGTTTCTTATCATCCGTTTTGTTGGAGTGCTAAAGCACTTGGCGAGCGCTCTACAATTTTCGCAGTCACTGAATAATGTATGTCGATCGACTTGAACAAAGTTCAGGAGTCACTCGCATGCATTGGCCACGTGTTGTTCTGTGGTGTAGCTGGCAGTAGCCGGCTCAATGAAACCAAGCTGTTATACATTTTAATGTATACGACGTTTCTCCTTTTTGCTCTTCCATTATATGACCCGTCACTTTGGCACAGATAAACACAAGTAAAAATTAAACGTTTCACTTTTAAAAGTTTCTTCAACCATTTCGTGGAATGCTTGGTGCAGCCACTTGGCACGTGTTCTTCAAGTTTCAATGGCGATACCACAGTTCTGTCCCAGAGGTAGGAAGGCAAAATAAATTATATGATCAAAATGAGAAAAAATATTTTCAGTTATGAAATAATGAATCACCACACAATGGCAGGAAAGAGGAGAGGTGTGCATGCTCACTCTGTGTAGCCTGGATTTGAATCCTGACCCAGATATAAACTGGCATCCCAGTGTTTCACAGGCGAGGTGATTCATCAGTGTGTGTGCCGTCTCTCAGATGGATGATAAACTGAGGTCTTCATTCTTGAGGTCTTCGTATTTGGTCATTTTCTTGATTTCTGCATCGTTTAGTCCAAAATCACGAGTATTACCACCTCAATTAGCAATGCCTTCTTCTCTTTTTTGTACGTAAGTATGATATCTGGTTACAATGCTTTGTTTTTGATGTTCACACTTCATGGGATCTTTGGGCCGTACCTGAGTGGCACTTCCATGTTTTCAGTGTTTGCTTTTGCTTCATGTACCCACAAATTTTCTGGAACTGGGATATCAAAGTTTTTGCAGATGTGCTAGTGGATTACTTTACAAACTCTGTTGTGTTGTGTGTTCAGCTGTTCTGCCATGAGTTTTTTTTCCGTGCGTGGTTCATTTTTAAGCAAACATATCCTCTTTGCTAACCCACTACACCCCACCTTTCTCTTCTTTTTTTCCTCCCCCCTCACTCTCTCTCTCTCTCTCAACGCCTCTTTGCACCCCTCCTCTCCGCAGTGTATAGCAATATTTGGTGAGGCGTCACTCTCCCACCTACCCCTCCCCAATTCTCGCGTTTCCCCCCCCCCTTCCAACTCTCCCCTCCCTTCCTAGCTTCCTCTCACTCCCCCTCTCCCCTCCTTCCTCCATCTCTCCTCTCCCCCCTTCCTCCATCCTCTCCCT
Source organism: Eptatretus atami (assembly GCA_035128595.1). Classification (NCBI taxonomy): domain Eukaryota; kingdom Metazoa; phylum Chordata; class Myxini; order Myxiniformes; family Myxinidae; genus Eptatretus; species Eptatretus atami. The sequence goes on from CM068952.1 coordinate 83,237,929, forward strand.
CCCTTCCCTCCATCCCTCCCCTCCCTTCACTCCATCCTCTCCTCCTCCTCTTCCTCAACTCACATCCTCTCCCTCCTCTCCTAGCTTCCCCTCACTCCTCCCTCTATCTCCTCCTCTCCCTCCATCCTCCCCTCCTCCCCTCCGTCCTCTCCCTCCCTCGCTTTCCTCCATCCTCTCCCCTCTCTTCCCTCCATCCTCTCCCTCTCCCTTCCCTCCATCCTCTCCCCTCCCTTCAACTCCATCCTCTCCCCTCCTCTCCCTTCCCTCAGTCTTCTCCCTTCTCCTCCCTCCATCCTCTCTCCCTCTCTGCCTCCTCTCTCTCCGCTACCTGTCTCCTCTCTGCCCCTCCCTCTTAATATCCCTGTCAGCGAAGCGACAGGTTGTATTTGCTAGTGATGTAATAATGTAGGCGGAGGCATATCTGGTGATGTTGCGACGTCGAAGAGTGCCCTTCTAGTTTATGATGTCATAATTGCATTTGTGGAATGCTACATCTGATCAGTGGGAATAATTTTGAGGGTCATTTTGGGATAAATTGATGACGTCATTGGTCACGTGGTTTGGCAGCCATTTTTTTATTTATTAAAGAAAACCTTTAAAAATCTTCTCTGAAATGGCTGAATGAAACGAAACTTTACAGGTATGACCGCCTATACATGAGGAACAAAAAGTTCCCACCGGATGATGACGTAGATCACATGGTTTGGTAGCCATATTGGATTTACCCGAAAACCTATAATCATCGTCTTCCACAGAACGGCTTGATAGATTGAGGTGAAACTTCCCACACGTTCCCCAAGCCTTGGGGATACCAGGGTTTTCAGGAATAATTCATATGTGACAAGGTTTGGCAGCCATATTGGATTGAAGGAAGATATTAAAAACAAATTCTCTCTCTCTTGAACCACTTCATCGATCGAAGTGAAGCTTCACAAATATCTCACACCATTGCTGCATATAGTGTAAACATGATGATGTCATGGGTCATGTGGCTTGGCAGCCATCTTGGATAGAAAAAAATCACTTTGTCCAATTAACACAAAACTTCACGAATGTAATCCTCTACTAAATTAGAGGCAAAGTATAAACTTATGCTGACAGAGGTCACGTTTCCCCTCTTACTGGCCCAGTTTTTGTGTGTTGTTGCTTGTGTGTATAAATGTGGTGTCAAGGGGGGTTGGTGTTTCGTGTAAGTTTGTGTGCTCATAACTGTGTAGTCCATTGTGTTCGGGATTTCATTCTAGGTACTGAAATAAATAAAAGCAGAGTTATAAAATCAAAACAGGCCCTGCCAACGAGATAAATAAAGCACAACATTAAGCCGCAAATGGTGCTTAATGTTGTGTTGCATTTATCAGGTTGGAAGGGTCTGTTTTGATTATATTTTACACCTGACAGCAATCCCTCCTCCTGGCTGGTGTATAGCAAAGCGGAAGCAATGTGCTCGTGTGGCAGACGGCCATTGTTGCTTACAGTTCGTGCAATTCTGGCTGTTATGGGATGCGATATGTGCGTTGCTGCTCCATCAACTCGGAGGTGTACTCTATACCAGTATATATATATACACATACTAGCAGTTTACTCACCCTTCGGGTGGATTTTGTATGTGAATAATTTACTGAATAAAGCATATGCTGTATTGCAATGAAGCCTGATGTGTTTCTGTGCAAAAGGAAGGGAATCCCAGGATGGTACTCGTATAAAACACCCTCTCCATACGGGAAAGGAATACCCCCCTCCCTTTCACTATGCGAAAGGTGCAGTGTAAAATTGCGAGTATTCTCCACAGCTGACGTGTGTGTGTGTGTGTGTGTGTGTGTGTGTGTGTGTGTGTGTGTGTGTGTGTGTGTGTGTGTGTGTGCCCTCTGATGTCCGCCAGAGATTATGATAGTACTGGCTATACACTACACATCACAGTTGATGACAAACAAACATCGTGTTTTACGGTTTTATTGTAGATCTCGTCTGGGTACCCAGCTCTGCATGGGAAAAATTGTGCAGGGTGTCCAGCATATGTTGTACATTGAAAACATATGGAGTTATTGCCCTCATGGTGGTGAGCTTTTCCTGGAGGGGGTTTCGGGATGTGTTGGACATTGAAAAGCTATGGAGTTATTGGTCTCAAGGTGGTTACGTTTTGCCTGTGGGATGGCGGGAACACTGCCTGACCCCACATCCCAATATACACTTTATAGCGGCCTTTGGTGGCCTCAAAACAGCCTTCAAGGCCAACGTGCGATCGGTTCCAACCTTGTCCAGATTCTGAAGTATCCACACCCAAAGGGGCATCTAGGTGTTACAGTTTGGCCATGAAAAGCTAAAAAAAAATGAACATACAAACAAACGCACAAACACTTTAATTAAATAAATAAATATATTTATATATATCTCACAGTGGACTGTTTTGGGTATCTAATTTGCAGAACATTTTGAATGCCTCTTGTAACTAGAATGGCCTTGTTAAGGCCCCCCAAAAATATGATATGCTCCATTATGCAACTCCACCCTTCCTTCCTCACATTTGAGCAGCAGTTTTATGGCTGAATTAGACTCTAAAAGGGTGGGATCCTAAGCTATACAACTCATCAGTCATCAGATATAACACTTACGCTTTTTTAATTGAAATTAACATTTCATTTTATACCATGTGGTGTGGTTCAATGTAGTTTTTATTTCCAATTCACAGCTAACTCAGTGGTAGCTTTGTCGCCTCTCTCGTGTATAGTCCAGGTTCTATTCAAGACGAAATAGGATCCGACTAGAATCTATCCTGATATTCTGTCTGTAAACCATCGACTCATGCCACCCTTTCAGAGGGACTTTACAGATTAGATCAAAGGCATAATTAACAAATTGGTTGAGTTTTGTTCACTCATTAAGAGTTGACGGGTATGGCTGTTTTCTGGTGCACCATCTGATGGAACAAAGGATGCTCTCAAAAACAAGAGGTATACACAATTGAAACTCATGCATGCAACCATGGACCAACCAGGTCCCTTATCATATACCCTTGGGATAGAACAATGTTGCACGTCCTTTGTGATATACAAAAGCATATTACAAAATGTTTATGATAAATCTAACTGACCACAAACATAATCAAACGTCATATAATAAAACCTCCACTATTCAAAAATGAAGATTACCGAAACAGTAAATAAATTTTCTTGATATTCGAATATTCGAATTATTCCCAACATGTCACAATTCATTAAATCGTCTGTTCTATCCATTCCAATTTGCTGTATGATGCTTAAACCTTTAAGCCGCCGCCTTGAACTCGGTATCCCAGATGGATTACCAATTGCTGAGACAGAAGGCCTGTCCAGAATTAGTTATGAGCTTTGGCAGTACAGGAACACAATGTCTGCTTTCATAAGCACAGGGAAACTCGATTTTTAGGAATGATTGTGAGGATTGAATTTCATCTCCAGCATCTGGATTATTCACGGTTTGAATGTCTCGACCTCCTGTAGTGTTTTTCTTTCATTTTTCAAAGGTGTAGTGAACTTGTTCAGAAAAATTGATGACAGAAAATGGGATTAATTGATCAATTCATACACCTTACCACTGAACAACACTGGGACGCATCAGAAATAGCCAGAAAACAAATCAGAATTTGTTGCAGATTGGCAGGCAATGTACTCTGCACTGGCAAAGATGGAACTGGAGACTGACAAAGTACCATCATCAATTTTGGTGGGAAACAAACAAGCAAAAAAAAAAATACTCAAAAGCGATTATTCATTGAATATTTTAGGTTTCATAAAGTATTGCGCAATACAATATTAAGAGCTGATAGGGTAGCTCAGAGGTATACACAATTGTCTTTTGAATCTTGGTTCAGCTATAACTTGTCATCCTGGTGTTTTTCTGGCAAGTTGTTGCATCACAAAGTGTGGCGTCCCTCTGATGTACGTTGAACTGGGTGTCCCATCTGCCAGCATTAGTTGGTGGACGTTAAAGATCCCACAGTGTCCTTCATAAAGAGATTGAGATGCTACAAAGCGACTGCTTTGAAGAACACTTACCATCACCGGCACCCTGAATAAATTACAAATTCCTATCCCACCCTGATGGACTGCTGAGAAAACCAAGGCAAACCACTCAGTGTAACCCTCACCCTAACCCTTGCCCAGAAACTGCTTCGGCATCATCGATGCTCTCTGGATGTTGTGTTGAGCGATTGTCGATGTCTGATCGGTATGTCGATGTCGATGTCGAGTCGATGTCGATGTCGATGTCGATGTCCGATGTCCGAGGATTCGATGTCGTGTCGATGTCGATGATTCGATGTGCGATGTGAGTCGATGTCGATTGTCCGATGTCGACATCGACGTCGATGTCGTTGTTGATGACTGCAACATTAATACCAAGCAGGAAATCAAACTCACATCATTACAGTGGAAAGCGAATCATTCACCCGTACCTTTGGCGGTATAAAACTACGTAACTCATTTTCATAACTGTTTCTCTGCCACCGTGGCTCCACACAGGAGTCCGATTTGCTTTGCGACTGACCTTCAAACCCCTCAAATTGTTTCTCCACTGAAGAAACGGGGCTTCTCTGAATGAACATGGCATCTGCAGATCATAAAGAAGAAGGCAGGTTATTATTGCTTAGGTCTCATAAAAATAACATTTTCTGTCCATGTATAGTGATATAGGAATAACCAGAGAGTTGGTGTCAAAGCCCCCCAATGCTCGCCTGTTTATACATTTATCGTTTTTAAAAGACTAGTCTAATAATATTTTTTATAAAGCATTGCAGTGGAGTCTGATCCAAATAATTTTAAAGCAATATATTGTTGTAGATTTCCGCCCCCGGCGTGCGAACACCGCGTCTAACCAATAGCGGTCGCTTCGCCCACCGAACGGACAATCCAGTCGCGGCTTTCCGGATCAACGCCGGAAACCAGCCACGGTGTGTTTTAACCACACCACAACCTTGTCCGCACTCTACCGCGCGCTACAGGTCCGATCGCCAAATCTTCGATTTACCTAATTATTTGCGCGGGTAGGTACCGAGAGATTTACCTCAACGGACCGCTTGGAAACGAGCCGCTTAAGCAGCTCGCTTCCTTTTAGGATAACGAGCGGATATTATCGCGCAGTCCCGTTGGACCTGATCACTTTACTGGCTATTTAAAAAACCAACTATATTCCGAGTGCAAGATGGCAGCTCAATTAAGGAAGAGGACGCAACGAACAGGTTTACATTCACACAAGACATTTATTATAATAAAGCACGTATGGAATTAAACAAGGCAAAACACGTATGCAATTATACAAGCAACAAAAGCACGACAAAAGAACTACGACCTCTATGCGAAATGCAAATGCAAACATTTACAGCACACAAAGCACTTAACAATTTCCTACTTATTAGACGGGCCCATGACACACGTACGCACACACACACCCAGAAAATGCTGCAGAGGCCTTTAAATACGAGCTCCA
>CM068952.1:83244539-83267759 GCA_035128595.1 Eptatretus atami
TAACATTTTCACGCTCACGCTCATGCCGGGGGTATCGCTATAGCTCTCTGTTCTTCGAACAGGCGAGCTAGAAACGCGAAAAAGACAGTCTTGGGTGTTCACGACAAATCGCCAATGTTTATAGGTTTCAAGTAAATCCTGGACAGGTTGCCTTTCCATTGCAGGAGTGCAGACACAGGAGTGTGGTTCTTGACTAAGGAACATTGAGGAGCTGTGGGAACCAAACTCAAACTGGTAAGGGGTGGGCTGGCAGGATATCCTATCCTACCATTATTCACACTCACCTCTGATCTGTCTAACCTGGGTTCAAATTTCGGCCCAACTATGAACTGTCATCCTGGTGTAACCTACAAGGGTATTATATTAAGTTCCGCAGCCCTGCCCCCAGGAAATTTAACCAACAAACATCTGTTGCATATGAAATGAAAGGACCAGTGAGGGGTGATGTAATAAAGCTTTATCCATTCTACCGCTAAGCTTCTCTTATTTAGGTGAGGATAGTTTACATTCCACAGCAGAAGAGTTATACACTATACATTAACATGTACAGGATTTGCACTGCAGAGATCTTCTTCGTTCGTATGAAGCACACGGCTGCCTAGTAGCATTTTTGGCTGAGGGGGTGGCTGTGCCGCTGATGCAGTTGGGGCAGGATGCCCTCTGTCGGGTGGGGCAGGAATTTGTAATTTATTCATGGTGCCAGCGAGAGCTCGCCTACTCTTTGCGAAGGACACCGTGGGATATTTAATGTCTACCAACTAATGTTGACCAAAGGAGATTGGGACCATACTCTGTGCAGAGCATTGGTGCTGCTTAATCAGTTTCCTTGGCTATTGGGCGCAATCCTGGATGGGTCGCCCCTCCGACACAGTATACCAGCATGCTGGCACTCATTTTGCCGACCTCGGAAGGATGACAGGCCGAATTAACCCCACCTGGTATTAATTCAACAGCTGAGCGGGATTTGAACACATGACCCTAGGATCCCAAGCCCACCACCCTAACCATTAAGTCAACACCAGGCATATTGACCAAAGGGTCGCCAGTTTAACGTCCATCCGAGGGACGACACACGCTGATGAATCACCGTGCCTGTGAAAGCTCAGGATGACAACTTATAGCTTTGTCGGGATTCAAACACAAGCTAGAGATCTTAGAGGCAAGTGAGTGTACCTCTAGGACATCCTGCCAGCCCACTACAGAGATAACAAGTGGTGCCAGGCACAACAAATCCTGCCCATTTAAGGCATAAAGTTATTTTGGGGATCAAATTAATTGATACAACCTTAACCTGAATGTTGATATAAGAATATTTTAGTCTTTAGTTGAAGTCAATTAAACCATTTTTGACGAAGTTATGACCGTAAAATGATTTTGACCTTTTTGTGACTTGACCTTTGACCTAATTGGACCCAAAAGTTAATATGGGTCGTCCGAGTTCATTACCCACCTGTGGATACAATTTGACAGTGTTTGAGCCAGCCGTTTTTCCCGTAAAGTTGTATTTTGTAAGCATGTTTTAGTTTTAATGGAAAATTTGTAATTTTGACCGATGACCATGACCCCCAAAACTTCGGACCCTACCGATCTTCACAAATATACATTTTTCACTATAGGAATGGGTAGGATTATAAGTGACAAATAGAATAAGGTTCACTATAAGCTTAGTTTGAAGTAAATCAGATCATTTTTGACGAAGTTATGAGCGAAAAACGATTTTGATATTTTTGTGACCTTGACCTGACCTTTGATCCAATTGGACCCAAAAGTTAATGGGGTCGTCCAAGTTCATTGCCCACCTGTGGATTAAATTTGATAGTGTTTGCTAAAGCCGTTTTGCCGTAAAGTTGCTAACAGACGACAGACAAACAAACAAAACAGACAAACAAACCGGACGATTACAATATCCCGCTCCCTCCCTCCGGGGGGCGGGATAACTAGAGAGTTCATTGAACATGATACCCCGCTCAGTGTTCAAATTTATACAGGAGGACCTTGCCGTTCGCGGGGGTTACGTTCTTGAAAATCCCCATGAACTGCAAATCTGCAAACTTAGGTAGTAAATGGGGAAAATAGGATTCTGGACTTCAACTTTAAAATGTGTCCAAACTGTACCCTCAATTAACTTGTTTGTGCATTGTTTTGTGCTATTTATTTTCATGAATAAAAGAGTTATTGGGAATATAAAATAGTTTTATTTTCCTGGATTCAGAGCATTAAAAAAGTTTATTTTATTGAGTTATTAAGATCATGAAACTTACCTTTAACTCGAAGGGCACTCGGTAGAGTGCATACCTCCACCCTGTAATGCCTGATCCACGAGAACATATCTGACCCAATACATTTTTGAAATATTGTTCTATATATTGTTTTTGAGCCCTATCTCTCAATGGTGAAGAATCACTGAAAAATTCCAGTAGTCGGATCCGGATCCGGATCTTCACCAAAATCTAATCATTTCGTCCTTGTCACACACCGAACCTGACCACAAAATATCATCCGGATCTGTCCACAACTTTTTGAGATATCCTGTACACAAACAGACAGAAAGGGGTGAAAACATAACCTCCTTCACCTTCGTGGCAGAGGTAATAATAATGAGGATAAACTTGATCCAATAATGTGATGGTGATGTTGATGATGGCAATGATAAAGAGGAGTTTTGGAGATGATGGTGATGATGATGTCAAGTGGTTGGAGGGGGTTATTGTGTGAATGGCCCCGTGTTAATTAGGTGAATAAATGTGGAAAACAGTTCACCAACCGATGATTATTTGATTGCATTGACTACAATCCGCAAACCTTGCCTCAATAAATTCATCACGACAGAGCGAATCCGCGAAGGTGACACCCACAAACAGCAATGTCTTCCTGTACTTGAATTTGAATAAAATAATGATTTTTAAAATCGTTTTCAAAAAATTTGGAAGTTTACCACCGTTGATGCAGCATCTTTTACACCACCTAATCAAACACGTTACATTAGTTCTTTGTGTCTGTTGTTTGTGGCCTTTATGATGTCGTTAAAACAGGTGGTTTCCTGTTTGGAATGATTTTCAATTTTGTTTGACTGTCGATTCAGCATCTGCACCAGTTTAAAAAAAAAAAATTGACACACGGAAGGAAGGACATACCAAATATTGAAGTGACTACATGGCGTAAATATTATCGCACTCCTCTCTGCGCATGTGCGGTCGAGACAAATTCTGAGCCAAGTTATGTTGAAACAACAGACTTGTCTTCCTATTCGTGTTCAAAATATAACATTCAATTTAAATAAGTTTTCCTCGATCATAAACTGATAAGACGGACAAACGGACAGACATTGAACCAATTGCTTAACCCCACTTTTTGCTTCACGTCGGCAGGGTAATGATGGTACATTTGATTTGTGGTTCAATGGCTTATTCAGATAATGATTTGCATTTAATAGTACCAACAACGAGAGATATGTGCAAGGAGTGAAATAAACATGAATAATGACACTCGAAGAGAGATTTTTGGCAATGCTGGCAAATTAAGAAATTGATGAGAGTGGAAGAAAGGTACCAACCTAAACTCGTATAAAAGCATGTTGACAGCTAGAGAGTTCATAGAACAGCTTACCACGTGCTGTCTTGAGAAACAAGGATTTGGGCGTCGCCTATGAGCGGAAAATTTCATCGTTCATGATGACGTAAAATGCCGTAATATTTTGTTCAAGTACTGCTAAGCAGGTTTTTGAAAGTGCCAACAAGGCGATTTGTGTTCTCCTGTGTTCAAGTATATAACTCAACTAAAATAAAATAAAGATTTTAAAGGTCAGAGAAAAAAAATTCGGAAGATTACCGCCGCTGATGGCAGCGTCTCTTTCACCACCTTATTTATCACGTTACATTAGTTATTCGTGCCTGTTGTTTGTGTCCCGTATGACATCCTTAAAAACAGTACATTTCTTGTTTGGAATGATTTTCGATTTTGTTTCATTGCCAGACAGACAAACAGAGTAAAAATTATCTCACTTCTCTCTGCGCATGTGTGTATTCAGGACAAATTCAGAGCCAAAGTACTGCTAAACTTCAGGTTCGTTTTCCAATTCATGTTCCGATTCGTGTTCAAAATATAACATTCAATTTAAATGAAGTTGTTCCTCGATCATAAACTGCTCTTTGTAGACAGACAGACAGACAGAAGTGAACTAATTGCTTAACCCCACATTTCGCGTCGTGCGCATGGGGTAATTCAGATATTCTCTTGGAAGAATGATTGTTACTAACGAGGCAGACAGACAATAACCTGGAGATTGAAAAACTACGAATTTTAGACTGACAGTGTATTCCTTTCTTTAAGAATAGATCACTCTGAAAACATTTTAAAACATAAAATATACAACACCAAATATATGCAGTAAGCCTTAAACAGAAGTTGAATGGAGGGGAAAAAGACTAAAAGAACCTGTGATGAGACAGGGCCAAGAACCTGTCATGTCTTGTGAACGAAGTCATCGAAGAAATGATTCTCCAGCCATGTAATGAAGGGAAACCAAATAAATACATCCCGTCTTCAAACTCCACCTTTAAACCACATCGGAACAAATATATTCAGGAGACATCCACCTGCTGCGCAATGCTGCACAGCTTGTTGTGGCACCTGTCTCCATCCTCAAAGCAACACATTGGCCTGAACATCTGCGGTTACAAAATCTTCCGCAGCACAATTTTGTTGATGAAATGAAGATATCATCCTCAATCTCATGCTCACTTCACTCTCTGCTGGGATTGATAACTCCACATTTACGACACGCAGGTGAATAATGGAAATGGCGTACGCTCAACGCGAAGGGTCAGTGGATTGCTGCAAACTTTCGTCAGCACCAAGAAGCGCAAACACTTTAGATTTATCTAAAAGCACCGGATGACAACCATATACTCTGGATCTGCATCGATCTCTGCCTTTTGCTCCATCAAACGTGCGTGAGAATTAATGGAGTCGTAAAAAAGATCCCGTAAAACTTTATTGTGGTCAAATGCATAGACCAAGGGTGATGGCCAATTTGTTGGCGATTTATTATGGATCCGTCTGTGTATATGGAGTTGGGGATTTTGGAGTTTCACAGGTTTCTTGTAAAGCATCATTACCAGGGAAAATATTATTAAGAATGTTGTTACATAATGTATTTAGTGTCTCCTACAAGCAAATTTTATTGTCATGTGACGTTGCCACGTGACTCACAAATCACAATAAGTAACCAAGCTGCATGAGAATTTTGTATGGCTGTTCCCACACATCTCAATGAGACTCGCTCCTGCAAAGAAAAAAGGGGGGGGGGGGAAACCACAAAGGAGGGAACATGATGCCATCCATATACCAACCAGTTTGCATCAATTCTTGACTGAAGAAGAATTTTGCTTGTTATTTTCTTGATGTCCTTTTCCTTTGTGCCATGTGTGTATTTGATTTTCAGTGAGCCTCAGTCAGCCTGAAGACAAAAGTGGTCTGTATGAACGACCCCGATCCTTCATAGTTCTTATTGCATTATGAAGCCAGCCATCCCTGTAATCATATGAATGTTAACTTTCCTTTGGTAGATTTTTCACCACATGACCATTACATCAATACGATCAATTCACCACATCAATGCCAGTGCTATGGTCATCTAGACCCTGCGGTGTATATATACATGTGTGTATATATATGTATATATATGTATATATTTATATATATATGTATATATTTATATATATAGATATATATATATATATAGATATATAGATATATAGATATATAGATAATATATATATATATGATATATAGATATATATATATATATATAATATATATATATATATATATAGATATAGATATACAGTCATGCGCCACTTAACGACGGGGTTACGTTCTGAGAAACGCGTCGTTAAGCGACGTCGTCGTTGTGCGAACATCTTTTTTTTTTTTCTTTTCGTTTTCGAACACCGTACTTACACAAACTACACACCTTGGCTATATGGTATAGCCTATTGCTCCTCGGATACAACCTGTACAGCATGTTCTGTACTGAATACTGTCGGCAATTGTAACACACATCCAAGAGAACGAAGACACGTTAGTTTTACCTTTGTGCCTGTTCATGACGGCCATGGGTGTTGTTAGCAGCAGCTTACAATCTCCTCTCGCATCGATTATAGAAAGATGAATAAATAGCGTTTGGATTTTATAAATACGTAATCATTGCATCGATGTTATAATTTATAAATGAAGAAACGAGCTCCTGTCAATTGTGATATATATTTTCGGAACAGTGCGATTGTTTTAACAACATGAAAAGCTTCACCAAAAAGAAATTTGTGTTTTTAATTTCGACTGTAACAACGATTTATTCGCGGAATTCTTCAATTTAAAGGTAATTAACTTGCTGGAAGGTAAACGTGCAAACATGGTTCAGTTTGAAAGCCGATTTCCTTGAATCCCGATTTAGCACGACCTGCTTTTTTCGCGATGACATTTTATGGACCTCAACGATCGCATTATAACAGGGCCACACTGTCGTTTATTATCATTATGAAATATTATGTACTGTACAGCGTACATAATTGTATGTGCTATTTTTATACGACTGGCAGCGCTACGTCGGCTACATCACTCGCGCATAGGAATTTTTCAGCTACATTTTTTTTATTCATTTTTTTTTTTTTTTTTCAGAGCTGGCAGATCCGTCGTATATGCGATCCGTCGTTGCCCGGAACGTCGTTAAGCGGCGCATGACTGTATACACATATATATATATATATGAGCGCGCACGAGGAGTGATGTAAGGGCCACATCGGCCATTTTGGAGTTAATGCCATATTAGCACTATTTTAACCCTTCTCCTATCATCCGAGCCTATCATCATCATATTATTAAAAAATGTCGCTTACATCACTCCTCCTCGCCGGGCCTCATATATATATACACACACACACATATATGTACAGTATATACGTATATGTATATACAGGTGTTTTCTAAAAGATTGATACAACTTTGACTTCCTGCCATTTCTTTTTGTTTTTAACCTGCACCGTTTTTCTTTTCAGGGGTTGTTGGTGTCATCGTGGTATTTGTTCCTGGGATTTCTAGCTCCGTACTCAACTATGCCATTGACAGTGAGCAAAAGACAAAAGTGGTGGCTCTGTGGTATGAGACTAAATCATAGGTCGACACCCGCCGAGTTCTTGCCGGGAAGACGACGTCAGAACACGTGATGGACCCACAAATTGTGCCATTCAATGTATGGTGAAACATTTTGAGCACAACAGTGCAGTGCACATCCAGAGCAATGGCAACAGTGACAGGCCAGCATCAGTAACCAAGAGCCAAGCCAACATCGACGCCATGTAGGATTCTGCAATGGACAGTCCAAAGAAGTCCTACCACCGGCACTCCCGGGAGCTAGGCATCAAACCAACATCAATCTGACGTTTTCTCACGAAGGAACTGAAGCTTTTCCCATACGTCATCTCTATTGGGCATAAACTGAGTCAAGATGACATGAGAAGGAGACCTGATATGTGCAATTGTCTCAGTGACAGGATGGAGCGGTACCCAAACTGGATAAACCTGATCTGGTTCAGTAATGAAGCCCATTTCCACTTGAATGGTGCCACCAACAAACACAACAACATTTTCTGGGTAGCAAAACCACCTGAGGAGATCACTGAGAGGTACCGGAAAGGGATGAAGGTCACATGCTTCTGCGCGTTCAATGCCAGATGGGGAATGCTAGGGCCTTACTGGTTTGAGAATGAAAACAACAGGATGGTGACGATCAACGGTGAGCACGACCGGGTCGTGCTCTAGAAGTTCCATAATGATCTCGCCCAAAAAGTCACCCCAAACCAGATCAGCATGACCTGGTTTATGCAGGATGGTGCACCACCGCATACAGCTGGTGACACCATCACCTTCCTGTGGCAGCTCTTCAGAAACCGCCTCATTGTCCTGGGTACCGCTCATGACTGGGTACCCCATAGCCCAGACTTGAACCCTCTGGACTACTGGTTCTGGGGAGCTGCCAAGGGCTCTGTCTACACCAACCACTCTGCCATACTGGATGATGTGAAGCAGGACGTGTCAGACTACCTCCAGGCAGTGCCACATGAGACCTACAGGAAAGTTGCACAGAACTTTAGAGTCAGGATCAATGTCTGTCTGAACCTCGGAGGGGCACACATCGACAACATCAATTGCAAGGATTTTGCATAAATGCCAATTTCAGACCTTTGGCTCTCACTAACTCCAGCAGTGACTCACTGCAATAGCAATCAGTGATAGAAAATACCATGTCATAAGCTTTCAAGAAATGTTTGGTTCACGGTCCTGAGGTTTCTGTTTATGTACAAAGACAAATTCTGAAACCCCAAACAAATGACAAATTCCTGCCACCTTCAGTCGAACGTCAAGCCTCGGCAGCCGATTCGTGAAAGACCTGAGCCAAAAGCCTTCACCGGCTGATCCCACCAGAAGGTGGGAATCATTTGGGTCATTGAAGAAGTCATCATATTGACACAGCCTTTCATCAAGTAGAAAACTAGAAGAGACACATTTCCCACAACGGATCCTGTAAGTGTCAGTAACAAAGCACCAGAAAGTAGTTTACATGCCACCTCAAGGCAGAGCAGGATGGATCACAATAACATGATGCACTATTTGGAACATTAGTGCAAAGGATGCAACATACATGATACATGGGGTGTTCAAAATGTTCTACCAACGAGATGCTCAAATTATTCGTGAAAGAAGCACAAATTATTATTACTCTTCAATGTACGAGTAAATATAATTGGATATTAAATATTTATTGAGCGATTCTGTATACTTGTGCATTTACAAAGACAACAGAAAAAGTTTGCGTTTTTCGACTATTGTGGACTTCTCATTCAGAGAACCTCGTCAATGGCACTTCTAGCTGTAAAAGAAGGTTGGCAGGATGACCTAGAGGTACGCACACTCGCTTCTTAGCTGTCTAGGCTCGGTTCGAATCCCGACCCAGCTATAAACTGTCATCCTGGTGTTTCACAGGCAGAGTCATTCATCAATGTGTGTGTCGTCCCTTGAATGGACTTTAAACTGGGTGTCCAATCTGCCAGCATTAGTCGGTGTATGTTAAAGATCCCAGGGTCTTCTTCAAGAAGAGTAGGCGAGCTATTGCCAGCACCCTCGACTAATTCCAAATTCCTGTCCCAACTACTCTACTACTGGGAAGCTCCCCCTTGTGTCAATTCGTTATTCCACCCAGTATGACAGTTGCCCAGGAAGCTGCTTTGGTGGCACTGAAGCCTGAGAGCAGGAGAAGACTGTAAAGGACAAAGTTCAGTGATTAAGTAAAGTCACCTTTATTCTCCTCTCCGGATTACAAGAAATCCAATTAATGTCAGAAGTAACTTGAGATTTAAAGGTCAGGAAACAAAGACTGTACCTTTAAACAAAACTGGAAGATGTTGTTCCAGCAGTGAATTCTAGTCGTCTTCCTTTACTGTTCTTACCTGACGAGAGCACCCTCATTTATTCGATTCATTGATCTATGGGGTATGGTGTGAAACCCAGCAAAGTCCACACAACATCACTTGCTGGTGAATATTGTGAAATCTACATCAATCACAGGAAGTGTTAAATTATGAACCACAGGCAGATTTCAAAACCTTACGTGGGTAGAGGGTAAACAGGATAGCCGGTTGAATTTGCGGCTCAAAATCTTGCCAACCAGACTGGGTGATGTAATGGTCAGCGTGTCCACTCCGAGTCTGGGAGGTCGGTGGTTAGAATCCCGGCTGTCATCCCAAAGACTTAAAAACGGTCGGTGCTGCTTCATTCCTTGATGTTCAGCAATTGTTGTTTTTGTATACACAGTCGAGGCTTGTGGAAGGGATGGAACACTGAACAGATCAGGATGCAACATGACAAAAGGAACAGCAGAAAGAGAAGGGGGAACCGCCAACAGCAGGGCCGACGGAAAAATTATATGGAGACAGACAAACAAGGGATGTGGGTAAGGATGAGAGGTATTGGGAGAACACAAGTTGTGGAGAAAGTGGATACAGATGCAAAATGTTTTGAGGGAAATGAGGGTGAAGTGGTTGAACGGGTGTAGAAAAGATCTTGGTTTTGGATTGGGGATGACCTGACACAGTGGTTAACAGCAGTCTTGAAGACCTGGAGGTTGGGAATGAGATTGAAGTGAATGTGGAAGTTGGTTCCACAGACGGGATCAAAAGTGGAACGAATGAGTGAAGGTGAACAGTGATCCTGGATTTTGGGAGTTCCTTGCCGGTAGACCGCGTGTGCCTGACAGATACTTGGAGGGGACAAAGTATAGAGAGGGGCAGAGTGTGCAAGACCAGAAAGGAGGCGGTAGAAGACAGAGAGACCACCGACCTGTCAGTGATGGCAAAATTATACACCAATAGACTCAGCTTCATCACAGGAGATTCCAATGATCTTGAATCTAAAAGGATAAGAGCATGGACAATCCGCATATGTTCGCTTCCACGGGGAGGAGGAAATTCGTCCTTGGGGGAAATGCCCCGCTGAGTGCGCTAAGAAAGGCTGCGCCATTGTTGTGGCGTCGCTGTTACCCAGAGTGCCCAGTGAAGTGATGGCACTTCCCCCAAGCTCAATGGCTGTGCTCGTCTCGTCTAACAGTCCTGTGTTATGTCTTGCGTATTAGTCTGTGTGTCAATTTAGGTGTGGCAGTTGTGCTCTGAGCCTTAGATCCTGTAAAAAGACAAAAAAAAAACATATTCATCATAGTTGATCCTAAAAGAGAGAGCTCATCAGGTGCAAAAAGTGAATTTGCTCAGCTTTTACAAATACATTTCCTGATGTTTTCTCAAGTCATCACATTCTAACACGAGCAAGTAAATAAGACAGGACAATTTTCAATAGTTGTCAATATGTCCAAAAATTGATCCGGACTACAAGTTGATCCGGATTGATCCGGACTACATTAGATGAAAGCACTTAGCAGCTTCTCAACAGCAACAAAGGGCTGTTGGATGGCAGAAAAGACACAAAGATTGAGCTATTTCCACAAAAGCTGAGAAACCTCAATCAATTTACCATACGACATCTTTATTCCCTACCATGTCCTGAATGTCTGTGTTGACGCATTGCAGACGTAATCTATACCGAGCTATAATTATTAGAGCTCAGACACACCAAGACTAAGGTACATGGTGTGCACAAGCCCACCCTTGCCTATTAAAAGGCAAGGGTGGGGGAAAAAAACAACAACCTCTTTTTCAGACAAACTCCATGACTTGTCACCAAAGTGAGAACAAACCTGTCATTACAACCTTAAAGGTGAAGACTTGGACCTGGCATTTCCTGGTGCACTTTGTCTGTGCCATGCATGGGGAAACACAAGGAGAAACCACATCCGTGAACCTCGCCACACTATGCTGCTACTACTTCGTCCACTCTGACTAGCTTTGTTTTACTTCGTTTGCTTTGTTTATAAACTCTGAGCTTTCCAGTGAGAATGGTTTGTTTATTAGAGTGGACGCAATTATCCCAAGAGCTGTGCACATAATTCTGCATGCCAGAAGCTAAAAAGGCTCGTCTTTCAGTCGGATGAATGTCTTCGAGGCAAACGTACACCACATTTACGTCGACAAAATTTATGAGCTAATTCTTGATGGAGCAAAAATATATAAAAAGAATGTTTGAACTGGCATCAGATTGGGAAATTCCCCTGGAGAGGTGATGATCTTCATTTGGTAGATCACTGACTTTGTGATGATTTACATGACCTGAAATGCAAAGGTGTTTGCGCATCAGAATTTGCAGAAGAAAGGGTAAGGGGCCATTTGGCTCATCAAAAGTGGGGAATAACACATCGCATTGCCACTGAGGATCTGGGGAAAGAAGGATGATGGCAGAATGACTGCCACATGTCCGCATGGAGGAGAAAAACGGAACAAACTTGCTCTGTGTATGCCTGGTGTTGGCTTAATGGTTAGAGTGGTGGTCTTGGGATCCTAGAATCCTGAGTTCAAATCCTGCTTGGCTGTTGAATTAATACCAGGTGGCGTTGATTCAGCCTGTCATCCTTCTGAGGTCGGCAAAATGAGTACCAGCTTGCTGGGATGATTGAGCCATTTGAGTATCCTGTGTTAGAGTGGTGACCCGTCCAGGATTGTGCCCAATAGCCCAGGAGACTGGTTTGACAGCACCGATGCTCTGTACAGAGTATGGCACAAATGGATGGATGGAACTTGCTCTCTGTCAACAGAATCTTGGAATGTATCACTGAGGGAGACAAAACCTGGTGCCGCAACTATGAGTCAGAACTGAAGTCTTGTTACTCTACATCTGATTGAAATGACAAGGGAGCATCAAAGTGTTTTATGATAACTTTTATGACCACAATGGAATTCTTTTTAACTGGATAGTTCCACAGGGTGTATTAGTCAATGGAGACACATGTACCATTTATTATGGTTTTGCATGATTTTCTGAAAGTTGCGGTGCACAAGAATCATTCAGCTCTTTTGAACAAAGTCTTCCTCCTCCACGATATCCATTAACTACATTCAATTCACTAAATTTGAGTCCATGCCACTTGCACTTATTCCAAAATAATGGAAAACGAGATTGAGGAAGTTGTTTTGCATTTTCATGAGTGGTTAAATCTTTCATTGCGGGATCATAAAGTTGGATGAACACTGGACAAAATGCATTGAAGAAGTTGGAGATTATACAGACTAATGTTCATTCGTAGGAATCACGTGCTTGTGGGTTTGGATCCTTTCCTGCAGGGTTGCAGTGATGCTGCTGATGCAGTGCCCCCTGGAGGCTTGAGCAGGAATTTGGAATTCGTTCAGGGTGCTGGCGTTGGCTCACTTACTCTTCACCAGGGACACCGTGTGATCTTTAATGACCACCAATTAATGCCGGAAAGATAAAACGAGTACAAGGTTGGTGAAATGAGTACAAGTGTCCTGGTATTGGGGGCATTGCATCAGCAGCATAGCTGTGCCCTCAACCAATGATGCAACCAGCAGAGAAAGGCTGCACACAAAGAATAACAAGACACACTAATGTAAGATGACGATGATGATGACGATCATTAATGATGGATATCCTCAAAAGGAACTTTTACACAGGAAGAGGCCGTTTGGCCCAAGCCTGCAAAATGGTTGTTCATACATTTTGTCCGTGCTCTATCCTTTTTAAATGCTAATCAGCACCCAATGAAGCAGCACATACCATTTTTAAAGTCTTTGGTATGACTCAACCAGGGTTCAAACCACTGACCTCCTCGACTCAAAGTAGATGCTCCAACCATTACATCACTGAGTCTGGGATGAATACATGTTGTCAATGGTACGATGTGTTTTATGTAGATGGAAGGCCACACCTTTTAGGATGACCCCCATAGACAAGGTAAAGGAGGTTTTCTTCGTTTCTTTAATGTTGTTTTTTGTTTGTTTGTAATCAAGTCTTTTATTTTGTAGCTGGCGTTGCAGCTTGGTCTGTGTCCTCCATGTGCTCGTTTTAGGGTCTAAATGGCTTGTTTATCAAGTTGCTGACTGGCTCCATGCTTCGGGGGCATTCCTTTGATATGTTATACTTTGCAAGTCCAGTTGACCTTATATCTTGCAGGTCCAGTTTTGTTTTGTGTTTTTTAACCCAGGAGGTCGGCGACAACCTGCAAGACTTTGTTCCAGCATTAAGAATAAACGAAATTCGAGTTTGGATCAGTATCAAAACACGGACTAAGCCTCTACAAGGCCAGAAAGACAACTGTTTCATCGTAAAAATTCTCTTTTGCGGCACAACAAAGTGGTATCCATCATTCGCTGGTGAACTTGGTCGAGCGAAATCGAGGTTGTTTCACCCTTGACTGGCTGAGCTCAATCTCTCTGAAGTACAGTCATTGTGATGTCAATTCGAAGACAATTTTCCTGCAACTGGATATTGAGGATATATATACATGTTATTATTATTATTATACTATTTTTGGAAAATTGCCCTGCACATGAAACCTTTGCAGACCATCTGAGAGTTCAAACTTTCTGCAAGATCTCAGCAAAAGATGAACCACAAGATGGTCTATAATTTACTCTCAGGGCTGGAATAAATCTAAATGTTCATCGAAATGAAGTATTACAGAGGCAAACAGGACATGATTGATCTTGCAGCGCTGTTTGCTTTCAGTAACACAAAAATGTCAGTTGCCCATCTGTCATTTCCTCTCCACCCATACCCATCTCTTCTACTGTTTCCAAACTCCACTCCCACCACACAGGTGTCATTTCGAGTAAGTGTCATCCATTATTTATGAACATGTCATACAATTGTCCCAACAGGAGATGAAGTTCATGCGACTTTGCTTGAAATTGCCTTTAAAAATATTCACATTTGTGGAAAATGAATAGCTTTCAGCAATAACCTCTTCTGTGAAGATAATAATTTTATCGCATCTTATTATTGGCTGGCATTCAAGTAAACACGAACAACTAAATGATCCCAATATATTGTGCAGCTTCGTATCTAGTCCACAATATATTTTAATCTCTCTCTGAGAGGCAGTCTCCATTTACTCAGCAAATTAACCTGTGGATTCAAACCTCAATATCAATCATGCCAACATAAAACAGGGATGTTGGGCCAATTCTGCGACACTTTGCTATGGCATGTGTAAACGGGTGTCTTGCCAATTTCTTAACTCAAACCCTATAAATCATCTATATATTACTAAAACTCTCATCTTGTATATATGTATGTATGTTCCTGAAATACAGCCAAAAAATTTATTTTTGATAGCGCAAAAATTTTAGGGCCACCTTACTTACCATTCACCTGCGGTGTGCGGTATCAAGTTTCGTTCAAATCGGACAACGAAAAATTTTATTAAAAAATCAATTCCCGGTTCAGTCAAGTACTCTTCGGGAGAATTTGATCAATGCAAACAACCTCAGCGGTATAGTTCGCTGGAGATATCTTTTTTGTTTCTTGAAATGATTTATTTATCAACCGCTGTCACAACGGGAACCCAACGGGTTCGTCTAGTACCATATATAATTAGGCTTGTGCATTTGTGGGTGTGTTTGTGTGTTTGACTTCAATGCACTTCTAAACTGCTAGATGGAATGAGTTGAAATTTGTAAGTTGTACTTAGGGTGCGCCCGGTGAGGTTTTAGGCATTAAAAATTGTAGTTGCTGGGGTTGAGGAGGGGAAGACGACGTAAATTCTCTATGTAAATGTGTACCGTATGGTGCCACCTGGTGGTGGTGGGAGAGACTAGTACAAGTCATCTGTGGAGATGACTTACAATTTGCACTGCACGCGTGGCATTACGCAATTGCCCTTCTGACCCCTGCCAGAGAGAGCGGGTATTACGCTCATGTATGGAGCGGGTGTTTTGAGTCGCACTATAATTTAAGAAGTGTCTGTTTGTGGGTTTGTTTGTTTGACTTCTATGCACTCCTAGACGCTGGACGGAATGAGTTGAAAGCTGGTGATTATACTTGGGGTGTGCATGCGAGGGTTTTAAGTGGTAAAAAAAAAACAAAATCATAGCCCCAGGGATTCAGGTTGGGACAGGGAATAGCTACAAGAGAGCGGGTACAGCGTTGAGCTACTAGATCGATTCCAGGGTTTGAACACTAAGCAATGAAGGAGACAGGACTTTATACATTGGAAAGGAGGTGATTATGAGGGGATCTGATAGAGATGCTTCAGATAATGAAGGGTGTGGACAAAGTAGGTGAAATCGACTTTTTCAGCAGAGTGGATAGTTTTAGGACAGGGGCCATAGCTCAAGGGTAAAGAAGACGAGAGTTATGACAGTTTTAAGGCATTGGTCTTTTAGTTGGAGAGTGGTTGATGCATGAAATGGTCTCCAGAATAGTGGCAGCAGAGGGGGTACATAACTTTAAATGGGATATAGATAGGCACCTGGATGCAATGGAAATAGATATGGGGATATTGGCTTGTGTGCATGGTTGGTAGCTTGTATGTGGATGTGTGACGATACTGGGGTTGGTGCAATACAGGTATGATGGGCCGAATGGCCTTCTCCTGCACCCTTGTGTAATTAATATGACATAGCATCATTCTCATATTAGAATATGCCAATTCTGGGGGAAGTTACCCATCTGTATGAATAACATGCTCTTCAGTACTGTTTTACATCACATTGTAGCAAAAATCCTGCCTACCCTTTCGAGAAAAATCACAAAACGTATAACTGGAGTCGGTACAGCTTATAGGCTACCAATATATTTCAATCGCAAAAGCCAGTGTTGGGGTAGGGGAGTGACAAGGTCTAAAGATATGAAAAAGACAATTGAGAAAAGGAAGGAAAGGAGGTGATTGAAGAGAAAAGGGAAAAGGGGGATTGAGGGAGACCGTCCTTGTGTGGGAAATAGAGGAGCTGCTCAACAATTCTGCTATTTTTGAGTAATGTGGTGTAATATATCTGGACTCATAAATGTCAGTGTGTGTGTCTTCTCCACAACTCCAAAACCATGAAACCGAATGGTCTGAAACTTTGCATGCATACTAAAATGGACCTCCAAGGAAGTACAAGAGTGAAAATTGGGTGTTTGGGTTAATTAAAACACCCCTTTTGAAGATAATTAACGGCCTTATTTAATTATATCCTTTATCAAGGTTTCATCCTTGGTCAGCCCCTGAGTCAGCACTCTGTCAGCTTGCTGGGGTCTTAATTTGCCAATTTTTTTGGCCCACTCAACAATGCCTTGACTTTGATCAGGTCACAATGGTTTCTTAATGATGAAGTGCTCAATTTCTTTCACTTTCTCACTCATATCATGGAATGCATTGAAATTGTATGGTTATTCCCTTGCAATAGCCCAGTGGAACCAGGTCAGCTGTGAGTATATATACACAGACATATCTACAGTACCTTCAGGAAGTATTCACACCCCTTGACTTTTTCACATTTTGTTGTGGTACAGCCTGAATTTAGAATGGATTGAATTGAGATTGTTTTTGTCACTGGTATAAACAAAATACCCCATTATGTCAAAGTGGAATTTTTTTTAATTTTTTTTAGAAATTCCTACAAAGTAATTAAAAATGAAAAGCTGAAATGTCTTGCGTCAATAAGTATTTAACCCCTTTGCTATGACACCCCAAATTGAGCTCAGGTGTATCCAATTTCCTTTGATCATCCTTGAGATTTCTCTACAAATTGATTGGAGTCCACCTGTGGCCAATTAAATTTATTGGACATGATTTAGAAAGAAACATACCTTTCTATATAAGGTCCCACAGTTGACGGTGCATGTCAGAGCAGAAACTCCACCATGAAGTCCAAGGAACTGTCTGTAGAACTCCAATATAGAATTGTGATGAGGCATCGATCTGGGGAAGGGTTTAATTTCTAGACTGTTGAAAGTTCCCAAGAGCAGTGAACTCAATCATTAGGAAATGGAAAGAATATGGAACTACCCAGACTCTTCCTAAAGCTGGCCGTCCAACCAAACTGAGCAACTCGGCAAGAAGGACCATAGTCAGGGAGGTGACCGATAACCCATTGACCACTCTGACAGAACTGCAGAGTTCCTTGGCTGAGATGGGTTAACCTGCCAGAAGGTCAGCAGTCTCTGCAGCACTTCACAAACCCAGGTTTTATGGGAGAGTAGCCACACGGAAGCCATTCCTGAAAAAAAAGCATTTCGCATGCCTTGAGTTTGTAACAAGGCATGTGAAAGACTGAGAGAATGAGGCTAAAGATTCTGTGGTCTGATGATGAAATTTCATTCTTTGGCCTGAATGCAAAGCGCTACATCTGGCGGAAACGGAGCACAGCTCATCACTCTTCTAACACCATCCCTACAATGCAGCATGGTGGTGGCAGCATCATGCTTGGGCGATGCTTTTCAGCAGCAGGGTCTGGGAGACTAAGGATAAAGGGAACAATGAATGGAGTCAAATGCAGGCAAAACCTTGAGGAAAACCTGCTTCAGAGTGCAGAAGACCTTCGACTGCAGCAAAGATTTACTTTCAGAGGACAATGACCCCAATCATACAGCCAAAGCAACACTGGAATGGATTCAGAACAAGAAAATGAAAGTCCTTGAGTGGTCCAGCTAAAGCCCAGACTTGAATCCCATTGAAAATCTGATGAAAGACTTGAAGATTGCTGTTCACTGACACTCCCCATCCAACTTGATGGAGCTTGAGAAAATCTGCAAAGAAGAATGGGAGAAAAATCCCCAAATCCAGATGTGCAAAGCTAATACAAACACACCCAAGAAGACTCGAAGATGTAATCACTGCCAAAGGCGCTTCCACAAAGTATTGACTCAAGGGGCTGAATATTTATGTAAATTAGATATTTCTGCATTTAAATTTTTAATTGATTTGTAAAAAAAATTCTAAAAACATGTTTTCACTTTGTCATTATGGGCTATTTTGTGTATATCGGTGACAAAGAATTTTTTTTAATTTAATCAATTTAAAATTCAGGCTGTATCACTCCGTATCACTTTTAAATTAAATTATAGCCCATTTGTGAATTCATCTGTCTCTTGTTATAATGTCGCTTCTATCGGCATGATAATTATGATGCAATATAATTATATTGCAATGTACTATTTTGCAGCCATTTCTCTTTTCTCTGTTTGAATGTTTATGTTCAGTTGAATAAAACCATTACTACTACTTACTCCTATATATACATAATATGATTGATATTTGATACACTGATATTAGATTTGAGATTTGTTTTTTGTAAACATTGTCGAGCCTCGTATGAGAGCCAACGCACAACAAAGGGGGGCAGGAGACAAGAGGGGAGGGGTAGGGAAGGACAAAACAGTGGGGAACAGAGACATTTGGAGATCTGTGGAAGGGAGAGGGATGGGGCGGGGTACACGGGATACACAACATGGACACCAGAGGGACTTTCAGGACCTGACACGACAGGGAACTTTCGGGAAGGAAGGCAGGGAATTTGAAGGAGGTTGGTTTGGGATGGATTAACGGGAGTAGAAAAGATTGTGGTTTTGGATGGGGGAAGATAAGAAGTGATGGTGAACGGCTGTTTTGAAGACCTAAAGAGAAGAATGGGATTGAAGAGTGTGGGAGTTTATTCCAAAGATGGGGAAAAAGAGGAATGAAAGTGAAGGTGAGCAGTGATTCGTGATTTTGGTAGTTTTACCAGAAAGGGGTTGCTGGAGGACCTTGAGCACCCTGCGGAAATATAGAGGGGGGGGGGATATCGCAGACAGAGCAAGGGGGGGGGGGAGTGAGACCGGAGAGGAGATGGTAGAAGACAGAAAGACCACCGACCTGCTTGTGGTGAGAGAGTGAGAGGCCCAAAGACTCAGCCTCAGCGCGGGAGATACCAATGATCTAAATGCCTTAGTTTCCACAGCGTGAAGCCGATAAAGGTGAGAGGCAGGAAACACGCAGCCAATATGGGAAGACAGTACTCCATCAGGCTGTGGATGAAAGCTTTGTACGTGGTCAGGAGCTCAGGTGGGCCATGGAAGGACTTTGCACGACGGAGGATTCCCAGTCGGTGACTGGCTTTGGAGGCCAGGTTAGAAATGTGGCTTTCCCAGGAAAGGTCATGGCAGATAGTGAGACCCAGGAGTTTGAATGAAAGGACTTCTCCAAAGGATTGTTGAGAAAGTACATGGGGGGATTCCAAATGGTCCTTTCTTAAAGACATAGTGGCAGTGTGAGATTTGACAGGATTGAAAGACATGTTCCACGTGTTGGAAAAGTTTGTCATGTTATCCAGATATGCAGAGAGCGAAGAAGCTGCTGGCTTGCCACTGCTGAGGGATGAAAGACATGTTCCAAGTGTTGGAAAAGTTTGTCATGTTATCCAGATATGCAGAGAGCGAAGAAGCTGCTGCTTGCCACTCTGAGGGATGACAGGTGGTACGGCAGAGGGTGGAGTCATCAGCAAAGAGATAAAGAGGATAAATGTCTTGAGTTGATTGATATTTGATGTACAATGAAGCTGCTGTCCTCTTTTTAGCTCACCTGGAACATAATGCCGGGGAGCTTTGTGGGATGGTACGTCGTCCTCCCGTCCGCCTGTAAATACTTTCAACTTCTCTGAAACTACACATACAATTTCGATGAAACTTTACCACAACGTTCATCACCGTGTATGCACCACAGTTTGTTCATGGCATTAAAAAGAGAAACTGGGCCCCAAGGGGGTTTACAGGGGTTTCCCCCAAAATAGGTATTTGCTTTCTTCTCAGAAAGTCCACATGCAATTCTGATGCAACTTGACTCCAGCTTTCAACACGCATGATATACCAAAGTTTATTCACAGCATTAAAAAAATCTGAGTTTGAGGTGGTGGGATGTATCAGTAGTTTGTGATAATGCATGCATACATGGGTGCACCGGAGCATGGTGAAGCAGAGTCATGAGACCCGCCCATGTTCCGGTGCTGTGCTGTGCTGTGTTGTACCCATGTCCGAATTAAACCTGTTGGTCCCACTTCAGAGCCTTCATCCCTGTCTATTGGATACATTACAGTGGCGACGAGGTTGTCTTCATGTATCGGTATATTGCAAGAATACGCAGTGGGGGATGATTGGGAACACGATACTGATCGTCTGGAGCAGTACTTCGTGGCAAACAAAATGGACACCGATGAGGATGCTGAAAGGCGGCGAGCTGTATTACTGACCGTAAGCGGCGCCCCGACGTACAGCCTCAACAAATATCTTCTTGCCCCAGCCAAACCTTCTGATAAGTCGTATGACGAGCTTGTCAATCTCGTGAAAAGACATTATCACCCTAAACCGGGTAAAATCGTCTCGAGATATAAATTTTATACCCACCATCGTCAAGATGGTCAGTCAGCATCCGAGTTCATGGCTGATTTACGTCGACTCGCCAAACATTCTGAGTACAGATAAACTCGAAGAGATGTTTCATGATTTCTTTATAATAGGCATCAATGACGACTCAATTCTGCGGAAACTCCTTCCTGAATTCGACCCCAATTTGGCTAAAGTAATGGAAATAGCTACTGTGTGTATGCAAACTGCCAAGAGCCTGTGTGTGATCTCTAACAAGTCAAAAGATATCCAGCAGGACCCATTGGTGAACAAGGTAACCTTTGGCTACAAGCAAAAGTGTTTTTGCAAGCCACCAAATTCACCTCCATCTCCTGACATTTCTGAATCTACCCGGAAGGTTGGGGAAACTTGTTGGCGTTGTGGTGGTAATCATCAAGCTTTTCAATGTCGGTACAGGAATTATACCTGTAACAACTGTGGTAAGCGGGGACACTTGAAGTGTTGTTGTTCTCAATCCAAGACATAGAACTTGCCTCCTGCTTATCACATTGGGATGAACCCTGATGCAGCGTACGATAGGTCACAGAGCACAGCCTGCAGCCGAGAGTCAAGTGAGGAACTTTATGAGGTTTTCTTTGTTGGAACAAAGAGCTCCGATGCTCCAATTATAGTTGATGTAACAATTGATATGATCCCAGTGAGGATGGAAGTTGATACCGGAGCTTCCAGATCAATGAGCAAGAGCAAGTTCACCTCCATCTACCCTCCGAGAAAGGCTCCTGCACTGCGGTCTGTATCTACTGACTTGAGAACATACACCAACGAGGTGGTTCCTGTCGTTGGCTCTGCTAACCCAACTGTAGGATATGGAAACAGCACTCATGTCCGACCACTAATGATAGTGCGTGGAGAAGGACCAACCCTCTTAGGCCGGGATTGGTTATGAAAAATCAGACTTCATTGGAGTGACGTAAACAGAGTCTCTAACTCTGATGCGAGATACGATACCGTGCTCAACAAGTACCCTGGTCTGTTCAGTGATGGTGTTGGCACCTTTGCAGGGCCCAAAGTGAGGAAACAGGCTCGCCATGCACCCACCCGCAAAAAGGGCTCGAACACCAATCGATGTCATGTCATCACCCCTAGGAACCAGGGATGCCAAGAATCAGGTACACCAAGAATCAGGTACACCAAGAGCAGGTACAAAGCAGAACCAGCTGGAATGGTCCAACCGTCACCAACCGTCACCAACCGTCAGGAGCTATCAGGAGCCGTAACCAACGGGCAGCTGTAAGGAGCTATAACTAATGGGGAGGAGCTGTAAGGAACCGTCACCAGCTGTCAGGAACTGTCACCAACTGTCACAAACGGTCAGCAGCTGTGAGGAGCTGTAACCAATGGTCAGGAGCTGTAAGGAACCGTCAGGAGCTGTCAGCAACTGTCAGGAGCTATCACCAACCATCTGAAAGGTGGTTCTCCTGTCCTTTTTAGGTCAGCTCTCTGACCTAATATAACCGTCCGACGTCCTCAGATCCGTCCGTCTGTCTGTCCGTCTGTCCATCCGTCCACAATTTTTATTTTTCTATCTCCTCCTAGACGTCTCGGCCGATTGAGTTCTAACTTTACACGATGATAACACCAGTTGCTCTCTTCAGATCGTCTGAGCCCTTTTTCGCATTTTCACCTCGGGGTCAAGGCTACAGGGTCATCAAGTGCAAAATGGCCGATTGGTCGAATGGCCTATAAGGAAGCATCGGACGGCTATAATGCACAATGGTTTCATCGGGATTGTAAGAAGATTTAATTCGACCAACTAGTTTCTCGTTACCTCTGTCGTCTGGCCCTGTTTATTGGGCACACGGTCCGCTGACTTCAACACGGCTTCGCGCGGTTATTTTAAGTTCAATTTAAATTCTGTTTTCACTTTTCAGATCGTTAGGTTGATTAACATTCGGTTGCATCAAGTTTTGTGAAAATTGAATGTTTATATCCTCGGTCTGTGTGAATCCATTGCAGCGAGGGAAGAAGCTTCCATGGGCTTCCATCCGTTTCCATGCCAAATAACGAGGCTGTCTTAAGTTGTAGTTGATTCTGTTTTCACTTTTGGGACTTCTGGTGTAGCTACACGTACATAAATAATTTTCGTGCAAATCCGCTCAGAAACGAACTTTTCATGAGGAAAATATATTCGATTTAAATAACCGTGAGACTCCGGAAGGGACACCACGTGCTTTCCGTTCACCGCTTCACCTCGTAACCTGTCCTCCTGAGGGACTGCTTATTCGTAGCGTCTCTTTGAGATTAATGCAGCCATTAAATGCACACAATTGGAGTATTTATTTCACGGCCATAAACGCGGGTTTGAAAATTGTATAATGATGTTGGGAATGATTCACAGAATATGGAGATTTTTTCTTCGAGCGGCCTCACGAGTTTATTTTAAATTCA
>CM068952.1:83278533-83300663 GCA_035128595.1 Eptatretus atami
CCCCCAGAGAGAGATTAATCATTTCTTCAGGATTCCTCTACATATCTTGGCAACTCTGGCAAACAACCTAGCTTCTTCGTCATAATCAGGAACAAGGAAAGCGTATTTGAGTAGTTGCTGAATGCCTGCTGGGAATGCCAGGATTATGTTTTTTTCCACAGATTGCTCACCTAGTCCAGCTGGGAGAAGTGATTGAGGAGTTTTTTCTTTTAACAGGGTTTTATTGATGGTGGTATCAATAGCCAAAGTCCCCAAGGCTTTCTCAAACGTGTTGTGTATGTTGACCAGTTTGAATAGTTATGTCCCCTCCTCGGGCAGATTCCTCCATGTACGTTACAAGTTCAACAAATACTCTTGAATTAATCAT
Organism: Eptatretus atami; assembly: GCA_035128595.1. Lineage (NCBI taxonomy): Eukaryota > Metazoa > Chordata > Myxini > Myxiniformes > Myxinidae > Eptatretus > Eptatretus atami. The sequence continues at coordinate 83,278,901 of CM068952.1, forward strand.
TTTGGCTCGTTGATTCAGCTCCGTTGGTCGGCCCTTGTTGGACTAATTCTGTCGCTGTAACCACGATAGTCATTTCGGTACTTTTTTTGGGTTCAGACATTCTATATGGTAACTTGAGTTGCATTTGGAGACCAGATTCCCCAATAGTATTTTTGCAAGTACTTTTTGCGTCTTGCATTTCGTGGCCTTACTTTATTGGTACTCTGTCACATTTAGTTGGCAATATTCATGCAGTTTTCTGGGGCCACTCTCATACAGAATAAACAAGTGTCCTTGCTTGATCCCGTTGACTGGTCGCTTTGATCGCCTGGGATGCCGCCTGGTACCTGAGAGCTTTTTCAATCGTCCTTGTTGTTTACGTTTTATTCAAGTTCTCGTTCAAGTTACTTTTATTAAACTTTTGGTGGACATGCCCGATGCCCAAGAAGTGGTTTTTCCTGGCAAAACATTCCCTGGGGTGCTGTTCGCCCAAAATCCAACATCGACCGGCAATGCACCTACTCTTCGAACTTCTGACATTGTCAAAGAAAGTCCTTATAGACGTCGTCGCATTGCGGGTTCTGGTCTGTTCTTTTGGACATGAAAGAGGTGAAGTGTATCTACTGTGCTGGCGAAATGAGCACAAATTGTCCAGTCATGGTTGTGGATGTTTTCACTGACAGTAAGATTCAAGGGCTTTTTACAACCTGTAACAAAGAAAATAAACATTATCCCACCGCACATATATATACAATTACTTCCAGATGAATCTTCTATGAGGGCATCAGAGAAAGTGAAATATGCATCATCAAATTATTCAAATTTGCCTACAAAATAAACACATGTATAGGAAAGATGATAGGTCACCATGTACACAACTTATTTGAGGCGAACAAAAAAAGTCATTAAAAAACATGTTAACGCGAACCGTCAATTTTCATAATCGAGCGGACCCATATTTTTTCTACATTGACGATTATCTTAGTTCCTGATGATCTATATCCTAGGCCATCATCACCTCCTTGAATCAACGTGGTGTAATTTTGACATTGGTAGCTTTCTTCCTTCTCCGAGTTTATGTGCCTACAAAACAACACAAACACACCACACACACACACACACAGAACACAACACACCACACACACACAAACACAAACAGAGGACGGAAGTCATCATATACTTACGAATCTTTAGATTTCTTAAGTAACAACAGTCATAGACTGGTCTTACGAAATCGTCACTTGACCTCTGCCTTGTTCTATAAAAGCTGTCTCTGGAGAAGGTAGCGACGCAAACCAGAAGGTTTCTACGATGATTCTGTACAAACCATGAAAATCGAATGTTGACCTCACTGTGACTTGACCTTGAGACCGATTTTGACCAAAAATCTAATCAGCGCTAGCCATCGCCCTCCTGAATCCGTGCTATTAATTTGAACATTGGTAGCTTCTTTCGTTCTCGGGTTATCGTGCCTACAAACAAAACACAAACCCCACAAAACAACAAACAAGCAAGTCATAGAATCTGGTAGCTTACGAAATCGTTCAAACTTGACCTCTGACCTTGTCTAATAAAGCTGTCTCTAGAAGAAGGTAGCGCGCAAACCAAGAAGTTTCTACACGATGATTCTGTACCAAACCCATGAAAATCGAATGTTTGGAACTCACCGTGACCTTGACCGTTTGACCGATTTTTTGACCAAAATTATATCAGCACTAGCCATCACTCCTGCCTGAATCAACATGGTGGTAATTTTGACATTGGTAGCTTCTTGCATTCTCGAGTTATCTGTACCAAAACCATCAAAAATCGAATGTTTGACCCACGTGACGCTTGAACCGTTGACCGATTTTGACCAAAATCTAATCAGCACTAGCCATCACGCCTCCTGAATCACGTGGTGTAATTTGACATTGGTAGCTTCTTCCGTTCTCGAGTTATCGTGCCTACAAACAAACAAACGTACAAACAAACAACAAAACAAACAAGGCAGTCAGAGAACTGGTACTTTAGCGAAAATCGTCAAACTTGACCTCTGACCTTGGTCTAATAAGCTGTCTCTAGAGAAGGTAGCGACGCAACCAGAAGTTTTCTACAATGATTCTGTACCAAAGCCATCAAAAAATCCGAAATGTTTGACTCAACCGTGACCTTGACCGATTTTTGACCAAAATCTAATCAGCACTAGCCATACCCTCCTGATCACAATGGTGTAATTTGAACATTGGTAGCTTCTTCCGTTCTCAAGTTAATCTTGTACGCAAACCATCAAAAATCGAAATGTTTGACCTCACGTGACCTTGACCGTTGACCGATTTTGACTCAAAAATCTAATGCAAGCGCTATGCCATCACCGCCTCCTGAATCACGTCGTGTAAAATTTTGACGTTGGTAGCTTCTTCCGTTCTCGAGTTATTGTACCAAAGACCATCAAAAATCGAATATTTGACCTCAACTGTGACCTTGACCTTTGAGACGATTTCGACCAAAATCTAATCCAGCCTTTGCATCAACCCTCCTGAATCAACTGGTGTAATTTTGGCATTGTTAAACTTCTTCCAGTTCTCGAGTTATCGTGCTACAAACAAAACAACCATACAAACAACAAACAAGCAGTCATAGACTGGTAACTTACGAAATCGTCAACTTGACCTCTGACCTTGTCTAATAAAAGGCTGTCTCTAGAGAAGGTAGCGACGCAAACCAGAAGTTTTTCTTACGATGATTCTGTACCAAACCATAAAAATTGAATGTTTGACGCTCACCGTGACCTTGACCGTTGGACCGATTTTGACCAAAATCTAATCAGACTAGCCATCACCCTCCTGAAATCACGTGTGTAATTTGCATTGGTAGCTTCTTCCGTTCTCAGAGTTATCTGTACCAACCATCAAAAATCTAATATTTGACCTCCATGTGACCTTGACCTTTTGACCGATTTTGACGCAAAATCTAATCCAGCCACTAGCACATCACCCTCCTGAACTCAACGTGATGTAATTTGACCATTGGTTTGGGGCCTTCTTCCGTTCTCAGAGTTATCGTGCCTACAAACAAACAAAACAACAAACAAGGCAGTCATAGACTGGTACACTTACGAAATCGTCCCAACACTTGAGAACCTCTGACCGTTGTCTAATAAAAGCTGTCCTCCAGAAAAGGTAGCCGCACGCAACCAGAAGTTTCTACGATGTTTCCTGTACCAAACCATCAAAAATCGAATGTTTTGGATTGTTTGACCTCACTGTGACCTTGACCTTTTGACCGATTTTGACCAAAAATCTAATCAGCGCTAGCCATCACCCGTCCTGAATCACGTGGTGTAATTTGACATTGGCAGCTTCTTTCCGTTCGCCGTCGAGTTATGCATTTTTTGGATTGTTTGAACCTCACTGTGACCTTGAACCTTTGACCGATTTTTGCACAAAAATTAATCAGCACGTAGCCATCACCTCCTGAATCAACGTGGTGGTAATTTGACATTGGTAGCTTTCTTCCAGTTCTCGAGTTATCTGTACCACAATCATAAAATCGAATATATTGAGCCTCACTCTGACCTTGACGCTTTGAACCGATTTTGACCAAAATCTAATCAGCACTAGAGCCATCAACCTCCTGAATCACGTGTCTAATTTGACATTGGTAGCTTCTTCCGTTCTCGGAGTTATCGTGGCCTACAAACAAACAAACACACAAACAAGCAGTCATAGACTGGACTTACAAAAATCGTGCAACTTGACCTCTGACCTTGTCCTAATAAAAGCTGTTCCTAGAGAAGGTAGCGGCGCAAAGCACAGAAGTTTCTACGATGATTCCTGTAACAAACCATCAAAATCGAATGGTTTGACCTCAACCGTGACGTTGACCGTTGACACGTTTTGACCAAAATCTAATCAGACACTTAGCCATCACGCCTCCTGATCACGTGTTGGTAATTTGACATTGGGACTTCTTCGTTCTCGAGTTATCTGTGGCAAACAATCAAAAATCGAATATTTGACCTCAACTGGTGAACCGTTGGAGCCTTTGACCGATTTTAGACCAAAATCTAATCAGCACTAGCCATCACCCTCTGAATCACGTGATGTAATTTGACATTGGTAGCTTCTTCGTTCCGTCTGAGTTATCGTGCCTACAAACAAAACAAACAAACAAAGCCAGTCATAGACTGGTAGCTTACGAAATCAAATCAACTTGACCTCTGACCTTGTCTAATAAAGGCATGAATCAGTCAGAAGCCCAAGGGAGCTTTGAAATCCTTGAATTCATTGTGGGTCTAACGATTTTACTGTGGTTTGCAGATAATGAGTCCCAGACAAAAACTAGATTTCTTATAAAAATTTCCAATTTTTTTTTTTTTAAGTGAGATTCAGTACCAGCAGATATGCCAGAATAATAGGTGTATTACTTTTCCAGAAGAAATCTGGATAAAAGAACTTATATTTATTATATATATATCAGTTATTCATCGCTGTTCCAGAATTCGACAACAGAGTTTTAAGCGTCCTAAAGCGAATCGCAAAAAACCGAGACAAAATTAAATCGAAGTTAAAACGAACTCGTAACGTCGAGCGAGCAAAAATCTCCATTTTCTCCATGCAAAACCTTAATGTCATCACGACTGCGTCTTGCTCGAGCGGCACTTGATCATGGACGACCCGTGACGTCTGCTCGAGCGGCACTGCATCATGGGACGACCGCGTGACGTCTGCTCAAGCAGGCAAGCATCATGGGACGACCCTTGACGCTTCGAGTGAAATATTTTTTTTTATACATCTAAACGTCTACCAAAACATCGATTTTTACCAGAATTTCGACAACGCGATGTTTTAAGCATCCGAAGCGATCGGAAAACACGAAGACAAAATTAAAATCGAAAGTTAAAAACGAACTCGTAACGCGAGCCGAAGCAAAAATACTCACATTTTCTCTCATGTTGAATTTAACGGAATTAATGTTTTGGACCTCACTGTGAACCTTGACCTTTGACCGATTTTGACCAAAATCTAATCAGCGCTAGCCATCACACCCTCCTGAAGCACGTGATGTAATTTGACATGGTAGCTTCTTCCGTTCTCGAGTTATCGTGCTGTACAACAAAACAAACAACAAACAAACAACATACAAACAAACAAACGGAAGGCATCATATACTTACGAAAATCTTTTAGATTTCGTAAGTAACACACATACAAACAAACCCAAACAGAAACGGTAGTCATCATATACCTTACGAAATCTTTAATTTCCTAAGTAACAAACAAACAAGCAGTCCTAAGACTGGGTACTTACGAATCGTCAACTTGACCTCTGACCTTGTCTAATACAGCCTGTCTCTAGACGAAGGTAGCGACGCAAACGCCAGAAGTCTCTACGATGATTCTGTACCAAACCATCAAAAAATCGGAATGTTTGACCTCAACTGTGACCTTGACCTTTGACCGATTTTGACACAATCTAATCAGCACTAGCGTCATCCTCCTGGAATCACGTGGTGTAAATTTGACATTGGTAGCTTCTTCCGTTCTCGAAGTTATCGTGCCTACAAACAAACAAAACACACACAAACAGATGAACGGAAGTCATCAATATACTTATTGAAACTAGTTAACAAACCGGAAACTTATAAATATCCCGCTCCCTCCCTCTGGGGGGGGGGGGATAAAAATGGCAATTCCACTCCAAAAATGCTGTTTCCAATGGCAACCGACAGTCAAAAGCAACATTTTATTACCTTATAAAATCCATTGTTAGCCCATTTAACAGTAATCCATCATCAGTTGTTATTTTGTATTGTTTCAGAATTTTTTAAAAATTGTTCCAGACTCCCGTTTTTTTTTTTTCTTCGGTGTGACGGTGTTCAGTGTACAGTGCGGTTATGAATTAAATCGTTGAGCGGCAAGTCTCTTAATATTATATTATATTATAACCGCACTAGAAATCGATAGTGTCAAAATCACCAACAATACGAAGGAAGGAAAAAAAAAAACAAAAAAAAACAGGGAGCTGGAAACACTGACGCTAAACCATTACCTCGATGTGTTTCGACTTATGAGCACCTACAATAACGTGTGTCGATGTGTTGTCAACCGATCGCGTAACGTGAGTACAACACTTACTCATAGGTAAGAAATAAGTTTCGGTTACGGCTAACCATTAACTCGACGTGTTTCGACTATGAGTACTCACAAGTAACGTGTGTCGACGTGTGTCACGATCGCGTGACGTGCCGCCAACTTATGGCCAGCATTATGCGGGAAACGTGTGAAGTCCATACGCTGGCATAAGTCTTAAAATTTTCAAGCATGGAAAATTTGAGAACAACCGAAAAGTACAAACGGTTTAAAGCCATGCGTACAACGACGTATGGCAGTGTTTTTTCAGCGTGCTCTCAATGTTATCAAAACTTACCCATAATGTATTCGACGTGTCCAGCGTTTTAGACAAATTTTCCCAAACAATTCGCATAGCTGGCTAAAAACGTCAAGGGGTGACTGGGCCTTTAGTGTGGAGTGCTTGATGTGGATAAGGTAATAACCCTGACATTTAGGCTTTGCAAGGTGGAACCTGTTGTGAACTTGTGATGATCATAGTTTTCAGAAACCTCTATAAAAACACACAACCACACACACACACACACACACACACACACACACACACACAACACACACACCACAGCGACACACAATCTGCCACCCAGACAAATGTTACCGTTGATGCAAACCATTCAAACCTTAATGCAAAAAAACTCTACATACTATAAGCTGAGTAATCTATCAAGAAGGTGAGGAAGGGCTTTTATACAGAAGATCCAGGTTGGAATGGAGGAAGTAAAGGTAACACGCTGGGAAATGTCAGAGTCGATAAGGCCGGGAAGCCACAAAATATGCACCCGAGGGTGTTGAGGGAAAGCGCTGAGCAAGGTAAGCGAGATGTTAACGGATATTTTCAATAGTTTCCTGGAGTCAGGAACAGTACCGGAGGATTGGAGAGTTTGCAAATGTAACACGCATGATTTTAAGAAAGCATCCCAGAGAATAAAAAGAATTGGGAAAACTATAGACGCGTTAGTTTGACTTCAGTTGTGGTGAAGGTGTTGGAGACAATTAATTAAGACCAGATGAGGAACCATTTAAATAAATAACGAACTAATTAAAGGTTGTTCAGCATGGGTTTACAAAGTAGTTCTGTTTTAACAAATGCTTTTAGGTTTATGAAAGTGTCTGATGGGTGAAATGAGGGAAAGGCAAGTGGACATAGTATATCTGGACTTAAAGAAGGCATTTGTTAAGGTACCGCCATCGGAGGTTGTTTAGCCAAAGTGAGAGGCTTGTAGAGTGGCTGTCAGTGGCTAATTGGATTGCAAACTGGCTTAGTAATAGGAAGCAAAAGTGGCTGTGAGTGGGAAGATGTCTTGCGGGGTACCTCAGGGAATCAGTACTCGGACCCATTCTCTTCATTATTTACATCAATGATTTGGATAAGTGGGGGTGAAGAGTAGGCTTTTCGCAAATTTTGCAGATGAACAAAAAGCTTTGAGGTAAGGTGGATACACAGAGGGGGGTTGTGATCAGATTGATCAGATTCTGTAAAGTATTGATATTTGCATAGATTGAGCAAAAGATTGGCAGATGGAATTTAACCTGACCAACTGTAAGGTGTTGGGGATGGGAAAGAACAATGAAAATAGAGGTTACAGGATGCAAGGAGTAATTTTGGAGCATGTCACACAGGAGAAGAATCTGGGGGTGGTAATCGATATGGGAGGGAAGCAGGCAGCACAGTGCCAGGCAGCTATAGGAAAAGCAAATCGAGCTTTAGGTTGTATTTAGAGGGGTATCATTTATAAATCAAAAGAGGTGGTGTTAACATTGTACGGGAATTTAGTGAGGCCACATCTAGAATATGTGTGCAGTTTTTGTCACCACAATTCAGGAAGGGCACATATGCCATGGAGAGGGTTCAGCGCAGGGCTACGAGATTGATTCCGGGCCTAGCTAGACTCCGCTATGAGGAGCGGCTGAAGGAGACAGGGCTTTATACACTAGAAAAGAGGTGGTTACGAGGAGATTTGATAGAGATTTTTAAGATAATGAAAGGTATGGATAAAATATGTGCAGATTAATTATTCAACAGAGTAGCCAGTGATAGGACCAGGGGCCATAGCCTGAGAGTAAAGAAGAGGAGAGTTGAGACGGTAGTAAGGCAGGGGACTTTTTTCTCAGAGAGTAGTTGATGCAAAGAATGGCCTCCCTGGGAAGATAGTGGCAGCAGAAACAGTAGATAAGTTTAAATTAGAATTAGATAGGTACCTGGAATTTATGGAGATAGAGGGGTATAGGGATGTTGACAGGACTTTTAGGTAGTTTGAGCATTGATGGGTGATTGTGTGCATGTGTACGGAGTGCTGTTGGTGGGGGTCTTATCAAGGGGTGTTGTGTGGTTGATGTATGTTTTTAACCAAGCCTGTGCCCCCTCCCCTGAGGGAAAGAAGAAAAAATATACAAAACTTCGAAAAAAAACTAAAAATATATAGATTTCAAAAAATAAAATAAAATTTGCATTTTCTTCTTTGGATCTTGTGTTGATAAATTAGTATGGTGTTCACACAGGCATGATGGGCTGAATGGCTTCCACCTGTGTCTGTTTTCCTTGTATTCCTTGTGCCACCCTAATATATATATATAATATATATATATATACATATTGTTGCGGAAATGGCCCTTATTATGTTATTAAATATAGGATTAGCCCAGATCCCCATTAAATGCATGTTTAGCCAGGTTCTTCGGTAATTGGACGTTACATGTGTGTCGGGAGGTGCAGCAGGCTGTTCATTGTTCGTGCGGTGGTGGTGTACCGAGAGGTTCTTCTTCTTCGTTTCCCTCTCCGAAGGAGACTCCGCCCAGTGTTCTGGGAGGGGGAGGAGTTTGTCGGCTTCGTAAAGGGGCGCGCCCCAAAAAGAAAAGGTGGTGAAATGGAGGTGGCGCGATCGGCCGTACAGGGGACGGCTGTGTCTGTTTTGCGATCGGCTGTCGTGAGGAGCGAGCCTAAAGAAAGGCAGGGAAGGGACTGCATGAGGTCTGTCTGCCGTCGGTTGGGAGGCGAGCGAGCACCGGAAAGGCAGGGGTGGATCTGCCTGAGGTCGAGTGTGCGATCGGCAGTAGGAGGAACTGAACCTGAGGGTTAGGCTGCAATCTGCTTCGAGAGGACCTGGCTGCTGTGTGAGTCGGCGATCGGCTTTATGAGGAGGTCATCGACAGGTTCAACCTGCATCTAACCACGGAGCCTCTGTCCTTACTCACGGCACGGCCCGACACATCTCGACACGTCTTGTGGTCCCATCGATCCGCCTGCGGAGCCCAACACCCCGATTTCGCCTAGCCTGGTGAACAGGCCAGGCCTGGACTTGTATGCTGGACCTTGTGAAAAGCCAGCTGGAACACACCATTGATCTTTCGCTCCTGTGCATTCGACCTCGCGGGGTCTGAACGCGCTGAGGCTGCGTGCGCGGGTGCTGCCGGGAGCAAGAGTACTGGCGCCATTTTGCCACGCGGCGTGTTTGAGCTTGGGTTCTCGAATCCGTGACATCGGCTTGTCACGAGCTGCATTCGTGCCTTTGACATTTTCCTCTCGTCCATGAGGCATCACCAAGTACTCTGTGTCTTGTCTGCATGCTGTCCATGTCTTGTCTGCATGTTGTTTAAGGTTTATCTCGTCAGGGTCCCCTTCGAAACCCGTAATATAATCCGTAGCTTCCTAGTTAAGAACGGGTTATAGATTGATTATAACATTGTCATGCATGCTTGCTTGTGTTGTGTTCCCCGATGTGTCCCCAATATATCTGGCTGATTAGTATGAAGTTGCTGCTTTGGGTTTGTTCGTGCTGTGCTGAGAAACAATTCGCTCGATTTGGATATAAAACCAAAATGGTTACAGACTGGCAGAATTCGCTCGGTCTCTGACAAAACCAGTCTGTAACCGGGGTCTATTCCCCCAGCTGCAAGGCACAGGTGTATTGGTATCGTGATCTGAGGCGCGTAACCGAGAATTGTGCCGAACCAGCCGGCGTTATAACCCGAGACGGCGGTGCTGTTAAGTGACGTCCGAATCTTAACACGGGGTCAAGAGCGGGTGCAAATCCCGCCACCGCTGAATCTGTAACAATAACATATATATATATATAATATATATATTATATATATATATATATATATATATATATATATATATATATATATAATATATTGTATCTATATATATATATATATATATATTTGTATCTAATATATATATATATATATATATATATATTATATATATATATATATATATTTGTATAAATATAAGGGTAGCAAACTTGGGTAACATAGAGAGGAAAATGAAAGTTGGAAATTTGTTACTCTCACCCCTGCAGTTTGTGCGGTTCATCAAAACTGTGTGCAAAATATTTTTTAGTCCAAGAATATTTCGAAGTCATACTCTTGAATTTTTGTGAGCCTGGTGTGGCTCAGTGGTTAAGGCGGTGGCTTGGGGTCCTTGGGGTCCTGAGTTTGAGCCCCGCTGGCTGCTGAATTAGCATCAGGGGGGTTGACTCAGCCAGTCATCCTTCCGAAGGTCGGTGAAATGAGCACCAGTATACTGGTAATTATCCCTGCAGGGTCGAAGGCGGCTAAAAGGTTGGCGTCAGGAAGGGCATCCGGCCGTAAAAACATTGCCGCAAGAAAGGGTACCATGATTGGAGCCCGCAAAAAGCTGATCCCTGCTCAGGGATAAAGGCTTTAAAATGGTGTGATGGTGACTCTGTTGAAGTTTGCTTCGGCACCCAGGTCCCCCTTCTTCATCAAGTGGTATTAGTCGCTCGATGGCGAGGATGTCATGGAAGCCTACTGCACTCATTCTCACCTGATTTGAGGTACAAGTACTGTCTTCTTACAGTCCGGTAACTGCTGCCTGTGATGAGTGACCACTTGGTTGAGGAATTGCAGCTCCTCCTCTCCATGACTCAACTTCTTGTTGAACTCTTGGATGAGAGGTACTCCTTTCTCTGCTCGGTCATTGACCACGGCTAGGGTCTCAACGACCGGCAGAGCTTTCTTGAAGGAGTCCTCCCCACCGGCCAGCTCTCTGGATCTTTGAGAAGCAACTCATCATGAAGTTGGAGGTGAATTAAGAAGGCCTTTGTGTTTCTCATCGTAAATTGCTCAAGATCCTTATTATCATCAACGAAGGCACACAAGCCGAGTCTCGGACTCTTTGGCGGATGGTTGAGGGCATTTTCGTCCAAGGCTTTGATCATGAGTTTCTTCATTGCCACAGGCACTCTGTCATCAAAGAAGACCAGCCCCACGAGCACCTCCAACAGGTACCAGAGTTGGAGAGAAAGCTTCTTGCTGGCAGCAGTGGAAATCCCTTTATATTGGTAGTTCATCAGTTCCTTCATGAGATGAAAGTCATTCCAAGGAGCTCCCACCACCGAGAGAAGTTCCAAGCTCGCATGTCGATAAGCACAGAAAAAAAACTGCAAGATCATGCGCTCCTCTCTCTCTCCTCTGATGGAGGCATCCAGAACTGCTCCCGGAAAAGCCACATTTTGATTGTGTGGAGCACCTTCGCCATTCATCGAGAGCGATACATTGGTCAAGGACTTGTGAACTTTATTCCATGCTCTGGGTGCCATCAAGGAAGACTGTGCTGAGCTCAAGGAACTCCCAATAATCATTGCGAATATGGGCAGTTTGTCTTCTTGAGAAATCGAGCAGTTCATCCTGCGTGGATGCCACTGGGCTCTCCACATCGGGATCAGTTGAAGCTGGCGTGAACTCATAGTGATCAATGTACTGCCAGTGACCACAGAACATTTTGTACAGGAGAATCTCAGGTCATATCAACGATCCCCCAATGGTAGTCTCGAAAGCGGCTCCAATCACAAGTTCCAATACATGGTGCCGACAGGCAAAGAACAGAAGATCTCTCTCAAGTTTCTCAGAAGTGAGAACAGAGGTGCCAGATCGATGACCTGAGTTCGAAGCTGTGGTGTCGAAGCATAATGCCTGAACACAGTCGGCAATCTTCCAGTCTTCGAGACACTTGACGACAGCCGCTGCCTGCGCCTCTTCTGTTCTGGATGAAAGCTTTGGAACACCCAAGAATTGCTCAACTCCAAGGCCAGACATGAAGACAGGCAAGCGATCAACATATTTTTGGGATGTCAAGTCCTCCATGAGCTTACCATCCATGAATGGTAACGGGGACGTCGGAGGAGAACTGCTCCTTCAAATCTTTCAAATGAAACAAACGATGGCGAGCCCTGTATCTGTGGATGGAGTTCTGATTGATGTTTAAGTCAGCAACATCATGGCCAAGGCTGGCAGCAGCCTTGGTAACATAGGTCGCATCTCTGGAGGAGATCTGCATCCGGTCAAGGGCAGTAGCTAGTTGCTGTGTCATGATATTCCTCCTGGCTCTTTTTGGAGCAGACAATGGCAGCACTCCCAACTGCAACTTCCTTCTCCCCATCACCATCCATCTCCTCTCCTGCACTTGACAATGAAGATATTACCAGCACCGCTTGGCTAGTTGAAGCCAGTGTGACCACCCCTCATTTTCATAAATGCCAAGGTGAGCCAATGAAAAAAGCCAAGAATTCACAAGGTTTCGGAAAAGCGATGATAATAGAAAACCTATATGCCAAGAAAACATATTGAAAACCAAGACGCCAAGGTGAACAACGAATAGCCAGGATCTTGTGAAAAAAGCCAAGGAGTGGTCACACTGGTTGAAGCTTCTTGCTCCTCCTGTACCATCGTTCATCATCTGGCAGCCTGCTCTGATCTCTTCAGAGATATTTTGTCCTTCCAGGACTGTACCATGTCCACAGAGCTGATGCAGCCTGGCCTTCCCTTTCATCACTGGACCACAAGGAAATCCCAGTCCTCAGGATTCTTCATCAGGATTAGTGCATCTGCATCAGCAGATTCAAAGAGATCTTCCAATCGCTTTTGAAACTCCTGTTCTTTCTGCTTGTGGGATACACTGCTCCTGTTATGATGTTTTTTTTAAATAAAGCTTTCACTCCGTGAAGACCACCTCCAGTTTCTTAATGCAATGCTGGTCAGCTCACGTTGGGATGCGGCTTGTGGTCCTAAACAAAACAAGCCACATACTATGTGAGTACAATAGCAACATCATCCACAAACCACAATCATCCTTATGAGTACAGCTGTCAAAGGTAAAGGACCACGTGAACAAATTTAACAGAAAGGACGTCATATATAGCATCCCATGTGAAGATTGTGAAGCCAAATAGGTTGGCCAAATGTCCAAAAGCTTATCCACGTGGCTAACTGAACACAAACGTGCTGTAAGGTGAACAAGACAGTTGTCTTTAGTTGCAACAACAAGCGCGCACACCACACATACACACACACACACACACACACACACACACACAACACACACACACACGTTCTCATGAATCAAGAAAACTATCCTTGGCACAGGATCATTAAGGTGAACTGTGAGATTATTGAGGCCTGGCACTCTTGTGAAAACTCCATCAACCGACACATCGACTTGCATCCCACATAAACATGACGGCAATCAATAACAACGTCACAGAAACAAGTCATTGAATTTCAAGGAAGCCTTGTGATTGGCTAGAATTAGACAATCCATGATGTGAACTATCCCAAGGAACTTTAACCATGTTACCAATCACAACACTCTCAACGCCTCTGAGAAGAGAATAGTTTGTCTTGAAACATCAGGCTAAATATAGAATTTAAATTTAATTATTTTATTGCTCAGCGTGATTCTTCGTCCTTTTACCAATATGAATACTGAGCTGCAACTCTAACTGACACGTGCATATATATATATATAATATTATATATATAATATATCATATATATATATATATATTAATATATTGTTAGCAATACAACCAGTGGCTTCGCTGATGGGGACATAAGGGGTCAGGTCAGTATGGGAGCATGCGACAGAGCAGGATGTAGCTGCGTCCCTTTCTGCCGGTGCTCCAGGGGCCTCTGTCTCGCCTCCCCCCATGCAGATGACTGGCCCATCCACATCTCCTTGAGATGCTGATCAACCTGCTGCAACCACGAGGTACGTGGTCAGACCATTGGCCTCACCACTCAGAGGCTCCTCGTTGGAGAAAATCTTGTGAGCAGGATCAGCGTCAGGAAAGCGAGCCACATGTCTATGCAGCCACAGGTGACGCTCACGGACTATGCAGGTAAAATCTCATTTGAGTCTCTCTCAGCAATCGCTACATTGAGACACAAGTCCGACCAGCGACAGCAAGGATTCTCCGAAGAGACCTGGTACCACAAGAATTAAGTCTCCATCTCAGATTTCCTGGTCAGAGTCCAAGTCTCATATCCGTAAAGCAAGACTGGAAGCACCAAGGACCTGAAGACTTGGACTTTAATCCTCCTGCATAGGTACCGACAGCACCAAACCACATTATCCAGTGAATCCATGACTCTGCTGGCCTGACCCAGAAGTCTATTGACCTCTGGCTCACAGCCAGCAGAGACATGAATATCACTGCCAGGGTGATCTCTCTGTGACCTCAATATCCTCACCACAAACAGCTACAGACAAGATAGCAGCATCCAAGATGTCATTAAAAGCTTGTATCTCAGTTATGACCCAGGAAACCTGGTAAATCCCAGTGGCTCAAGCACTGCTCATTCAGCAAGCTCGAGGCCCCCAAACGCATATCCAGTCTCCACAAAGATGACTGCATCATCTGTGAAATCAAGGTCAGAGATCTTGACATTCCCAAGCACTGCACCGCAGCTTGATCTCTCCGACATTCTCCCCAGAATCCAGTCCATACAAGCGCTGAGAAGTGTGGGGGCTAGTACACACCCCTGATGAACTTCAGTAACAACTGGAAATAAGTCAGAGATGGTACCACCACATCTCACAGCACTCTCAGTACCAGAGTATAGTTCAGACATCAGATTGATCAGTTTTGGTGGCACCCCACGAAGACCAAGAATCCTCCAGAGGGCATCCCAATTCACCGAATCAAACACTTTGCAGAGATCAATAGAGGCTGCAAGCACCCCCTGCCAAAACTCTCATCTCCGTTCGGAGAGGATCCGAAGAGTTAGGATACGGTCAATTATTTACCTCTTTGGTGTAAAGACCTTGCCAGGCACTGAGAGCAGCGTCACCCCTTGGTAGTTGTTGCAGTCCTGGCGATCACCCTTCCCTTTCCAGAGAGGGACAACAAGACCCCTCTTCCAGTCAGTTGGGATAATGCCTGTGTTCCAGGCAGAGCACAAAACTGCATGCAACAACATGAGTACACCATGGATGCCACAGATTCCAGTAGCTTTTCCCCATTTCAACTGGTTCACCACAGCCTGTGTTTCTACAAATGAAGGTGGATCATAGTTGATTGACGGGTCAGCAAAAGGGATGGTAGCACCCCTAACATCTAACTCAACAGCTGGTGGATCAGCCTGGTACAGCCGCTCAAAGTAACAGACCCAGTGGGCCTTCACTTTGGACTCCTCTGTCAAGAGCCCATCACCTTCTGCTCTAAATGCAGTGCGCTGAGGGACAGGCTTGGAGGAACGCAATGCCGTGATTCGCCCCATAAGCAGGACAAGAAACACTCGACCATAGGTGATGCTGACCCCCTTAGATTCCTCACACATAGGCCTCCTTGTCCACCCTTAGTGCACGTACAGTTTAACACCTAACTTCCTGAACAGCTCAGCTCTGCCATTAAGCCTGGGCCTGCGACTCTGGTCAATGGTATCCAGTGTCCCTTGAGACAAAATTATTCTTCGACCACGGTGAGTTCCAGGACATCCACCGGCAACATCAAGGATAGTGGTCTGGTCTTGAAGGCATTCCACAACTCCTCAGGACTCCCCAAAGCACACAGCCCCCCCCCCCCACTCAAATCCTCACTCAACCAGTTCACAAACTCCTTAGCTACCCTCTCATCCTGAGCTTGCCAACATCCAACCTAAAGGCGCTGTCACACCTTGACGTTTTAGCCAGCAATGGCAACGTATAAAAATGTATGTAAAACGTTGGCGTACGCTGAAGTTTTGAGTTTAAAAAAAAAAGTTTTGGTCTTATTCATAACGTGTTGGTCTATGCATAACATATTAGTAACGGGCACAGAACGTTTCGTTGTGTTATAGATAACTTTACCAACGAATGCTTAGCCTGTTGTCGGCGTTCACAACCTATGCCAACGATAGTTTAACTTAGGCATAGAGCGCGCTGCACGTATCGCCGACGAACTCGTGCGTAGCCTGTTAAAAGGCTGCCGCACGCCGATTTAAATCATAACCGCCTGAAAATTGGAAGTGTCAACATCGCAGTCACACCTTGACGATTTAGCCAGCGTATGCCGACCTATGAAAAATGTGTGTAAAACGCTGGCACAAGTCGAATACGGTATGGTAAGTTGTGTATACGTTAGGAGCACGCTGAAAAACGAGAAGTACGCTGTCATATTCCGTGGTACGTCTAGTACGTCGTGAAATTTCAAGCATGCTGAAAATTTTACGACGTACTCGACGTATGGCTCACAAGTTCCGCATACGCTGGCATAAGTTCTCTGCACGCTCCGCGATCGTTGACACACGTCGGACACACGTTACTTGTAAGTTACTCATAAGTCGAAACACGTCGAGGTAATGTTTAGCATACCCGAAACTTAATTTTTAACCTATGAGTAACGTGCTTGAACCTGAGTAGCGTGCTTTGAACCTATGAGAAGCGTGCTTTAACCTATGTGTAACGTATCTCAACCGCACATTGTTGTATGTAGACGAATTTGATTGAGTCTTCCGGACGACCACAGAACTTACTGAACGTGTTTCTAACTTACATCTTCCGTATAATGGCATATTGGCAGCGTTTAGGGGAATTGGTATATACAAATGGGCTTCACAATAGGAACCGTCAGTGTTCCAGACTCCATTTGAGTAGATGTAATGTCAGTAGTATCAGTAGTAGTATAGTAGTGGTGAGCGTGTCAGTAGTAGTAGGTGAGTAGTAGTAGTAGGTGAGCGTGTCTAGTAGTAGTAGTAGTAGGTGAGCGGAGTAGTAGTAGTAGTAGTAGTAGCGTATAGTAGTAGTAGTGAGCGTGCTAGTAGTAGAGTAGTAGTACTAGTAGTATGGTATAGTAGTAGGTCATGTCGGTAGTAGTGGGTGAGCGTGATGGGAGGGTGTGGGTGATGATGGATCCTCGTTGCGTCCACGAATAGGAGACAACTTTGCACCATTGTTCGATGTTCTTTTCGGCTAATTTTTTTTTCTCATTCCCACGATGAACTATTTTTTTGTTTCAGTTTTAAAAGTATTCAAAACGACTTGGACAAATGCATAATGTACTAGTAATGAACACAGAACGCTTCGATAACTTATACATAAGTATACCAACGATTGATTAGCGTGTTTTAGGCGTCCACAACCTATGCGCAACGATAGTCTAACGTATGCATAGCGTGGCAGCGTATCGTCGACGATTACGTGAGGTTTTCTATCATAGGCTGCAACTTCACTTTTAATAAATGCCTGTCACTCGCCTATTGTTTTTGGACGCTGGTGCTGGCAATTGAAATCGTTTCCATTGAACGAGTTAAATCGCTTCCACTGGACTATTGAAATGATTTAATAATAATGCTTGGTTATCCTTGGACCCACTCTGGCTAGCAGCTCGTCGAACATCGCTGGGGCATTCGCAGGAAGTTGATGAAGGATGCATGGTCCTCGTTCCGGAGTTCCACCATGAGCGGTCATATATGCCGTAATGGCGTCGCCTCCCGATCCATGGTCTCACCCAGTTCCTTCTCCTCCGTTCACGTCTTCTTCTCCCGGCTCTATTGGCACGCAACTGGTGCAGTGTAACTCGATGAGTCATGTTGATGTTCGAGGACAGGTAGGTATGTCGTCTCAGCGTTGCCGTATTCCTCCATCTCTCGGAATGACATGGACATTACTCACCACGAAGTCAAGTAAAAGACGGGTTCCTCCTGCGAAGCCCCTTTATATACCAATTCCCTAATCGCTGCCAATACGCCATTATACGGTATCTGTAAGTTAGAAACACGTTCATTAAGTTCTGTTGTCGTCCTGAAGACGTCAAATACGTCGACGTCTTTTTCAAGTAACGGGTTCGAAGTGTGAACAACGTTCGTGTAGCGTGTACAAAACGTTACTCATAGGTTAGAAAATAAGTTTGGGTACGCTAAACATTACCTCGACGTGTTTCGACTTATGAGTAACTTACAAGTAACGTGTGTCGACGTGTGTCAACGATCGCGTGACGTGCCTACAACTTATGGCCAGCGTAGCAGAACGTGTGAGTCATACGCCGGCATACGTCGTAAAATTTCAAGCATGCAAAAATTTGAGGAACAACCCAAAATACAACGTTTAAAGCCAGCGTACTACGACTTATATGGCAGTGTTTTTCAGTATGCTCTTAACGTATACAAAACGTACCCATAACGTATTCGACGTGTGCCAGCGTTTTAGACAAATTTTGCATAAATCGGCATACGCTGGCTAAATCGTCAAGGTGTGACAGCGGCTTCAGCTGGGATGGTACCATTCTCCCAGATTTACGAAGCAACTTCAGAGTTGCTACCACAAGCCTGCGGTCAGTATTGAGGAACTGAGCACTCCAGAAGACCCTGCAGTTCTAGATCATCCTGCAGTGACCATCAACGAGCACATGGTCCATCTCCTTTGCCACACCACCAGCGTTCAAATAGCAAGTCCATCGATGAGCCTGTGGGCACTGAAATCATGAACCAGCCACCCTAAGTCCATGTCTTCTTGCAAAGTCAAGGAACTTAGAGTTATTCTGGTTCACAGTTCCAGACCCATGGGGACCAACACACATCTCATAACCATCCCTATCAGTTCGTCTGCATTGAAATCCCCCAAGACTATAAGAGTATCTCGCCTGGGGCACTGCTCAACCACAGACTCGAGCATGGCATAGAATGCGTCCTTCATGGTGAGATTGCTCACTTCAGTCAGAACATATACAGACACCAGGGAAACGACACCCAAGGAGTGACGAATCCTCAGTCTCATAATACGCTCTACTGGTATGCCTTCAATTATCATTGGAGTCGGCTTATTGGACACAGCTACAGCAACTCCTTGGACATAGGTAACCATCAGAATGACCAGACCAATTGTAGGTGTAATCACCCGCCATGATCTTGCCACTATCTGGTCTTTGAACCTCAGAGAGTGCTGGAATACCGATGTTCAAAAGCTTGAGCTCAGATGACAACAGAGACAGGTGATCATCCTCACTTAGGGATAGGACATTCCAGGCACCCTCCTGAAGGGACCACCTCGGGTTAACCCAAGGAGACCGCTATCTGCTGGATGACACCTCAGCACCACCTTGACACACACAACTGCAATTTGCCCTGCAAAGGTTACCTGTGTTTTTCCTCCTATCAAAGAGTGGGGATCCCATTTGCTTTGCCCCAATCCCTTCATCCGGAGAGCTGCCCGGCGAAGGGCAGCTGCACAGGAGGTTCTCCCATGGAGTGGGTTTTACAGTTCTCTGTGTTTTTCTTGTGTTTTGCGGAGTGAAGGGTTTTACCGAAGCCCGAGTGCAAATCCTGCCACCAACCTCCTAAAAAAGGTAACCCAACTGCAGGAGGACATCCGCAGCCACAGTTGGGCACTAGATATGGATAGCCGTTGGCTCACAAAGAGTTCCTCCGCTCTTTGACAGGTTTTGTTTTTAATCCTGCTGTGTGTCCATATCCATACATCCTCCTCACCAGGAAACTTGGTGGGAGAGTGGTTTAGTTGCCGACAACCCGACGATGAAACAAGTTCATGCAGGTTTACATTGTATCTGTAGCAAGTCGCATATCTCGTCTGGCCTGACCTGACAATTTATGGTTGGGAGGTTGGGGGGAGAAAGAAGGAGGGAAAGAGAGAGGAGTCAGGTGAAGGAAGAGAGGGGGAGGGGAGGCAGAGAGGATGAAGAGGGAGCTAGGGAAGGGGAGGGAGAGCGAAAAAGTGGGGGGGGGGGTGAGGAGAGTGACACCTCACCAAACATTGCTTTGCACTAGTGGGAGGGGTGGGTGTCAGAGACAGAGGGAGAGGGAGAGAGACACAGACAGCGAGAGAGCGACAGAGGTGTGGGAGAGAGTTCTCCATTTTATTAGGAAGGGGAGCGAGGAGGGGACAGAGAGAGGGTTGACGGGAGGATGGGCAAAATTAAAGACAAGTGAGGGGTGGAGGCGGTGTAAGCAAAGAGAATGATGTGATGCTTAATGACCGGACACAAAAAAATTAATAAATTCCTGTCAGAACAGCTGTACGCACAACGACACAACAGAGTTTGTAAAGTAATCTGCTGGTACATCTGCAAAAACTTTGATATCCCAGTTCCAGAAAATTTTGGGGAACATGAACCAAAAGCAATCACTGAAAACACGGAAGTACCGCTCACATACTACTTGATGATCCCATCGAGCTTGAACAACGAAAACAAAGCATTGCGACCAGATATACTTCGGTACAAAAAAATCGAAGAAGGCATTGCTAATTGAGGTGTTAATACCAGTTATTTTGGACTAACGATGCAGAAATCAAGAAAATGACCAAATACCAAGACCTCAAGCATGAAGTGAAAAGATCCTGGAAGCTGAAGAATGCCAAAGTTGTACCTTGGCGAAATTTCCTGCCATGTTGTTCAGAAGCACTGCTTCAGAGGCACAGCCATTCAACCAGCATTGCAATCCAACGGACAGAATTAGCAATTGAATCCTAGTCCAACATTCATTTGATCGAAGTTCTGACTAGTTTGCACTGCCACCAAAAGATTCATACTAGCAGATCTGCAGGATGTTAAACCAGTGCCAAAAGCACAGCATCTCCATGGCTCCAGTTGTGTGCTGTATGACATCATCTTCTGTCGTGACTTCATAATGACATTATTTCTGAAATTCTGTGAACAAAGTCCAACAATTAAAATCTTCATTATTAGTCCATAGACGTTCCTTCCTTGGCTTGATCTCAATACAATTATGATCCATCAAATACCTCTTAAATGATCAAACAGATGACATCTTTAATAGCATTTTCAGAAATTTAATCTCCAAAGCTTCTCGAAAGCCCAACTCAGTTTGCAAGGTAAATATTCCGCTTCAACTCGACGTTTTTCCAAACGTGGAAGGAAATTTGTAGCCATCCAATGAACCGTCAGCAAATACATTATACCAAACAACCGTGAGTTTGTTGATATTCACAAAATATATTCATATGAATAAATTTCAGGAAGAGATCACTCCATATATTTGGCATAAAGGCTACTTTGTATGCGGCTCCAGCATTGTTTTTCCATGAGTCTGTGATGGGCAAAAGCAAAATGTCCATCGCCTTGAGGCTCGATGCATCACAAACTGTCATCACCGTTGACAATGTGACACGTACACTTCTATTATGCTAAACAACCATGTCATCGCCTTTCTTGTTTGTGTTTTAAAGCATACACAAACTTATTCACTTTGGCACTTCATCGCGTGATTGCTATGCAAGGCAAATTGATGCTTTTTGGAAAAGCTTTGGTATTTTTTATTGCACCTTTGCGTGTTGGTGAAATGAAATTAACGATTTGCATCGTAATTTCTTTCTCTGCCAAAATATACTTCGACTACTCCTAACATTGCTACTAAACTAATATTACTACTTTAATGTCCCCAATTATTTTCAACTTATTGTGGAGTTGGCTGGGA
>CM068952.1:83319213-83332806 GCA_035128595.1 Eptatretus atami
AGTCTGAAACACTGACGGGTTCCTCCTGTGAACCCCATTTTGATATACCAATTCCCCTAAACGCTGCCAATACACCATTATACGGTAGCTGTAAGTTAGAAACACGTTCAGTAATTTCTCGTGGTTCCAGAAGACTTCAAATAATGTCTAATTACCAATATGCGTTGGGATACGTTATACGATAGTTCAAAGACTTACTCATTGGTTAGAAAATAAGTTTGGGTACGCTAAACATTACCTCAACGTGTTCGACTTATGAGTAACTTACAATTAAGTAGCTGTGTCAACAGATATGTCAACGATCGCATAACGTGCCTACAACTTATGGCCAGCGTATCGGAACGTGTGCATACGCTGGATACGTCTAAAAATTTTGAGCATGCTTTAAAATTTGTGCGACTTGCTCTGTCGTACTACGACGATATGCCCAGCGTGCTTCAGCTGCTCTTAACATATACAAAACTTACCCATAACGTATTGGAGTGCCAGCGTATTCGGCAAATTTTTTTCATACGTCCGCTAGCTGGCTAAACGTCAAGGTTGTGCAGGGCCTTACACCGAGTCTAGTGCGTTATGATTTGCAATCGCGAGCGCAGCCTTTTTAATAGGCTACACCACGTGATCGTCAGTATACGGGACACGCGCTAAGATTTTAGACTATCGTTGGGCATAGGTTGTGAACGCCAACAACACGCTTAGCATTCGTTGGTATAAGTTATCTATATGTCATCGAAACCTTCTGTGTACGTTACTAATACGTTATGCATATGTCCAACTCGTTATGAATACGCCAAAAACTGGAAAAAAAAACATCAATAGTTCAGCGTACGCCAGCGTTTTACAAACATTTTGATATGTTGCCATCCGCTGGCTAAAACGTCAAGGTGTGACGGCGGCTTTACAGTTGGAACAACTGCTTTAAGCTCCCATTCCTGCGTCTTTCTTCAATCCAGAAAGATGGGCTTTGAAAACAGGCATCTTTATGATTAAACAGACACCAATTTTTATTCCAAATAAATTAATTATTATCTTTCCAATCAAGTGAAGTGATTATTATTTTTCCAACCAAATAAATTGATTATTAGCTTTCCAACCAAGTAGATCGATTATTGGCTTTCCAACGATACAATCTTTATCATTATATAACAGCAAGAACCGCTTATACATTAAAGCTCAAGGTCATGCTTCTTCGTTCTATATGCAGACGACGGACGCATCTCCTTTTAGTAATAGAATATTGTTGCGAATTCGCGCCCGTCGGCGTGCGATCGGCCACGTGACTCGAATCGCGACCGCCTCGCCCAACCGACGGACAATTCAGTCGTGACCCTCCCGGCTAACGCCGGGATCCAGTCACGGTGGGCCTTTCGGCCTCACCCACGATCGTGCCAATCGGCCACCCGCGTGGGAGAGGTTGTTCGCCAAACTCGACCTACCTAAGTACCCACGCGGATGGTAAACCGCGCATCGCACCTCGCCGCAGGTCGACTTCGGACACGGACCGCTTAAGCGTCCGTTCCTTGCTATCGGATAACGAGCGGTGTTATCGTCGGCCTCGACGGTTCCTGATTAATTATCGGCGTATCCAGCCCACTACGAACCCTTTTACGTTGAAGCAAGATGGAGGTTCAATTAAAGAAAAGACGAAGCGAAACGGCACAGTTCAACAAGTAAGCACATTTAATTCACACACACATAAGCACACATATAGCACGTATTTACAGCCACAATTAGCAAATGCACATATATCAATTTAAGACAAAAACAATAATGCAAGCAACGCAGAGCTACGACCGACTAAACGCGAACACTCGCAAACACTTATACAGTTTCTACCTTACAAGACACGGCGCCACAACACGCATCACACCTAAGCAAAGAAAGACCCCCTCAAAGGCAAGGGAGTCAGACTGGGCCCGGGGCCTAATGCGCGTGGAACCTGGATGAGCGGCCAGGTCCACGAGACCGAAGGGTCCTACCCCGCGCCCTCGTGGCGAGCCGCAAAATCTCGCTGCACGGCGGTTCGTGGGCACCTGCTGGTGTAAAGTGGAACGGGGCCCCTTGTCGCACTCTCTCAGCGCGGGGGAAAGGGGAATTGTTAATGCTCTGGGGGAGGGAGTATGGCTGGCTTGCTCGAGTCCCGCGATGCGCGATTCAACGCGACCTCGTCGCTGACTTCCTCGCCCGGACCCGAGACCTCCAGGTCTCCTCAGCCGATCTCCCTCCGCAGCCGTTCGCCTCCGTAGCCGTTCGCCTCCGTAGCGTTCGCCTCCTACTCACTGCCCCACTTCTGCCAACTCGACTCACTGCCACACTTCTGCCACTCGACTCACTGCACACTTCCTGCCACGATTCGCCTTGCGCTCGTCTTTTTATCGGCTCCAGGAACCCACATATGCAAATTCTCGGATCCAAACGACCTCAGGGCGGAGCCACGCTCTCCCGATTGGATGGAGAAAAAGGGGCGTGAATCTTTCCTGATCTCAAATTTGCATATCCCGATTTCCGTCAGGCGCGTCTGGAGGCGGGGCCAAGCCGCCCCGCGCTTCCTAATTGGATGGATCAGATGTGGGCGTGTAGCATTCCTGATCCGAATTCTCCTGCGAAAAACCGCCATCTGCACTCGCGGCTCCGCGTGTATCGCTGCAGATAGCCGACGCTCGGTGTCCACAGGTGGTGCGGAGTGGCCGTAGGAGAAGGTGTGGAGGGTTTCGGCGGTGTCCGATGGCCATGGTGCTGTTTGGAATGGCGGTGATGTGAGGTTTGCGGTAGCGAGTGGTGAAGGTAGGTTGTGGCGCTGGCGTTGTTGTTGTTGTTGGCGTGGTTGGCTCAAAACAAAGGATGAACAGAAAAACGCCTACTCAAAGGATCGCAGCCCAATGAATCACATAATTCCCTCTATACAACGGGTTTGGAGCTAACTCACATTGTACTTCAGAAATACCTCACCTATGGGACCTGGATGGTGTTCGCGAATTTCCACAGCCGTAACAATATGATAGTTATTACTTCTGGTTCCCTGACAATTTTTGGTTCATGCTTTGTTGATTGTGTGCAAGATATCTTAAAATTTTGTGGATGGATCCAGATTATAATTTGGTGGGCATGTTGGGTGTGTGACAAAGATGAGCTGATGAGATTTTGGTGAAGATCTATATTCAGATACTAGAATTTTTAAAGTGATTCTTCACCATTGAGAGATGGGGTCAAAAACGATACAGAACACGTCATCCAAAACGACTATTCGTCCTTTAAATGGTAAAAAAAATCGATACATAGCATGTTGTGTGATAAAACTTATTGGATTCGTTTGGTAGGTAACAAGTCAATTCGATTTTGGTGTGTGTGTGTGTGTGTGTGTGTGTGACATAGACAAATGGGCTGGATGCAGATTCGGCCTATCAGTGGGATACAAATGTAACAGTTCAACCTGGCGGAGGTATGAGCTCTTTCTACCGAGTGCTATTAAGTTTTGCAAAAATCATTCATTGTGTGCATTATAGCTCAACCTCTTCCTCTGTTCATATTACTTAGGGTTTGCGAGACGATTGCAACGTGTGTGTGTATGTGTGTGTGTTGTGTGTGTGTGTGTGTGTGTGTGTGTGTTGTGTTGTGTGTGTGTGTGTGTGGGTGTGTGTGTGGTGTGTGTGTGAAGGGAGAGGGGGAGAGGAAACAATTTCTAGAGTAGAAAGTTCCCAAGAGCACAGTGAGCTCCATAATTAGGAAATGGAAGAATAGGAATAACCCCAGACTCTTCTAGAGGCTGGCCGTCCGACCATACTGAGCAACTGGGCAAGATGGACCTTGGTCAGAGAGGTGACCAAGAACCCAATGACCACTTTGACAGAACTACAGAGATCCTTGGCTGAGATGGGAAAACCTGCCGGAAGGACAACAGTCTCTGCAGCACTTCACAAATCTCGGCTTTATGGGAGAGTGGCCAGATGGAAACCACTGAAGTTTGCAAAAAGGGATGTGAAAGACTCTGAGAGCATGAGCAAAAGATTCTGTGGTCTGATGAGACAAAAATTGAACTCTTTGGCCTGAATTCAAAGCACTACATCTGGCGGAAACCAAGCACAGCTCACCACCCATCTAACACCATCCCTGTTGTGAAGCATGGTGGTGGCAGCATCATGCTATGGAAAGGCTTTTCAGTGGCAGAGACTGGGAGACTTGTAAGGACAGAGAGAACAATGAATGGAGCCATATACAGGCAAATCCTTGTGGAGAACCTGCTTCAGAGTGCAAAAAACTTTAGACTCTGGCGAAGATTTATGTTCCTACAAGACAATGACCCCGAGCAAACAGTCAAAGCAACACTGGAATGGCCTCGGAACAAGAACATGGAAATTCTTGAGTGGCTCAACCAAAGGCCAGACTTGAATCCCATTAAGAATCTGTGGAAAGACTTGAAGATTGCTGTTCATCAATGCTCCTCATCCAACTTGACAAAGCTTGAACAGATCTGCAAGGAAGAATGGGAGAAAATCCCCAAATCCCGATGTGCAAAGCTGATACAGACATACACAAGAAAACTCAAAGCTATAATCACTGCCAAAGGCACTTCTACAAAGTATTAATTCAGAGGGTTGAATACTTCTTGATGCAAGATATTTCAGCTTTTCATTTTCATTTCATTTGTAAAAAAATTCTAAAAACATGTTTTCCCTTTGTCGTTATGGGGGTTTTTTATGGAGATCGGTGACAAGAAATTTAAATTAAATCCATTTTCAATTCAGGCTGTAATGCAACAAAATGCGAAAAAGTCAAAGGGTGTGAATACTTTCTGAAGGCACTGCAGGACGAACTCCCCATGGAGAATATTTTATTGATTGCTCTGACGTCATTTGTCACATGGTATGGCAGCCATATTGGATTAAAGGAAAATATTTGGACATCTTCTTCTCCAAAACTGCTCACCAAAAAAAATTGAAACTTCAAATATGTCATCACCTCCACATGGGGTATATAGGGTAATAATGATGACATAATCGGTGAAGTGGTATTCCAGCCATAATTGGTTGAATTGAAATCCTTATCCAAAAAATGTGAAACTTCTTAGCTGATGAACGACCCGGTCGGCGTGAGTGAAGAATTAAATTTATGACGTCATTGGTCACATGGTCTGCGGTCATATTGAATTTAAAATAAAAATGGAAAAAAATCTTCTTCTTCAGACCACTTAACAGATTGATGTGCAACTTAATACATATGATTGACTAGCCATAGGGAATATAGTTTAAAAAAAAAATTTCATATTCATCTTCATTGACTCAATTTATCCTTAATGTGCACAAAAGTGGTCAATAAATATCCAAATAATCAATCATTAATCAATAAAGCTACAGATAATGGCAATGTATGTGACATAATAGGGTACATAAATGATACGGATATATGGGCCATAATAGCACTGGGCCATAATAGTGGCATTTTCAGTTAACAATGGTATTTTTGTTCAGAATGAGGGTAAGGACGAGACGATGCGCTCTACTGAGTGCTGTTCAAATTTACCAATGCATACATTCTGTTATTTTACCTGTATGTGCGATTTGACAATATTTAACCTCGCTAGAGGAGAGGGTATTGCATTTGGGTCTGTTTGTCTGTCTGCTTGTTTGTTACTTGTGAAAATAGAAGATTTTTCAAGAATATTGGTTGGTCAAGTGCGCTATTCTGTCTGTCTGATTGTTTGATACTTGGCAATGTATTTTTTTTTTCACAAGTATGTTGATCGCTTCCATTTGTTTGTCTGTCCGCTCACCTTTAATCGGCAATACAAGTCAACATTTTAAACCAATCTTCATGAACTTTAGCAAACGGTGCAGTTGGTGGTCTGACAGGATCCTTTTTAGGTCATCTCTTCGAGCATGACCTAATAATATTGGTGTTGAGAGGAGAGGTGACGATCCGTCCGTCGTCCGTCCGTCCATCCGTCCGTCCACAATGAAGTTGAAGCGGGAAATCTGGTCATTAGTGATCCTGATAGAGGTCGATGAGACGTACACGATGGTATGACTTTCAAGGTCACCGAAGGTCAAGGTCAAGGTCACGAGGCCTTGAAGTTGCGAAAATGACGATTTTCAAATTCTATCTCCTCCGCCATTTCTAAGCGATCTTGAATTTGATTGTGGCATATGAATCTATGGGAAATATCTAAATTTTGATCGGGCCGGATTTTCGATATTCGCTTTCGTTTCGTGTCACGTGACTTCAAAGTTGGCAAAAAATGCGAAAATGACGATTTTCATGCGAAAATGACGATTTTCAAATCTATCTCCTCCTACATTTCTCAAGCGATCTTGAATTTGATTGTGGCATATGAATCTATGGGACAATATCTAAATTTGGTCAGGCCGGATTTTCGATATTCGCTTTCGTTTTCGCGTCACGTGACTTCAAAGTTTGCAAAAACTGCCCTACCTTCAGGAGGCTATATATTTCTCGCAGAGATGACCGTCACTCCCGCACGGGGGTAATTTTATTTTTAAGGTCAAAAGGTCATCACAGGCAAAAGCAACAACTTAAAAAAAATTCTAATATCCTCAATTTTCATCCGATTGACTTGAACATTAATTTTTGAGGTCAGCATAGGCCAAAAGGTCAACAAAGGCCAGTAGGTCAACATAGGCCAAATTTCTAAAATTGTCAATTTTCATTCCATTGACTTGAAATTTGAAGGAGCATTTACATATCAGGTCACTGAATTCAACCACCTATTATTTTTGAGGTCAACATAGGCCAAAAGGTCAACAAAGGCCAGTAGGTCAAATTTCTAAAATTGTCTTTTCATTCCATTGACTTGAAATTTGAAGGAGCATTTACATACCAGGTCACTGAATTCAACCACCTATTATTTTTGATGTCAACATCGGCCAAATTTATAAAATTGTCAATTTTCATCTGATTGACTTGAAATCTGAAGAGGACTTGCATATTTGGTCATGGAATTCAACCACCAATTATTTTTAACCCTTTGAACCCTGGCAGCCATTTTACAAGCTGCTATTCAAGCCTCCATAAACCTAAGCAGCCGGTTTACCGGCAGCTATTCAAAAGTCCATATACCTGAGTGGCCGCATTTTTCTCCAGGGAGCCCAGCGTGGGAGAGCCGAAAGTCCAAGGAGCTCAGGGTTCAAAGGCTTAAGATCAAACTTGTTTTATGGATTTCGCAAGTACCATACTATGCATGACATCTTTCTTATTTGTTTGTTTGTTTGTCCACACAGAATATGAGTAGTTTTTCTCTGCAACCCTGTCAGATTGACACAAAATTTTCACCATAAGAGCGACTACTTATGTATAAAGTTTTAATGACGTCGTAGGTCACTTTTAATATTAATTATGACATCGTAGGTCACATGGTGTGGCAGTAATGTTGGAAAAAAGGAAAAACCTTGGACCTCTGTATCTCCGAAATCGCACCATGGCACATGGCAAGTACTCCATATGGGAATAAGTATGATTTTTGTATGATGTCATAGGTGCCTTTGTTATGATGTCATAATTGCAAATGTAGAACGCTATATCCGATCAGTATGAAAAGGTTTGAGGGTCATCTTGGGATAAATTGGTCAACAGAAAAAAATTGATGTCATCGGTCACGTGCTCCGGCAGCCAAATGAAAAAAAAAAACATTTTAAAAATCTTCTTCTCTGAAACGCTGAACAGATCGAGGTGAAACTTTACAGCTATGACTGACTATCTATGAGGAACAAAACAACCCCACCTATTATGGCATGGGTCACATGGTTTGCAGCCATATTGAATTTACCCTTAAACCTTTGAAAATCGTCTCCACAATGGCTGGACAGATCGAGGGGAAACTTCACACACATGTTCCCCAAGCCTTGTGGATACCAGGGCATTCATGAATAATTGATAGGTCACATGGTCTGGTAGCCATATTAGATTGAACAAAAATCTTTGAAAAAAACTTTTTCTTGAACCACTAATTAATTAAAAATATAAAACTAGAAAATCTTGGTAAATTAGCTTATAATAGCAGTTGTAAATTAGCTCAGGTGTAATCAATCACCTTCAAAATCACACACCAAGTTAATTGGCCTCCACCTGTGTTAAATTGTAGTGATTCTGATTATTTCAGAATAAAATCAGCTGTTTCTGTGGGTTTACTTTTCTGGGTAGTGCAATTCAGAGCAAAGGCTCAACCATGAGGACCAGGGAGCTTTCAAAAGACCTCTGGGATAAAGTTGTGGAAAGGCATAGATCAGGGGATGGGTATAAAGATATTTCAAAGGCCTTCATCATCCCTGAGAGCACAGTGAAGACAATCATTATTAAGTGGAAAGCATATATTGTCACCAAGACCCTGCCTAGATCAGGTCATCCCTCCAAACTGGATGACCAAGCAAGGAGGAGACTGATCAGAGAGGCCACCAAGAGGCCATTGTCAACTTTGAAAGAGCTACATGCCTTTATGGTAAAGAGTGGTCACTGTGTGCATGTGACAACAATATCCCAAGCACTTCACAAATCTGGCCTGCATGGTAGGGTGGCAAGAAGGAAGCCATCACACAAAAAGTCCACCTTGATTCCTGTTTGAGGTATGCACAAAACCACTCCAGAGATTCTGAAGCCATGTGGCAAAAAGTTTTGTCATCTGACAAAATCAAGATGGAACTTTTTGGCCGAAATGCAAAACGTTACGTTTGGCGCAAACACGAAAGCACATCACCCAAAGAGCACCATCCCTACTTTGAAGCATGGTGGTGGCAGCATCATGTTATGGGAATGTTTCTTATCAGTTGGGACTGGAGCACTTGTCAGGATAGAAGGGAAAATGGATGGAGCAAAATACAGAAAAATCCTCAAGGAAAACCTGCTGCCCTCTCCAAGAAAGCTGAAATCGGGACGGCAGTTCACCTTTCAACATGACGACGACCCGAAGCACCCAGCCAAAACTACACTGGAGTGACTATGGAATAAAAAGATAAATGTCCTTGTGCCAGAACCCTGACCTAAATCCAATCAAAAATCTGTGGCATGACTTGAAGATTGCTGTTCATCAACGCTCCCCATGCAACTTGACTGAGCTTAAACAGTTTTGTGCAGAAGAATGGGCAAATATTGCCCAATCAATGTGTGCAAAGTTAGTAGAAACCAATCCCAACAGACTCACAGCTGTAATGGCTGTTTGTTTTTCACTTGGAAGTAATAGAATTTGTTTTTCACTTGGAAGTTGTGGGTTACGATGAGCAAACAAAGGTGAAAAAGTCTAATTCAATGCAATCTAATTCCAGGCCATAAGACAACAAAAGGTGAAAAATTTGAAAGGGGTTGTAGAGTTTCTATAGGCACTGTCTATGTCACCTATCATTTCTCGAGAATCAAGTGCTTGAAGTCTCACAATACCATCACAAATAGAAGAAACCTGACTCATTCAAAACGACATCCTGAATTTTGACTTTTGTATTTCTACACACTTAGTTGTGCTAGCAGGATAACCTGGAGCCCGAGAGGTACGCACACTTGCCCTTGAGATACCTCGTCTGAGTTTGAATCCAAACCTAGCTATAAACTGTCATCCTGATGTTTTGCAGGCAGAGCAGTACACTATTCTGTGTTCTGTCCCTCGGATGGACATTAAACTCGGCGTTTCATCTGCTGGCATTAGTCGTTGATCGAAAGAGTTGGCAAGTTATCACTGACTGACACCCTGGCCAAAGTCAAAATTCCTGCCATCTTCAATCGAATGTCAGGTCAAGCTAGTCGGTTCATGAAAGACTTGGGCAACAACTATAAAAACGTTTCCCGCTTGATTCCACAAGGTGGTAATAATTGGGGTGGTAGTCATTGCAGAAGCAGAGGTCCGGGTTGCAGTGTTCTTGTAGATTTGTCATGACTCACAAAAGGGCAGAATATTGTTTTAACTAAATTATCAGCAAACTGAAAAAATATATATTTTAAATAAATGCAACAATGACTCCAAGATGACATTTAACGTCATTGATGTATTCAAATTATTTTTTTTTTTAATCAACCGCAGAAAGAAATACCATACATGTAAAAGAAGATGCATATTACGAAAATAATGAATTGATTCGTGCAAATGAGCAACTGCTGAATTCATCATGTACTTTTGATTCAAAGTCAAGATAAATCTGGTATTTAAATGGCCAGCAAATATGCTGAAAGCAACAGAAATTGACAGGTTGAAAAAATATAAATTCACACAATGTAGCAGAGCAGATTTTGTTTTTATCATTCCCATTCATTTGCCATGACGTCATAAACATATCCGTTCACAGGCTTAACGTGACTTGAATCACAGAACCTTAGTGGCTCCCGAGGAATGTCAATGTCATGATGCAGCACAAATTGCCTTGTTTGATGTCAAAGGACAAAAACTGACGAATCTACGCAAATTAAACCTCTGCTCGGCTTGATATTCCAAGAAAAGTGTGATAGCAAGTGCTGTGTGTAATAAGTGTAGACAATTGTACAGATATTTGAGGATATATGGAAGCCTTACAGAACATTATAAATATGACACCTCTCACTTTGCCAAAGGTTATGTGCCATTTCACAGATATGAAACCGAGCTGTTGGAATTCTATAAATTTCTGCTTTTGTAAAGTCCCATCATATCTTCTTATAATTGCCTTTTCAATCAACAAATTGCAAAATGCTTTTTCCTCCTCATACGTTTGATAACCAAATGAAACTTGTTTTTGCATCCATTGAGAAAATCTGATTTCACTTCTTTTTGCATAAAAATGACCTCAACAAAAATATAGTTGATGCATTTCATCAATAATAGTGTGTGTGTGTGTATACACCAACACACATATGCATATGTATATCTATACTAATGTCAGTGTGTGTGTGTGTGTGTGTGTGTGTGTGTGTGTGTGTGTGTGTGTGTGTGTGTGTCAGTGTGTTTCTCCTCCATAACTCCAAAACCATGAAACCTAGCAGTCTGAAACTTTGCATGCACACAAAGGGAACTCCAAGGGAGTGCATGAGTGAAAATTAGGTGTTTGGGTTAATTAAAACACCCTTTTGAAGATAATTAACAGCCGTATTTAATTATATCCTTCATCAAGGCTCATCCTTAGTCAGCACTCTGTCAACTAGCTGCTGGGGTCTTAATTCACCATTTTGTTCGGCATATTCAAACATGCCTTGCTTTGGAAATATGATCTACTCTCATTGGCTAATAAGAGTATGTAGCTGAAACCCGTCACAGACCGGATTCCGTTCATTCAACACCTCACCAGCTCACACACACTCGAGCGGATGGACTGGACAGGGTGTGCTTGCCCCGCCTACTCATCCCCGCCCCTGCCCTATTCAATCTGCTTACCCGCCCAAAATGTAATTACCCAGCCCCGCCTCTTCACTCCCACCCCCGTCTTTTGATTCCCCGCCCCTTGCCCCTGGGCCCCACCCCCTGTCCACCCCCTCACACTCAACTCCGCCTCATTCAACCAGCCCCGCCCCATTTCCCCTGTCTCCCGCTTTCAATTTGCTTACTCCGCCCAAAAATTACTTACCTTTGCCCCGCTCTTCACTCTCCTCCCCATCTCAACGAAAAGTGTTTATTCTGCTTCAGCGTTGAAAGTTGACTATTGCCACTATGCACGATGCACTCTTACAGGTACGAAGTTTCTTTCAGTCCAGGTCACAGTACGAGAAAACGTGAGGCGCCGCTAGGAGGAGCACAAATTGGTCCTTCAGTTATATATATATAGATAGAAGATAGAAGATACAGTAGACGCCACTTTATAAAATCCACGTTTATAAATCCAGCCGCTGATTGTGACCAAATGAGTTGGAACGGAATTTTACATAGAAAATCCTCCGTTTAATAAATCCACCTGCTTGGACGTGCGCAGTCTCAACCTAAGCTTGATGTAGTATGCGCTGCCGCAGAGTGAAAAAAAAAACAACAAACAACAGCAACTGGTGACGGACTTCGAATCCGCCGCACTCGAATCCTCCGACCCCGAATCCCAATAGCCAAGGAGAAAGCGACGACCAACCCGAGCCGATGCCAACAGCGGCAGAGATGCGGACGGCACTCGCCAAATTGGACAGGGGATGCAGCTCTCAGGTTTTGCCCATCCGATTTCCGCCACGTGACGGATTCATAAAAAGGAACATTGCGCAATTCTCCCAAGCAAGCGACCTTGGAGAGATTCTTTTGAACAATCCCTTGTCACCGTTTGATAAATCAATGTTTTTGTAGCATAAAGCAGTGTTTAACGACATTCGCTTTTTGTCTTATCTATCCAGTAGGTGGCTGAAATAGGTTCTCCGCTAATAAATCCAAACGGCGTGGCCCATGGTGGATTTATAAAGCGGCGTCTACTGTACAATGTTTCTTGTTACATTTTTTGTGTCAAATTCACATTCTGAGGTAGTCACCTGTGCAGAAGAGGATTTTACATTGCAGACGCTATTTTCGAGGAGTGGAATTAGTAATTACACCTCTCAGCAGTAATTTTCTGACGACGGACGTAATGGCGTCAGCGAATAACCGATGATGTCATGACGTCCTGACGCCTCTCAGCGGTGACGTCACACGTCGCCATGTAAACGAATGTAAAACGAAAAGTGTTTATTCTGCTTCAGAGTTGAAGTTTGACAATTGCCACTATGTGCGATGCACTCTTACAGGTACCATGTTTCTTTCAGTCCAGGTCACAGTACCGAGAAAACGTGACGCGACCGCTAGAGGAGCACAAAATTGGTCCTTCAGTATTAATATATAGATAATCAAATATTACATTTGATTTTGGAATCGGATCTGGTGGATAAAATAAGTGCCAAAATCTGGCATGAAATCTGAAAATTTTAACAAGCTAGCGATTTACAACCAAGTATTTATTAAAGCAAAAGCATTAAACTTGACTTTTTCTGCTGTTCAGACAATTATATTTTGTGAAGAAAAGATTTAGGAATGGGTAGAAAGTGGAACTTCATTTGGTGCAACGCCATGCTCTCTAACCTGCTTTTACAATCCATGATGTAAGCGTCGACA
This sequence comes from Eptatretus atami, assembly GCA_035128595.1. NCBI lineage: Eukaryota > Metazoa > Chordata > Myxini > Myxiniformes > Myxinidae > Eptatretus > Eptatretus atami. Next base: position 83,332,226 of record CM068952.1, read on the forward strand.
GGGGGACCTTCTTTTCGGAAATTACGTATGTAGTTTTCTTTTTGCTGTTTTGTGTGATTTGCTTTTATTACAAAATATTAATGTAAATGCACTAATCCATCCATCCATCCATTGGGACCATACTCTGTGCAGAGCATTGGTGCTGCCTAAGCAGTCTCCTTGACTATTAGGGCACATGCCGTCGGACAGGTCACACGTCCAACACAACTCAGCCACTCCAACATGGGATACCAGCAAGCTGGCACTCATTTTGCCAACCTCAGAAGGATGACAGGCAGAGTCAACCCCACCTGTTGTTAATTCAACAGCCAAGTGGGACTTCAACTCAGGATCCTAGGATCCGAGGATCCCAAGCCCACCACCCTCACCATCAAGCCAACACCAGGCATAAATGCACAAATAGTTTCTGCAATGTATTGATAGACGGTAGTGGCTGAAAACAGAGGTACGTAGACAGTATACACGAAGGTCGGACGTGGAGGGGTTTGTGCATTCTTGAGGTCGGACATAAGTCACAGTCACGTGACTTCGCTTGGTAACGCGACCCGCCATGTTGGCAAAGGGGAAAACAAACGCAGCAC
>CM068952.1:83333945-83350449 GCA_035128595.1 Eptatretus atami
GAGCCCACCAAATTTTTGTCTCATGCTCTAAGCCACGGAGTCTCCTTCTCTGGTTCAGTATCCCGATTGTATGAGATAAAAGGAGGAGTTCTGAATTTTTTGCCTTTAACGTTGGGGAAACGTCACATTTCTTCCTTTAAGACAACTGAAAACTACAGCCAACTTTTCGGCATTGTTGCAAATATAATGTGAATAAAGGTACGAACAGAAACAAACTGTAACGAGGTACGAAGTCGAGTGCCGTGCGATACGCTAGCGCTACATACACAGGTGATCCGATGCGAACGAGTGTACTTTGTTTTCCCCTCGCCAGCGTGCTATGCGCACTGTATTGATTGGTCGGCAAGTTCCGGATGGTCCGACCCCGAGAATGTCTGCATGCGAGCAGTTGAGAGAATGCTTATGGATGGGCAGCATGATGCGGCAGACCTTTGCCAGGTCGTAGCATGGTTAATTTAAAATGCTTCCCGCCAGTTAACATAGACACGATGGCCTAAAATTAAAAATTTGCTGCTTTGGTGTGTTTTACCGCATGGTAATCCCTGATGCTGCTACCTCCCCTTACCATTGCTTCCATCACACTTTCTTAACCCTCCCCTTACATGCCTTCCAATCACCACTTCTACCCTCCCTTACATTTCTCCATCACACTTTCTTACCCCCCTACATTGCCTTCACATCACTTCTTACCCTCCCTTACATTGCCTTCCATCACACTTTCTTGCCCCCTTCCGCTTACACTGCCCTTCCCCTCCCCTCATCTGCTCCTCTTCCCCTCGTGGCAGCCTCCCCACCCTTTATTACATATATTATATTTTTTTTTTTTATAATAAATCTGCCTCTCCTTCCCCTGTGCTGCTTCCAACCCCCCTCGTTGCTGCCCCCCCCCTGTGCTGTCCCCCTCTGCTGCCTCCCCTCCTCTCGCTCTGACTCTCCTCCCCACACGATCCCCTTCCCCTCCGCTGACTCCTGCCACCTGACCCCTTCTCATGTTTCCCTCCCTCGTGGCTGCCCTCCCCCTCCTCTCGTCGTGAACTTCTCCTCCCCTCCCACTGACTCCCTCTCCCTCACGCTGGACTCCATGCCTCACACTGACTCCCCTTTCGTGTTCCTCCCCTCGTGCTGCCTGTCCTCTCTCCATGTCGTGCTGACTCCTCCCCTCGCGCTGACTCCCCTCTCTCCTCACGCTGACACCCCCCTCACACTGATCCCCCCTCACGACTGACTCCTACCCCCTCATGCTGACTCCCTCCTCATGCTGCCTCCCCACTCTCGTGCTGCCTCCACACCCTCTGTTCCCTCCCCCCCCTGCGACTCCCACTCCCCTCCCCCCTGTGTGCTTCCTCACCTCCCTCAACACTGCTCCACCTCCCCCTCGCGCGCCTCCCCCTCCCCCTCCCCTTACGCGGGTTCCCTCTCCTCATGCTTGCCTATCCACTCCCCTCGCAGCACTTGAATCACCGATTGAGCAGGATACCCAGAGATACGCATAATCACTCAATTGTTCATTCTCATTTGAACTATAAACTGTTCATGCCGTGTTTTACAGGCAGGGTGGATTCATTCAAACGTTTAATTACGAGATGGGGAATTTTAAATAACATGGTGTGAGATTTTTAATAACGTCGGATGATCGTATAATAACATCAGTATGAGGTTTTATAACATCGGGGTGAGGTGTGTAGTTTAGTAAGGTCTGACGTTTTTAATAACATTGGTGGAGGGTGGTTTAATAACTCGGGATGAAGCGTTGTTAAAACATCAGTTATGGCGGTTTTTAAAACATTGGGGCTTGGTGTAATAACATCGGGGTAGGATTTTAATCAACATATGGGTGAGCGTTGTTTAATAGGCACGGCGTGGGGAATTTTTAATAACATTGGGTGAGGCATATTTTAATAACATAGGGGTTAGCATTGTTAAACGTCGAGGGTAGGTGTTTTTAATAACATTAGGTAGCTTTGTTATAATGTCGGTTAGGTGTTTTTAATAAATCGGTTGAGGAGTTTATATACTCGGTGAGTGTTGATAATAACGGTCGGGTAGCATGTTAATAACATTGGGTGAGTGTTGTTAATTCACGGGGTGAGGCTTTTTTAATAATGTTGGGTGAGCATTGTTATAACGTTGTGGCGTTGATAATAACTCAGGGTGAGGCATTTTTATAACATCGGGTGCAGGCATTTTGTAATAACCTCGGTGAGGAATTTGCACACAACTGAGGGTAGGCCATTTTAATAACATAGGGGTAGAATGTTAACGTCAGGGTGCGTAATAACATCGGGGGTGAGGAATTTTTAATAACTCGGTGAGAATTTTTTTAAGAACTAGGTGTGTGGCATTGTTAAAACCGTCAGGTAAGTATTTAATAAATAGTGAGCGTGTTATTAAAATCGGGGTGAGTGTTTTAATAACTTTGGTAGAGACATTATTAATAAGTCAGGGTGGAGGATGTTTTAATAACATAGGGTGGCATTGTTAATAACGTCAGTGTGGCTTTTAATAACATCGGGTGAGCGTTAATTACGTCGGCGTAGCGTTAATAATGCGGTGTGGTGAGCGTGTTGTGTCGTCTGTTTGTTTGTTTTTCTCACACGAATTTTAGTCACAGTTTTCAAGCAAATCTTCTGAATTTTTTTTGGTATAGGCGACTGGCTGGACAGATATTTTAATTTGTGAAGACCCAATTCTGGATCCAAGATCGAAAATGTTTAATTATAAATGTCTTCCAAATGGCAGAGATGGAAAAATAATATTGCATGATTTCTCAAAGTTATGATGTTCGGCCGAACCTGGTGACAGGTGGGTGTATGACAAACGAAGTCGATTCTTTGTGTAGATCCAAACCGGATACAGATACGAGAATTATTACAATTATAAATGATTCTTCACCATTGAGAGATTGGGCAAAAAAACGAAAATTGCATGAATCAAAAATGTGGACAGATTTGGATTGGAACTGTGGGACATGGTTGGATGTTGCACAAGAGTAATGATTCGATGTTGCTGAAGATCTGATCCGGATCCGAGATTTTTAAGTGATTCTTGCCATTGAGAGATGGGCCAAAAACCAAATGGCATATATCTAAAAAAGTTGTCGACGGTTATGACAAAAACTCGTGTAAGAAGTTAGTTTATGGTGACAAGAACAAGCATTCGATTTTGGTTAGAGTCCGGATTCAGATCCGACCTATCAGTGGCATACTAAAGAAACTAGTCAAGCCTGGTGAGTATGTCTCTACGAGTGCGATCCTTTCCCACTGTTGCATTTGAGTGATTTTTCATTTGTGTTTTTTGTCTGTCTGTTTTGTTGTTTGGCCACACAGAACTTTCATGTTTTTCCTCGTGAACCGAACAGTCGATATTGAGATGAAATTTTCACATAGGTGTGACTACTCACGTAGAATGTTTTATCTAATTTACCAGAAGGGCACTCGTGAGCGCATACCTCCACCACGTAATTGCCTGATCTACGAAACAATCAGGCCAAATACATTTTTGAAATATCATTGCTATCATTACTATATCGTTTTGGCCCTTTCTCTCAATGTGAAGATCACTTTGAATATTAAATAATTCTCATCACAGATTCGATCTTCACCAAAAATCGAATCAATAGTTCCTTGTTCACACACCCAACCTGTCCACCAGTTTCACCGAATCGCGTCACAACTTTAAATATCTGATATGATATTTGAGCCGATCTTCATGTGAAGAATCACTTTAAATTATCAGATCCGATCTGGATTTGGCATCTTCACCAATTGAATCATTCTTTTCTTGCACACACCCAACAGCCAAATTCATCGAATCCGACCACAACTATTTTATATTATCGTGCGTATTTATCATTTTGGCCATTTCTCAATGGTGTAGAATCACTAATAAATTCTCTTAGCCTGATCTGGATCCTTCGATCTTCACCAAAATAAAATCAATCGTCCTTTCACACACCACCTGTCCACAGAATTTCATCCGATCCTCCACAACTTTTGAGATATGCCTGCCCACAAACAACAAACAGACAGACAATAAAGGGGTGAAACCATAACCTCCTTCACATTCGGCGAAGTACCGACGTCAGTAGTCACGTGGTGCGGCAGCCAGTTTGGAAAAATGAAAAACATTGACTTCTGTATCTCTTAAGTGATTTCTTATGACATCAAAGTGCTTCGTTATGATTCATATTGACATTAGAATGCACATCTAATCAGTAGCAATTTTTGAGGGTTATCTGAGATAAAATGTCCACAGAAAAAAAAATTGTTGACATCATCAGTCATGTGTTCAGCAGCCATTTTTAATTTTTATTTTAACCTTCAAAAATCATCTTCTCTGAATGCTCCACAATTGCAGCAAAAACTTTTACACATATGACTGCGATACATAAGGAACAAAAGTTCCCACATATGACATCATAGTTCAGCATGGTTTGGCACCATATGGTATTTACCCGAAAAACCCACAAAATCTTCTCCAAGAACGGATGACAAATCCAAGGGAAACCACACAAATGTCCCCCAAGCCATGGGTGTACAACTTAAGATAATTGATAGGTCACATGTTTGCACACTATTGATGAAGAAAACATTACACATATGTTTTCTCTGGAACCACTTAATCATATCAACATGAACTTTCAGATTGTATGATTAGTATGGTGGGGAATACATGTTATACAATTTCAAACTTGATTGATGCCATGATCTGCAGCCAAGAAAGTTATTTTTGTGTTGTGAGATGGTTCTTTTCTTTTAAAAAAAAATTTTTTTTTTTGAATAGGTTCACTTGGCTGTCGCGGATAGGTTTAGAGTAGCAGAGCAGCAGCTGAAATGTGAATCCTATCCAGTTCTCATATGAATTCATCTTTGCATTTTGCTTGTTTGGTCTCTGATTTGCTCCAATGCAGGACTATCCTATTGTCTCCATTGATTGAATTCTAATTATTATTTTAAATCCATTCTAATTCAATTGAATAATGAATAATAAATTTTTTATAATTCTGCAGGGTTCAAACTTGTTGGTGGCTGGGCGTCGTGGCGAGAACCGCCAGGGGAGCAGTAAGCCATCTCCCACGACAACCGGAATTTAGGTCTGAACTCTTGAGACAACTCCCGGAAGGCACGGGCACTTAAGGACCGATCGCCAAATCTCTGATGGTGTGGGTAGGGTTTAATATCAAATTCAATATACCTAAATACCCACGTCGTCAAATTACCGGGGAAGTCCAAAACCTCAATGACTCTGTCGAAACCGGCGCTCTCGCGACCTCGGTCTGGTGTACCGGCGAATTACCAAATCCGGCGGACCCAACGACAACTTGCAGCCCAATCGGTTACTGTCTCAAAGCACGACCTGCTGAGTCCAATTGAAGAAAACACGTACAACAAAACTGAACATTTAACAATTGGGGTTAATATTTATAATGGCAATAACGGAGTGAGACACAGAGCAAGTTACAACCGATATAAAATGCAATTATAATGAAAAGAAAACACTAAAACAAATTCTACTAACAGACTGGCACCACACACACACCACCACACACACACGCAACACACACAACACACCGCACGCACACACCACACGCAAAGAAATGGACCCCGTCGAGGCCTTTATTTCCGTCCCTCAGCCCAGGAGGGAAAGCGCTGAGTGACCAGGTCTTGCTGGTACCTGACCGCCTCGTGCGGTTAGGCCGCGACTGCACGTGACCGAGTTCATAGGAGCTTGGATTGTCGAAGGCACCGAACTCCAACTCGGCGACGGATACGCCACGTGGGCGAAACAGAGCAATGGCGACGAGCCCAGATACGAACTTTCTCACCGACCGACCGCGCGACCACCAAGACCCAAGACCGCTGAACCACGACCAGAACCAAGCCACGACGCCAGACCAAAAGCAATTGGCCCCGATCACTTCTCCACGCTCTTCCGAGATCAAAAGCCTAGATGACTCACACTATCATGGTACTCTTCATAGAGCAAAAATGCCGATGACTCCACACTCTCCTCCCTTTGGCGGGGCGAATGGTCCTGAGTGTGATGAGCCTCCTGATGACGGGGGCATTCGGGGTGTTCGGCATCTCGAGGCGCCCCCCCCCGCCCAAAGAGGCTCTGCATGATGGTTTTGCCACCTGCCTCCATTGGGCCGAGCCCCTCATCCCTGTCGCCTTTCGCCCATTGTGCGAGAAAGCTCCAGCCTTCCTCGGAGCGGAAGCCCGCATCTGATTGTGAATGGAGCTTCCCCACGCCTCAGCCAAAAACGCTGTGGCAATGAGTCGTGCGCGATGGTTTGATGTGTGAGGAAGATTTAAAGATATAAAAAACCGCTATATAAGAAACCGCAGCGCACACAGAATAATAACCATTAGACAGCAAGGAGGACCCTGACTATAAACAATACTTATCGAAAATAACTGAAACTGCGGGGGGACTGCATGTTCATGTGTCAAAGGCTCCAGATTCGTAACAAAGTGCCCAATCAAAGCTGGGTTCATCAAAGCTGATGTTTTGTACCCGGTCATCACTGCCCATCATTATAAGATGTTAGTACTAGGTATTGTCTCTTAATTAATACGTAACAACACCAGTATACAAACGCCACACAAAAATACACCACAACCAAAACGACAACAACACCACAATAAACATGTTTGGTGAGGGCTGAAAATCTCTGATCGCTCTTTCTAGTAATAATGTGGCGGTCAGTGGTCGATACATGGTGAGATGTTTAAAATACCATGGGGTGATGTGTTTTAAATAACTTGCGGTTGAGGTATTTTTAAAACGTGTGGTGAGGTTTTCTAACTATTTTAAACCGTGGTGATGTATGAGTGGTTTTTTAAACGTCTGGCGGTGAGGTGTATGGGTGAGTGTTTTTAAAACGTACTAGGTTAGGGTGGTTTAACCTTGTAGGTGTGTAATGACGTGGCAGTGAGTTCATGTATTTCATCACATGCATTTTGGTTAAAACAAGCCTGTCCTCTATGTGAATTTGGTGTGAGGGCAAGCGGCATGAGCAACGAAAAATAGTTTATTCAATACATCATTTAATATCAAAGCGTATTTCTATCTGCTTATGACAATGTACTAACCACAACCGAGTGCCTATGTGTAAAGCAACACCACACTATTTATGAGCTGTTTTATGCCGTCATTCACATTTTATGTTCAAGTGCATTGCCTTCCTATCAGAGAAAAATAAACGTCTCTTGTCACACGATACATCAAAACACCAATATATACTATTTTCGGCCTGAAGAAAACAGGATGAATCTCGACTACAGTGACAGGCGCCTCTTCAAGAAATATTCTATAAATTCTTACATAGCTCATATAATTTAATGAACCTGAATGAAATTCTATAGAACTTAGAGAGATGTTGTTCTATATATTCGTTTGATGTTATATAGAAGACCATGAAAATATTTATAGAACTCTGCAAAGAGGGTCTTCTGTTAGAATATCATTACAAATATATTAGAAGATCCATTAAATATTTATAAAACCTCCGAAAATTAGTGTTCCATAGAATCATTAGACTTCTAAGAATATCATTTTATTATTTATAAAACTCTGCAGAATGAGCTTCTAGTTTAATTCATGAGGCAATCTAATAGAAAATCCATTTAAAGTCCACAGAGTGGCTTAGAGCAAGATAAATAGTCATTGATGAGCCGAGTCAGAGGCCCCGATTAATTATCTCAATGTAAAATCTGTGGCATGACTTAAGATTGGTGTCCATACGTTCCCCACACCAATTTGACTGAGCTGACAGTTTTGTTACCAGAATGGGTAAATATTGCCCAATCAAGGTGTGCAAAGTGGTAGGACCTATCCAACCAGACTCACAGCGTAATTCTGTCAAAGTGCTCCACCAAGATTATAACTCAGGAAGGGGCCATATCAAACAAGCTATTCATAATTTTGATTTTCAATTAAATTTTCTGACATTGAGAGACATTGTTTTTCACTTCGAAGTGTGGTTACGATGTGTAATAAAGTGGTGGAAAAAGTCTATTTAATGCAATTTAATTCCGGCCTATAAAGGCAACAAGGTAAAAAAAATTGAAAAGCGGGTAGACTTATAGGCCACGTATATTTGATGGTTTTAAAATGTGTACGCCAGTGAGAGGTAAACATGTTACACGAGAGACCTGAGATGATTATTTATGAGTTCGTGTATAGACCTTTCCCTTGTCTATAGTTGGGAACATGCGTGAGGTTATGTTTGTATTTTAACCTAGTGTTGCTTTGGGTTAGGTGCGTGCTTGGATCCAAGGGTCCTGCAGTTCAAGCCCTTTCCGCTGAATTAAACACCAGGGGGTGACTCAGGCCTGTCATCGTCCAGAGTCAGTGAAATGGTACCGATTACAGCTAATAGGCTGCACACGAAGTGTAGATATCGATGGATTGATTAAATATGGTTATTGTGGTGTGGTGCAGGATGAGGCTGAATAGCCTCCTCCTGTGCCTTAATTTCCTTGTAAATCCTTTAAAATCCCTGGGTGATGTCTTCCTTTCTCATCCCCACCCCTTGTAATCCTTGTAAATCCCTGTGTATGTCTTTCCTTTCTTCATCCCCACTCCACCACCCTACTTACTTTCCATACCCCACAGTCATTCCAACTTCTACATCCTTTCAATCTTTCTTTCAAAAAACCTAATGTCTTACTTCAACCCCGCAGTCGCGTTCAACGTTCCTCGGCATCTGCATCTCCCTTCCATTACAACCCATCCGTGCATATTGTGTTATAAGCCATTTGATCCATCTGTGGTCAGTTAATCCTTATAGACTATCGGATTACCTCACCACACGGTCCTTTCTTCCTTCTTGCATTTCACATGTTTCGTGCACAAAGCACTATGGTTGTTGCACTCATAATAAAGTTTGAGCTCTTCGTCAATGCAAATAAAGCATGGTGCTACTCGTATGTGACCATACGTAAGGTATAAAGACATTTGTATGATGCAGAGGGACTGGAGGCCACCTGCCGCGTCTGTCGTGCGCAAGATTGGGTTGCAGGGCTGCGTTAGAGACTCCCTCAGACAGCGGATTTCTCACAAGCTGAATTGTGACCCATCCCCATCTGATGCCACCAATGAGAGAGAGGCCTCTCATGAGATGAGCCAAGATGATGTCTTATGAGAAGAAAGGAACTCAGAGCTTGTCCCTTGTTCTTAAAAGCTTGCCTGCGAGACCAGTAAGTAGCGCAGAGTAGGAAGAGAGAGGAAGGAGATTCTTGTGTGGAGAGCAAGGAGAAGCCAAACGTGGCTGGGGTTCAGTGGAGCGTTTGTCCCAGGCACCAGAAACGGAGCAGCTTGCCTTGCATATCTGGGATGCGGAGAGGACTGCCTACTGGTGCTGGAAGCCTTCAGAGCCCAGAGTTCGCTGCATCATCCCATTGCATGCACCGCCACTCCACTGCCCATTTCCCAATTTCTGCTACTTTTTTTTCTTCTCAGTTCTTGTCTTCTTCTTCTTCCCAGAGTGAAGCAGCCATATTTTTTTGTGTAATTAACATTGTCTAAGATAATGATAGGGTTTAGACTCATTTATTGTGCCTTTGTCTGTAATACTCGCTTAATGATCGCTGCGTTTGTGCATAAAGACTTGTAATAATGTTTTCACCATGTTGTGTGTGTAGATAAAAAAAATTGCTAATTGTTCTGTAAATCTGTCTCTGTTCCTTTCCTCCATTTGGGTCGACACAGTTCACAGGTAGATCGACAGGAAGATTGTATCAACGTTGATTGCTCTCGTTAGCAGCTACACTCACTTGTAATCGCTAGCAGTAACCCGATGTGACTGAGGCAAGAACTAGTTTAATTTAGTCACCTCCCCAGGCAAACAAATTCGATAATAACCTGTTGGAGTTACGAGGTGATGGACATTTAGTTGTGCTTGCAACCCTCCAGATCATGGATTCATCCGCAGTTGTGCCTCAGGACCCGCGTTCAGAAGAAACCCGAAGTTCCTTCTCATGGCAAAACCTCAGCCCGGCCTAACTCTTATGTACTGTATGTATGTGTGTAGTATTATGTATGTATTATGTAAGATATGTATATCAATCATATATTAATATAATATATCAAAAACAACCCACTAACTGATGAGGAAGCAAGGCACAGATCCTAGTGCCTCACAGTGGCTTCACGACCTGCCCAAAAAGTGCGCCTGCACAACAAGAGTGCATTATCTCTGGCTGCTATCACCAGTCAGATGATTCACCAGGATAATAAATTCAACCAAAGAAGCACCAACTGACCCTGCTGACATGATCTGCATTCATGTGCTAAATTTTTGTGGCTTTGTGTAGTATGTATATATGTTTATATATACTAATAAAAGGCTTGTGTGTGTTGTGTGTGCGACAGTGTGTCAGTGTGCTCTCCATAACTCCCAAAAACTATAAAAACCCTATCAGCCGAAACCTTTGCATGCTCAGGAAAACTCCAAGAAAGTGCAAGAGGTGAAAACTGATGTTGGATAAATAAAACACTCCTTTTGAAAATAATTAATGCCTTATTTAATATATCCATCATCAGATGATCCTCAGCCACCTCACTTCTATGAGACTCCTGGGTAACCTCGCTGGTCTGAATCGCCAATGTTTTTCGGCCTGCTCACCTTACTTGACTTGGTAACAGCCGGTGTGATTTATTACGAAAAGTTTTGTTTCACTTCCCTCACTCGTATTTACGAAGCCTTTTCATCATCGCCATGATCGCTGGCTACTTTGCAATGTTTATAAACACCCAGACGTCAGCATTCGGCTGAATCTTGGCTCTCCGGAGCGTGTTATTTTAATGTGTGTGCTAATCGCGTGCCAAACAGCTGTTTCTTAACTACCGTTTGATTAGGAGGCTTGCTTCGAGTGCTTAAAGCCACTTTCAGCGTCACCTGTAAAGATAGTTGCAACTTCTTCCTCAGAAATACACCACAATTTCAATGAAAATTTGACCACAACCTTCATCACCGCTAGGATGGATTAAAAAGGGTCGAAGGTCTACAGAGGAATTTTATGGGGGGGTGGGGGAATTGTGCCTCCCCCAAAAGTGTTTGCTTTCTTCTTAAACGATTACACACAATTACGATAAACTTCACGACCATGCCTTCATCACCCAGACATACCAAGAATTCGCCCATGGCATGAAAAGCTGCGCAAGGGTTTTAAGGGTATGCCCCCCCAAAGTATTATCTTGTTTTCTTTCTCCAAAACAACACATATATTTCCAAGATGAAACTTACCATCATCTTCACCACCCATGATGTAAAAAGTTTGTTATGACAATAAAAATAGGGGTCAGGTTTCTACAGGGGGAGGTGAGTTCTCACCCCAAAATATGATATTGCTTCTTTTCTAAGCCACACACACCAATTGATTCGTGAAAACTTGACCACATCTTTTATCACCCGTAATGTTACCAAGTTTTTTCATGGCATCAAAAAGAAAACCATAGTATTTACTTATTTCTCCAATATATTTTCGTGTCATCCATCCTACTAGTGGTTGCCTGATTATCTATCCAGCCAATACCAGATAAGCCAGCGTATTTCCCAATGTTTAATATCTCTGTGAGATCTTTCAATCATTCCTGTGGGCGTCCAGCATTACTAGTACAAACTTTGCATTCTTCAGCTTCCAGGATCTTCTCACTTCTTTTTGTCATTGGCGATTGAGTATTTTCTTGATTTCTGCACAATGTAGTTCAAAATCATGGCTATAACACCTCAATCAGCAAGTGCACTGTCTCTTTTTTTTGTACCGAAGTATGGATAATCTGGTCTTAACGCTTTGTTTTCGATGTTCTACTCATGAGATCTTAGTTCATACGTGTGCGGAATGTACTTCCATTTTCAGTGATTTTTTTGGTTCTTCCCACAATTTCTGAACTGGGACATCAAAAGTTTTTTCGATGTGCCAGTGGATTGTTACATTACATATATCTCTGTGTGTACATTTGTTTGTTGCAAGCTGTTCTGACAGAGTTTGTTTTGTAGTGTGTGTTAGTCATGAGCAAACATCATCATCTCTTTACTCACCCACCCCCACCCCTCCCTTTCTCTCTTCTCCTTTCTTTATCCTCTCTCTCTCTTCTCTCTCTCTTCCCTCTCTTTCCTCTCTCCCCTTTCCTCTCTCTCCCTCCCCATTCTCAACCCCCCTATAATACCCCCCCCCCGTCCAGTGAAGCAAAGGTGTATTGCAAATATATATATTATCTATATATATATATATATATAATTATATATTACAGTCAGAGTCGAGTGTATCAACCACGAGGGAAGCACTCGAGTTCCTCCAACACTGGGTCCGAGGCCACCAAGGCTGTGGATAACTCCATTCAACCATTCACGGATGAGGATGGATTGCCACAATGCCGATTGATACAAATAGTGAATGCATGCACTGTCAAATATAATTATGCACAAAAAGCAATTGAAACTGGCTTGGCAGCTGAGGTGTTGTTCGCATTGGATCTCTCATGTGTACTTATACGAACGTCTATTATAGCACTGTGGAGGAACTCTGGAAAGGGTTTGAAACAGCAAACGCTTACCTGGAATAGCCTTTCTGGTATGTATCTTATGCAGCTACTTTGGCTGAACGACGATGGAGGAGTCAATATATAAAAAGCGTGTTTTTTCTTCTTAATTAGAAGCCTAAATAATTCCCATGCACATAAAACTACATCACTTAGAACCGAATTATTGCGTAAGTAGTTTATATGTCCAGAAAGATGTGACTAAAAACAACCTAAATAACCTATGTATATGTAATATGACGAAATACACACACTTTACATATCAGACTGGTGTGAATTGTGGACATTTCAGCTCTGAAGTTGGAGAACGGACGTTCAACCCCACCGCATCATACAAAAGACTTTAAAAATGCGTGCGTGCGCTTCCTGCTTAGGACACTCACATTTAAAAGATAAGGGAATAACAAACAACCTTGAAGCAATGAAAATCACCTGATTACCCTTGCCAAGAAACTGATTTCGACAAAGCATCTCTGTAAAGAAGTACATACATTCAAATAAAATATAAACATGAATTAGATTATTCCGATGAAAATCAAAAAAAAGCAACAACCAACCAACATTAATGCACCAAGTATGACCACAAATTTCAACAAACAAGAAAGAGCAGATCCAATCACAGTGACATTTATCCATACCACAGACTCCTCAGGTCTTGTCTCACTTTGGCAAGGGCTTGTGCCCTATTTAATTCTGTCACAACTAAATTTCCAGACAATGGTAATCCTCGGAGTGAGAAAGTGCTCTTAAATATATAAGCATCATTCATCATCATGTCTGCTCAATCGCCCTTACATTGGCAATCAAACATTATTGGATGGGCACGAACGGTTGGCATTCCTGCTCAGCCATTGCTGCGACGTGTGTGGTCATGCCTGCTCATTCCAGGTATGATATATGGGTATGTATTGTCCAATCTGAGTATTGTAATTTGTGAGTGAGCAGCTGTGCTTGCACGCGAATGTTTAACGACTTGTTGTCATTGAGATTGTAATGTGATGGCAAAGAGCGACAATCAAATGCATACATTTTAGTAGTGGTATGACGAGTGTATTAGCATTGCTTGCATGTCTTAACCCATTGTTCCTACCTTACACAATCCATTCTTGTAGCCGCTGTATGAGAAGTGTTGCATTGTATGGAGGTAGTGTCTAACGGTTATACCACTCTTCTTGGCTTTGTCGTGCAATGCCTGGAAACTCTGATGCTTTGGTTTGTCCAGACACCCTGCCCAACACATCTCTCTCCTACACCGACAATCAAATCAAATCAATGCCAATTGTACATCAAATGACTATATGCTGACTGAGTCACATCAAATAGACAACTGTGTATGTGCAGCAGGTAACACCTTGAGAAATAGTCAAAGCTTTCAACAACAGCTCTTGAGAAAAAGCCCATGCCACCTTGAACTTCCAACAACGACATTACAATACATACATTACGGTCAAGCTCCTTTATGCAATAAATTTTTAATAATAAATAAAAGTGTTACCTTTAACATTGATAACTATTATCTTTTACACAAGATGATTCCAATTTGCCATTCATTTTCATTAGTATCTCACAGTGATTATTGAAATAAAAAAAAACTTTCAATTTTTTTTTGCAGTCACAGAAGAAAACCGATCAGTGATTTTGAATTTCTCCACTATAGAATTCATTTCAAACTTGAGGAGTTGCCTCATCGCGATCTACGCGGCCCATTTCTCTCACTGTCTCAGGAGCTACAGAACAGGTGTTTCTCAAGTGCGCAGTCAATCTCTGAGGTGTAATTGAAAAACAGCATTGAACTCAAAAAACAACCAATTTTGATGTGCCCATTTCGAGTCTAGCCACCAGACTGACCATCCTTACTTCCTTCCGACCAGCGACCATCAATCACACCAAAACCTGCCGCTCAGTCAACAGTGCTTCTCTCTTTGGTGTTGCGCGCACAATGAAACCTGCACTCACAGATGCCATTTTCGTCGTCATTTCAAAACTTGATCCCAAACGGTGTGTACAACCTCTTCAGGTGCCAAGTGATTTGTGTCGCTCGAAACCTCAATCTTTCAATATGCAACTTTCATTCCCTATCTCCCCCATCTAGACATCATCTCTGTTTCCGAAAAACTGGACGATAAACTGGTGTCCCACTGTCGCATTATTTGGTGGATGTTAAATAATCTCATGTTCCCTCCATGAAGAGTAGATGAGTTATTCAACACCATTAACAAATTATAAATCCCTGCCTGGACTGTGCAAGCAAGCATGTGTGTCTATGTCTTGAGAAGTTTTATTGACATCAGGTTCACTGCTTGCATAACAGATTGTGCTTGCTGTCTGGACGCAACTTCTGCACTTTAAACAAGAGGGCACTCAGTTAAGCGCATACCTCTACCAGCTGAACATTACATTGATCCCACTGAGGCCGATCTGAATCAGCCTGAACCCAAAATTCTAATCGGCTGTCTTGTCACCTCCATAACTCACCACCAAGTTTTCCATTATCCTACCACAACTTTTTGAATATTGTGCTATATATCATTTGGCCCCTATCTCTCATTGAGTGAAGAACACTTTAAAATTGGTATCCAGATCCGGATCTTTACAAAAAATCAATCCGGTTCGTCCTTGTCACACACTTCAACCGTCTCCACCAAATTTCATCCGGATCCATCCACAACTTTGAGATATCCTGTACACAGACAGCGTGAAACATAACCTCTGCCCACCTTCGGGTTGTGGAAGTTAACAAACCCAGGGAAATCATGTGAACGGCCATCTTTGATTTTAATTTATATAAAATTATTTATTATTAAAAAATTAATTTTAAATTTATTAATAATTAATTATTTTAATTTATTATATTAATTATTTATAATAATAATATATTGATAACATTAAATAGTTATTAATTTAATAATATATTTTATATAATTATAATTAATTTATTATATTTAAAATAAATTAAAATATTATTTAAAAATATAGATTTAAAAAATAAAAAATTATATATTATTATAAATATAATAATTAATTAAATAATTTTATAAAATAAAATAATAATAATAAAAATTTAAAAATATAAAGAAATTATAATTTTTAAAATAATTTATTAATATAATAGAATTTGATTAATAGATTTTATATAATTAAAATTTAAAAATTATTATTAAAAAATGATGACAATTTAATAATAAACTTTTATAAAAAACTATAATTATATAATATAATTTTAAAATTTAATTATTTTAAAATTATATTATATAATAAAAATATAATAAATAATAAATTTATTTAAATTTAATAAATATTATAAAAAAATAATAATATTATAAATCTTAATTATATATTTTATAAAATTAATATATATAAAATTATAAATTTAATTATAATTCAAAAAAAATAATTTATTTTAATAAAATTTTTAATTTAATTAAAATATTATATTACTTAAAATAAATAAATATAAAAAATAATTTAAATATATTTAATAAAATTTATTTTATTTTTAAATTTTATTATTAATTTATTAATTATTAAATATATTATTTATTAAAATTTATATAAATAAAATAATTATGAATTTAATTAGAAAATATATTTAAATTTAATTTATATTATATAATAATTATTTATTTTAAATTAAAAAATTTTTTATTTTAATAATTAATTTAATAATTAAAAATATTTATTTATAATTTATAAATTTAATTAATATATATAAATTAATATTTTAATAATTGAAATTATAATAAATTTAATAAATTATTAATTATAAAGGGCAACCAATCCCTCGGTCTCCTCTCTGGTTCAGTAGCCCGACTTGGTATGAGATAAAAGGAGAGTTCTGAATTTTTTGCCTTGTTAACGTGGGGAAACGTCACACTTTCTTACCCTTTAAGTACAACTGAAAATACAGCAACTTTTCGGCATTGTTGCAAATAATAATGTGTAATAAAGGCTACGAAAG
>CM068952.1:83350474-83389457 GCA_035128595.1 Eptatretus atami
AAACAAAACTTGTAACGAGTACGAGCGAGTGCGTCTGCGATACGCTAGCGCTACATACACAGGTGATCCGATGCGAACAGTGGTACTTTGTTTTCCCCTTCGGCCAGCGTGCTATGCGACTATTGCATTGGCGTGCAAGTTCCGGATGTCCGACCCCGAGAATGTCTGCATGCGAGCAGTTGGAGAATGCTATGGATGGGCAGCATGCATTGCGGCAACCTTTGCCAGGTCGTAGCATGGTTAAATTTAAAATGCTTCCCGCCCAGTTACATAGAACACGATGGCCTAAAATTAAAAATTTGCTGCTTTGGTGTGTTTTACCCATGTAATCCCTGATGCTGCTACCCTCCCCTTTACATTGCCTTCCATCACACTTTCTTAACCCTCCCCTTACATGCCTTCCATCACCACTTTCTTACCTCCCTTACATTGCCTTCCATCACCACTTTCTTACCCTCCCTACATTGCCCTTCCATCACGTTCTTACCCTCCCTTACATTGCCTTCCATCACACTTTCTTGCCCCCTCCGCTTACAACTGCCCTTCCCCTCCCCTCATCTGCTCCTCTTCCCCTCGTGCTGCCTCCCACACCTCATGTTTCTATTATTATATTATTTTTTATATAATTCTGCCTCTCCTTCCCTGGTGCTGCTTCCAACCCCCCTCTCTGCCTCCCCCCCCCTGTGCTGTTCCCCCTCTGCTGCCTCCCCTCCCTCTCGCTCTGACTCTCCTCCCCCACACTGACTCCCCCTCCCCTCACGCTGACTCCTGCTCACCTGACCCCCTCTCATGTTTCCTCCTCGTGGCTGCCCTCCCCTCCCTCTCGTCTGAACTCTCCTCCCCTCCCACTGACTCCCTCTCCCTCACGCTGGACTCCATGCCTCACACTGACTCCCCTTTCGTGTTCCTCCCCTCGTGCTGCCTCCTCCTGCCATGTCTGCTGATCCTCCCCTCGCGCTGACTCCCTCTTCTCCTCACGCTGACACCCCCCTCACACGACTCCCCCCTCACCACTGACTCCTACCCCCTATTGCTGACTCCCTCCCTCATGCTGCCTCCCACTCTCGTCTGCCCTCCACACCCTCTGTTCCCTCCCCCCCCGTGCTGACTCCCACTCCCTCCCCCCTTGTGCTTCCCTCCACCTCCCTCACACTGCTCCACCTCCCCTCGCGCGCTCCCCCCTCCCCTCCCCTACGCGGTTCCCTCTCCTCATGCTGCCTTCCCACTCCCCTCGCCACTTGAATCACCGATTATGCAGATACCAGAATACCATAATCACCTAAGTTGTCATTCTCATTGAACTATAAACTGTCATGCCGGTGTTTTACAGGCAGGGTGGATTCATTCAACGTTTTAATTACGAGATGGGGAATTTTAAATAACATGGTGTGAGATTTTTAATAACGTCGGGATGATCGTTAATTAACATCAGATGACGTGTTTATAACATCGGGGTGAGGGATACGTTTTAAGGTAAGTCAGGGCGTTTTATATAAATTGGTGAGAGGGTGGTTTAATAACGTCGGATGAAGCGTTGTAAATAACATCAGTTATGAGCGGTTTTTAAAACATTGGGGCTTGGTTTAATAACATCGGGGTAGGCATTTTTAATACATATGGGTGAGGCGTGTTTAATGCATCGCTGGGAATTTTAATAACATTGGGTGAGGCATATTTTAATAACATAGGGGTTAGCATTGTTAAACGTCGGGTAGGTGTTTTTAATAAACATATGGGTTGAGGCTTTGTTAAATGTCGGATAGGGTTTTAATAACATCGGTGAGGAGTTTATAACTCGTGTGAGTGTTGATAATAACGGTCGGGTGAGCATTGTTAATAACATGGGTGAGGTGTTTAATTCCATCGGGTGAGGCTTTTTTAATAATGTTGGTGAGCATTGTTATAAACGTTGTGGCGTTGTATAATAACGTCAGGGAGGCATTTTTAATAACATCGGGGTGCAGGCATTTTAATAACCTCGTGAGGAATTGCAAACAACATGAGGGTAGGCCATTTTAATAACATAGGGGTGAGAATGTTAACTCAGGGTGACGTTAATAACATCGGGGTGAGAATTTTTAATAAACATCGGGTGAGAATTTGTTTTAAGAACATAGGTGTGATGAGCATTGTTAAAACCGTCAAGTAAGTATTTAATAACATATGTGAGCGTTGTATTAAAATCGGGGTGAGGTTTTAATAACTTTGGGTGGAGAATTATTATAATGTCAGGTAGAGGATTTTTAATAACATAGGGGTGGCATTGTATAACTCAGTGTGGCTTTTTAACATCGGTGAGCTTAATAACGTCGGCGTAGCGTTAATAAATCGGGTGGGGAGCGGTTGGTCGTCTGATTTGTTTGTTTGTTCTCACACGATTTTAGTCACAGTTTTCAAGCAAATCTTCTGATTTTTTTTTGGTATGCAGACTGGCGGACAGGATATCTTAATTTTGTGAAGACCCAATCTGGATCCAGATCGAAAATTTTAATTAGTAAATGTCTCAAATGGCAGAGATTGAAAAATAGATATTGCATGATTTCTCAAAGTTATGGATGTTCGCCAACCCTGGTGACAGGTTGGGTGTCATGACAAGACGAAGCGATTCAATTTGTAGATCCAAACACGGATACAGATACGAGAATATTACAATTATAAATGATTCTTCACCATTGAGCAGATGGGCAAAAAAACGAAAATTGCATGAATAAAAATGGGACAGATTTGGATGAACTGTGGACATGGTTGGATTGTTTGCACAAGAGTAATTGATTCGATGTTGCTGAAGATCTGATCCGGAATCGAGATTTTTAAAGTGATTCTTCGCATTGAGAGATGGGGCCAAAAACCAATGCATATATCTAAGAAATTGTCGACGGTTTGACAAAAACTCGGTGTAAGAATGTTAGTTATGTGACAAGAACAAGCCATCGATTTGGTTAGTCCGGTATTCAGATCCGACCTATCAGTGGCATACTAAATGAAACTAGTCAAGCCTGGTGAGTATGTCTCTACGAGTGCGATTCCGTTTCCCAACTGTTTGCACTTTGAGTGATTTTTCATTTGTGTTTTTTGTCTGTCTGTTTTGTTGTTTGGCCACACAGAACTTTCATGTTTTTCTCCGTAAACCGAACGTCGAGATTAGATGAAAATTATTCACCATAGGTGTGACTACTCACGTAGAATGTTTATCTAATTACCAGAAGCACTCGTGGAGCGCATACCTCCACCACGTAATGCCTGATCTACGAGAACAATCGGCCAAATACATTTTTGAAAACCATTGCTATACATTATAATCGTTTTGGCCCTTTCTCTCAATGTGAAGAATCACTTTGAATATTAAATAATTCTCGGATCAGATTCGATCTTCACCAAAATCGAATCAATATTCCTTGTCACACACCCAACCTGTCCACCAGTTTCAGCCGAATCGCTCACAACTTTTAAGATATCTGATATGAATATTTGAGCCGATCTCTCAGTTGAAGAATCACTTAAAATTATCAAGATCCGGATCTGGATTTGGATCTTCACCAACATTGAATCATTTTTTCTTGCACACACCACAGCCAAGATTCATCGAATCCACCACAACTTTTGAATATCGTGCTGTATTTATCAGTTTGGCCTATTCTCAATGGTGTAGAATCACTAATAAATTCTCTTAGCTGATCTGGATCCTTCGATCTTCACCAAAATAAAATCAATCGTCCTTCACACACCACCTGTCCACAGAATTTCATCCGTCCGTCCACAACTTTTAGATATCCTGCCCACAAACAAAAACAGACAACATAAAGGGAGTGAACATAACCTCCTCACATTCGGCGGAAGTACCGACGTCAGAGTCACGTGGTGCGGCAGCCATTTGGAAAAATGAAAAACATTGACTTTTATCTCTTAAGTGATTTTCTTATCATCAAAGGCTTCGTTATGATTAATTGACATGTAGAATGCACATCTAATCATAGAATTTTGAGGGTTATCTGAGGATAAAATGGTCCACAGAAAAAAAATTGTTGACATCATCAGTCACTGTGTTCAGCAGCCATTTTTAATTTTTATTTTAACCTTCAAAAATCATCTTCTCTGAATGTCCACAATTGCAGCAAACTTACACATATGACTGCGATACATAAGGACAAAAGTTCCCACATATGACATCATAGTTCCAGCATGGTTGGCACCATATGGATTTACCCGAAAAACCCACAAATCATTCTCCAAGAACGGATGACAAAATCCGAAGGGAAACCACACAAATGTTCCCCCAACATGGGTGTACAACTGAAGATAATTATAGGTCACATGTTTGGCACATATTGAATGAAGAAAACATTACACATAATGTTTCTCTGAACCACTTACATCATATCAACATGAAAACTTTCAGATTGTATGATTAGTATGGTGGGGAATACATTGTTATACAATTTCAAACTTGATGATGCCATGATCTGCAGCCAGAAATTTGATTTTAGTGTTTGAGTTTCTTTTTCTTTAAAAAAAAAATTTTTTTTTTTGAATAAGGTTCACCTTGGCTGTGCTGGATGGTTGTGTAGAGAGCAGCAGCTGAAATGTGAATCCTATCCAGTTCCTCCATGACATTCATCTTTGCATTTTGCTTGTTTGGTCTCTGATTTCTCCAATGCAGGACTATGCCTATTTGTCTCCATTGATTTGAATTTAAATTTTATTTTAAATCCATTCTAATTCAATTGAATAATGAATTAATAATTTTTATACATGTCTGCAGGGTTCAAACTTGTTGGGTGGCTGGGGTCGGTGGCGAGACACCCGCCAGGTGGAGCAGTAAGCCATCTCCCACCAACAACCGGAATTTAGGTCTCTGAATCTTGAGACAACATCGCCGGAAGGCACGGTCACTTAAGACC
Source organism: Eptatretus atami (assembly GCA_035128595.1). Classification (NCBI taxonomy): domain Eukaryota; kingdom Metazoa; phylum Chordata; class Myxini; order Myxiniformes; family Myxinidae; genus Eptatretus; species Eptatretus atami. The sequence goes on from CM068952.1 coordinate 83,355,373, forward strand.
GTTGATCGCCAATCTCTGATGGTGTGGGGTAGGTTTAATATCCAAATTTCTATACCTAAGTACCCACTCGTCAAATTACCGGGGAAGTCCAAAACCCTCAATGGACTCTGTCGAACCGGGCGCTCTCGCGACTCGGTCTGGTGTAACCGGACGGAATTACCAAATTCCGTGCGGACCCACGACAACTTGCAGCCCAATCGGTTACTGTTCTCAACACGACCGTGCTGATCCAATTGAAGAAGAACACGTACAACAAAACTGAACATTTAACAATTGGGGTTATATTTATAATGGCAATAATCGGGAGTGAGACACAAGCATGAGTTACAACGATTAAAATGCAATGTTAATGAAAAGAAAACACTTCAAAACAAATTCACCTAACAGACTGGGCACCACAACACACACACACCACACACACACGCACACACACAACACAACACGCACCACACACCACACGCAAAGAAATGGACCCCGTCGGCTTTATTTCCGTCCCTCAGCCCAGGAGGAAGAGCTGAGCGACCCAGGGTCTTGTGGTACCTGACCGCCTCGTCGGTTAGGCCCGCGACTGCACGTGGACGTAGTTCATAGAGCTTGGATTGTCGAGGCAGCCGAACTCCAACTCGCGACCGGATACGCCAACGTGGGCGAAACAGAGCAATGGCGACAGCCCATACGAACTTTCTCACGCGACGACCGCGCGACACCAAGACCAAGACGCTGAACCACGACCAAAACCAAGCCACGACGCCAGACCAAAAGCAATGGCCCGATCACTTCTCCACGCTCTTCCGAGATCAAAAGCCATGATCACACTATTCATGGTCTCTTCATAGAGCAAAAATGCCGATGACTCACACTCTCTCCCTTTGGCGGGCGAAGTGGTCCTGAGTGTGATGAGCTCCTGATTGGACGGGGCATTCGGGGTGTTCGGGCATCTCGGAGGCGCCACCCCCCCAAAGGAGCTCTGCAGAGTTTTGCCACTCTGGGCCTCCATGGCCGGAGCCCCTCATCCGCTGTCGCCTTTCGCCCATTGCTGGAGGAAATGCTCCAGGCCCTTCCTCGGAGCGGAAGCCTCCATCTATTGTGAATGGAGCCTTTCCCCCACCCTTCAGCCAAAAACGCTGGGCAATGAGTCGTGCAGCGAAGGTTTGATGTGTGAGGAAGATTTAAAGATATAAAAACCGCTATATAAGAACCGCAGCGCACACATGAATAAAACCCATTAGACAGAAGGAGGACCCGACTATAAACATACTTATCGAAAATAACTGAAACTGCGGGGGAACTGCATGTTCTGTGTGCAAAGGCTCCAGATTCGTAACAAAGTGCCCAATCAAAGCTGGGTTGCATCAAAGCTGGATGTTTTTGTACCCGGTACATCACTGCCCATTCATTATAAATTGTTAGTACTACGGTATGTCTCCTTAATTAATTACGTAACACACCAGTATACAAAGCCACACAAAAATACACCACAACCAAAACGAACAACAACACCACATAAACATGTTGTGAGGTCTGAAAAATCTCTGATCGCTCTTTCTAGTGTATAATGTGGCGGTCAGATGGTCATACATGGTGAGATGTTTTAAATATACCATGGGGTGATGTGTTTTAAATAACTTGGGTTGAGTATTTTTAAAACGTGGTGTGAGTTTTATAACTAGGTTTTAAAACCGTGGGTGTGTTGAGGTGGTTTTTAAAACCGTTGGCGGTGAGGCTGTATTGAGGTGAGTGTTTATAAAACCACGTGGTATGGGGTGGTTTTACCTGTGGAGGTGTTGAATGACGTGGCAGTGAGTTCATGTATTTCACACATGCATTTGGGTTAAAACAAGCCTGTCCTCTATTGATGAATATGTGTGAGGGCAAGCGGCATGAGCAACGAAAATAGTTTATTCAATACATCATTTATATATCAAAGCTATTTCTTCCTTATGACAATGTACTAACCAACAACCGAGTGCCTATTGGTAAAGCAACACCACACTATTTATGAACTGTTTTATCCGTCATTCACATTTATGTTCACATGCATTGCCTTCCTATCAGAGAAAAATAAACGGTCTCTTGTCACACATACATCAAACAGCCAATATATACTATTCTCGGCTGAGAAAACAGGATGAATCTCGACTACAGTGCAGTGGTCGCCTCTTCAAGAAATAGATTCTATAAATTCTTACAGAGCTCAATATAATTTAATGGAACCTGAATGAAATTCTATAGAACTAGAGAGATTGTTGTTCTATATAATTCGTTTGATGTTATATAGAAGACCATTAAAATATTTATAGAACTCTGCAAAGAGGTCTTCTGTTGAAATTCATTACAAATTATTAAAGATCCATTTAAATATTTATAGAACCTCCGAAAATTAGTGTTCCATAGAACATTAACTTCTAAGAATTCATTTTATTATTTATAAAACTCTCAGAATGAGCTTCTATTTAATTCATGAGGGCAATCTTAGAATCCATTTAAAGTCCACAGAGTGGCTTAAGAGCAAGATAAATATCATTGATGCCGAGTCAGAGCCCGATTATTATCCAATGTGAAAATCTGTGGCATGACTTGAAGTTGGTGTCCATACGTTTCCCCACACCAATTTGACTGAGCTTGACAGTTTTGTTACCATGTAATGGGTAAATATTGCCCAATCAAGGTGTGCAAAGTGGTAGAGACCTATCCAACCAGACTACAGCTGTAATTCTGTTCAAAAGTGCCTCCACCAAGATAAACTCAGGAAGGGGCCATATCAAACAAGCATATTCGATAATTTTTATTTTCAATAAATTTTCTACATTGAGGACATTGTTTTTCACTCGAAGTGGGTTACGATGTGTAAATAAGTGGGAAAAAGTCTGATTAATGCAATTTAAATTCCAGGCCTATAAAGGCAACAAAAGTAAAAAAAATGAAAAGCGGGTAGACTTTATAGGCCACGTATATTGTGAGATGGTTTTAAAATGTGTAGCCAGTGAAGTTAAACATGTTACACGTAGAGACCTGAGGATGAGTTATTTATGAGTCTCACGTGTATAGACCTTTCCCCTTGTCTATAGTTTGGGAGACATGCGTGAGGTTATGTTTGTATTATAACCTAGTTTGGCTTTGGGTTAGGTGCGTGCTTGGATCCAAGGTCCTGCGTTCAAGCCCTGTTCCGCTGAATTAACACCAGGGGTGACTCAGCCTTGTATCCTCCGGTCAGTGAAATGGTACCAGATTAGCAGCTAATAAGGCTGCACACGAAGGTAGATATCGATGGATTGGATTAAATATGGTATTGTGGTGTGGTGCAGGATGAGGCTGATAGCTCCTCCTGGTGCCTTAATTCCTTGTAATCCTTTAAAATCCCTGCGGTGATGTCTTCCTTTCTTTCATCCCCACCCCTTAAATCCTTGTAATCCCTGGTGTATGTCTTTCCTTTCTTCATCCCCACTCCACCCACCCATACTTAACTTTCCATACCCCACGCATTCCATACCTTTACATCTTTCAATCTTTCTTTCAAAAACCTATCGTTTACCTTCAACCCCGCAGTCGACTCTCAACGTTCCTCGGGCATCTGCATCTCCTTCCATTACACACCCAATCCGTGGCATATTTGTTAAAGACATTTGATCCATCTGTGGTCAGTAATCCTTTAACTGATCGGATACCTCACCACATCGGTCCTTTCTTCCTTCTTGCATTTCACATGTTTCGTGGCACAAAGCACTATGGTTGTTGCATCATAATAAAGTATTGAAGCTTTTCGCAAGCAAATAAAGCATGTGCTACTCGATGTACCATACGTAAGGTATAAAGACATTTTATGATGCAGGGACTGGAGCCACCTGCCGCGTCTTCGTGCGCAAGTTGGGTTGCAGGGCTGCGTTAGAGGACTCCTCAGGACAGCGGATTCTTCACAAGCTGGATTGTGACCTCCCCATCTGATGCGCACCAATGAGAGAAGAGGCTCTCATGAGATGAGCCAAGAATGATGTCTTATGAGAAGAAAGGAACTCAGAGCTTGTCCCTTGTTCTTAAAGCTTGCCTGCGAGACCAGTAAGTAGCGCAGAGTGGGAAGAGAGAGGAAGGAGATTCATTGTAGTGGAGAGCAAGGAAAGCCAGAACGTGCTGGGGTTCAAGTGGAGCGTTGTCCCAGGCACGCAGAAACGGAGCAGCTTGCCTTGCATATCTGGGATGCGGAAGGACTTGCCTACTGGTGCTGAGAAGCCTTCAGGCCAGAGATTCGCTGCATCATCCCATTGGCATGCATCCGCCACTCCACTGCCCATCTTCCCAATTTCTGCTTACTTTATATTTTCTCTCAGTTTCCTTTTTCTTCTTTCTCCCAGATGTGAAGCAGCCATATGTTTTTTGTGTAATTAACATGTCTAAGAATAAGTGATAGGGTTTAGACTGCATTTATGTGCCTTTGTCTGTAATACTCGCTTTAATGATCGCTGGTTTTGTGATAAAGACTTGTAAATAATGTTTTCACCATTTGTGTGTTGTAATAAATAAAAATTGCTAATTTTCTTAATCTGTCTCATGGTTCCTTTCCTCCATTTGGGTCGACACAGTGTCCACAGGTAGATGTCGACAGGAGATTGTATCACACGTGATTTGCTCTCGTTAGCTACGTACACTCACTGTTCGCTAGCAGTAACCCGATGTGAACTGAGGCAAAGAACTCAGTTTAATTAGGTCACCTCCCCAGCAAACAAATTTCGATAATAACTGTTGGAGTTGACAGGTTGATGGACATTTGTTGGCTTGCACCCTCCAGATCATGATTCATCCGCAGTTGGTGCCTCAGACCCGCGTTCAGAAGAAACCCGAAGTTCCTCTCCATGGCAAACCTCAAGCCCCCGGCCTTAACTTTATGTACTGTATTATGTGTAGTATTATGTATGTATTATGTAAGTATGTATATCATCATAGTATATATATAATATATCAAAACAACCCACTAACTTGATGAGGAACAAGGCACAGATCCTAGTGCCATCACCAGTGGCTTGCACGACCTGCCGCCAAACAAATGCGCCTGCACACACAGAGTGATTATCTCTGGCTGCTATCACCAGTCAGATGATTCACCAGAATAATAAATTCAACCAAAGAAGCACCAAACTCCCTGTGACATGATGCGTTCATGTGCTAAATTTTTGTGGCTTTGTGATGTATGTATATATGTTTATATATACTAATAAAAGGCTGTGTGTGTGTGTGTGTGCGACAGTGTGTCAGTGTGTCTCTCCATAACTCCCAAAACTATAAAAACCTATCAGCCTGAAACTTTGCATGCTCTAGAAAACTCCAAGAAAGTGCAAGAGTGTGAAAACTGGATGTTGGATAAATAAAACACCCTTTTGAAAATAATTAATGGCCTTATTTAATATATCCTCATCAGATGATCCTCAGCCACCTCACTCTATGAGCTCCTGGTACCTCGCTGGGGTCTGAAGTCGCCAATGTTTTTGCCTGCCAAACCTTACTTTGACTTGAAACAGCCGGTGTGATTTATTACGAAAAGTTTTGTTTCACTTTCCCTCACTCGTATATCGAATCCTTTCTCATCGCCATGAATCGCTGCTACTTTGCAATGTTTATAAACACCCGAGACGTCACATTCATGGCCTTGACATCTTGGGCTCTCCGGGAGCGTGTATGTTTAATGTGTGGCTAATCGCGTGCCAAACAGCTGTTTCTTAACTACGCGTTGATTGAGTGCTTGCCTTGAGTGCTTCAAGCCACTTTAGCCACCTTGTAAAGTAGTTGGCAACTTCTTCCCTCAGAAATACACCCACAATTTCAAGAAAATTTGACCACAACCTTCATCACCTAGGATGATATAAAAAGAGGTCGAAGGTCTACAGAGGAAGTTTTATGGGGGGGTGGGCGGAATTGTGCCTCCCCCAAAGAGTGTTTGCTTCTTCTTAAACGATACACACAATTACGATGAAACTTCACACATGCCTTCATCACCCATGACATATACCAAGATTCCCCATGGCATGTGAAAAGTCTGTCGCAAGGGGTTTTAAGGGGGTATGCCCCCCCAAAGTATGTATCTTGTTTTCTTTCTCCAAACACACATATATTTCCATGATAAACTTACCATCATCTTCACCACCCCATGATGTAAAAAGTCTGTTATGACAATAAAAAATAGGGGTTCTAGGGTTCTACAGGGAGGTGAGTCTCCCCCAAAAATATGTATTGCTTCTTTTCTAAGCCACACACACCCACAATTCTTGGAAAACTTGACAACAACTTTATCACCCGTAATGTTACCAAGTTTTTTCATGGATCAAAAAGAAAACCATAGGATTTACTTTTTCTCCATATATATTTTCTTGTCATCCATGCCTACTAGTGGTTGCCTGATTATCTATCCAGCCATACAGATAAGCCCAGCGTATTTCCCAATGTTTAATATCTCTGTAGAGATTCTTTTCAATCATTCACTGTGGGCTCCACATTACTGTACATACATTTGCATTCTTCGCTTCCAGGATCTTCTTCACTTCTTTTGATGTCTGGCGTTGTATTTCTGATTTCTGCATCAATGTAGTCCAAAATTCATGGCTATAACACCTCAATCAGCAATGCACTGTCTCTTTTTTTTGTACCGAAGTAGGATAATCTGTCTTAACGCTTTGTCTTTCGATGTTCTACTCATGGACTTAGTTCATACGTGTGCGAATGTACTTCCATGTTTCAGTGATTATTTTTGGTTCGTTCCCACAAATTTTCTGAACTGGGACATCAAAGTTTTTTCGATGTGCCAGTGGATTGATTAATTACATATATCTCTGTGGTCTTTTGTTTGTTGCAAAGCTGTTCTTGACATGAGTTGTTTGTAGTGATGTGTGTTAGTCAGGAAGCAGAAACATACATCTCTTTACTCACCCCCCCCACCCCTCACCTTTCTCTCTTCTCCTTTCTTATCCTCTCTCTCTCTTCTCTCTCGCTTCCTCTCCTCTCTGCCTCTCTCTCCCTTCCTCTCTCTCCCTGCCCCCATCTCTCAACCCCCCTCTAATCCCCCCCCCCCGTCAGTAAGCAAAGGGTTGTATTGGCATATATAAATTATACTATATATATATATATTATATAATTATATTATATACAGTCAGAGTCGAGTGTATCACCAACGAGGGAAGCAACTCGAAGTTCCTCCAAACACTGGGTCCTGAGGCCACCAGGCTGTGGATAACTCCATTCTCACCCATTCACAGTGTGAGGATGGATTGCCACAAATGCCAGATTGATAACAAATAGTGAATGCATGCACTTCAAATGATAATTATGCCCAAAAAGCAATGAAACTGGTTGGCAGCTGAGTGTGTGTGTTGCATTGATCTCTCATTGTGTACTTATTCCGAACGTCTATTATAGCACTGTGGAGGAACTCTGGAAAGGTTTGAAACAGCAAAGCGCTTACCTGTGAATAGCCTTTCTGGTATTATCTTAATGCAGCTACTTTGGCTGAACGCATGGAGGAAGTCCAATATATAAAAAGCGTGGTTTTTTTTCTTCTTAATTTGAAGCCTAAATAATTCCCATGCACTAAAACAACTATCACTTAGAACGATATTCTGCGTAAATGTAGTTTTATGTCCAGAAAGATGTGACAAAAACAACCTAAATAACCTATGTATATGTAATATGACGTAATACACACACTTCTACATATCAACTCGTGTGAATTGTGGAACATTCAGCTCTGAGAGTGAGAGAACGGAACGTTCAACACCCCACCGTCATACAAAAAGACTTTAAAAATGGTGCGTGCTGCTTCCTGCTTGACACATCAACATTTAAAAGGATAGGAATGAACAAACCAACGCTTGAAGGCATGAGAAATCACCTGATTACCCTTGCCAAGAAACGATTCATCCAGACAAACATCTCTGAAAAGTACATACATCAAATAAAATATAACATGAATAGATTTATTCGATGAAAAGCAATAAAAAAGCACAACCAACCAACATTATGCCACCAAGTATGACCACAAATTTCAACAAACAAAGAAAGAGCAGATCAATCACAGTGCACATTTATCCATGACACCACAGACTCCTCAGGTCTTTCTCACTTTGCAAGGGCTTGTCCCTATTTATATTCTGTCACAACTATGTTCCAGACAAGTGGTAATCCTCGGAGTGAGAAAAGCTTTAATATAATAAGCATGCCATCATCACCGATGTCTGCTCAATCGCGCCTTACATTGCAAGATCAAACATTATACTGGATGGCAGCAACGGTGTGGCACTTCCTGCTCAGCCACATTCTGCGACGTGTGCTGCGTCATCCTGCCTATTCCAGCTGTATATATGGTAATGTATTGTCAATCTAGTATATGTAATTTGTGAGTGAGCAGTGTGCTTGCATAGCGAATGTTAACGACATTGTTGATCATTGAGATGTAATGTGTGGCAAAGACGACAATCAAATGCATACAATTTTAGTGGGTATGTACGAGTGATAGCATGCTTGCATGTCTTACCCATTGTCCTACCCCTTACACAATCCTTCTTGTACCAAGCGTATGAGAAGTGTGCATTGTATGGGAGGTAGTGCTTACGGTGTTCATACCACTCTCTTGGCTTTGTCAGTGCAATGCTGGAAACTTATGCTTGTGGTTTGTCCAGCACACCCTGCCCCATACACCACTCTCTCTCCTACCACCGACAATCAAATCAAATCAATGCCAATTGTACATCAAATGACTATATGCTGACTGAGTCACATCAAATAGACAACTGTGTATGTGCAGCAGGTAACACCTTGAGAAATAGTCAAAGCTTTCAACAACAGCTCTTGAGAAAAAGCCCATGCCACCTTGAACTTCCAACAACGACATTACAATACATACATTACGGTCAAGCTCCTTTATGCAATAAATTTTTAATAATAAATAAAAGTGTTACCTTTAACATTGATAACTATTATCTTTTACACAAGATGATTCCAATTTGCCATTCATTTTCATTAGTATCTCACAGTGATTATTGAAATAAAAAAAAACTTTCAATTTTTTTTTGCAGTCACAGAAGAAAACCGATCAGTGATTTTGAATTTCTCCACTATAGAATTCATTTCAAACTTGAGGAGTTGCCTCATCGCGATCTACGCGGCCCATTTCTCTCACTGTCTCAGGAGCTACAGAACAGGTGTTTCTCAAGTGCGCAGTCAATCTCTGAGGTGTAATTGAAAAACAGCATTGAACTCAAAAAACAACCAATTTTGATGTGCCCATTTCGAGTCTAGCCACCAGACTGACCATCCTTACTTCCTTCCGACCAGCGACCATCAATCACACCAAAACCTGCCGCTCAGTCAACAGTGCTTCTCTCTTTGGTGTTGCGCGCACAATGAAACCTGCACTCACAGATGCCATTTTCGTCGTCATTTCAAAACTTGATCCCAAACGGTGTGTACAACCTCTTCAGGTGCCAAGTGATTTGTGTCGCTCGAAACCTCAATCTTTCAATATGCAACTTTCATTCCCTATCTCCCCCATCTAGACATCATCTCTGTTTCCGAAAAACTGGACGATAAACTGGTGTCCCACTGTCGCATTATTTGGTGGATGTTAAATAATCTCATGTTCCCTCCATGAAGAGTAGATGAGTTATTCAACACCATTAACAAATTATAAATCCCTGCCTGGACTGTGCAAGCAAGCATGTGTGTCTATGTCTTGAGAAGTTTTATTGACATCAGGTTCACTGCTTGCATAACAGATTGTGCTTGCTGTCTGGACGCAACTTCTGCACTTTAAACAAGAGGGCACTCAGTTAAGCGCATACCTCTACCAGCTGAACATTACATTGATCCCACTGAGGCCGATCTGAATCAGCCTGAACCCAAAATTCTAATCGGCTGTCTTGTCACCTCCATAACTCACCACCAAGTTTTCCATTATCCTACCACAACTTTTTGAATATTGTGCTATATATCATTTGGCCCCTATCTCTCATTGAGTGAAGAACACTTTAAAATTGGTATCCAGATCCGGATCTTTACAAAAAATCAATCCGGTTCGTCCTTGTCACACACTTCAACCGTCTCCACCAAATTTCATCCGGATCCATCCACAACTTTGAGATATCCTGTACACAGACAGCGTGAAACATAACCTCTGCCCACCTTCGGGTTGTGGAAGTTAACAAACCCAGGGAAATCATGTGAACGGCCATCTTTGATTTTAATTTATATAAAATTATTTATTATTAAAAAATTAATTTTAAATTTATTAATAATTAATTATTTTAATTTATTATATTAATTATTTATAATAATAATATATTGATAACATTAAATAGTTATTAATTTAATAATATATTTTATATAATTATAATTAATTTATTATATTTAAAATAAATTAAAATATTATTTAAAAATATAGATTTAAAAAATAAAAAATTATATATTATTATAAATATAATAATTAATTAAATAATTTTATAAAATAAAATAATAATAATAAAAATTTAAAAATATAAAGAAATTATAATTTTTAAAATAATTTATTAATATAATAGAATTTGATTAATAGATTTTATATAATTAAAATTTAAAAATTATTATTAAAAAATGATGACAATTTAATAATAAACTTTTATAAAAAACTATAATTATATAATATAATTTTAAAATTTAATTATTTTAAAATTATATTATATAATAAAAATATAATAAATAATAAATTTATTTAAATTTAATAAATATTATAAAAAAATAATAATATTATAAATCTTAATTATATATTTTATAAAATTAATATATATAAAATTATAAATTTAATTATAATTCAAAAAAAATAATTTATTTTAATAAAATTTTTAATTTAATTAAAATATTATATTACTTAAAATAAATAAATATAAAAAATAATTTAAATATATTTAATAAAATTTATTTTATTTTTAAATTTTATTATTAATTTATTAATTATTAAATATATTATTTATTAAAATTTATATAAATAAAATAATTATGAATTTAATTAGAAAATATATTTAAATTTAATTTATATTATATAATAATTATTTATTTTAAATTAAAAAATTTTTTATTTTAATAATTAATTTAATAATTAAAAATATTTATTTATAATTTATAAATTTAATTAATATATATAAATTAATATTTTAATAATTGAAATTATAATAAATTTAATAAATTATTAATTATAAAGGGCAACCAATCCCTCGGGCCAGCGTTGCTATGCGGACATTGCATTATGGGTCGGCGAAGTTCCCGGATGTCCGACCCCGAGAATGTCTGCATGCGAGCAGGTTGGAGGAATGCATATGGGATGGGGCACGCATGCATGCAGGCAGGCCTTTGCCAGGTCGATAGCATGGGTTTAAAATTTAAAATGCTCCCGCCCAGTTTAACATAGAACACGATGGCTAAAAATAAAATGTTGCTGTTTGGGTGTGTTTTATCGCCATGGTAATTCCCTGGTATGCTGCCTACCCTCCCCTTACATTGCCTTCCATCACACTTTCTTACCCTCCCCCTTGAACATTGCCTTCCATCACACTTTCTTACCCTCCCCTTACATTGCCTTCCATCACACTTTCTTACCCTCCCCTTACATTGCCTTCCATCACTTTCTTACCCTCCCCTTACATTGCCTTCCATCACAACTTTCTGCCTCCGCTTACACTGCCTTCCCCTCCCCTCATGCTGCCTCCTCTTCCCCTCGTGCTGCCTCCCCACCCCTCATTCTGCCTCTCCTCCCTGGTGCTGCTTCCAACCCCCTCGTGCTGCCTCCCCCCCCCCCTTGTGCTGTCTCCCCTCGTGCTGCCCTCCCTCCCTCTCGTGCTGACTCCCCTCCCCTCACACTGACTCCCCTCTCCCCTCACGCTGACTCCTGCCTCACACTGACTCCCCTCTCATGTTTCCTCCCCTCGTGCTGCCTCCCCCTCCCTCTCGTGCTGACTCCTCCTCCCCTCACACTGACTCCCTCTCCCCTCACGCTGACTCCTGCCTCACACTGACTCCCTTTCGTGTTTCTCCCCCTCGTGCTGCCTCCTCCTCCATGTCGTGCTGACTCCTCCCCTCGCGCTGACTCCCTCTCTCCTCACGCTGACACCCCCTCACACTGACTCCCCCCCTCACACTGACTCCTACCCCCTCATGCTGACTCCCTCCCTCATGCTGCCTCCCCACTCTCGTGCTGCCTCCACCCTCATGTTCCCTCCCCCCCCCGTGCTGACTCCCACTCCCCTCCCCCCTTGTGCTTCCTCCACCTCCCCTCACACTGCCTCCACCTCCCCTCGCGCTGCCTCCCCCTCCCCCTCCCTTACGCTGGTTCCCTCTCCTCATGCTGCCTTCCACTCCCCTCGCAGCACTGAATCACCGGATTATGGCAGGATACCCGAGAGATACGCATACTCACTCTAAGTTGTCTCATTCTCATTTGAAGCTATAAACTGTCATGCCGGTGTTTTACAGGCAGGGTGATTCATCAACGTTTTTAATAACGAGATGTGGGGAATTTTAAATAACATGGTGGTGAGGTATTTTTAATAACGTCGGGATGAGTCGTTAATAACATCAGTATGAGGTGTTTTTAATAACATCGGGGTGAGGTGTTGTTAATAACGTCAGGGTGAGGCGTTTTTAATAACATTGGGGTGAGGGGTTGTTAATAACGTCGGGATGAGGCGTTGTTAATAACATCAGTATGAGGCGTTTTTAATAACATTGGGGCTTGGTGTTAATAACATCGGGGTGAGGCATTTTTAATAACATATGGGTGAGGCGTTGTTAATAGCATCGGCGTGGGGAATTTTTAATAACATTGGGGTGAGGCATTTTTAATAACATAGGGGTGAGGCATTGTTAATAACGTCGGGGTAAGGTGTTTTTAATAACATAGGGGTGAGGCTTTGTTAATAATGTCGGGGTGAGGTGTTTTTAATAACATCGGGGTGAGGAGTTGTTAATAACGTCGGGTTGAAGTGTTGATAATAACGTCGGGGTGAGGCATTGTTAATAACATTGGGGTGAGGTGTTGTTAATTCCATCGGGGTGAGGCTTTTTTTAATAATGTTGGGGTGAGGCATTGTTAATAACGTTAGGTGAGGCGTTGATAACGTCAGGGTGAGGCATTTTTAATAACATCGGGGTGAGGCATTGTTAATAACCTCGGGGTGAGGAATTGCAAACAACATGAGGGTGAGGCATTTTTAATAACATAGGGGTGAGGAATTGTTAACGTCAGGGTGAGGCGTTAATAACATCGGGGTGAGGAATTTTTAATAACATCGGGGTGAGGAATTTTTTAATAACATAGGTGTGAGGCATTGTTAATAACGTCAGGGTAAGGTATTTTTAATAACATATGGGTGAGGCGTTGTTAATTAAATCGGGGTGAGGGGTTTTTAATAACTTTGGGGTGAGGAATTATTAATAATGTCAGGGTGAGGAGTTTTTAATAACATAGGGGTGAGGCATTGTTAATAACGTCAGTGTGAGGCGTTTTTAATAACATCGGGGTGAGGCGTTAATTACGTCGGGGTGAGGCGTTAATAACATCGGGGTGAGGTGAGGCGTTGTGTCTGTCTGTTTGTTTGTTTGTTTCTCACACGATTTTTAGTCACAGTTTTCAAGCAATCTTTCTGAATTTTTTTTTGTGTATGAAGGAGACTGGCGAAGGACAGGAATATTTAATTTTGGTGAAGACCCAATTCTGGATCCAGATCTGAAAATTGTTTAATTATTAAATGATTCTTCACAATGGAGAGATTGGGAAAAAATAGATATTGCATGATTTCTCAAAAGGTTATGGATGGATTCGGCCGAAACCTGGTGGACAGGTTGGGTGTATGACAAGGACGAATCGATTCAATTTTGTTGAAGATCCAAACACGGATACAGATACGAGAATTATTAAATTTATAAATGATTCTTCACCATTGAGAGATTGGGCAAAAAACGAAATTGCATGATATCTCAAAAAGTGGTGGACAGATTTGGATGAAACTTGGTGGACATGTTGGATGTGTGACAAGGAGTAATTGATTCGATGTTGCTGAAGATCTGGATCCGGATCCGAGAATTTTTAAAGTGATTCTTCGCCATTGAGAGATGGGGCCAAAAACCAAATGCATGATATCTCAAAAAGTTGTCGACGAGTTATGACAAAACTCGGTTGAAGAGTTTGTTAGGTGACAAGAACAAGCCGATTCGATTTTGGTTAAGGTCCGGATTCAGATCCGACCTATCAGTGGCATACTAAATGTAAACTAGTCAGCCTGGTGGAGGTATGTGCTCTACCGAGTGCCGTTCCGTTTCGCCACGTTGTCACTTTGAGTGATTTTTCATTTGTTTGTTTTTCTGTCTGTCTGTTTTGTTTGTTTGGCCACACAGAACTTTCATGTTTTTCTCCGTAACCGAACAGTCGGATTGAGATGAAATTTTCACCATAGGTGTGACTACTCACGTAGAATGTTTTAATCATAATTACCAGAAGGGCACTCGGTGGAGCGCATACCTCCACCACGTAATGCCTGATCTACGAGAACATATCAGGCCAAATACATTTTTGAAATATCATGCTATACAGTACTATATCGTTTTTGGCCCTTTCTCTCAATGGTGAAGAATCACTTTGAATATTAAATAATTCTCGTATCCAGATTCGGATCTTCACCAAAATCGAATCAATTAGTCCTTGTCACACACCCAACCTGTCCACCAAGTTTCAGCCGAATCCGTCACAACATTTTGAGATATCGTGATATGGAATATTTGAGCCCGATCTCTCAGTGGTGAAGAATCACTTTAAAAATTATCAGATCCGGATCTGGATTTGGATCTTCACCAAAATTGAATCATTTCTTTCTTGTCACACACCCAACATGTCCAAAGTTTCATCCGAATCCGACCACAACTTTTTGATATATCGTGCTATTTATCATTTTTGGCCCTATTTCTCAATGGTGTAGAATCACTAATAAATTCTCTTAGCCCGATCTGGATCCTGATCTTCACCAAAATAAAATCAATTCGTCCTTGTCACACACCGAACCTGTCCACAGAATTTCATCCGGATCCGTCCACAACTTTTTGAGATATCCTGCACACAAACAAACAAACAGACAGACATAAAGGGGTGAAAACATAACCTCCTTCACATTCGGTGCGGAAGTACCGACGTCGTAGGTCACGTGGTGCGGCAGCCATGTTGGAAAAATGGAAAAACATTGGACTTCTGTATCTCTGTAAGTGATTTCTTATGACATCAAAGGTGCCTTCGGTATGATGTCATAATTGCACATGTAGAATGCTACATCTAATCAGTAAGAACATTTTTGAGGGTTATCTGAGGATAAAATGGTCCACAGAAAAAAAATTGTTGACATCATCAGTCATGTGATTCAGCAGCCATTTTTAATTTTTATTTTTAACCTTCAAAAATCATCTTCTCTGAAGTGGCTCCACAGATTGAGGCAAAACTTTACACATATGACTGCCGATACATAAGGAACAAAAGGTTCACACATATGACATCATAGGTCACATGGTTTGGCAGCCATATTGGATTTACCCGAAAACCCACAAAATCTTCTCCAGAACGGATGGACAAATCAAGGGGAAACCACACAAATGTTCCCCAAGCCATGGGTGTACAACTTTAAGGAATAATTGATAGGTCACATGGTTTGGCAGCCATATTGGATTGAAGAAAACATTAAATAATGTTTTCTCTGGAACCACTTAATCAATCAACATGAAACTTCAGATTTATGATCTAGTATGGATGGGGAATACATGTTATACAATTCAACTTGATTGGATGCATGATCTGGCAGCCAGAATTATTTGATTTTGTGATATGGGTTCTTTTTCTTTAAAAAAAAATTTTTTTTTTTTGAATAAGGTTCACTTGGCTGTGCCTGGATGGGGTTTGAGGTTAGAGGAGCAGCAGCTGAAATGTGAATCCTATCCAGGTTCCTCATGATGACTTCATCTTTGCATTTTGCTTGTTTGGGTTCCTTCTGATTACTCCAATGCAGGACTATGCCTATTTGGTCTTCCATTTGATTTGAATTTAATTTATTTTAAATCCATTCTAAATTCAATTGAATAATGAATAATAATTTTTTTAAATGTATGGGTCAGGGTCAACTTGTTGTGGGCTGGGGGTCGGTGGCGAGGAACGGCCGCCAGGTGGAGCAGTAGAGCCATCTCCCACCGGAATTTAGGTCGTGACTCTTGGACAACTCCGAAGGTCACGGGTCACTTAAGGACCGTGATCGCCAATTCTCTGATGGTGTGGGGTAGGGTTAATATCCAAATTTCAATATACCTAAGTACCCACGTCGTCAAATTACCGGGGAAGTCAAACCCTCAATGGACTCTGTCGAACCGGGTCGCTCTCGCGACCTCGGTCTGGTGTAACCGAGCGGAATTACCAAAGTCCGTCGGACCCAACGACAACTTGCAGCCCAATCGGCTTACTGGTTCTCAAGCACGAACCGTGCTGAGTCAATTGAAGAAACACGAGCAACAAACTGGAACATTTAACAATTGGGTGTTTATTTATAATGGGGGCAATAATCGGGAGGTGAGACACAGAGCAGAGTTACAACCGAAAATGCAATGTATAATGAAAAGAAAACACTAAAACAATTCTACCTAACAGACTGGCACCACACACACACAACACACACACACACGCACACACAACACACACACGCACGCACACACACACGCAAAGAAATGGACCCCGTCGAGGCTTTATTCCGTCCCTCAGCCCAGGAGGGAAAGGCGAGCTGGGGACCAGGGTCTTGTCGGTACCTGACCGCCTCGTGCGGTTAGGCCCGCGACTGCACGTGTGGGACCCGTAGTTCATAGGAGCTTGGATGTCGAGCAGCCGAGACTCCAGACTCGGCGACGAGGATACGGCGCCCAACGTGGGGGCGAAACAGGAGCAATGGCGACGAGCCCAGATACGAACTCTTCTCACGCGACCGACCGCGCGACCACCAAGACCAAGACCGCTTGAACCACGACCAAGACCAAGCCACGACGCCAGACCAAAACAATGCCCCGATCACTTCTCTCACGCTCTTCCGAGACAAAAAGCCACGATGACTCACACTATCATGCTCTTCATAGAGCAAAAATGGCCACGATGACTCACACTCTCCTCCCTTTGGGCGGGGCGAAGTCGGTCCTGAGGTGATGAGCCTCCTGATTGGACGGGGCATCTCGGGGGGTGTGTCGGGGCATCTCGGAGGCCCGCCCCCCCCCCCCCGCCAAAGAGGCTCTGCAGTAGTTTTTGGCACTCTGGCCTCCCATTGGCCGGAGCCCCTCATCCCTGCTCGCCTTTCGCCCATTGGCTGGAGGAAATGCTCCATGCCCTTCCTCGGAGCGGAGCCTCGATCTGATGTGATGGAGGCTTCTCCCACGCCTTCAGCCAAAAACGCGTGGGCAATGGAGTCGGTGCGCGAAGGTTTGATTGGTTTGGGAGGAAGATTTAAAGATATAAAAAACCTGACTATATAAGAAACCCGCAGCGCACACATGAAATTAACCCATTAGACAGAAGGATGGGACCCTGACTATAAACACATACTTATCGAAATAACTGAACTGCGGGGACTGCTGTCTGTGTGCAAATGGCTTCCAGATTCGTAACAAAGTGCCCAATCAAAGCTGGGTTGCATCAAAGCTGGATGTTTTTGTACCCGGTCATCACTGCCAGTCATTATAAAGTGGTAGTACTAGTTATGTCTCTTATTAATTACGTAACACACCAGTATACAAACGCCACACAAAATACACCACACAAAACGACACAAACACCACATAAAACATGTTTTGGTGAGGGTCTGAAATCTCTGATCGCTCTTTCTAGTTAATAATGTGGCGGTCAGGTGGTCGATACCATGGGGGTGAGATGTTTTTAATACCATGAGGGTGATGTGTTTTTAATAACTTGGGGTTGAGGTATTTTTAATAACGTGGTGGTGAGGTGTTTTTCATAACGTGGTGGTGAGGTGTTTTTAAAACCGTGGCGGTGAGGTGTATGAGGGTGAGGTGTTTTTAAAACCGTGGCGGTGAGGTGTATGAGGGTGAGGTGTTTTTAAAACCGTGGTGGTGAGGTGTTTGTAATGACGTGGCAGTGAGTTCATGTATTTCATCACATGCATTTTGGGTTAAACAAGCCTGTGCCTCTATTGTGATATGTGGTGAGGCAAGCGGCATGAGCAACGAAAATAGTTTATCAATACATCATTTAATATCAAAGGCGTATTTCTTCTGCTTTGACAAATGTACTAACCACAACTCGAGTGCCTATGGTAAAGCAACACCACACTATTTATGAAGCTGTGTTTATGCCGCTCATTCACATTTTATGTTCCAGTGGCAT
This sequence comes from Eptatretus atami, assembly GCA_035128595.1. NCBI lineage: Eukaryota > Metazoa > Chordata > Myxini > Myxiniformes > Myxinidae > Eptatretus > Eptatretus atami. Next base: position 83,373,779 of record CM068952.1, read on the forward strand.
TGCCTCCTATCAGAGGAAAAATAAACGGTCTCTGTCACACAGTACATCAAACAGCCAATATATACATATTTCTCGGGCTGAGAAAACAGAGGATGAATCTCGACTACAGTGACAGTGTCGCCTCTTCAAGAAATGTTCTATAGAAATTCTACAGAGCTCAATATAATTTTAATGGAACCTGATGAAATTCTATAGAACTGAGGAGAGATTGGTTGTTCTATATAATTCGTTTGATGTTATATAGAAGAACCATTGAAATATTTATAGAACTCTGCAAAGAATGGGTCTTCTGTAGAATTCATTACAAATTATATAGAAGATCCATTTAAATATTTATAAAACCCTCCGGAAATTAGTGTTCCATAGAAATCATTAGACGTTCTATAGAAATTCATTTTATTATTTATAAAACTCTGCAGAGAATGAGTGTTCTATGTAATTCATGAGGCAATCTATAGAAATCCATTTAAAGGTCCACAGAGTGGCTAAGGAGCAAAAAGATAAATATCATTGAGTGGCCGAGTCAGAGCCCCGATTTAAATCCAATTGAAAATCTGTGGCATGACTTGAAGATTGGTGTCCATCAACGTTCCCCACACAATTTGACTGAGCTTGAACAGTTTTGTACAGTAGAATGGGTAAATATTGCCCAATCAAGGTGTGCAAAGTTGGTAGAGACCTATCCCAACAGACTCACAGCTGTAATTGCTGTCAAAGGTGCTTCCACCAAGTATTAACTCAGGAAGGGGGCCACTTATCCAAACAAGATATTCTAATTTTGTATTTTCAATTAATTTTCTGACATTTGAGGAATTTGTTTTTCACTTCGAAGTTGTGGGTTACGATGTGTAAATAAAGTTGGAAAAAGTCTGATTTAATGCAATTTAATTCCAGGCTATAAAGGCAACAAAAGGTAAAAAAAATTGAAAAGGGGTGTAGACTTTCTATAGGCACTGTATATTGTGATGGTTTTAGAAATGTACGCCAGGTGAGAGTAAACATGTACACGTAGGAGACCTGAGGATGAGTTATTTCATGAGTCTACGTGTATGTAGACCTTTGCCCCTTGTCTAATAGTTTGGGGGAGACATGCGTTGAGGTTATAGTTTGTATTTATACCTGGTGTTGGCTTTGCGGTTAGGGTGGTGGCTTGGGATCCAAGGGTCCTGAGTTCAAGCCCTGTTCCGCTGAATTAACACCAGGGGGTTGACTCAGCCTGTCATCCTTCCGAGGTCGGTGAAATGAGTACCAGTGTAGCAGCTAATAGGCTGCACACGAAGGGTAGGGATATCGATGGATTGATTAAATATGGTATTGGTGTGGTGCAGGCATGATGGGCTGAATAGCCTCCTCCTGTGCCTTAATTCCTTGTAAATCCTTGTAAATCCCTGGTGTGATGTCTTCCTTTCTTTCATCCCCACCCCTTGTAAATCCTTGTAAATCCCTGGTGTGATGTCTTCCTTTCTTTCATCCCCACCCACCCACCCATACTACTTTCCATACCCCAACAGTCCATTCCATACCTTCTACTCCTTTCAATCTTTCTTTCAAAAACCTATTGGTCTTACCTTCAACCCCGCAGTCGGTCAATCGTTCCTCGGTGCATCTGCATCTCCTTCCATTACCACTCCATCCGTGCATTATTGTGTTAAGCACATTTGATCCATCTGTGGTCAGTAATCCTTTAGACTGATCGGATTACCTTCACCACATCGGTCTTTCTTCCTTCTTGCATTTCACATGTTCGTGGCACAAAGCACTATGGTTGTTGCATCAATAATAAAGTATGAAGCTCTTCTCATATGCAATAAAGCATGGTGCTACTCGTATGTGACCAGTACGTAAGGTATAAAGGACATTTGTATGTGCAGGGAGGGACTGGAGGCACCTGCCGCGTCTTTCGTGCGCAAGGGTTGGGTTGAGGGCTGCGTTAGAAGACTCCCTCAGGGACAGCGGGATTTTCCACAAGCTGGATTGTGGACCCATCCCCATCTGATGCGCACCAATGAGAGAGAGGCTCTCATGAGATGAGCCAGAGAAAGTGATGTCTTATGAGAAGAAAGGAACTCAGAGCTTGTCCTTGTCTTAAAAGCTTGGCCTGCGAGGACCAGTAAGTAGCGCAGAGTGAGGAAGAGAGAAGGAAGGAGTTCATTGTGTGGAGGAGAGCAAGGAGAAAGCCCAGAACGTGGCTGGGTTCAAGTGGAGCTGTTTGTCCCAGGTGCACAGCAGAAACGGAGCAGCTTGCCGTTGGCATATCTGGGATGCCGGAGAGGACTTGCCTACTGGTGCTGGAAGCCTCAGAGCCTCAGAGATTCGGCTGCACATCCCATTGCATGGCATCGCCACTCCACTGCCCATCTTCCCAATTTCTCTGTACTTTTATTTTCTCTCAGTTCTTCTTGTCTTCTTCTTCTTCCCAGATTGAATGATGGCCATATGTTTTTTGTGTAAATAACATTGTCTAAGAATAAGTGATAGGGTTTAGACTGCATTTATGTGCCTTTTGTCTGTAATTACTCGCTTTAATGATCGCTTGCTTTTGTGAATAAAGACTTGTAAATAATGTTTTTCACCATTGGTTGTGTGTGTAAATAAATAATTGCTAATTGTTCTTTCAAATCTGTCTCGGTTGTCCTTTCCTCCATTGGTCTGACACAGTGTCCAGGTATAGTTCGACAGGAAGTTGTATCACACGTGATTTGCTCTCGTTAGCTAGCGTACACTCACTGTATCGCTAGGCAGTAACCCGAGTGTGAACTGAGGGCAAGAAACTCAGTTAATTTAGTCACCTCCCCAGGCAAACAAAGTTCGATAGATAACCTGTTGGAGTTGACGAGGTTGATTGACATTTGTGGTTGCTTGGCAACCCTCCAGATCATGGATTCATCCGCAGTTGGTGGCCTCAGGACCCGGCGTTCAGAAGGAACCCGAAGGCTTCCTCTCATGGCAAACCTCAAGCCCCGGCCGTAACTCTGTATGTATGTATGTATGTATGTATGTATGTATGTATGTATGTATGTAAGTATGTATATCAATCTATATATATATATATATATCAAAACAACCCCACTAACTTGATGAGGAAGCAAGGCACAGATCTAGTGCCATCACAGTGCTTGCACGACCTGCCGCCAACAAGTGACGCCTGCCACACAAGAGTGCATTATCTCTGTGCTGCTGATCACCAGTCAGGATGATTGCAGCCAGGAATAATAAATTCAACCAAAGAAGCACACTGACCCTGTGACATGATGCTGATGTCATGTGCATAAATTGTGTGTATGTGTTTGTGTATGTATGTATATATGTTTTATATATACTAATAAAAGGCTGTGTGTGTGTGTGTGTGCGACAGTGTGTCAGTGTGTCTCCTCCATAACTCCAAAACTATAAAAACCTATCAGCCTGAAACTTTGCATGCATTCTAAGAAAACTCCAAGGAAGTGCAAGAGTGAAAACTGGATGTTTGGATAAATTAAAACACCTCTTTTGAAAATAATTAATGGCCTTATTTAATTATATCCCTCATCAGATGATCCTCAGCCACCTCACTCTATGAGACTTCCTGGGTAACCTCGCTGGGGTCTGAAGTCGCCATGTTTTTTGGCCTGCTCAACCTTACTTTGACTTGGAACAGGCCGGTGTGATTTATTAACGATAAAGTTGTTGTTTTCACTTTCCTCACTCGTATTATCGAATGCCTTTTCATCATCGCCATGAATCGCTGGCTACTTTGCAATGTTTATAAACACCCAGAGACGTCAGCATTCATGGCTTGACATTTGGGCGTCTCCGGGAGGTGTATGTTTAATGTGTTGCTAATCGCGTGCCAAACTAGCTGTTTCTTAACTACCGTTTGATTGGAGTGCTTGCTTGAGTGCTTAAGCCACTTTAGCTCACCTGTAAAGTAGTTTGCAACTTCTTCTCAGAAACTACACACACAATTTCAATGAAATTTGACCACAACCTTCATCACCCGTGAATGGCATTAAAAAAGGGGTCTGAAGGGGTCTACAGAGGAAGTTTATTGGGGGGGGGGGGGTGGGGGGATGTGTTGCCTCCCCCAAAGAGGTTTTGCTTTCTTCTTAAACGATACACACAATTCCGATGAAAACTTCACGACATCCTTCATCACCCATGACATACCAAAGTTCGCCCATGGCATTGGAAAAGTCTGCTCGAAGGGGATTTAAGGGGGGTTGCCCCCCAAAGTATGTATTTGTTTTCTTCTCCAAAACAACACATATATTTCCGATGAAACTTGACCATCATCTTCACCACCCATGATGTACAAAAGTTTGTTTATGACAATAAAAAATAGGGGTCTAAGGGGTTCTACAGGGGGGGGGGGTGGAGTTTCCCCCCAAAATATGTATTTGCTTTCTTTTCTGAAGCCACACACACAATTTCGATGAAACTTGACCACAATCTTTATCACCCGTAATGTACCAAGGTTTTTTCATGGCATCAAAAAGAAAACCATAGGTATTTACTTTGTTCTCCATTATATATTTTCTGGGTCATCCATGCCTACTAGTGGTTGCCTGATTATCTTATCCAGCCATAACCAGATAAGTGCCCAGCGGTATTGTCCCAATGTTTAATATCTCTGTGAGATTCTTTGTCATCATTCCTGTGGGTCCAGCTATTACTGGTACAACTTTGGCATTCTTCAGCTTCCAGGATCTTCTCACTTCATTCTTGATGTCTTGGCGTTTGGTCATTTTCTTGATTTCTGCATCATTTAGTCCAAAATCATGGCTATTAACACCTCAATCAGCAATGCCTTCTCTCTTTTTTTTGTACCGAAGTATGATATCTGGTCTTAACGCTTTGTTTTCGATGTTCATACTCGATGGGATCATTAGTTCATACGTGTGCGGAAGGTACTTCCATGTTTCAGTGATTATTTTTGGTTCATGTTCCCACAAATTTTCTGGAACTGGGACATCAAAGTTTTTTCAGATGTGCCAGTGGATTGATTACATTACAGTATATACTCTGTTGTGTCTTTGTTTGTGCAGCTGTTCTGACATGAGTTTGTTTTTGTGTGTGTGTTTAGTCATGAAGCAGAACATATCATTCTCTTTACTCACCCCACCCCCACCCCTCACCTTTCTCTCTTCTTCCTTTCTTTATTCTCTCTCTCTCTCTCTCTCTCTCTCTCTCTCTCTCTCTCTCTCTCTCTCTCCTCTCTCTCTCCTCTCTCTCCCTTCCTCTCTCTCCTTCCCTCTCTCAACCCCCTCCTTAATACCCCCCCCCCCCCCGTCATTGAAGCAAAGGTTGTATTTGCATATATATATATATATATTATTATAGTTTATTTACAGGTCAGAGTTCGAGGTTCACCACGAGGGGAAGCACTCGAGTTCCTCCAAAACACTGGGTCCTGAGGCCACCAGCTGTGGATAACTCCATTCTAATCCATTCACAGGTGAGAGATGGATTTGCCACAAATGCCGATTGTGAACAAATAGTGAATGCATGCACTGTCAATGATAATTTGCCAAAAAGCAATGAAACTGGTTGGGCAGCTGAGGGTGTGTGTTGCATTGGGATTCTCATGTGTGTACTTATTCTGAACGTCTTTATAGCTGTGGAGGAACTCTGGAAAGGGTTTGAAACAGCAAAGCGCTTACCTTGCATAGCCTTTCGTGGTTGCTTTATGCAGCTTCTTTGGCTGGAAGAGCATGGGAGGAGTCAATATATAAAAAGAGGGTGTTTTTTTTTCTTCTTAATTTGAGAAGCCTAAATAATTCCCATGCACTTAAAACTACATCACTTAGGAACCGAATATTTTGCGTAAATGTAGTTTTATGTTCCAGAAAGATGTGACATAAAAAACAACCTTAAATAACATTATGTATATGTATATGGACGATATACACACACTTGTACATATCAGACTCGGTGTGAATTGTTGGAACATCAGCTCTGAGAGTGGGAGAACGACAGTTCAAACCCCACCCGAGTCATACAAAAGACTTTAAAAAGGGTGCGTGCTGCTTCCTTGCTTGACACTCAACATTTAAAAGGATAGGGAATGAACAAACAACGCTGTGAAGGCAATGGAAAATCACCTGGGATAACCCTTGCCAAGAAACTGATTCTCCAGCAATAATGCTCTGTAAAGAGTAGGCTACATCAAATAAAATATATACATGAATAGATTATTCGATGAAAGCAAAAGAAAAGCACAACCAACCAAACATATGCACCAAGTATGACCACAAATTTTCAACAAACAAGAAAGAGCAGATCCAATCACAGGTGACATTTTATCCATGACCCACAGACTTCCTCAGGTCTTGGTTCTCACTTTGGCAAGTGGCTTGTGCCCTATTTATATTCTTGTCACAACTATGTTCCAGACAAGTGGTAATCCTCGGAGTGAGAAAGAGCTTTAATATAAAGCATGCCATCATCATCGATCGTCTGCTCAATCCGGCCTTACATTTGGCAAGATCAAACATTATCTGGATGGGCACGAACGGCTGTGGGCACTTTCCTGCTCAGGCACTTCTGCGACGGTGGTGTTGCTGTCATTCCTTGCCTCGATTCCATGGATGATATATGGGTAATGGGTATTGTCAATCTGGTATTGTAATTTGTGAGTGAGCAGGTGTGGCTTGCAAGCGAATGTGTAACGACATTGTTGGTCATTGAGATTGTAATGTGTGGCAAAGAGCAGACATAATGCATACAATTTTGAGTGGGTATGTACGAGTGATTTAGCATTGCTTGCATGTCTTACCCATTGTTCCTACCTTACACAATACCATTCTTGTAGCCAAGCTGTATGAGAAGTGTGCATTGTATGGGAGGGTTAGTTGTTAACGGTTATACCACTCTCTCTTGGCCTTTGTCGTGCAATGCCTGGAAACCTCTGATGCTTGGTGGTTGTGTCCAGCACACCCTGCCCCATACACCACTCTCTCTCCTACCACCGACAATCAAATCAAATCAATGGCCAGATTGTACATCAATGACGTGATATTGCTGACTGAGTCACATCAATAGGACAACTGTGTATGTGCAGCAGGGAACACCTTGAGAAATAGTCAAACTTTCAACAACAGCTCTTGAAGAAAAAGCCCATGCCACTCTTGAACTTTCAACAACGACATACATATACATACATTACGGTCAAGCTCCTTTATGGGCAATAAATGTTTTAATAATAAAATAAAAGTGGTACCTTTAACATTTGATTGAACTATTCAATCTTTACACAAGATGATTCCAATTTGCCCATTCATTTCATTAATATCTCACAGTGATTATTGAAATAAAAAACAACTTTCAATTTTTTTTTGCATGTCACAGAAGAAAACCGTTCAGTGATTTTGAATTTTCTCACTTATAGAATGTCATTTCAAACTTGAGGAGTGCCTCATCGCTGATCTACGGCCCATTTCTCTCACTGTCTCAGGAGCTACAAGAACAGGTGTTTCTCAAGGTGCGGCGGTCAATCTCGTGAGGTGGTAATGTCAGCATTGGAACTCAAAAAACAACAATTTTGATGTGCTCCATTCGAGTCTAGCCAGCCAGACTGACCATCCCTTACTTCCTTCCGACCAGCGACCATTCAATCACACCAACCTGGCACGCTCAGTCACAGTGCTTCTCTCTTTGGTGTTGCGCGCAAGCAATGAAACCTGCACATCACAGATGCATTTTTGTCGTCATTTCAAACTTGATCCCAAACGGTGTACATACCTCTCTCAGGTGTCCAAGTGCATTTGTGTCGCTCGAATACCTCAATCTTTCAAGTGCATACTTCAGTATCCTTATCTCCCCCAATCTTCAGACATCATCTCTGTTTCCGAAACTGGACGATAAACTGGGTGTCCCATCTGCTCGCATTATTTGGTGGATGTTAAATATCTCATGGTTCCCTCCATGAAGAGTAGATGAGTTATTGCCAACACCATGAACAAATTATAAATTCCTGCCTGGACTGTGGCAGCAAGCATGTGGGTCTAGTCTTCTGAGAAGTTTATTGACATCAGGTTCCACTGCTTGCTATAACAGATTGTGCTTGCTGTCTGGACAGCAACTTCTGCACTGTAAACAAGAAGGGCACTCAGTAGAGCGCATACCTCTACCAGGCTGAACAGTTTACATTTTGTATCCCACTGACAGGCCGGATCTGAATCAGGACCTGAACCAAAATCTAATCGGCTTGTTCTTGTCACCTCCATAACTCACCACCAAGTTTTGCCATTATCCGTCCACAACTTTTTGAGATATTGTGCTATATATCATTTTTGGCCCTATCTCTCATTGGTGAAGAATCACTTTAAAAATTCTGGTATCCAGATCCGGATCTTTACAAAAATCTAATCGGTTCGTCCTTGTCACACACTCAACCTCTCCACCAAATTTCATCCGGATCCATCCACAACTTTTTGAGATATCCTGTACACAGACAGGGGTGAAAACATAACCTCTGCCCACCTTCGGTGGTGGAAGTAACAAACCAACCAGGTGGTAGATATCATGTGAACGGCCATCTTTGGATATAAAGGGCAACCAAACACACACACACACACACACACACACACACACACACACACACACACACACACACACACACACACACACACACACACACACACACACACTTTCAAACAACGCAGTCTTAGATATGATGGAAATTGAACAAACCCAACGGATTGTCACGTTGACTTTGTCAAAATGTTCTGGAAAGTAATTGGTTTTTAAGCTATGAAATAATTAAAATTATATTGTAGTTTATGCCATTAATTAATGATGGAATACACAAACACATCGATTAATTTTTAAATCTTGGTACAAAGGCATTATTTTCCAAAAAAAACAAATTTCACTTTGAGCACAAATGTCATCAGGTGGACTTGTGGATGTCAAAGGTTTTGTGGAACAAAATATCTCTTTCTGCTCTCATGTGCATAATGTATTCATCAAACGGACCTGATGAATTTCTCTCTGCATACCACAGTAAAAGGTGCCGACAGGTGGAGGGGGTTCACAAGGACAAAACCTCCAAGGGTAAGTGTGCAAGCTCAGCATTGTATTAGTCTTGATGCACTACCCTACCTGTCTTCTTCCAGGTAGGCTCGTGGCCAAGTAGTGAGATCACTGGATTGGACTTTGAGGTGTCGGTTCAAACCCAGCTAAGGATCGAGGCTTACATTTGGACTCTGAGTTCTGGGCAATGAGCAAGAATTAAATTGGCAGTTAAAACCCATCTGGCTCATTAATAACCTTCAAGGAGATGGTGATCTGGTTGTTGACCTGAGTTGGCTTCATTCATTTAGTATGCAGCCTGTGGCTGCTGCATGTTGGTTTGCATCATTGCTGGGAGCATGGGTGTGCCACTAATGCAATGCCCCCTGCTGGTGAGGGCAGGAATTTGGCCTGGTCTGGCAAATATTCCCCTACTCTTTGTGAAGGACACCGTGGGATCTTTAACGTCCACTGACTAATGCTGGCAGATGAGACCCCGTTTAACATCCATTTGAGGAAGGGCGCACATATTGATGAATCACCTTGCCTGTGAATCACCCGAAGGGCAGTTTATAGCTGGTCGACATTCGAACCCAGGCTAGACAGCTTAGATAAGAGTGTGCCTACTCAAGACAATCCTACCATCCCCTGGGTCAGCTTATACAAATGATACAAGTCCACATATTGTGGTTGACTCTTTGTACCCACAGAGCAACTTATGATGGACACTTTCTTTAACACTATCTATGAAAATGTAGTGGTGCCCCAAAATAATCCCTCTATTAGAATAGAAAAAAATAAATCAATACAACAAAATCACAATATAATAACGAAATAGTCTTTGTACAGGAAATTATTTTATTTACCATACTCAGTACACAGACCGATGTGTGTGTGTATATATATATATTGTTACGGTTGTGGAAATTCACAGATCACCATTCAAGTTCCCCGAAGATCAGTTATGTCGATAAGTGTGTGTCCAGATAGATTTCCCCACCGATGTCTAACGGGAATTATTTGTGAGCCGGGATGTGCATCTTTGAGGTAGTGTTATTCTTTCCTATCGTTATTTTGAACAACATCTCCTCACCACCTTCGCCACAACCGCCAACATCTCCTCACCACCTTCGCCACAACTGCCAAAATCTCCTCACCACCTTCGCCACAACCGCCAACATCTCCTCACCAACTTCGCCACAACGCCATCTCCTCACCACCATCGCCACAACCGCCACATCTCACCACCTTGCCACAACGAACAACATTCCTCACCACCTTAACCAACAACGCCACATCTCCTCACCACTTAACCAACAACCGCCAACATCTCCTCACCACCTTAACCACAACCGCCAACATCTCCTCACCACCCTAACCAAACAACCGCCAACATCTCTCACCACCTTCAACCACAACCGCCAACATCTCCTCACCACCCTAACCAACAACCGCCAACATCTCCTCACCACTTCGCCACAACCGCCAACATCTCCTCACCACCCTAACCAACAACCGCCAACATCTCACCACCTTCGCCACAACCAGCCAACCAAAATCCCCTCACCACATCAACAAACGAACAACGTCTCCTCACCTTCATCTCCACAAACGCCGCCATCTTTTCCCCAAGAAACAACAACATCAACAAACAATGTCTCCTCACCTTCGTCTCCAAAACGGCACTTTTCGCGCAGAACGGCATTCCACAAACGAAGCGCATCTCCGCGACAGCGAGGAATCCCCTCGTTGGAGCGAAAGCGGTGATTTTACCAGCGTCGCTTTGTCCGCGTTTGATGACGAGATCGGATCAGAATGACAAAGGGGGCGAGCCAGCGGGGGGTGAAGGGTAGGTAAGCAAACACCACCCCCCCCCCCGGGGGCGATAAAGGCGCGTTGAAACGCCGAGAAGGCAGTTAGGAGAGGAGTCAGTCTGGTTCGTGGTCAGTTGAAGTCTGGGTTCGGAGTGGAGCTCGGAGTGGAAGTCGGGGTTGAGGTCGGAGTGGAGCCTGGAGTCCAGCAAGCTGCATGCGCGTGCAGAAGTGTGGGTGGGGGAGGCGCTGGAGAGAAGTCGCAGCCAGCGGCATAACGGTCGAACGACGCTGAGGAGTGGCAGCTCTTAAGAGGCATCAACTCTAAAGAGCAAGGCCCGTTCGCTCCTCTGAGGCGTCGTCGGCTAGGCCGATCGACCAGGCCGCACGGCTAGGCCTGGACAACCGAGCTGCCAATACACCAGCTGCCGTGTTGACGATGAGACATCGAGGGTCGCCCAGCGAGTCACCACGAGGTGGCCAGGTAACCTGCACGGGTCTCGCGGCTCCTTCGGTTCCACAGCCGCGGAACTTAAAGGAACTACGGGCCCTGTTCTTTCTTGTTCTTTTCTGGGGTTTTTGCATGGAAGTCTGTGGCGCCTTGTCTGCTAAGTAGAACTGTGGAGTGCCTGTACATTACATAGTAAATGGACAACGGCTGTAGGTCTTTTTGCTCGTGTCTTGTCCCTTATCCCCATTGCTTCATTGACTGCATGCGTATAAAATAAATGTCATTGTTTGAATATTCACCTGCTCGTTGCGTCCCTTCCTCCATTGAGCTGCCGTAATTGCGGTTCGATAATAGCTGCGTTTTTAATAGCCGATAAGATAATCGGATCAACGGGGGCTTGGCGATATCACCGCTCGGCAATCGCAAACGGAGCGAGCTGCTTAAGCGGCTCGTTTCCGCGCAAGTTCCTTTGAGGTACAACATCTCGGTAGTCTGTCCGCGCGAATAATTAGGTAAATCGACAATTCGGCGATCGACCCTGTAGCGCGGGAAGCATTGACAAGGTTGTGGTGTGGGTAAAAACACACCGTAGCTGGATTTGGGTGTGATCCGAAAGCTGCGACTGGATTTCCACGGTCGATGGGCGCGCGGCCGCAATAGCTAAAGCGGTCGCGCAGCGGAGTGGTGGAGATCCACAACAATATTATATATATATATTATATATTATATATATATAATATATATATTATATATATATTATTATACATATATGTATATATATATATATCCTATATAATATTACACGATTAATGCCTCCGCCACCAAAGGTGGATGGAGGTTCTTTTCACCCCTGTCTGTTTGTCTGTGAGGAGGATATCTCATAATGTTCTGGATGGATTTGGACAAAATTTGGTGCACAGCTTGGGTGTGTGACAAGGACAAATTGGATAGATTTTAGTGAATATTTGGGTCCGAGAATGTTTAAAAATTTTTTAATGATTCATCACAACAGAGAGATAGGGAAGAAATGATATAGAGCATGATATTTCAAAAAGTTGTGGAGGAGTTATGACAAAACTTGGTGGATGAGTTGGTTAGGTGACAAGAACAAGCCGATTCGATTTTGGTTCAGCCCGGACGGAATCAGATCCGACCCATCAGTGGGATACAAAACGTAAACTGTTCATCCTGGCGGAGGTATGTTCTCTACCGAGTGCCATTGTAGTTTTGTTTGTTTCTCCGTTGATATATCTGACGATTTTCTCTTCAACTACTCGACTAGGAACCATAAAACCCATTTCATTATAAAGGTCTTTGTTGGAGGAGTTCTGGTTGGATGTTGTGTTTTTCATTATGAATGACATTATCATTTAGCTTACTTCACCACTATTTTTACTGTAGAATCGCGAGATGGAGGATCTCGCGAGATTGTGATTTTAAACGTTTTATACTTACTTTTAGCACTGTTTTTAACGACTTGGAACAGGAATATTAATAACGGGAACAAAGGAGGAAGAGATTCACATGAATGGAACATTGTTCCATCGTTATTTACTTTTGACATTGGTCTTAACGAATGGGAACAGGAACAATGCAGGCATGATGGGCCGAATGGCCTCCTCCTGTGCCAAAATTCCTTGTGTATCCTTATGTAAAGAAAGGGGGAGGAGAAAGACAGAGAGTTGGGGTGGGGGGGGGGGCAAAGAGGGACAGATCATTAGAATGGTGGGGGGGGGGGGAAAGATGACAGAGAGTTGGGAGAGGGTGTTTGAGTACTTGGGGCTGGCGGCAGGGTCAAGGGCTTGAAGTCACATTTTACATTTCATGGAATTTCCGTGGGTCCCTCCTGCTGATGAAAAAAACAAAAACGATGAAGGTTCTTGGACTGTTGTGCGAGTATCTCATTCTGAGGACTTTGTGAATGGTTTTCATACATATTATGTCATTCCGCACTTTGTGACACTTAAAAGTCTTCAAGGGCATTCAATTAGGCATTAAAATCCTTCCTACAAGAGGCAGGACCGCCCACATCCCTCCTTAAACCATAGAAACATAAAAAGGATTCCAGAAAAATATCACAATTATGGCAAAGTCAGCCAATGACTGTCAGGCCAATTACTCACTGATTGCATCTCGTACAAAACTCACTGCAGTTTCTATTTTCAACTGTTTCAGGAAAAGAACAGCTTTTATTCTCATGTCATAAGACTCAACACTTCAACACTTGGCTTATTATTGTGTTACTAGATTTTTAAATAATTCAATAGAATGGAATATACACTCTGCACTAATAGGTTTAATTAGTGCAACCGGCTTTTCTTCATATATTTGCTGATTTTAATGAATTTTATAATAGAAAGTAAAAGGCTTGCATATTTCACTGAAAAGCCAAAATGCAACATAGGCAGTTTCCAGGCATACAGTCATTTTTCCCATGTAGACCGATTTCAGGGGTTTAAGTAACTCGTGGCAAAATACAAAAACTTTTTCAAACAAGCTGAGTGTACAACAAGTGTGCAAAGTACACCAGAAGATCCTTGATAAACACAAAAAAAATACAACGGACGTTCAAAAAGTTCGACAAACAAGATGCTCTCAATAGTGCAAGATGCCGCTACTCTATCAGAAATCACTGGCAAAGCAGCCGCAACCAGAACAGGATGTTAGAATTTGACCGAGGTACCAACACACAATGGCCTACTCTTTGAGAAATTCACCATGTTCTTTTATGTCCACAAGCTACGTCTAGCAGGCAACACACACAGATGACTTACTGTGTCTTTCAACATTATCTACTGTCTTTGCCTGCAATCTATTGTGCCTCATCCTGCAAAACATCAGGATGACATCAGAGTCTAATTGTGTATTGCTGGGAATCAAACCTACACTCAAATAAAAAAATAGGACCACGGGTCCTGAAGCTCACCTGGATCAGGACCAGCAGTCACTCAACCCCCCCCCCCCCCCCCCACCCCGGTAGACCCCCTTAGACCCTGATTTTTTTTTAATGCCAGGAACAAACTTTAGTACATCACGGGTGATGAAGGATGTGGTCAGGTTTCATTGAAATTGTGTGTAATTTCGAAGGAGACAGCAAATACCTATTTTGGGGGAAGGGGGTCAGTCTCCCCTCCCATAGACCCCCCTAATGAGCGCAGATTTTGATGCGGTCAATAGACCTTCGTTAGGCATCAGATTTGAGGCTTGTGGCCAACTTTCATCAAGACCGTGTATTTGGTTCAAACGATAATGACTGAAGTGTTTACAAACCGACTGATTCACTGACTCACGGACGGACACTGCTCGATCGCATAAGCTCACCTGACTAAAGTCCAGGTGAGCTAAAACGTGACCACATCAAGCACTGACAATGACTTGAAACACGGTTTCCACTGCAAAGCTTCATCAGGAGTGTATAATGTTTCATTCCGGCATTGAGAAGCTCGTACAGGATGCTACAGCATTGAAAAAGGTAATTATTGCTTTGATAACTTGCGGATTTTCGAACATAGTCACAAAAGAAAAGTGATGGTTGTGCCAAATTCTCAAGTCAATCATGCCAAAATTGCCAAAATAGCAGAAAATTATACAAACTGCTCTCTTTGTGTCCCTCTATAATTTATGTTCTGCATGAAACCGGATAAATGGCAGTGTGATTGCAAAATATTACACGTAGAAGGATTATACTCCTTCCAAAACATCCATTTTGTGACAATCATCAACCTCAGGATGTTGGAATTAATGAAAATTTTCCTTTTCTCTATCGTGTAGCTACTGGGGGATAATGTGATTTGTTTCGAAGTGAAATTGCAGCATTTTGTTGAAAAATTAGCAATTAAAAACATGTATTTTCACACATTGGTTACAGAAGTCACGCTGCTGAGGGTGAATGATGGACCAAGGAAAAAACAAACTTTATCATCTCGTTCATTGTGAGGGGCCGCAGTGTCATGTAAGGCCTTGTCCAACAAAGTGCGTTGGAGTCTTATTTCCGTTTGCACAGCTGAATAATTAAGTCAGCAGCCACCTCGCTGCCCTTTTTCAAAATTACAGCAAGCTCCTTTGACTTGACTTGGCTTGAATAAATTACCTTGTTAAAATGTCAAGCAAGCAATTATCTATTGCTCTGTCGAAAAATTCCTTCAATATACAGTGCCTGTAGAAAGTCTACACCCCCTTCCAAAATTTTCACCTTTTGTTGCCTTAGAACCTGGAATTAAATTGCATCAAATCAGATTTTTTTTTTCACCTGTATTTGCACATCATAACCCACAACTTCGAAGTGAAAAACAAATTCTACAAATTGCAGAAAATTAATTAAAAACTGCAAAACTAGAATATCTTGGTTGGATAAGTGTCCACCCCCCTGAGTTAAGACTTGGTGGAAGCACCATTGACAGCAATTACAGCTGTGAGTCTGTTGGGA
>CM068952.1:83422489-83434485 GCA_035128595.1 Eptatretus atami
CAAAGGAGAGAGGTCGAGATAGGCCTTACATCAGCGTGGTAGTGGGAGGTGTCTCTTCTTGCTGAAAGTAGATCTCTTCGTTACACAAATATTTCTTCAACACGTGATGGACGGATTCGCTGCATGCAAGTTTAAGTAAACCGCCAGTGACGTTTGGGGTCAAAAGAGATGGCCCTAGGATGCCCAATTGCTAGGATATGCTACGCAACAGTAACGCCTGTAAAGTTCTAAAATTGGTGTTGCATATGTAGACGAATCGGATGTGTTCAGGAGCCAGTATGTGTGAATGGGTGTCGGTGTAGATTGAGCCGAGTTTAACGTTGAAGGGTGGCCGTCTATGCGCTCCAGGAACAATTTGGAGTGGAATGCTTGCATCTTTCGCATTTGCCCAGGTACGCGGACTGCCAATTCAGCTCTCCGGTCTAGGATCGGTCGTTCATTTAGAACGGTGGATTATGTTGGAATGTACATTTTCCAGTTATAGTTCGCTTCAAAGATGCGATGGGGCGGTTGAATTGTGGGATTCGCGTTGCAGGGAGCATTTGTCGTAGCGAGATTTCCGTGGGGATCGGTGGAGTTGTCAGAATTTGATTTTTCCTTTGCGGGGGTGGTTGATGAGAACCGTGGTGCTTCTGAACGCTTCTTATGGGACGCATGCACAGTTCAGCTGTTTCAAACGTTATCTCGGGTGCGAGCCAGTGGTGCGTTGCGTGGTGGAGTCTGTTGTGGACAATTGTGTTGCTAGTTGTTTGTGCCTGACATGATGTTTTCGTGGCTTGCCAGTAGCATTTATGATGAGATTGTCTTTCTTGCAAGCACGTGTTCGTGAGCTTCTGCCATTGATTGAGGGGTCAATTGTTGATCTGGAAAAAAAATGAAAAGATTAAGTAGTTATGAGGAGGCGCAAAGTGTGAGTACATTGTTTTTTTGGGATACCTGTATATATTATGTTGTATAATATTAGTATAGTAGTATATATATTATATTTATAGTATATATAATATAGTATAATATATGATATAATTTGACGTAGTATGACTGAGGGGGGGTGCAAAAGTAGGTATAGCAGTAATGGATTAAGGCCAGTATTACAGTGATTATAGATAGAGGGGGGGGGGGGGGGGGGGGAGTGGTGCTATGATTTCATGTGTAATTAGAAGTTCATGTGTATTCATTAGAATCAATTATTACCGGATTTGTTAATAAGTTGTTATTTTCGGTAATTTTGGATATATGTCTTGTATAGATCAATAAAGATAGCGTTGTTGTGCGCACGGAGTTTGTTTTTTTCATTTCATGGTAGTACCTACTTGTTGCACGCCCGCTGTAGTATATGTATAGTGGGTATATATATATATAATATATATATATATATATATATATGTTATAAATACATATATACATATATATGTATTAGTATATATACATGATGTATGTATATGTATATGTTATATATGTCAATTATATTTATACTAGTATGTAGTTTGTATGATGTTTGCATATATTGTTAATATGTAAGTGATTATATTATATAGTATTTATATATAGTAGTGTATATCTCTGCTGCCTCCTGTAGATGCGTAGAGTATTATTGACTTGCTTTGGATGGTCGCTGGCCAATATCTGAGGTACTTCAAGCATGGAGAACTTTGCCGACAGAAACCCCGTACGACGCACTCCACTGGTAGCACATTACACAGTTCACCCACGGTCATACGACACTGGTTCTTACTCTTATACGAGAGACAAACTTTCTTTTTCATGTGCCCATTTCAGATTGTCTTCCATGGGTACTGGTCCAGCTCAACGGATGATGAACCGCTTTTACGCACATCAGACAGAATAATTAAATCAAGTTTTTGTTGGATGACTGCAATATGAGATGGGAACTAGCGCTTGTTACAATGCTGCATCTACTGGCAGCCACGCCCTGGCTTCAAAATGCATGCTGCGCCTTGATGTTACTTTAACTTACTGTTCTCACCCTGCCTTGTTGAAGCGGTGAGATAAATGGTCTGCGTCTTTGATGTCTGATTTGTTTGCCTCATACATAGCCTTTTCGTAACTCGGAGCAATCACATTGCAAACTGGTTATGTTGCAAGTATGCGGGCTAGAGATTTCGGAGCAACCAGACAGTCGTGCTCTAAATGTGTCTCTTCTACACGATTTGGGCACATTCTAAGGCTGACTAGCAAAATTTCCATTTTGCCAGATGTCACACAGTTGGCATTGGTCCGTACATTGATTTGAGTGCGAGAAGATTAGTCGCTGGTGGCTCATGCTGTCGAAGCGATGCCAGCTGACTAATTTCTGCACACATTCCATGCTAGTCCATGCTTCTTGCTGGAGGTTGACTTATAGTTTGAAGCTGTTTTCTCTGCCTCTTCCATACATTTATCTGCTTCGATAACATCTTCATCTGCCCACGTGCATCGTCACTGATGTGTGTGTATAGTATATATATAGTATATGAAGGGTTCGTAGGGTCCTTAAACCGCATACGATAAGTCACATTTGCTGAGTTGTACAATTTAAGTACTTAAGGATGTCCTCTAAGATTTCAAGGAAAATGTTCAAAGTCAATAAAGTCAATAAAAATCAGATTTTCCTGTTATTTGGTGTAAGGGTGTTTCATTTCTCGCACTAGTATGTCTAAACATGCAGGACAAATGTGTCCAAGAGCCGGTGTCTCTAAAGGTGTTTGTCTTCAGCCCAGGAGATAGAGAAAATAAAAGCAAAGAAACACAAAGAAGCATAATTGCGATTTTCGTGCAGTGCCTTGACGGAGCAAGTGAGCGGAGAGAGCGGTCATGGAGCGATCGTCGTTTGCATGGAGCGTCATGGAGATCGTAAAGATACCGTTGCCAGGCGCGATGATTGTTTGACTGATGGTAGCTGGTGTAAAGAGTGTCCCATGAAATTTGTGGTAAGCAGCAGGTGGGGTTGAAGAATGGTCCTTTCTGCAGGGCAGAGTATTCTGAGTGTGGCCGTTACTGAAGTTATTGTGTTGAGGAATGTGAAAGTCAAGAAGAAGCCGAAAACGAACGCAGGACTCTAGACAAATCTGCATGGTGCAATAATGATAAGTATCTGTTCACAAAACTGTCTTTCTTTTGAGGTCAGTACCATAGTGCGAGGTTTGAAAGCCATTTTTTAGCCTTTGTACGCGAAACAGACAGCCAATGGGTCTTTTCTTGGTTGCATGATAATTGAGAGCTTGTCGAAAGAAATTTGTTAGAGAGGTGTGTTAAGAAAGTAGGCGATTACAAAATGTCTTCTAAGCTGTATGTACTTGTTAAAGCTGGATCTTGAAAAGGAAGGGTAGAGAAACAAAGATTGAAGTTTGTTTCGAGAGGCTTTGAAGGTGAACTGAAGTCCTCCTGAGGAACCTAAGGCTGCAGTGATACGCAGGGTGTTTCAGTTCAAAAGTAAAGGAATGGTAGGCTGATTTGTGGTGAGATGTGTCACAGAATTTTGAAAAGTCTCTCTTAAAGTATAGTTTTAGCCCAGAGAATGATGGATTCTCTGGATCAGGTGATTGGTGATGATAAGGAAAACTCAAAGTCCAATTCAAATGCCTGTTTGGAACATTTGGTGACGTCTGAACAGAGGTTGATGGGTGACTAATGTAGAGTATGTTTGGTTTCGAGTTCCAAAGAATTACTGGCAGGAATGTAGTATGGGTGTGATACTGAAGTCGAGGTTAAAGGAATTCCAGAGGGTTGGAAGATGAGAGGGTAAGATGTCGTTACTCTCTGAGATGTGTGGGTAAAAACAAGGAAGTGTTTGAGAAGTTGTGTGGGTAGTTGTGAAAGTGGTTGCTAGTTTCCGCAGGTCGGCAGTCTGTTGAGAGGGTTGTTTCCCTCAACGAGCAGATAGAGAAGGACAACGCTCGGTGAGAGGCATGCTTGTCGGCACTGAGGCAGGATTATTGATTATTTGTATTGCTGGTAGGGTGGAGATGCTCAAGTGTGAAATCACAAGAGGACTTGCTATCGCTGCGAGGCCTCCATTTTCGAGCATAGAATACATTCAATATCTTGAAGAAGGAGAAAAGAGAAGAAAGGGCTAAGAGATGCAGTGCAATAGACGAAAATGGGTGAATGATGAAGTGGATGGGTTGTGAAAAAGAGAACGTGTGTGTGGAAATGACAATAGTGAAGGTCTGACAATTTTGTCAGAATAATACTGAGACGATTGGCTGTTGAGGCTATAGGTGGGGCAAACTGAGCCAAGTCTTCGTGGTATAAATCAAATGCTCTGAGGGCACTCTGCCAGGGTCAAAAATGGGGGAACTCAAAGGTTCTAGAAGAGAGAAATTGGAGGAGAAGGCTTAAAGTCGTTGCGCTGCTAGATGTCGCTATATTGGATATTACACGATGACATTCGTAGTAAAAATGTATTGGTTCTGTAGTGTAAGAAAGCAGTAGGAGGCTGCTGCAACTGTTGCAGGTGGCAGCACGTTACAATAACATTTTAACATAACAAAAACATTAAATGTGAGAGTGGCTGGGCATCTGGAAACTTGTGACCTGCTCCTAGGGCTGATTCTAACAGTAATGTGAAGTGAAGATTTTGCCAATTGGACTGTGTGGCCGCGTTGTGCTTGTCGACTAATAAGTCTCTGCTTGTGTTGCTGTATGTTCATTAAATTAAATAGATTTTTGTATAACGTTACTATCTTTGTTAAGTTGTATAGGGTGACTCACGTCAAAACCGCTGGATTTCTAGGATGTGGTCCTTAAAGCAGGGGTTATGTTGCCTTAAAGTCTTAAAGGAGTCCTCGAAAAAAGAATTTCAAAGTAAGGTGGGAACAGGCTGATATATATAGTGTATATATATATATATATATGATATATGTATAGATGTATATATATGTATATATATTATGCATATATGTATATGCTATGTAGTATAGATATATATTAGTATATATATTATATATCAGTATATACTATATATAGATATATATTATACCGGGCGTAGTGGCGTGCGCCTGTAATCCGGCGTACTCGGAGGCTTTGGTTGGAGGATGATTGAGGAGGGGTGCTCTGCGTGGGGCATGCTATGAGAGGGTGTAGGGCAGCCTGGAATCATGGCGAAACCAATCTTATCCCTGTGGTCGTAAGAGGCGACGCGAGTGGGTTGCGTCAGGAAGGGCATCCGGTGTAAAACCTGTGCCAAATCAGTATGCGGATCATAACAGATGATCCGCTGCGGCGACCCCTAACGGGAACAGCCGAAAGAAGAACAACATATATATGTGTGTGTGTATATATGTTTATATATATGTATATGCATATATATATGTGTATATATATACATATATGTATGTATATATGTATATATATGTATATATATGTGTGTATATATGTGTACATATATGTATATATATATGTATATGTGTATATATATAAGTATATATATATATGTATATATATGTATATACATATGCATATATATGTATATATGTATATTAGGGTGGTCCAAAAACAGCAAAAAAAATAAAAAAAATTTCAGATGTTGTCTCCACAAGCCTTAAATTATTCCACTATGATTCAATAACGCGCATAAAAAAATTTAATTTGATCGGAGGTGATTTAGAGGTCGCTTCATAATGACGACTTTTAGTTTCATGAGTTGGTTAAATTAGGGTATGGTCAGGTACGATTACGGGTACTTCTGGATGTCCGAGGTGGAAATGTAGTGCATTTTCGAACTCTATGGGGTCGATTTCCTCTAAGAAATGACTGCACCGACATTGAATTCACTACCATTTCGAAAATATGACCTAAAACAAGATTTATTCAAGTTTGTTTGGTCATGTTTGTTACCAATTGAATTCGCTAGTACTGTGAGAATTTCAATTCACTCAGCTAATCCTCACAAACATCGCTCTGTGCACCTGGGTTGAGTTCCATCAGGCCGCTCCATCCCTCTCTCATGGCAGGTACATCTTGGATGCATGGTTTTGTAGAACTTTTTGGATGTAGGAGTTTTCGTATTTGATGTCTCACATTGATTTCTGATTGGACCAGTTATTATCCACAGCTGATATTGGAACACTGGTACTGCGAGTTGATTATGGCTTTAATTTTGTTTCTTTGGAGAAATACGTTTTTCATCAGCTTCTTCTTCTTATGTATTCTTGGCGACTGTTTTGACATTTGTTTGTACATTGGTGCTCCTCTTATAACTGCAACTATTTGATTGATGCTTCATTTCTAACTGCTGTATTATTGTTTCAATCACCTATTATGTTGTCTGTTTGTTGTTGCTTCACCTTGTACAAATGTGTATTTGGCACACTTATCTAGTCTAAATTCCATTTCAATGTCCACAGAGAACAGTTCTACAAGTTTTATCTGCTCTGTCAATTTTCAATCATCAATGTGAAGATCTTTACATCATCCATGTATAGTCGTTGCGTCACTTTCCCCAATTCTTTGATGTGCTTCTATTGGTTGTTAGGATGTATCCAGTCTTGTTTGTTGATGAGTACTCAGTGGTCCAACCTAGATATAACAGAAAGGGGAACTGCTCACCTGAAATTCAAGCCGGTATCTTCAATCTGGTATTTTGATAATTTCCTTCTAGGCCTGTAATCAAAGTTGGATTTCCAGAGCTCCATCTTTTCTCAAAAATTTTATTTGCGGAATTGATTTGTATATTTGCTATGCATGTTATAAATCCACGAATTGGAACACTGTGAAAGCGTCTTATATTTATCCAGTGCGAGGAACAATATTGATTCTTTTGCATTTCAATTGTGTGTGTGTGTGTGTATGTGTGTATTATATACAGTGCTTTCATAAAAGTATTCACACCCCTTTACTTTTTCATTATGTGTTTGTACAGCCTGAAATTTAAAAGGATTAAATTTAAAATTCTCACGCATCTGTTCACAAAGATACCCCATAATGACAAAGGAAAACATGTGTTTTGAAATTTTTACAAATTTATTGAAAATGGAGCACATAAATATCTAATTTACATAAGTATCAGCCCCCTTAGTCAATACTTTTAGAAATGCCTTTGTCAATGTTTGCAGCTCGATTCTTAGTGTGTTCTGTATCAGCTTTGCACATCTGGATTTCAGGGTTTTCTCCCTACTAGAGTAGCTTCATGGTGGTTTGTATGCACGTTGTATGTCCAGACTAAACTCTCAAAAATCCATCTAATTCTAGGTTCATTGAAACATTTTTGTGTAACACATCTTCCAACTGACGGCGAAATAGTGAAATGGCCCGCCCCTTTTTAAGCGAGAGTACTACCACCCGCCATTACTGTGTACTCCAAGAAACCGTTGTAACCTGAAGGTTGGTACCCACTCAAAATGTTTCGGAAAATGCCACATTATGGGGGTCATAATACATTCCCATGTCCAAAAAGTCAATGGTTTTTAAGATATCCAAAAACTGATTTCAGCATGGGTACGCACTACAGTCTGACTTTATATATTACCTGTTGTAATTGCACATTGCCATATTTTGGGTTTAATTATTGCGATTTCTACACTTTTTGCTATACTACAGCCACAAAACACCGCACATTTAGTCCTTTCCTCGCAAGTGCACTCTTGGTTTACTCATTTATTGGAGGGGGCAGGTCATCGGCCTGCACCAGGTACTGCGCAGTATCACAGGTGTAATTCCAACACTGTTGCTGATATAACGCATACTGGCGTGATCTGGTTTGGTATGACTGCAGATTGAGCTTGTAACCACATCTTACGACAGCAGATATGCTCCTTTATGTGTTCCTCGCAGCGTTAAGAACAGCACACAAGCTGGTGAAGACGAAGCTTCTTTCTGGGAGTTGTGCGTACTGCTCCCAACGATACTTCATCAATTGGAACAGTCGTCTGTCTTTAATCCCAACACAAGGAATTTTCAGCATTACTTATCATCGTGTGTGACGTTCCTCTACACCAAACCCTCCAGAGGAGAGATCATGGATGCTTTCATGCCAGACAGTTTTGACCCACCTTTGTGGTACTTCACACCCGCTAAGTCAGGATATGGTGGGAGACACGCACCAAATGTTTTCCGTTGATCAACTACAGTGGACTGGTACAGTTTCTTGTTTTTCCGGGTTACCAAGCTTACAAACAGCTTTTTAGTTGCCAGGTTTCTTGAAGTGGAAGATGAGGTTGAAAAGACATCTGTGTCAGTGATCAACCAAGACTATTGAACCCCGTGTTCACAACACCATCTTAATATGAACAGATTCTGTATCGCTTCTTCTTGGTGATGAGACTCCTATCTGTGTTTCATGCCAGCAACAGTTCCTACATTCACCCCCATTACTCCTCCAAGATAATTTCCTTTTCTGACACAAACATTCCTGCAGCATCCACTTGAAGGCATAGCTCCTGCAACCGTTACTTTGTTCAACATTGACTCCAGAACATATCAAGATCGACAGGAGTCTCTGATTGTCAGACTAATGGTGAGTAGTATTTCTTCAAAGAACTTCTCTGTGCACGTCGATCTTGCGGAATTGATGATTTTGGATAACATCAAAAATAATGTCTATTCTTGTGACTCCAGAACCTTTAGCATAATCCTGTTGGAAAACTCCTCAGCCCAATTGCCAAATGTTACAGGACCCATCTTTTTCATTGGATGTCGCACAAAAGTCCATGAAGTCCACTATTGTCTCCGAGCATCCACCCCATTTACATTCCTTTCTTCCTCTGGAAGTTGATTGACTAGTTCTATCGATAAGGAGGCTTATCAGCTTCTTCCAATTATACCATCTTTACATTTCATGGTGAGGAACTGGATGTGCTGGTCATTATACTTCAGGAGCCGTAGCATGCTATACCGCTCTTTTCTGGGCATAATCAATTACCTAAATCGTTATCTGCAGCATCTTTTTTGCCATCGATTTCTTCCTGTGTCGGTTGTAGAAGCATGCTTCACAAAAACAGATCTTTGCTTAATATTGTTCAGTGTAGGTGTTCTCGCTTATTCGAAATCTGTCTCATCAAACTCTGATAACTCTTCTCAAGTTTCCAGGCATTCAAGTAATGATCCGTCAACAACCTCCTGGCGTATATCACTCCATAGAGATTTGTGAATAGTCTTGATCCAGTGCTGAATGATTGTTGATGGATTTTGTGTAATCCAAAGTGTCCTTGCGCGTCATGGCCAATCTTCGTTAAAACTTGGATGAGATCAATCGTGTAGGTTCAGTTCACTGTCGCTCTTGGCGCCCAAGTACACCATTCGAGCAGCTGTGCCACATGAAAACTTTCTCATGTTTTATGAAGATTCCTAAGGCTACTGCCTTTCTGTCTGTCATCGCAATGATACCTCCTGCCAACCTTAGCGTTATTGTAACACTTTTCGAGTGCCATGTCAAAGCCTACGCACTGCCATCGTCGGAGAGCTGTGTTACATCACCATCCACCATCTAATAAACATTCTGTAGATACCGGGAACTTCCTTTATTGTATGTCAAGCAATCTTCATGAACAGCGTACCCATCTGCTATAGTTGTCCCCAACCGAAAACAAAGGCATGCACCTACGCACAAGCTAAAATGAAAAGATTGCCAATCGCCATCGGCGAAGTAGATGTGTAAATCCCTCAGGAATAGGATACAGCTCATCCAGAAACAGCTTCCAGTACCTCACATTTCATTTTGGCCCCGATTTTTTTTTTTTCCTTTTTTTTGCCTTCTGTGAAAGACTTCTTCAAGTCCGGCATATAAGAGCTTGCTTTCTTCCCAAATCTCCCTGAATTCTGTATGTCAACATCTAAAGCCGCTGCATCTTAGTTCCATATCTCCCTTATTTGCTTCTCTACTTCACAATGAGTACTTCCTGGTGCAGTCTAAACTCTCAAACATAAGAACTTTCATCACCTCTGATTACAGACTCCATTGCTCCTTGCCTTACAGTAGTACCTCCTGTTCATGACACTATTCTCTACAACAAAGCTTCCCAAAGGCTTCCAGTCTCAATCAAAGCCAGATCAAACCGATACAGCCTAGAAATTTTCCAAGCAAGCGATTTAATGTGCCCAGTTAAAAAAATTCAAACGTTTATAAAAATTGGGGAAAAATTTTTCCATCCATTTATAGTAACAGCAAGCGGGATCAAGGTAGAATTACTTGCCATCAGAGAACTCTTTAACACTTGAAACACCTAGCGCCTCCTACAAACAAATAAATAATATGCGTTAATTGTAATCTTTTTAATGCAGATTATGCCCACCTAGAATCTTCAGAGTCAAGTAATGAACAAAAGAAGAAGAACAATTATGAATAATTGAATCCTAACATGTTGAAATCAGTTTTTTTTTTTTGGCCAAAAAAAAATATCTTTAAAACCATACTTCTTGGACATGGAAATTATTACTGACCCCCCATCATTTGGCCATTCCGACTTTGGTCTCACACAACCTTCTAGTCCAACGGTTCTGGAGATACGTAATGGCGGCGTGTTGGTAGTACTTCGCTTAAAAAAGGGCGTGGCCAGTTCACCCTATTTCACCGTGCATGGCAATGTGTTACCAACCAAAATTGTTCAATGACTTCAATTTAGATGATTCGAGAGTTGAGCTCACATACAAGTGCATACAAAACCACCATGAGCTACTAGAACCATTCTCCTGCAGATTGGTTTCAAGCTCTGTCAGGTTGGAGGGCGAAGCATCAGTGACAGCAGATATTCAAGCTTTCCACAGATTCTCAATTGGATTCAAGTCTGGCTTTGGCGGCCACTCAAGCTTTCACATTCTTGTTTCTAGCCATTCCAAGGTGCTTCTGTATGCTTGAGGTCATTGTCTTGGAATGGCAGATGCGTATGCAAGCTTACCACAGTCTGTCTTTCTTGGCATTCTGAAGCCAGTTCTCCTCAAGGATTTGCTGATTTTTCTCACATCATTTTCCTCTAACCCTTACAAGTCTGCCAATCCCCTGCTTGCTGAAGAATCAAACCCCACTCGCATTATCTGCCACCATGATGCTTCCACGTAAGTGTTGGTGTCTTAGCATGGGGATGAGCTGTTGCCTCAGTTCTGCCAGGATGTACCACTTTGTCCATTCAGCGCAAAGACGATTCAATTTGTTGTCTCATCACACCATAAGAATATTTTTACCGTCATGCTCTTCAGAGTCTTTCATATCCTTTACAAATCAAGCATGCTGTCATGTGCCTTTTCACAGCATGCTTCCGTCTGGCACTCTCCCATAAATCCGAGATATTTGAAGTGCTGCAGAGACTGTTGTCCTTCTGGCATTCTCCCATTTCAGCCAAGGTAACTCTTGTATTCTCTTTCAGATGGTAATGATTTCTTGGTCACCTCCCTGAACCATGTCTTCTTGCCAGGTTGCCTTGGTTTGTCAGATGACCAGCTCAAAGGGGAGTTGGATAGTTCCATTCTGTCAGCTCCTAATGATGGACCTCACTTGCTCTTGTGACTTTCGCACTCTAAAAATTGTTTTTTATACTCCCTTCCCCAGATCGATGCCTCCTCACAATGCTATCTCGAGAGTTCTACGCCAGTTCTCATTACTTCATGGTGAAGTTTCTGCTTTGACATGCGACTGTCAACCCGTGGGAACCTTAGTAGAGAAAGTGGTGTTTCTTCTCAATCATGTCCAATCATTGAATGGCTGCCTGGAATCCAATTCAAGTGGACAGACATCTCAGGATATCAAAAGGAATTGGATGCAACACTGAGCTAATTTTTCGCACCGTGTCACGAGCAAAGGTGTGAATATTTAATGGCCGCTCAACACATTTCAGCTTTTCATTTTTAATTAATTGTAAAAATTTCTTTGAAAAAATTCCATTTGACATTATGTGTATTATATAGATTAGTGACAAAAAATATCTCAATTTAAACTCCAATTTAAATTCGCTAGATCACAACAAAATGTGCAAAAAAATCAAGGGGTGATACTTTCGAACAATATATATATATCTATTATAATATTCTGGGGATTAAGAAAGCAACATTAGTTACTCCACTCCAGTAAT